>CM061065.1:218991693-219709938 GCA_030762895.1 Sophora flavescens
GGAAAAGAAAAAGAAAACGAGGGGCGACACAAAGAGTCGCACAGAAAAAAATATGCAGAGAACACTCCCGGGTTTAGAGGGGATAAAATGGAGCAATCACAGAGTTGAAGCCGACGCAGTAGAGACTCGTGATGACTACCTTGCCTTCATCTTCTTACGTGTTTGTTCTATTTCAATTATGTCTAGCTAATTTTCTTTTGTTAGGAGTTAGATGGAACTCCGCTTCTAGATAACATGTTTTGATTCTGGATAACTATTGTCCTGCCGGGTTTGTTTTTAATTTCAAGAGCTTATTCCACTTTTTCATAAGTTTATACTACTGGTAAGAATTTTAATTTGAAATTCGAGTTCATAATTCTAGTTGTGAATAAACGATTTGCACGTGATACCAAGGAATAAGAACACAACCAAATTAATTTTTTGAGTGGAAATCTTTTTTAATGCTTCCGCTATTTATGTAATACTCAGGAATTGAATTAGTAATTTAGGCAGAAAGATTTTTTCCACCTGAGGAATTAGGGGATAAATTGCAAAACCCGGTTTCTTGAAATTGGATAAATTGGTTGCAGTTAATTTCGGGATCGAACAAGTAGGAAAGATAGAGAAATTCCCGATCCTCTAACAATTTTTACTTTGATTATTAAAAACCAATTTTCTGTATTTTATTTTCTCACTTGAAAAATACCAAAAATATTTTCTGTTCTTAGTTAAGTTGTTGTTCTTACTTATTGGCGAAAACCAATTTCAAACCCATTCCGGTTGCTCAAACGAAATTGAGTTGGTACATTAGTAGTTAACTTATTCAATCAATTGAGTGACGATATTTTTATTACGCCAGCGATTTGGTGCACTTGCCAATTTTGCTCAACAAGTTTTTGGTGCCGCAACAAGAAGCGGAACAAGCACTTTACAACAAGCGGTGGTTGAAGTTGAAAGCGGTCATGGACGAGCAACGCTGCTAGGCGGACATTGAGGGATTATTCCAAGCCCAATCTGAAGGTGCTGGGGTTCTATTATGAGACTTGCTGTACGGGCTAACAACTTTGAAATTAAGCTGCACTCGTTAATTTGATGCACCGGAATCGTTTGGTGGAGGAGCTCAAGAGGATCTCAATCATCATCTGGAGAATTTCTTGCAGATATGCGATACGATGAGTTCAATGGAGCTTCATATAGCTATTAGATTGAGGCTTTTTCATTTCTCATTGAAGGATAAAGCTAAGTTGGCTTCATTCACAACAACAAGGCAGTATCTCAACATGGGATGATTTGGAGTCCAAGTTTGTGCAAAAATATTTTTCTAGCATCGAGGTTAGCAGTTGAGAAGTGAAATTACCTCCTTGGTGCGACTGAGTCGAACTTTGTATGATGCTTGGGAGAGGTTCAAGGGCTACTTAAAATGCCTCATCATTCTTTGCCCAATTGGTTGTTAGCTCAAACCTTCTTGATGGGCTGGATCAATTCAAGACAGAAAGGATGGATCTTGATGTGGAGGAGCTTTTGATTTGAAAGAGTACGAGAAGAGGCTTTGGAAATACTAGAGACCATGGCGGACCAGTGCTAACATGCAACATGATAGGCAAAACAGAAAAAGTCTTGGGGGTGAATGTTGTGGATAGTAATCTAATTGAGCAACAAGTTAACAAGGTGATTTCTCGTTGCTACTTTGTTGGGGAACGGCCAGATTAATGCATTGAATACACCTCCCTTGGTGTGTGATTTTGTGGTAGAGAGCATTATAATGTGGTACAAATCAACTCCAGAGACCAAGTGAATGCATTGGGTCAACAAATTACCCTTATTCAAATACTTCTGATCCAGGTTGGACGAACCACCCTAATTTCTCATGGGGTGGACAAGGTTAGAATCAATCCAAGCCCCAACAACAACAAGGGAATTATTCATTCCCAAGGACAATCACAACCTCAAAAAGAATGTCATCTTTGGAGAGTGCTTTGGAGAAATTGTGCGTTAATACTTCTAATTTTATGGAGCAATCTTCAAATTTCAAGATTGAGACAAGGGCCAACTTGAAGAATCAAGAGCGTCTATCAGCATTTGGAAGTGCAAATTGGGGCATATTTCTACTGATTATACGAAAGGGCTTAGTACTTTGCCGGTGATACCGTTCTAAACCAAAAGAGCAATGCAAAACAATTCATTTAAGGAGTGGCAAGGTTCTGAACAATGTTGATCATGAGGAGTCTTCTAAAGAAAAGGATGCTGAAAAAGTTGTTAGTGATGAGAAACAAGAGGGGAAGAAGTTGTGGTTGAAGAGAAGAAAGAAGAAGCTGAAAAATTCGAAAAATCACAAGTTGACAAGCCAACACAGCCGCTGCCCTTTGTTCCTGAAATTCCTTATCCTCAAAGGTTGAAGAAGAAGAATGAAGACAAGCGGTTTTCCAGTTCTTGGAGGTGTTCAAAAAGTCTGAGATTCATATTCCATTTCTTGAGGCATTGGAACAAATGCCAAGTTATGCTAAGTTCATGAAGGATTTGTTGTCCAAGAAGAGGAAGGCCAATGAAGAGAGAAAGCTGTTATGCTTACAAAGGAGTGTAGTGCTATCATTCAACAAAAATTGCCTCTTAAGTTGAAGGATCCGGAGGCTTCACCATTCTTTGTGAGATTGGTAATATGGAGGGGCGGGGCTCTTTGTGATTTGAGCAAGCATCAATTTGATGCCTTTGTCAATTTTAAAAGGCTGGGAGTGGTTGCCAAGCCTAGTATGATGTCTCTTCGGTTGGCGAGATCGTTCGGTAAAATATCCTTATGGTATTGTGGAAGAATTTCTTGTTAAAATTGATAAATTCATCTTCCCCGCAGATTTTGTAGTCTTTGGATATGGAAGAGGATGCTAAAGTTCCTCTTATTCTTGGTATGCCATTTTGGCTACAAGTTGTGCTTTGATCGATGTACGTAAAGGTGAAGTGATTTTGAGAGTAGAAGATGAAAAAATGGTTTTCTCAATCAAGAGCGGTGAAGCATGCTAAAGATTCCGATTGTTGTTTCCTAGGGTTGAAGTTTTGGATTCCTTGGTCCTAGGGGAATTTGAAAAAAGTGCGAGAAAGTCCCTTGGAAGCAACTTGTGGTGAAAGGAAAAGAAATTAAGGAGGTGCATGATGAAGTCAATTCAGAGGTAGTGGAATGTATCTATCAATTGGAAGCTTTGGAATCTACCTCTTCTTCAAATAAAAAATTACAAGAATTGGAAAAAGGAGAAGTGGTAGTGGAAAAGGAGCCATCCATGGAGCTGAAACCATTGCCTTCAAATATGAAATATGTTTTTTCTGGATGAGAAATGGAAGAATCCAGTTATTGTGAATGTGAAGTTGCGGAAAGTGAGGAGGAAAAATTAATCAGTATTGAGGGGATCACAAGTCAGCCATTGGTTGGAACATCAATGATTTGAAGGGGATAAGTCCTACATTCTCGCATGCATAAAATATTTATGGAGGAGTACTTTAAACCAATGTTTTCAACATCAAAGGATGCTTAAACCAACTATGAAGGAAGTGGTGAGGAGAAGTGATAAAGTTACTTGATACAGGTATAATTTATCCCATTTCTTACAAAGAAAGTGGTTAAGCCGGTTCGGTGGTTCCCAATAAAGGTGGTATTACGTGGTGATGAATGAAAACAATGAGTTGATTCCTACAAGGCAAGTCACCGGTTGGAGGATGTGTATTGACCTCTAGGAAGCTTAATCAAGCTACAAGGAAAGATCATTTTCACTTCCATTCATTGACCAGATGATCCGAGAGGTTGTGGCGGAGACACAGTACTATTGCTTTTACGGATGGGTACTCGGTTATAATCAAATTGCAAGTAGCCCAGGAAGATCAAGAAAAAACAGCCTTTACTTGTCCATTTGGGTTTTTTGCCTGCAGGCGTATGCCTTTCGGGTTGTGTAATGCACCCGCCACATTTCAAAGGTGCATGTTCTCAATCTTTTCCGATTTAATTGAAAAATGCATAGAAATTTTTATGGATGATTTTTCCGTGTTTGGATCTTCATTTGATATTTGCCTATCCAACCTTGTTTTGGTTTTAAAAATATGCCAAGAAACTAACCTTGTTCTTAACTGGGGAAAATGTCATTTTATGGTAAGAAAAGGTATAGTTCTTGGTCATCAAATTTTTGCAAAAGGAATTGAGGTGGGTAGAGAAAAGGTGGAGGTAATTGAGAAGTTACCACCACCAATTAATGTGAAAGGGATAAGAAGTTTTCTTGGGCATGCTGGTTTTTATAGGCGGTTTATAGAATATTTTTCTAAAATTGCTAAGCCCTTGACAAACCTTTTGGAAAAAAAAAAGGTAAATTTTGTGTTTGATGATGCATGTCTGGATGCTTTTAATAAAATAAATGAAAAACTAATTTCTGCACCTGTGATGGTTGCTCCTGATTGGAGTTTACCTTTTGAAATTATGTGTGATGCGAGTGACTATGCTGTAGGTGTAGTGTTAGGACAAAGAAAAAATAAAATTCTGCATGTGATTTATTATGCAAGTCGTGTGTTGAATGATGCTCAGAAAAATTATACCACAACTAAAAAAGAGTTACTTGCTATTGTGTTTACTTTTGACAAATTTAGATCCTACCTTGTTGGGTCTAAAGTCATTGTTTACACTGATCACTCTTCCTTGATGTATTTGTTTGCTAAGCAGGATGCTAAGCCACGATTGATTAGGTGGATATTGCTTCTCCAAGAATTTGATTTGGAGATAAGAGACAAGCAAGGGAAGCAAAATGTTGTGGCAGATCATCTCTCTAGACTTGTCCAAATTGAGGGGACAAGGACATTCCTTCCATTTCGGAGGAGTTTCCCGATGAAAAATTGATAATGGTAAATTCTATCCCTTGGTTTGCTGATTTTGCAAATTATAAGGCTGCATGTATTGTCCCTCTTGATTTAAGTTGGGAGCAAAAGAAAAAGTTTTTTCATGATGCTAAATTATATGAGTGGGAAGAGTCATTGTTGTTTAAAAGATGTGCTGATGGGATCATTAGGAGATGTATCACGATGATGAATTTGAAAAAAATTTGTGGCACCATCATGGGTCCGAATATGGTGGGCATTATAGTGGCAAAAGAACTGCCGCTAAAGTCTTGCAATGTGGCTTTTGTTGCCCTACTTTGTTTAAAGATGCCCGCAATTTTGTTGAAAAATGTGATAGATGTTAGAGAGTAGGGAACATTTCTAAGAGGAATGAAATGACTCTAAAATCCATCTTGGAGGTTGAAATTTTTGATGTCTGGGGGATTGACTTTATGGGACCATTCCCATCGTTTTTCTCAAATAAATATATTTTGGTTGCTGTAGACTATGTCTCTAAGTGGGTAGAGGTTGTGACATTACCGACCAATGATGCCAAGGTTGTGGTTTCTTTCCTTAAGAAACACCTTTTTACAAGGTTTGAGTGCCTAGAGCTGTGATAAGTGATGGGAGGTCACACTTTTGCAATAAAAAATTTGAATCATTGCTGAATAAATATGGTGTGAAACATAGGATAGCTACCCCCTACCAAACTAGTGGATGGGTTGAAATTTCAAATAGAGAGCTGAAGAGGATCCTAGAAAAAGTGGTAGGTTCCTCAAGAAAAGATTGGGCTAGAAAATTGGATGATGTGCTTTGGGCATATAGGACAGCTTTCAAAAATCCAATTGGAATGTCCCCATATCAGTTAGTGTATGGCAAATCATGCCATCTTCCAGTTGAGTTGGAACATAAAGCTTATTGGGCAGTGAAGCTGCTTAATTTTAACTTGAAGGCCGTGGGTGAGAAAAGGTTGTTGTAGTTAGATGAGCTAGAAGAGTTTAGGTTGCAAGACGATGAGAGTCTAAAATTTATAAAGAAAGAACCAAGAGATGGCATGATAAAAAAATAATTGTGAAAGAATTTGAACCAGGACAACAAGTTTTATTGTATAATTCTAGACTAAGACTTTTCCCTGGAAAGTTAAAGTCTAGATGGTCAAGTCCTTTTGTTGTCAAGGAAGTGAGTCCTTATGGTACAATTGAGATTGCAGAGCTAAATTCTGGAAGAAGTTTTAAGGTAAATGACTAAAGGTTGAAATTGTACTTTAGGGGTGATTTGAACAGGAACAGGGTTAACATTACCTTTTACTCGCCTTCAAAGGAGGGTGAGCAATCTCACTAAGTCCTATAACATGAATTTTTCTTGGGAGACATCCCAAGTGCCAGTTTAGTTTTTCTTTTCTTTGTTAATTTTTTATTTTAGTTTTTTTTAGTTTTGTTAACTTGTTAGTGTTAAAAAAAATAAAAAACAAAACTTAGTTTCTTGAAATTGGATAAACTGTTCAAGTTAATTTCCAGGATTGAACAAGTAGGAAAGGCAGAGAAATCGATCCTCTAACAATTTTTTCTTGATTGTTAAAACCCAAATTTTCTATTGCTTAATTTTCTCAATTGAAAATACCAAAAATATTTTCTATTCCTTGTTAAATTTATGTTCTTATTTATTGGTGAAAACCAATTTCAAACCATTTGGTCGCTCGAACGAAATTGAGTTGGCACGTTAGTAGTTAACGGTTCAATCCCTGAGGACGATATTTTTATTACTACAGTTAGCGATTTTGTGCACTTGCCAATTTTGCTCAACAAGTTTTTGGCGCCGTTGCCGGGGATTGATTTTCGTTAATATTAGTTGTGACAATGAAATATCGACTTGAGCATTTTATTTTGTATATATTTGAATTTTTCTTTTGGGTTTTGTTTTTATTAGGTGGATGCAACACATGGGCCATGACTACTATTCAAATCTGGAATATCAAATTGATTGGGTCGTGTTTGATTCTATCCTTGCTAACAATGTAAAGACATACTCCAATGAGGAATGGAGATCACATTTGTCATCCTTACCTCCACCACCACACTTTAAGCTGAATCTTGAGATGCTAGAATTTCTTTGGGAGATAGATGCTCAACTTGTGATCCAGAGCATAGAGCGTAACAAGGCAGAAATAAGTACCATGATTCAGGGGTTTGAAATGCAAGCTGGGAAACATTCTAAAGAGCTAGTAGTGCAACTAAGTGTCATGACTCAAAAGTTAGAAGCGGAAACTATGGAAAATTTGAAAAAGCTAGCTGAGTAGCCACTGGAAACCCATATTCAAGAGAATGTGGTTGCGGAGATGGATCAAAATGAAGATGTAGTGGTGGTGGTAGATGAGTCACAAGAGGAAATATCTTTCACCATGCTGGCCAAGAAACCTGAAATTGTTGCATTGGATAAATATGTTGGCTTACACGCATGTGTGGACACTTGCAAAGTTGGTCCCTTCCACTTGTCATCCAAATTTCTTTGTGAAAATAACATTTGACCGGGAGGAAGTGGGTTCATTATTGTACCTAAAGAGGTCAATGGAGTTTTCACACACTTGCCGGGAGGAATTGAGGGTAGATTCTAGGGGTGTTCATCAACCAGATCCAAACCGATTCAAACCATAAAAACCGAACCGAAAAACCGAAAACCGAAAACCTAACAAACCGAAACCGAAAACCGAAAACCAAAAAAACCACAATTTTTATTGGATTGGATCGGATTTTGGAACCTATAGTGAAATCCAATCCAAACCGATCTATTATATACATATAGTATTATTTTTGAAATTATAGTATTACTCATACTTAAACATTATTCTTCATACTTTTATGTCCCTCATTCTCTTTAATATTTTTGTTGGAATGACATATATAAGACTTTTTAGAATAAATATTAATGTCTTGAAGTTATATTTTACTAAAAGCTTTGATGCATAACATATATATATTTGATTGAGTAATCATGAAAAATAGGAAAACAATTAAGTAAATTTGAAAAATAATTAGCTACAATTTATTTGTAGCCGATTCAAGGAAAAATAGGATGAGTGGTAGTAGATATAGAGAATTAATATAAAAGAACGTGTTAAAAAATATCAATAATTTTTTTCTTCTCAAACTCCCAAATTAAAACGAAGATTATCTTTTATCCACTATTAAATAAGTAGAAAGGACACTTGACATTAGAAAAAAATAAAGTATGACAAAAATGGAATTATCCAATCCAATACAATCCAAACCGCATTTAATTGGATTGGATCGGATCGGATTTTTCAAGGAACCAAACCGATCCAATCCAAACCGCACGAGGTTTTCATCACTGGGTCGGATGACTTTTTAGCTCAAAACCGATCCAATCCAATCCGTGAACACCCCTAGTAGATTCATCTTGCTTTTGCAATCGCCACTCCACAAGCTATGGGATCCGGGAGGAAGCCTTTACATATTTAGCATCTATTGGCCCCTATGCTACAAGCAATGGGATCCAGGTGGAAGCTTCTCAATGAGTTTTCTTAACACTTATCTTTAGTTTATTTTCATTTTCTTGCAAAATAATAATAATAAATAAAAAGAAGAAAAATTTTGAAAATTTAGAGAATAGAAAAAAAAATTTGATTGAGATATATATATATAGTTGCTTTTTCTTGTATGACTTACCAATCTTGTGCTAATGTTTTCTCTGTTTTGAGATATATATTTAGTTGTGCTTCATGGTATCTCATGACAAAAAGGAAGGATAAGAGGCACTAATGATGGTGACCTCAAGTTTGGACCATATTTTGGAAGTGCAAGATAGGGGAGTTTTCTTTTCTTTTGCTTTTTTTCTTTTCCTTTTTCTGTTTATATGCTATTTTATTTTTGAGTGTTTTTTTTTTAGTGTTTGCAAGCTAAGGTCATTACCATTCTTTGAAAAAATAATAAGCATGCTTGTGTGGAACCCCATTCTTGGCAATTTCATTGTATTGTGTGCCCACCATGTTTGTTTTCCTTTGATATGAAGATGATACTTGTGGTTTAGTTTTTCATTTGAGTTTGTTCTTGACTGGATTTCATAACTTTGGTGCATTGTGTTAAACCTTGTTGATTAAAGTTCATGGCTATAAAATTTTGGTGAGAATTAATTGGATTGCTTAACTTTATCCTTGTGAGTCATTTGAGCCTATAATTGTAAATTATTTCTTGTGAGTGCACCATTGAAATTCATGCTCTTAAGTTTGCTTGGTTCTTGTTTGAAGTTCATGATTCACATGCATGTTATAAAGATGATTTGGGTCGTTTTTCATGTAGCTACTTTGACCAAATAGTCAACCGTGAACTTTTCCCTTTGCTTAACCCATTTGAGCTTTAAATGTATATCTTTGTTTGTTTTACCCATGAGCCTTAACTTGAAAAACAATGTTTCTACCCAAACCTTAGTAGAGAGAGCATTGAATTATTGTGTGTGGGTTTGGCATAACTGTGGGGGAGAATATTTTGTGCTTATATGTTGGTGAAAGGAAGGGGTGAAAATGCAAAAAAAAAAAAAAAAAAAAAAAAGAAATGCAAAAAAAAAAGAAATGCAAAAAAAAAAAAAGAGATGCAAAAAAAAAAAAAATAGAAATGCAAAATAAAGGAATATGAAAAATGGTATGAAATACTTGAAAAAAATAAAGTGGTGCTTTAAAAGAAAAGAAGGTGAATGAGGTCAAAAAGAAAGAGGTGGGAAAAGGGTTGTATGAAAAGCATGGTTCTTTAAAATAATTGTTGCTCTCCTATTTCCTTTGATGCTAGCTTGTTTATCCTTTCTTATCCTTCCCATTTACCTTGGCCACATTACATCCTAAATAAAGTCCCTTTGATTTATGCATGCTGTGAATTGTGAATGAATGATTGAGATGAAAATCAAACTTGAAGTTGCATGTTTTTGAAGTGTGAAATTGAGCGATACACTTACCTACATAAATTTTAGTGATTGAGTGAAATTGCACTTCCTGTGAATAGTTGGGTGTCCATTAGTTCTTCCTTAATTGAATTAGCCATGTTCTTTAATTTTTCAAGTGTGGAAATATTGGAGCACCATTGTTATGATTTCTTCTTTGGAATATTCTTGGATGTGAACTTTTTATAAGGTGATTCTTTTGTTTTAGGATTTCTTACATGGTTGGGTGCTGCATTGCTTTGTTATTGTTAAGTTAGGGTGTCCCTTGAGTCGATGTTTGCTTGGTCTGTTGTCCTTAGTGTTTTGTGTGTTAGTTTGGGTTACTTTTGCTTGGGGACAAGCAAAGTCTTAGGTTTGGGGGTGTGGTAATCTTCTAGATTATGTGATTTTTGTGTGCTTATTAAATGGATTTTTGCCCCCAATTGTGCCGATTGATTGAGTTTTGTCCCTAAGTTTAGCTAATTTAGTTTTTCATAATATTTTGAATATTTTAGTTTAATTTCATGTTTTTAGAGTTAATCTAATACTATTTTTACTTGTTTACATTTGTAGGAAATAGTAAAGATGAGATGGAAAATTGAAGAGATTGATAGATTTGGCTTCTAACGAAAATTGCAAAAAGAAGATAGAAAAGTGGCAGCAGCATGAGAATTGGGTAAATTGATATTGTGATATGGAGCAAGTGGGGCTCCAAGTCATTAAATTGATGATAATTGATATGAAGAATTGCAATTGTCATTAATTGATGTGGGCCATGATCACAAAATTAGGAGATTTAGTTTTCATCCAAATTAAATCAAATCAAGAATTGCAATTTGCAATAAGTGCAGCAACGTGATACAAAAGTTGCCAGGGGCCCACGCAAATTGAAGATTTGGAGGCTTGCATCTATATATAGACACCGTCAGGAGGAAAAGAAAAATAAAAACGAGGGGCAAACACAGTAGCCGCACAGGAAAAAAATATAGAGAGAACTATACGGTTTTGAGGGGGAGAAAATGGAGCAATCAAGAGAGTTGAAGCTGATGAGTAGAGACTCATGATGACTACCTTGCCTTCATCTTCTTCCGGTGTTTGTTCTGTGTCTATTATGTCTAGCTAATTTTGTTTTGTTAGAGGTAGATGGAACTGCCTAGATAACTTGTTTTGATTATCGATAATTACTTGTTCTGGTTTGTTTAATTTCAAGAGTTATTCATTGTTTGCATGTTTATCTACTATATGAATTTGCAGTTGGGAAATTCAAGTTCATAATCGTTGTTTGTGAATAAATGATTTGTGCGTGTTACTTAGGAATAAGAGCACAACCAATTTTATTTTATTTTTTAGTGAAAATCTTTTTTAATGCTTCTGCTATTTGTTTAATACTCAAGGAATTGAATTAGTAATTCAGACAGAAAGATTTTTTCACCTGAGGAATTAGGGGATAAATTACAAAACTCAGTTTCTTGAAATTGGATAAATTGTTCAAGTTAATTTCCAGGATCGAACAAGTAGGAAAGGCAGAGAAATCGATCCTCTAACAATTTTTACTTTGATTATTAAAAACCAATTTTCTGTGTTTTATTTTCTCACTTGAAAAATACCAAAAATATTTTCTGTTCTTTGTTAAGTTGTTGTTCTTACTTATTGGCGAAAGTCAATTTCAAACCATTCGGTTGCTCAAACGAAATTGAGTTGGTACATTAGTAGTTAACGGTTCAATCCCTGAGGACGATATTTTTGTTACTACAAATGATTTGGTGCACTTGCCAATTTTGCTCAACATATTCTTTGCACACCTAGCCTCTTCAGGCTCAACACTCAAACAAGTATTCTTTGCACAGATAGCCTCTTCAGGCTCAACACACAAGGAATATAAAGGTTTTGTGTGATTAATACAACTTGCAAGTCTTTCAGATCACACTCAAGGAGTGGAATAAATATGAAGTGTGAAAGACTGCGAATTAATATCAAATGATTGAAGGTGTATTCAATGAAAGGATGAAGAAATTAATGAGGAGAGTAAATGCTTCTGCACAGTGTTCTTAATGATATTCAACTTCTTTTTTTCATCTTCATTGTTTGATCTATTTAAAGGCTTCAATCAAGAGATCCGTTTAGACACAGCTTTAGAAAATGTGTTCTTTTGATTTGAGCTTTTGAGACACCATTAATGCCAAAGAGTGGTTCGTATAAACATTAAATGCTTGGGAATGTTTAGCTTTGACAAGGTTGTCCAAGAGTACATTTTAATCCGAATCAGCTGTTATATCGTAGTATGCGACAACATGCTTCTTGTACTTGCAGTGAGAGCTTTCCTCTTTAGTGCAAATGATCAGTTCACTTTTGAGAAAGCACTTTTACTTTGTACTAAAACAACTAAAAGATTCTGCTGTGGTACGGAGATTGCGTGTTTATTCCTTAAAACCTTGAAACAAACATGAGCCAAAGGCTATTTCATGTATGTATAGATTTTTCTATTCCCGTACAGGTGTGACAACACAGACCAACATTGCATGTGAAATAGACTTGGACTTTTCATTGATGATAAGTTCACAGATATACTGTTTCTTTCCTTTCAAGCATATCGGGTTGTTTATTTAGTATATTATGTATTTGTTAGAAAAAGAAGAGTTATTGAAGATGAAGGATGACATTGAAGAAGAGACTTGGCTTAAAGCTTACTGAAGCTGAAGTGCAGCAGCTTATGGAGGATGTAAGCTATTATTGATTTTACAAGATTCGTCCTCTATTTCTTTTTTTCTTTTGAAGCATTCCTAATTTAAATTCCTTTGCCTCAATTTTTTTTTTATCAACAAAAGAATGTAATGAAAGAGAGGTACAAGGGGTACCGCCACCCTTACATAAAAGCAAGATCAAAAGGGAAGATAATGTTTCAACCAAGGACTTTGAACAGCCTATTACAGAACTGAGAATTACCAAGGTTGAATATTAACTACCCCAAACAGCCCCAAAAACAGCCAATTAACACTAACTGGGAACACACGAAAAATGCCAATACCCAGTAATGGTCAAACAGCCTAGCTCCTACCCAAAAGATTGTAAACAACATAGGGGATTCAAGCACCAATCCACGAAAGAAAATGCATTAGCCTTCTCCATTGCGATTACCCAGGCTCAAGAGGAAATCTTGATCATGTCCAACACCTAATCAAAATTTAGCACCCCTTCATTGAACACTATAACATTTCTATGAAGCCACAAAGACCATACAGTGGCAAACCATAAAAGTCTCCAATGTATCCTTGATGTCCCCCAGCTCACGAGCTCATCATGTTGTGAGAAGTGGTCCTTCAAGTCAATAGGTAGTACCATAACCAATCCCAACCACTTGTACAAATGCATCCAGATACAATGGACGAATTTGCAAGAAGTTAAAAGGTGAGAGGTAGATTCTTGTGCAACAGAAAGGGCATTCCATATTCCGACCCCACCCCCCCCACCCCCTCTTGTAAGTAGATTTTGTTTAGTGGGAATCCTATCTTGAATGGCCTTCCAACAAAAAGCACTCACCTTAAGAGGTGTAACCTTGTTCCAAAAAGGCGTGTAGAAATGTTTATCATGTCTAGAAATATCTAAAGTGATTGCCAAATAACATGACTGAAATAACCAAAGCTAACACAATAAGATGGTTGAATTGTGTTTACCAATTTTTCGATTACTTAAAAATATTTTTGCAAGCACAACAAGCAGAACTTAGATTAGAGAAAATCGGGACGAGAGATACGTCTAATATTGGACAGAGACTACACAACCAAAAAGAGAAGAAGAGTAAAACAGAGTTTAATATTCACAATATTAACTCCCCAAGTTAAAAGCTTACACAAAATAATACTTAAGCAAAATAAAGAAATAAGGGGAGAGGAATATCACTCAAGAGTTTTATACTGGTTCACCCCAAAATCCACAGGGCTATGTCCAGTTTCTTGGCAGCACCAAGTTTCCACTATAACTGAGTAAATTACAGTACAAGTATTCTTTGCACACCTAGCCTCTTCAGGCTCAACATTCAAACAAGTTCTTTGCACACCTAGCCTCAATACACAAGGAATATAAAGGTTTTGTGTAATTAATACAACTTGCAAGTCTTTTTGATAACACTTAAGGAGTGGAATAAATATGAAGTGTGAAAGACTGTGAATTAATATCAAATGATTGAAGGTGTATTCAATGAAAGGATGAAGAAGTTAATGAGGAGAGTAAATGCTTCTGCAATTGTTCTTAATGATATTCAACTTATTTTGTTCATCTTCATTGTTTGATCTATTTAAAGGCTTCAATTAAGAGATCCGTTTAGACACAGCTTCAGAAAATGTGTTCTTTTGATTTGAGCTTTTGAAACACCATCAATGCCAAAGAGTCGTTATGTATAAACATTAAATGCTTGGGAACATTTAGCTTTGACAAGGTTGTCCAAGAGTACATTTTAATCTGAATCAGCTATTATATCGAGTATGCAGGACGAGGCTTCTTGTACTTGCACGAGACTTTCCTCTTTTAGTGAAGCGATCGAGATCCACTTTCCAGAAAGCATTTTTACTATGTACTAAAACAGCTAAAATGTTACTGTTGTGGTACGGATATTGCGTGTTTATTCCTTAGAAACTTGAAACAAACATTCTTTATTCTTGATCCTTTCAGCTATTGTCCAGAGGTCTTCGAGATCCTTAAAGAAGGTATTTAATATGAATAAGATGACTTGGACTTTATTTACATCAAACTGACATTATACCAGAGTTGGAAAATCAGACGGGTGAGAAGTAATCAGAAATCAGACGAGTGCTCAAGCAGTCCAAAAACTAGACGGGTGATCATGCAGTCCAAAACTTGATGGGTGCTAGCGTATCCTAAAAGTCAGACGGGTGATCAACTGAGTCTGTTTCAGACAGATGCTTCTTGCCATGTCATTAAGTAAACTTGGATATTGATAGCGCGTTGACTTGGCCTTTGACTAAAAAGCAGACGAGTGGTTTTCAGACAGGTCTTATAAACTGAGCTCTACTAAAAATCAGTCAAGTCAGAAAGTAGACGAGTGACCTTAAATATTATTTCCTGCACACTTATTAGATTTGTCAGTAATTTCATAAGGTTCAATATTGCTGATGAGTGTGATTACACCGCATATTTCTTTATCATATTGCATGCATGATACTATTTCGGCAAGTATACCTAGTACGTAAACAAGTAATATGGTGGTAAGGCCAGGTTATCGTCCCCGGGGATCATGGACAAGTACCACTTCGCAAATTGAACTACTATCTAGGCGATCGTTTGGATGGAAGGGAGCTCAATACTAAGTACCAAGCCCAGCAAGAGTAAACAAAACAAAACAGACAAGAATAAAATGTTTTTGGTCTTTCAGGTATTTTATCAAACACTTGTGAGGCAAACAGAAATGTGATCAACAATGGATAGAATTGTTAGGGTTAGACTACACTAATCATCCCTTGATTGCAATGACATGATTAATAAAACAATTCCTAATTCAAATATGACAATCAAATCTTATGAAGTACTCAAACCCTAATGTCTTAGGTGGAATGAGCCTAAAACCCCAAATTAAACCCTAATGTCTTAGGTGGATTAATATGAGATTTTGCATAAGGAATCAAGATTTAAGAGATTGCAAGCACCCCAAGACCTATGTCTAGGTTCATGAACTACTTGGCATTTGATTCATGAGCATGCCTTAATATCAATCTTTCAATTGTCTATCAAAGCAACTAATCATTCCTAGGATGATCAAACCAAGGAAAGCATTAAGCATAGAATCAAACACTCATAAAGAAAGAGGAAATTCGTATTACAATCAAATCATGTTACAACCAAGTTCAGAAGAGTTACCATCTAACCCCAACAAGAGGGGGTTTGGCTACACATAATCAAAGAGAAAAACAAAAGAAAAGAAATAGAGATAAGGGAAGGAATGAACTTCATGGGAGGATCCACAGCAGCCACAGCAGCAGAGAGTATGTTTTTAGGTTTTCTGGATCCTCTTACATTCTCGCACGAGAGGTCTTTTTATAACTCGTGCGCCCGTCACGGCCGTGAGCTGACCATCACGGCCAGGCCGTGATGGGTTACGCCCTCGGCTCCTCTTCACTTTTTGATTCATCACGGCCGTGATGCTCATCACGCAACTAGGGCGTGATGGATTACATGCAGTCCAACTAGTAGGTCACGGCCGTGATATCCATCACGGCTGAAGGCGTGACTAGTTCCGACTTTTTGGGATGCGATACGGTGACGAGTCACATCCGTGATAGCCATCACGGCTGGCCGTGACAACTTCTCGACTTTTGGCTTCTTTCTCTTGATTATTGCTCCATCATGGCGTGATGGTCATCACGGCTAGGCCGTGATGGGCTCTGCTAGCTCATTTTCTTCTCTTTTCAGGCAATATCTTCATCCAAGCTTTGTCATGGCTAAATCTTGGGCATTTAATCATAAATTCCTGCAAAACAACACACATAACCACCTTATCCATTCCAAAGGAAAAACTAACCAAAGTCAAACTAAAATAGCCTAACCAAATGCAAATGCATGCAGAAATGTACATGGAAAATGAGGTGAAATCACACTCATCAAATCACCCCAAGCTTAAGACTTTGCTTGTCCTCAAGCAAAAACCAAGGCCAGAAGATGAAATCAAAAGAACAATGATAGTGAACCAGGAACCCGAGCAACTAATCCAAGCGATATGCATTTTCAAATAATTCAGCAAGAGACGATCAATTTCAAGTCCAATTAGACGCTTAGGTTTCCTAGACTCATATTCTCACTGATTCGGGCACTCTTACTCACCTCACTCAAGTGTTTCAGGATATATGGCAATTCGCTCAATTTCCTCAAGGAATGAATTCTACCATAAGCTTGACTATTAACCGAATCTCTACTTTATTAATGAAAACAATTAAGAATCAAGAGGTATTTTTACTTGGATTGTAACGAGGCCATGGGATTAATCGTCAGGTGGGGAAATCAAGAAAAGGAAATTTCAAAAGGCTATACAAACTATCAAGCATTGCAAAGCATGACCTTCTAAAATACCTTTTTGGGTTTTGATTTATTTTTCCACCTTTTTTCCTTTCTTTTTGTTTTATTTCTCATTTCTTTTGTCATCCCCTTCTCTACTTATATTTCTTTTTCTCTCTGTTTTTTTTTGGAGAAGGGGAGATTCTTAGCTCAATACAATTTTTTTTTTTTGATTTTCTCATCCCATACTTTTTCAACTACCTTTTCACCCTTTTTGTGCAATACTTCAGAAGGTCTCTCATCAAGCATCATTAATCAAAATTTTTCAAGGGACCAAGAAAATTATTTTACTCTTGAAGGCTCAAAATCGGGCAACTAAGGGGTAGCAATTCATCAATCAAAGCTCAGAAGGCCGGAAAAATACCTAGTGCCTCAATCATTTTAAAAATTGTTTTAAAAAACTTTTAAGCTTTGAAACGGTTTCAAGTCAAGTTCTAGATAAATACAATCCAAGAGGAATCACACTCTATCACAAAGAATGGGGTAGATTTAGTGAGTACCCCCTTTTGGCTCAAAGTCTCACATTTTAGTAACACATGCTAATTATTGACTATCCAAGATCATCTCAAGAATTTTTATTTGAAGCCTTATCACAAGAATAAAAAATTTGGGTTCAAAAATTCACCATCTTAAATTATTTGGCACTAAGCTCTCACAATCGGATGCTCAATCTAAGCAAGGGGGTAATCGAATCACGTGATCATGCAACACTATGCCTATATGAATGCAACATGCAAAAGAATGCAAAAAAAAAATACAAATTTACAAAAATACCCTTACCCCAAGCTTAAAAACTTACATTGTCCCCAATGTAAATAATTAAGTCAGAGAGGGGAGAAAAATTGGAACGACTCACCGAGGCGGTGGCGGTGTCTTGGATCACGAAGTCTAATCACGGGGATGCTGAAAAATGGGTCACGGCCGTGATGCTCCTCACCAGGCGAGGCCGTGATCGATTCCGGTCCATAGGGGCTGGCTGTCACGGCCGTGACCTCCATCATGGCTAGGCCGTGATGCTCTCGATCTTCGGGGCTGGCTCATCACGCCCGTGATGCTGATCACACTGGCCGTGATCCTTTATTCTTCATGGTTAGCTCATCACGGCCGTGACCAGTGTCACGGCCTGGGCGTGATGGTTGTTGACTTTGTTTTTCCCTTCCCTTTTTGCTCTTCCTTCTTTCTAAACTTGAAAGCACTTAAAAAATCTATTAATTTATGATTTTTGTCCTCTTGATCTTCTCAAATTATTCAAGAGGTAAAATCAAAAACAAAGGGAAAAGAAAAGAAAACTTGGGTTGCCTCCCAATAAGCGCTTCTTTAACGTCACTAGCTTGATGGGTGATCTCTAAGAGGGTGCTTTAAGAGGGATGGAGACTGTTTGACGGTCAAAGTCTCCTCCAAGGTAGTGTTTGAGCCTTTGCCCATTAACAGTGAAAGTGTCTCCGGATGATGGATCTTCCAATTCAACTGCACCAAATGGGGAAACTGACTTGACA
This sequence comes from Sophora flavescens, assembly GCA_030762895.1. Classification (NCBI taxonomy): domain Eukaryota; kingdom Viridiplantae; phylum Streptophyta; class Magnoliopsida; order Fabales; family Fabaceae; genus Sophora; species Sophora flavescens. The sequence continues at coordinate 219,009,990 of CM061065.1, forward strand.
TAGAATGGACCCGACCACCTTGATCTCAGCTTGCGCGAAAATAGCTTGAGACGTGAGTTAAAGAGCAAAACTGATTGGCCTTCTTCAAATTACTTGGGAAGAATATACTTATCATGCCAAAACTTTGTTCTTTCCTTGTAGATTCTTGCACTCTCGTATGCCAAGAGTCGGAATTCATCCAACTCATTCAATTCCAATAGTCTCTTGTCCATGGACAGCTTCGTATCAAAGTTCAGGACCTTCACTGCCCAAAAAGAACGATATTGGAGCTCTACAGGAAGGTGACATGATTTCCCAAACACTAATTGGTAGGGTGACATACAAATAGGTGTTTTATATTCAGTCCGATAGGCCCAAAGTGCATCATCCAGCTTCCTTGCCCAATCTTTCCTAGCATTGTTCACTGTTTTCTCCAAGATCCTCTTCAATTCCCGATTGGACAACTCCACTTGCCCACTGGTTTGCGGGTGGTATGGTGTGGCAACTTTATGATTCACCCTAAACTTGGCAAGCACCGCATTGAACTCTTTTTTTGCAAAAGTGAGTACCCCCATCACTAATAATGGCTCTAGGGGTTCCAAATCGGGTAAAGATGTTCTTCCTCATAAAACTAATCATTGTTTTTGCATCATCTTTCAGAGTTGGGACAGCTTCTACCCATTTTCTCACATAGTCAACCGCAACCAGAATGTACTTGTTGTTGTAGGATGATGGGAAAGGACCCATGAAGTCGATCCCCCACACATCAAAGAGCTCCACCTCTAAAATACCCTTCAAGGGCATCTCATTTCGCTTGGATATACTTCCGATTCTTTGACACTTGTCACACTTCATTACCCAAGCTCTAGAGTATTTAAAAATGGTGGGCCAAAATAACCCGCTTTGCAAGATCTTCATGGCGGTTCTCTCGCCACAAAAGTGTCCTCCATAGGGTGAGTTGTGACAATGGATCAACACCCCATCAACCTCTTCTTCCGGAATACATCATCTCAGAATTCCATCGGAACCTCTTTTGAAAAGGTAAGGCTCATCCCATACATAGTATTTAGCATCATGGATGAGCTTGTTCCTTTGTTGTTCATTGAAGTCCTTCGGAATCTTGTTTGCTGCCTTATAATTTGTAATGTCCGCAAACCAAGGTGCCACTTGAACCATAAACAACCTTTCATCCGGAAATTCTTCTTGAATTGGCAACTCAGATTTTACTTAAACATCTGCTTGTGGAAACCTAGACAAATGGCCGGCTACCACATTCTCCACTCCTTTCTTGTCCTTTATATCTAAATCAAATTCCTGGAGCAGTAGTACCCACCGAATGAGCCTTGGCTTGGCATCCTGTTTAGTCATGAGATACGTCAAAGCAGAATGATCAGTGTAAACAGTATTTTTAGAGCCAATCAAGTAAGATCTAAACTTATCAAATGCAAACACCACAACAAGCAATTCTTTTTCAGTCGTGGTATAGTTTAATTGAGCATCATTCAGACACCACGGTGGCATAGTAAATAACATGCAACACTTTATTTTTCCTCGACCCAAAATGGCTCCCACCGCATAGTCGCTTGCATCACACATTAACTCAAATGGCAAACTCCAATCTGGAGGTGCAATAACCGTGTCGGTGGTGAGTTTTTCCTTTAAAAGCTGGAAAGCATGCATGCAATCATCATCAAATACAAAAGGAGTATCAACTACTAAGAGATTGCATAAGGGTTTCACAATCTTTGAAAAGTCTTTTATAAATCTTCTATAGAAACCCGCATGCCCTAAGAAGCTTCTAACACCTTTTACATTTATGGGAGGGGAAGTTTTTCAATCACTTCAATTTTTGCCTTATCAACTTCTATCCCCCATGATGATATCTTATGACCAAGAACTATACCTTCCCTAACCATGAAATGACATTTTTCCCGATTTAAAACAAGGTTAGTTTCTTGGCATCTTTTCAAAACACAACCAATATTTTTTGGACAATCATCAAAAGAATTACCAAACACGAGAAAAATCATCCATAAATACCTCAATGAATTTTTCAGTCATATCAGAGAATATGGAAAGCACGCATCTTTGAAAAGTGGAGGGTGCATTACACAACCCGAATGGCATCCTCCGGTATGCATAGACGCCATAGGGACAAGTGAAAGCGGTCTTCTCTTGGTCCTTTGGGTCAACCACAATCTGGTTATACCCTGAGTATCCATCAAGGAAGCAATAAAAGGCATGGCCCGCCAACCTCTCTAACATCCCGATCAATAAAGGGCAAGGGAAAATGATCTTTTCCGGTGGCCTCATTCAATCTTACGTAATCAATACATACTCTCCATCCAGAAACTGATCCTTGAGGGGATGAGTTCATTTTTATCATTTGCAACCAACGTCATCCCCCCTTTCTTAGGGACAACTTGGACCGGACTCACCCATGGACTATCGGAGATTGGATAGATTATAGCCGCATCCAAAAGCTTCACAACCTCCTTCCTTACAACTTTCTTCATGTTTGGGTTGAGTCTTCTTTGGGGCTGTCTAACCGGCTTGATGTTTTCCTCCAAAAGGATTTTGTGCATACAAAATGAGGGACTTATCCCTTTCAAGTCGGACATAGACCACCCAATTGCAGATTTGTGCTCCCTAAGGACTCTCAACAACTTCTCTTCCTCCATAGAGTTCAATCCGCTACTAATGATCATCGGGAATGAAGAATTCACCCCAAGGAAAGCATAACGGAGATGACATGGAAGTTCTTTCAACTCTAGCACAGGTGGTTCACCCTTGTCTTCAATCCGCACATCCTCCACAACTTTCTCTTCATCAATATTCAAAACTAGACAAGCCTCAAAGGATTTAACCATGAACTCAACTTCTTCCTCACATACCTCTTCTTCTACATCCTCCACCATAAGAGTCGCTTCCAGTGAATCTTCAAAAGTTTGTTGCACACTCTTATCAGTCAATGAATCAACAAGGTCCACACTCATACATGTTTCTTTGTCGCTTGGATGTCGCATTGCTTCAAAAACATTGAAGGTGACCTTCTCATCTTGGACTCTAAGCACCAACTCCCCTTGATTTACATCGATCAAAGCCCTACCCGTGGTTAGGAATGGTCTTCCAAGAATCAATGGGGTCTCACTATCTTCCGCTATATCCAACACCACAAAGTCTGCCGGAAAGATGAACTTGTCTACTTTTACCAATAAATCCTCCATAACACCATAAGGATACGTAATGGAGTGATCCGCCAATTGGAGAGAAATCCCGGTTGGCTTGACTTCACCAATTCCCAACTTCTTGAAAATGGAGAGATGCATAAGGTTGATACTTGCACCAAGATCACACAAGGCTCTTCCAATGTTCAAATGACCAATAGTACATGGGATAGTAAAGCTACCCGGATCCTTCATCTTCACTGGTAACTTCCTTTGGAGTATGGCACTACATTCTTCAGTGAGCATGATCGTCTCCTCCTTCCACTTCCTCTTGTTAGTAAGAATATCCTTCATAAACTTGGCATAGGAAGGCATTTGTTGAAGGGCTTCGGAAAAAGGGATGTTAATTTGCAACTTTTTGAACACATCCAAGAACTTAGAGAATTGTTGATCCTTTGCCTCCTTCTTCAACCTTTGAGGATAGGGTATCTTGAAATATGGTGGCAACTCCTTAGGATTGTCAACTTCTTCAAGAATTTACCTTTTAGTCTTCTTTCTTGCAAACTCTTCATCAACCAGTTTTTCCCTCTGTGGTTTTTAAGCTTCAACAACAATAGGACTAGAGGTAGTGGCTTGGGAAGTCTCGGGTTCTTCATTGGTTACATCTTCAACGGTCACCTCATCAACTCCCTCACCAATTGTCTTTTCTTCTCTCTCTTTTTTATGTGGAACTAGCACTTTCCCGCTTCTTGTAGTAATTGCCTTGCAATCCTCCCTTGGATTTTTCTCGGTATCTCCCAAGCAATTGTCCTTGAAGTCTCTAAAGTCATTTGCTTTGCCAATTGGCCTTTTTGGTGTTCCAGATTCTTGATGGAGGCATTTTGATTCTTCATATTATCTTGAGTTGCTTGCATGAATTGGGCTAGAATATTCTCCAATTTGCTTGAATTCTCTTGAGGAGGCTTTGCTTGAGAACTTGATCCTTGCCCTTGTCTCCAACCAAAGTTAGGATGGCTACGCCACCCCGGATTGTAGGTGTTTGAGAAAGGATCATGCTTAGGCCCTTGGTCTCCCATGTAATTCACTTCTTCTTGCCCAGAACCTCCAACCACACTAATTTCACAGTTGCCGTTGGCATGGTTACCTCCACAGAAATCACACACTGAGGCAGCTTGAACTTGGACCGCTTGTAATTGAGAATTCTGCGGCTGAACGGACTCCAATTACTTGGTAAGGATGGCCATTTGCTCCTTAAGAGCACCAATTTCATCAAGCTCCAAAACACCTCTCTTGACCAATGATCGTGAACTAGGCATTTGATAGTCATTATTAGCCATAGTTTCAATCAAGGCCTTTGATTCATCGGGTGTCTTTTGACTCAATGTTCCACCTCTGTACAGCTTCAATCATGCTTCGGAATTTCGGTTGAGCCCATTGATAAAGGTTGCAAATTGCTGCCATGTTTCCAACTCATGATTTGGGCAAGCAGTAAGCAAAGATTTAAACCTCTCCCATGCTTCATAAAGTGATTCACCATCCCTCGTGCAAAAGCATTGATGTCCGATCCCAACTTGATCATTCTTGATGGAGGGAAGAAACGCGATAAGAACTTGCTCACCAAATCATTCCAAGTAATGATGCTCCCATGAGGATGGGATTGAAGCCATGACTTAGCTCTGTCCCTCAAAGAGAAAGGGAAAAGCCTTAAACGAATAGCCTCATCGGAAGCTCCATTCAGCTTGATAGTGTCACACAACTCAATGAATGTGCCAATGTGAGAATGAGGGTCTTCACTCTCCAAACCTCCAAACTGATTTTTCTTGCACAAGATTGAGAAGTGATGCCTTGATTTCAAAGTTGTTGCAAGCCACTGCAGGTCTCACAATTGGAGTTCCACGTCTATCGACCCTAGGGAAGTATAGTCCCCCATTGTTCTCCTTGGTGCATTGTCGTCGACCATGGTGACGATTGCTACTTCAACTTGCGGTTCTTGCACACTTGGTAACCCCACTTGTGGTTCTTGCCTTTGTAGAGGATGTTTCTCCTCTGTTCTTTCTTGCTTTGGCTTCCTTTCTATTCTCGTCTCTGAGCTTCTCGATCTCCGGGTTGAATAGAAGTTCACCTGGGTCAATTGTACCTCGCATACAAGGAACAAAAGCGAAGCGAACGAGAAAAAGAACAGCAAAACAGAAAAACAAAGCAGAGAAACGACAATGAAACGGCAAGTACAGGCTAAGCAACAATTGGACAGTTATGCGACTTCACATAAAAAAAAAAGCAGAAAACAGTAGTAAGAAAACAAAAAACAAGACAGCAGTAGGAAAACAAATAAAAATGCCTAAATTAGGAGTCCCCTTTGGTACTCGTGATATTGGCACACCGATCCCCGGCAACGGCGCCAAAAACTTGATACGATTTCAGCAAGTATACCTAATCGCAAATAAGTAATACGGTGGTAAGACCGGTTATCGTCCTCAGGGATCGTGAACAAGTACCACTTCGCAAATTGAACTACTATCTAGGCGATCGTTTGGATGGAAGGGAGCTTAATACTAAGTACCAAGCCCATCAAGAGTAAACAAAACAAAACAGACAAGAATAAAATGTTTTTGGTCTTTCAGGTATTTTATCAAACACTTGACAGGCAAACAGAAATGTGATCAACAATGGATAGAATTGTTAGGGTTAGACTACACTAATCATCCCTTGATTGCAATGACATGATTAATAACACAATTCCTAATTCAAATATGACAATCAAATCTTCTGAAGTACTCAAACCCTAATGTCTTAGGTGGAATGAGCCTAAAACCCCAAATTAAACCCTAATGTCTTAGGTGGATTAATATGAGATTTTGCATAAGGAATCAAGATTTAAGAGATTGCAAGCACCCCAAGACCTATGTCTAGGTTCATGAACTACTTGGCATTTGATTCATGAGCATGCCTTAATATCAATCTTTCAATTGTCTATCAAAGCAACTAATCATTCCTAGGATGACCAAACCAAGGAAAGCATTAAGCATAGAATCAAACACTTATAAAGAAAGAGGAAATTCGTATTACAATCAAATCATGTTACAACCAAGTTCAGAAGAGTTACCATCTAACCCCAACAAGAGGGGGTTTAGCTACACATAATCAAAGAGAAAAACAAAAGAAAAGAAATAGAGATAAGGGAAGGAATGAACTTCATGGGAGGATCCACAGCAGCCACAGCAGCAAAGAGTATGTTTTTAGGTTTTCTCGGATCCTCTTCTATTCTGCCAGAGGTCTTTTTATAACTCGTGCGCCCGTCACGGCCGTGGCAACCATCACGGCCAGGCCGTGATGGGTTCTCCCCCTCAGCGCCTCTTCACTTTTTGATTCATCACGGCAGTGATGGTCATCACAGCTAGGCCGTGATGGGCTCTGCTTGGCTCATTTTCTTCTCTTTTCAGGCTCTATCTTCATCCAAGCTTTATCATGGCTAAATCTTGGGCATTTAATCATAAATTCCTGCAAAACAATACACAAAACCACCTTATCCGATCCAAAGGAAAAACTAACCAAAATCAAACTAAAATGGCCTAACTAAATGAAAATGCATACAAAAATGTACATGGAAAATGAGGTGAAAGCACGCTCATCAATGCATTTTCATGTAGTTTAGGCATTTTTAATTTGATTTTTGTTAGTTTTTACCTTGGAACGGGTAAAGCGATTTTGTGGTGTTTGTGTGCAGGAATTGAGGATTAAAATGCTCAAGATCATTTATGTTGGAGCTTGCATGAAGGCGAAGCTTGAAAAGTAAGAAAACTGAGCCAAACAGAGCCCATCACGGCCTAGCCGTGACAGCCATCACGGCCATGATCGAGCAAGGCTGAAAAGAAAAGTACACAAAAGTCAGAACCTGTCACGCCAGGCCGTGATGGCCATCACGGCCGTGACAGGCCATCAATGCCAAGTTTTCCAAGACAGAATCCATCACGACTGGCCGTGACAGCCATCATGACCGTGACACGCAATTTATGGAAATTTAATTGCTGATTTGATCTGATTTTGTAATAGCTTGGGATTCAAGTTACCCTACATTATAAATAGGACTTAGAGGCTCGAAAATATAGATCCCCTTGGGCTGCTACCTTAGGTAAAAACTAGTATTTCTCTTCTTCTCAATTTCTTCTCTTCTCTTAGGTTTTCTTTTTATGCTTTTGTTAATCAAGCTTGCTATGAACATGGCAATGCTTGAGTGGTCTTTTTATTTCTAGGAATTGGGGCTATGCCCAAGATTTGTTTTATGTTATGAATTGATGTTTTACTTCTTGTTAATTTCAATTTGCTTTCGATTTAAATCCTATTGCATGAATTACTTATGAATTTGGTGCGCACTTATTTGCATGTCATTGATACTCTAAGTAGGAACCTAGCGGTGAACTTAGGTATTGGATTTGTAGGGATCAAACTTAGGACTTAAATCGGGAGAGTTAGAAGCGGTCCTTCAAGGGTTCACTGAATTGTCGCAAAGCTTAAAGGGTTCGATTTAAATTCAATTACCACGAGAGTAGGGGTTGGTTTAATTGGGCACGGTTCTTGTGTCTCGAGAGGGAACATTAACTTATTTAGGATAAATTCACCTTCAAAGCAAAATTTTGATAATTAACAAGAGAGGTAGTCAATTTAGTAACATGAGCAGTCTTGTTGGTAACCCAATTCTTTGGTATCTCATTTGATATTGAAAAATCTCATATTTGATTTACTTTCCTATTTTGTTTGATTGCGTTTTAGATATTTGATTTGTTAGCTAATCTTTTAAAAACCAAATATTTTCCAAATCTTTTTCTAGTCCAGTTTAATCGATTTAATAATTGATAGTTATTTAAGATCACGGTCCCTATGGATTCGATTTTTTATTACTTGTCGATTAAGCTGTTCACTTCCTAGGATTCGAGCCCATCAAGTTTTTGGCACCGTTCTTCGGGACTATGCTTTCTTGAATTTCAATTTAATTTTTAAATTTAATTTTCCGGACATTTTTTTATTTATTTTTTTTACTTTATTTTTCTAGTATCTATCTCTCTCTTTGCAGGTATTTTTCTCTCTTACACGAAGACCCCAAAGTCTTGGAAATCTCATTGAAGTTGACCCCGAGATCGAAAGGACCTTTCATAGATGTGGGAGACTACAAAGACAAAGAGAGAGAGTGGTTGATTCCCATTCCACTCATCGCGAATCCACCGGATACCAAACCACTGAAGGACTACGCAGCCCCAAATGCTAGGGGTTTGTGAACTGGGATTGCTAGGCCAGAAATTGAGGCGGAGAACTACACTATACCGCCTCTGTTAATTGGCATGATTAGGCAAAATCAATTTGGAGGATTACCCTCGGAGGACCCGACTGATCATGTGGAGACATTCTTGGAGTTCACCAATGCAATAAGAATTCATGGTACCCTGATTGGTACTGTTCGCTTGAGGTTATTCCCCTCCTCTCTAACTCGGAAAGGCAAAAGCTTGGTTGAAGCAGTGCCGCTAATACTTTGTAAACTTGGGACCAAGCTGGAGTAGTCATTCTTGGAGATATTCTTCCCTCCATCCAAGACTGCTTACCTACGAACTAAGATCACCGGCTTCTTCCAAAAGGACGGAGAATGCTTATCCGAAGCTTGGTATCGTTACAAAGGATTGCTAGAGTCTTTCCCACATCATAGGCTCGAGAGGTGGTTGTTAGTGCATACCTTCTACAACGAATTGGAATACTCTTCGAAGGTGTCACTTGACTCCGCAGCTGGTGGAGCCTTTATGAATAGACCACTGACTGAAGCGTTCAATATCATTGAAAACGTAGCCACCAACTATCACCAATGGGGTTCGGAAAGAGGTAAAACCCGAAAAAGCTTTCGGGGGGTAAGTTTGAAATGAATAACACTGATTTAATTATGTCTAAATTTGACTCATTGAATAAACGCTTTCATAAGGTTGAAAAGGCTAATGTGAGTTCAATAGGTGCTACTAATGTTGTTTGTGATATTTGTTGAATGCAGGAACATGACATAATGGAGTGCCCGCATGGTATTGCTCCTGGATCCGGTGCTTCGAGGGAACAAGTGAACTCTTGTCACAACTTCTATGACAGGAACCCGAAGTTGCCAAATTATGCTCCCCAAAATCCTTACAACCAAGTGAGGAAGAATAATCCTTATCTCTCCTACGGGAACTACAACAACACGTTGAACCACAAATTCCAGGAAGGCCAAGGTAATAGGAAACCCGCATCGGGGTATCCTCAGGTACAAAAGTCTAAACTTGAGTCTCTTTTGGAAAATTTTGTTGAAACTCAAACAAAGCAAAATGAAGAGTTTAGGCAACAAGGTAGGGCAGTCAATGAGGCAATAAATGAGTTAACATCTAAGGTAGATAACTTAGCCATCCATAATAAGATGTTCGAAACTCATATTGCCCAACAAGCTAGTACATACTCTAGAACTAAGGGTACGTTCCAAGGACAACCCGAAGTTAATCCCAATGAGCACTGTAATGCTACTTACTTGAGGGATGATAAGCTTGGGGTAGTTGAAAAGAATGTGGAATGTGAGGAGCACATGAGTGAACATGAAGAGATCGAGCCAAAGTATGTCCCTCCACCACCTTACCAACCCCGAATACCTTTCCCACAAAGATTGGTCAAGAAAAACAAGTAGAAAAAGAAACTAAGAGCTTAATTGAGGAGCATGATGCCATGATAAAAACTAATATGCCTCATAAACTAAAAGATCCAGGAAGTTTCTCTATTGCTTGCTCAATCGGAGAAGTGAAAATAGACCATGCCTTACGTGACTTAGGGGCTAGTGCGAGTTTGATGCCACTTACCATCTTTGAAAGGTTAGGATCAAGGAGTTGAGTCCATCCAAGTTCTCTTTACAATTTGCGGATGGCTCAACTAAAACCCCTCTAGGCATACTAGAGAATGTCCCTATAAAGGTAGGTAAATTTTTCATTCCTACCGATTTCATGGTGTTGGATATGAACAGGAATTCTAAATTCCCTATCATTCTTGGAACGCTATTCTTGGCCACAGCTGGAGCAATAATAGATGTAAAAAATGGTAAGCTCTCCTTGAATGTAGAGAAAGGAAGGGTGGGTTTTGATTTGACTAACTCATATAACAACCCTCCTTTTGAGAGTCATGTGTGCATGATTGAGATAATGCCTTTAGAGGTAAAGGAAGAGCTTAATATGGAAGCAACTCCGAAACTTTGCATGACAAATGATGCACCAAATAATGATGAAATTGGAGTTGCTTAACACGTGGAGTTAAAACTTCCGCCGTGAGGAAGTAAGGCCATGAAACTCAGAGTGAAAAGAGCAAAGAAAAGCGCATGTGGCCATATGAACAAAATAGGCTCTTTGATGGACATCCTTGGAAGAGAGATGTTATTGCACTTCCAAGCCCGATTGATCCCGGTTGATTGAAGGGAGTATGGTCAAGCTTAAGACCAGTAAATAAGCGCTTCTTGGGAGGCAACCCAAGTTTTCTTTCGCCTTTCAATTTGTTTTTGAATTTTGTTTTTGAATAATTTGAGAAGATTAAGAGAAGAAAGATCACTAATTGATGGTTTTGCCAAGTATTTTCAGGTTATGAAGGCGGGGAAGAGCAAAAAGGCATGGAAAAATAAAGTCGAGAGGAGATTACGGCCGTGATTAGCCAATAGATGAAGATCGAGAAAGGAACACGGCCCAGCCGAGGATAGCCTCACGGGCGTGATGAGAAGGACCCGGAAGAGCGAGAATATAACACGGCCTAGCAGTGATGGAAGTCACGACCGTGAGAGGCCAGCTCCTATAGACCCGAATTGATCACGGCCCAGTCGTGATGTATATCACTCCCGTGATGGGGACTTGATTGACACCAGAACTGGTCACGACCATGACACGTCTTCCAGCAGCTCTATGACCGGCATCTGTGCCAACACCCTCCACCACCTCGGTGATTTGTTCCATTTTTCTCATCTCTCCTACTTGATTATTTACATTGGGGACAATGTAAGCTTTTAAGCTTGGGGTAGGGGTAATTTTGTATTTTTTGCATTTTAACATTTTTCATGTTGCATTCATATAGGCGTAGTTTTGCATAATCACATGATTAGATTGCCCCTTGCTTAGAGTATGCATCCAATTGTGAGAACTTTGTGCCAAATGAATTGAGACTGTTAATTTTTGAACCCAATTTTCGTATTCTTGTGATAGGTTAAAAATTAAAATGCTTGAGATGATCTTCTGATAGTTGATGATTAGCATGTGGTTCCTTAGATTTGTGTTTCTCATTTATTTTAAACTACTAAATGTGAGATTTTTGAGTCTAAAAGGAGTACTCACTAAATCTACCCCATTCTTTGTGATTGAGTGTTTTATTCCTCTTGGATTGTGTTCTCTAGAACTTGACTTGAAACCGTTTTGAAACTTAAAATTTTTTGAAAACATATTTGAAAATGATTGAGGCACTAGGTATTTTTCTGGCTTTCTTAGCTTTGACTGATTAAATATTACCCCTTTGTTGCCCAATTTTGAGCCTAAAAGAATAAAATACTTTTCTTGGTACCTTGATTTATTTTGTTGAATGATGCTTGGTATGACACCATTTAAAGTATTACAAAAAGGGCAAAAAAAGTGGTTAGAAAAATAAATTGTGGGATGAAAAAGTTAGAAAAATATTTCTCTTAAGTTGGAAATCTCCCCTTCTCCAAAAAAAAAATTAAAATAAAATAAACAAAAAACAATGGCGAAGGGGATGAGAAAAAAGAAAGAGAAAAAGAAAGAAAGAAATATGGAAAAGTGAATTAAAGCCCAAAAAGGTATTTTAGAAGGTTGTCATGCTTTGTAGTGTTTTATATTTTGTTAGCCTTATGGAAGTTTCCTTTTCTTTATTTCCCCACCAAACAATTAATCCTGTGACCCCATTACAACCAAAATAAAAGTCCTATTGATTCTTATGTGTTTTCATTAATAAGTTATAGATTTGGTTGATAGTCAAGCTTATGGTAGGGCCCCTTCCTTGAGGAAATTGTGTGAATTTTCAAATGTCCCTAAACACTGGAGTGAGGTGAGAAGAGTGCCCGAATTAGTGAGAGGTATGAATTTAGGGAACCTAAACTTCTAATTGGACTTGAAATTGATTGTCTCTTGGCTTCTTATTGGATATTCCTGTTACTTGGATTTATTACTCGGGTTCTTGGTTCACTGCCCATGCTCTGATTGTTTATCTTGTCTGGCCTTGGTTATTGCTTGAGGACAAGCAAAATCTTAAGCTTGGGGTAGTTTGATGAGTTTGATTACACCTCATATTTCTTTATCATATTGAATGCATTTTCATGTAGTTTAGGCATTTTTAATTTGATTTTTGTTAGTTTTTACCTAGGAACGGGTAAGGCGGTTTTGTGGTGTTTGTGTGAAGGAATTGAGGATTAAAATGCTAAGGATCATTTATGTTGGAGCTTGCATGAAGACAGAGCTTGAAAAGTAAGAAAAATGAACCAAACAGAGCCCAGCACGACCTAGCCGTGACAGCTATCATGGTCATGATCGAGCAAGGCTGAAAAGAAAAGTGCACAAAAGTCAGAACCTATCACGGCCAGGCCGTGATGGCCATCACGACTATGACAGGCCATCAATGCCAAGTTTTCCAGGACAGAATCTTTCACGGCCTGGCCTTGACAGCCATCACGACCGTGACGTGCAATATCTGGAAATTTAATTGCTGATTTGATCTGATTTTGTAACAGCTTGGGATTCAAGTTACCCTACATTATAAATAGGACTTAGAGGCTCGAAAATAAAGATCCCTTGGGCTGCTACCTTAGGCAAAAACTAGGATTTCTCTTCTTCTCAATTTCTTCTCTTCTCTTAGGTTTCCTTTTTATGCTTTTATTAATCAAGCTTGCTATGAACATGGCAATACTTGAGTAGTCTTTTTATTTATAGGAATTGAGGCTATGCCCAAGATTTGTTTTTTGTTATGAATTGACGTTTTACTTCTTGTTAATTTCAATTTGCTTCCGATTTAATTCCTATTGCATGAATTACTTATTAATTTGGTGCGTACTTATTTGCATGTCATAGATACTCTAAGGAGCAACCTAGCGGTGAACTTAGGTATTGGTTCTATAGGGATCAAACTTAGAACTTAAATCACGAGAGTTAGAAGCGGTCCTTCGAGGGTTCACTGAATTGTCACAAAGCTTAAAGGGTTCGATTAAATTCAATTACCACGAGAGTAGGGGTTGGTTTAATTGGGCACGGTTATTGTACCCCAAGAGGGAACATTAACTTATTTAGGATAAGTTTACCTTCAAAGAAAAATTTCGATAATTAACAAGAGGGATAGTCAATTTAGTAACATGAGCAGCCTTGTTGGTAACCCAATTCCTGGGAATCTCTTTTGAAATTGAAAAAACTCAGATTTGATTTACTTTCCTATTTTATTTGATTGCGTTTTAGATATTTGATTTGTTAGTTAATCTTTTAAAAACCAAATCTTTTCCAAATCTTTTTCTAGTCCAGTTTAATCGATTTAATAATTGATAGTCATTTAAGATCACGGTCCCTATGGATTCGATCTTTTTATTACTTGACGACGAAGCCGTTCACTTGCGGAATCGTGCCCATCAAGTTTTTGGCGCCGTTACCGGGGACTATGCTTTCTTGAATTTCAATTTAATTTTTAAATTGATTTTTCTGGACATTCTTTTTATTTAATTTTTTTTCTTTCTTTTTCTAGTATCTATCTCTCTCTTTGCAGGTATTTTTCTCTCTTATGCGAAGACCCCAAAGTCTTGGAAATCTCATTGAAGTTGACCCTGAGATCGAAAGGACCTTTCATAGATGTGGGAGACTACAAAGACAGAGAGAGAGAGAGAGGTTGATTCCCATTCCACTCATGGCGAATCCACCGGATACCAAACCACTAAAGGACTACGCAGCCCCAAATGTTAAGGGTTTGCGAACTGGGATTGCTAGGCCATAAATTGAGGCGGGGAACTACACTATACCGCCTCTGTTAATTAGCATGATTAGGTAAAATCAATTTGGAGGATTACCCTCGGAGGACCCTACTGATCATGTGGAGACATTCTTGGAGTTCATCGATGCAATAAGAAGTCATGGTGCACCGATTGATACTATTCGCTTGAGGTTATTCCCCTCCTTTCTAACTGGAAAGGCAAAAGCTTGGTTGAAGCAAGCACCCGCTAATACTTTGTCAACTTGAGACCAACCGGAGCAGACATTCTTAGAGAAATTCTTCCTTCAATCCAAGACTGCTTACCTACGAACTCAGATCACCGACTTCTTCCAAAAGGACGGAGAATGCTTATCCGAAACTTGGGATCGTTACAAATGATTGCTAGAGTCTTGCCCACATCATGGGCTCGAGATGTGGTTGTTAGTGCATACCTTCTACAATGGATTGGATTATTCTTCGAAGGTGTCACTTGACTCCACAGCTGGTGGAGCCTTTATGAATAGACCACTGACTGAAGCGTTCAATATCATTGAAAACGTAGCCACCAACTATCACCAATGGGGTTCGGAAAGAGGTAATAACCCGAAAAAGCTTTCGGGGGGTAAGTTTGAAATGAATAGCACCGATTTAATTATGTCTAAATTTGACTCATTGAATAAACGCTTTGATAAGCTTGAAAAGGCTAATGTGAGTTCAATAGGTGCTACTAATGTTGTTTGTGAGATTTGTGGAATGCAGGAACATGACATAATGGAGTGCCCACATGGTATTGCTCATAGATCCGGTGCTTTGGGGGAACAAGTGAACTCTTGTCACAACTTCTATGACAAGAACCCGAAGTTGCCAAATTATGCTCCCCCAAATCCTTACAACTAAGAGAGGAAGAATAATCCTTATCTCTCCTACGGGAACTACAACAATACGTTGAACCACAAATTCCAGGAAGGCCAAGGTAATAGGAAACTCGCACCGGGGTATCCTCAGGTACAAAAGTCTAAACTTGAGTCTCTTTTGGAAAATTTTGTTGAAACTCAAACAAAGCAAAATGAAGAGTTTAGGCAACAAGGTAGGGCAGTCAATGAGGCAATAAATGAGTTAACATCTAAGGTAGATAACTTAGCCATCCATAATAAGATGTTAGAAACTCAGATTGCCCAACAAGCTAGTACATATTCTAGAACTAAGGGTATGTTCCCAGGACAACCCGAAGTTAATCCCAATGAGCACTGTAATGCTATTTACTTGAGGGATGATAAGCTTGGGGTAGTTGAAAAGAATGTGGAATGTGAGGAGGACATGAGTGAACATGAAGAGATAGAGCCAAAGTATGTCCCTCCACCACCTTACCAACCCCCAATACCTTTCCCACAAAGGTTGGTCAAGAAAAAGCAAGTAGAAAATGAAACTAAGAGCTTAATTGAGGAGCATGATGCCATGATAAAAACTAATATGCCTCCTAAACTAAAAGATCCAGGAAGTTTCTCTATTGCTTGCTCAATCGGAGAAGTGAAAATAGACCATGCCTTACGTGACTTAGGGGCTAGTGCGAGTTTGCTGCCACTTACCATCTTTGAAATGTTAGGATCCAAGGAGTTGAGTCCATCCAAGTTCTCATTACAATTTACGGATGGCTCAACTAAAACCCCTCTAGGCATACTGGAGAATGTCACTATAAAGGTAGGTAAATTTTTCATTCCTACCGATTTCATGGTGTTGGATATGAACAGGAATTCTAAATTCCCTATCATTATTGGAAGGCCATTCTTGGTCACAGCTGCAGCAATAATAGATGTAAAAAATGGTAAGCTCTCCTTGAATGTAGAGAAAGGAAGGGTGGATTTTGATTTGACTAACTCATATAACAACCCTCCTTTTGAGAGTCATGTGTGCAGGATTGAGATAATGCCTTTAGAGGTAAAGGAAGAGCTTAATATGGAAGCAACTCCAAAACTTTGCATGACAAATGATGCACCAAATAATGATGAAATTGGAGTTGCTTAACATGTGGAGTTAAAACTTCCGTCGGGAGGAAGTAAGGCCATTAAACTCAGTGAAAAGAGCAAAGCGAAAGCGCATGTGGCCATCTGAACAAAATAGGCTCTTTGATGGACTTCCTTGGAAGAGAGGTGTTCTTGCACTTCCAAGCCCAGCTGATCCCGATTGATTGAAGGGAGTATGGTCAAGCTTAAGACCGTAAATAAGCGTTTCTTGGGTGGCAACCCAAGTTTTCTTTCCCTTTTCAATTTGTTTTTGAATTTTGATTTTGAATAATTTGAGAAGATTAAGAGAAGAAAGGTCACTAATTGATGGTTTTGCCAAGTATTTTCAGGTTATGAAGGCAGGAAGAGCAAAAAGTCATGGAAAAATAAAGTCAGAGGAGATCACGGCCTAGCTGTGACAGGGTTCACGGCCGTGATTAGCGAATAGCTAAAGATCGTAAAGGAACACGGCCCAGCCGTGATAGCCCTCACGGGCGTGATGAGAAGGACCCGGAAGATCAGAATGTAACATGGCCTAGTCGTGATGGAAGTCAAGGCCGTGAGAGGCCAGCTTCTATAGACCCAAATTTATCACGGCCCGGTAGTGATGTATATCACTCCCGTGATGGGGACTTGCTTGACACCGTAATCTGGTCACGGCCATGACACGTCTTCCGGCGGCTCTCTATGATCGGCATCCGTGTCAACACCCTCCACCACCTCGGTGAGTTGTTCTATTTTTCTCCTCTCTCCGACTTGATTATTTACATTGGGGACAATGTAAGCTTTTAAGCTTGGGGTAGGGGAATTTTGCATTTTTTGCATTTTTGCATGTTGCATTCATATAGACGTAGTTTTGCATAATCACATGATTAGATTGCCCCTTGCTTAGAGTATGCATCCAATTGTGAGAACTTTGTGCCAAATGAATTGAGACAGTGAATTTTTGAACCCAATTTTCGTATTCTTTTGATAGGCTAAAAATAAAAATGCTTGAGATGATCTTCTGATAGTTGATGATTAGCATGTGGTTCCTTAGATTTGTGTTTCTCATTGATTCTAAACTACTAAATGTGAGATTTTTGAGCCTAAAAGGGGTACTCACTAGATCTACCCCATTCTTTGTGATTGAGTGTTTTATTCCTCTTGGATTGTGTTCTCTAGAACTTCACTTGAAACCGTTTTGAAACTTAAAATTTTTTCAAAACATATTTGAAAATGATTGAGGCACTAGGTATTTTTCTGGTCTTCTGAGCTTTGACTGATTAAATGCTACCCCTTTGTTGCCCAAGTTTGAGCCTAAAAGAATAAAATACTTTTCTTGGTACCTTGATTTATTTTGTTGAATGATGCTTGGTATTACACCTTTTAAAGTATTACAAAAAGGACAAAAAAGGTGGTTTGAAAAATAAATTGTGGGATAAAAAAGTTAGAAAAATATTTCTCTTAAGTTGGAAATCTCCCCTTCTCCAAAAAAAAATAAACAAAAAAAAATGGCGAAGGGGATGAGAAAAAAGAAAGAGAAAAAGAAGGAAAGAAATGTGGAAAAGTGAATTAAAGCCCAAAAAGGTATTTTAGAAGGTTGTCATGCTTTGCATTGTTTTATATTTTGTTAGCCTTCTTGAAGTTTCCTTTTCTTGATTTCCCTACCTAACAATTAACCACATGACCCCATTACAACCAAAATAAAAGTCCTCTTGATTCTTATGTGTTTTCATTAATAAGGAAAAGATTTGGTTAATAGTCAAGCTTATAGTAGGGAACCTTCCTTGAGGAAATTGAGTGAATTGTCAAATGTCCCTAAACACTTGAGTGAGGTGAGAAGAGTCCCAGAATTAATGAGAGGTATGAATTTAGGGAACCTAAGCTTCTAATTGGACTTGAAATTGATTGTCTCTTGGCTTCTTTTTGGATATTCCTGTTACTTGGATTTATTACTCGGGTTCTTGGTTCACTGCCCATGCTCTTATTGTTTATCTTGTCTGGCCTTGGTTATTACTTGAGGACAAGCAAAATCTTAAGCTTGGGGTAGTTTGATGAGTTTGATAACACCTCATATTTCTTTATCATGTTGCATGCATTTTCATGTAGTTTAGGCATTTTTAATTTGATTTTTGTTAGTTTTTACCTAGGAACGGGTAAGGCGGTTTTGTGGTGTTTGTGTGCAGGAATTGAGGATTAAAATGCTCAGGATCATTTATGTTGGAGCTTGCATGAAGACAGAGCTTGAAAAGTAAGAAAAATGAGCCAAACAGAGCCCATCACGGCCTAGCCGTGACAGCCATCACAGCCATGATCGAGCAAGGCTGAAAAGAAAAGTACACAAAAGTCAGAACCTGTCACGGCCGTGACAGGCCATCAATGCCAAGTTTTCCAAGACAGAAACTGTCACGGCCTGGCCGTGACAGCCATCACAGCCGTGACGCGCAATATCTGGAAATTTATTTGCTGATTTGATCTGATTTTGTAACAGCTTGGGATTCAAGTTACCCTACATTATAAATAGGACTTAGAGGCTCAAAAATAGAGATCCTTTGGGCTGCTACCTTAGGCAAAAATTAGGATTTCTCTTCTTCTCAATTTCTTCTCTTCTCTTAGGTTTTCTTTTTATGCTTTTGTTAATCAAGCTTGTTATGAATATGACAATGCTTGAGTAGTCTTTTTATTTCTAGGAATTGGGGCTATGCCCAAGATTTGTTTTATGTTATGAATTGACGTTTTACTTCTTGTTAATTTCAATTTGCTTTCTATTAATTCCTATTGCATGAATTACTTATGAATTTGGTGCGCACTTATTTCCATGTCATAGATACTCTAAGGAGGAACCTAGCGGTGAACTTAGGTATTGGATCTATAGGGATCAAACTTAGAACTTAAATCACGAGAGTTATAAGCGGTCCCTCGAGGGTTCACTAAATTGTCACAAAGCTTAAAGGGTTCGATTTAAATTCAATTACCACAAGAGTAGGGGTTGGTTTAATTGGGCACGGTTCTTGTATCCCGAGAGGGAACATTAACTTATTTAGGATAAATTCACCTTCACAGAAATATTTCGATAATTAACAAGAGGTGTAGTCAATTTAGTAACATGAGCAATCTTGTTGGTAACCCAATTCTTGGGAATCTCTTTTGATATTGAAAAATCTCAGATTTGATTTACTTTCCTATTTTATTTGATTGCGTTTTAGATATTTGATTTGTTAGTTAATCTTTTAAAAACCAAATCTTTTCCAAATCTTTTTCTAGTCCATTTTAATCGATTTAATAATTGATAGTTATTTAAGATTATGGTCCATATGGATTCTATCTTTTTATTACTTGACGACGAACCCGTTCACTTGCAGAATCGAGCCCATCAAGTTTTTGGCGCCGTTGCCGGGGACTGTGCTGTCTTGAATTTCAATTTAATTTTTAAATTTATTTTTCTGGACATTCTTTTTATTTAATTTTTTTTCTTTCTTTTTCTAGTATCTATCTCTCTCTTTGCAGGTATTTTTCTCTCTTATGCGAAGACCCCAAAGTCTCGAAAATCTCATTGAAGTTGACCCCGAGATCGAAAGGACCTTTCATAGATGTGAGAGACTACAAAGATAAAGAGAGAGAGAGAGAGGTTGATTCCCATTCCACTCATGGCGAATCCACCGGATACCAAACCATTGAAGGACTACGCAGCCCCAAATGTTAGGGGTTTGCGAACTGAGATTGTTAGGCCAGAAATTGAGGCGGAGAACTACACTATACCACCTTTATTAATTGGCATGATTAAGCAAAATCAATTTGGAGGATTACCCTCGGAGGACCCGACTGATCATGTGGAGACATTCTTGGAGTTCACCGATGCAATAAGAATTCATGGTGCCCCGATTGATACTATTCGCTTGAGGTTATTCCCCTCCTCTCTAACTGGAAAGGCAAAAGCTTGGTTGATGCAAGCACCCGCTAATACTTTGTCAACTTGGGACCAACTGGATTAGACATTCTTGGAGAAATTCTTCCCTCCATCCAAGACTGCTTACCTACGAACTCAGATCACCGGCTTCTTCCAAAAGGACGGAGAATGCTTCTCCGAAGCTTGGGATCGTTACAAAGGATTGATAGAGTCTTGCCCACATCATGGGCTCGAGAGGTGGTTGTTAGTGCATACCTTATACAACGGATTGGATTACTCTTCGAAGGTATCACTTGACTCCGCGGCTGGTGGAGCCTTTATGAATAGACCACTGACTAAAGCATTCAATATCATTGAAAACGTAGCCACCAACTATCACCAATGGGGTTCGGAAAGAGGTAATAACCCGAAAAAACATTCGGGGGGTAAGTTTGAAATGAATATCAGTGATTAAATTATGTCTAAATTTGACTCATTGAATAAACACTTTGATAAGCTTCAAAAGGCTAATGTGAGTTCAATAGGTGCTACTAATGTTGTTTGTGAGATTTGTGGATGTAGGAACATGACATAATGGAGTGCCCACATGGTATTGCTCCTAGATCCAGTGCTTCGGGGGAATGGCCGCGCTGTCGCCACGCGCCAAAAAGAACGAGCGTTTACAAAATAATGTAGATAGGGGAGCGACAACTTGAGTATCGTCTCTCAAGGACTCTTAGGTTGTTGTTGTTAACAGAAAAGTTACTTTTTGGGGGGTTTTGGATTGAAATAAAATAAAGAAAACAAGTAGAAAATAGAGCAATGAAAACAAGGTAGTTCAAAAAGATTATCAGATAAACTAAAGCGATTAACCTACTGTTCGCGGTTTCCCACTATCATTGGTTCATGCAAATTCCAAGCCCTAAGCAGATTCTAATCCCCTCCCGGTTGTAGCAACAATTAACAAACGAAATCGCTACTACGGATATATGTTCCTATTCCCGAATTAAACAAACGGGGTTAAGCTCTCATGAACTAAACGAACATGAATGAACACACGCGAATTAAACAAACGCGATTAAGTATAGGAACATAACATCACCGAAATGGATCAACACAACACTATACAATCCTAAATTAAACAAACAGAAATGCATAGCATCGCATTGAAAAGGGAAAAGCAAATGAAAACAGGAAATACAAGAACCTCAAGTGTAGTGGAACCCAATCACAGTAGATTAATCTAGGAGACTAGTTCTCCATTACAGAAAGAAAACAAAACATATCTAAGAAAAGAAGACAAACTACTACTATTGGCTAACTCTAGCTTTTTTCATCAGTTCTGTCTAAAACTGACTTATATACAAGTTTCTGGAATCAGCTTTCTCGCGAGGCGAGCACACATTCGCGAGGCGAATAATGCGAACAGTCTTCAGTGAGTGGCAAGCTCGCGAGGCGAAACTCTTCAAATTCCAAACTGTAACGCCCGTGACCTTCAACATGGTTAAGCTGTGATGGCTTCTGGTCTTCCAAGGCTGGATTACTCGCGAGGCGAGTCAAGTGTTCGCGGGGCGAGACAGAATGGTTGGTAATTTCTGGAACAGTCACCTTCTGGTTCGCGAGGCGAATGCCTACTCGCGGGGCGAAAGACTCCAGAATTATTCCTTTTTATTACCTGTAAACAAGAAATAACAGTAAGTACTTTATTCGACTCTAAATTAGCTAAATTAACCTAAAAACACTTTACAAACTCAAAATGATGCTTAAAGACAATCAAGTCTAATTTGGGTGAAAATGATATAAAATTAGCACAAAGCCAAGGTTTTTATTAGTTATAAAACCAGTCAACCAGAGGCTCATCAAAATACCCCAAACTTAAACTTTGCTTGTCCCCAAGCAAACTAAAACTCAAAAATCAAAAAGACTCAAGACCTGGCAAGCTCAAAAGATTCAATCACTTTCGCACAGATTTCAAGCACTTCATCAATATAATTTTCTTCAATGTTCCCCCCCTTTCAAACAAAGCAACCCCCACATGCATTTATTCTAAACAGTTGAGAATTTCATCATTCAAACAATCATTAATCTAAGCAGGGGATCCAAGTATACACAAGAGGGAGATCGCCAAATTCAAACAAATGCCTTCCTCACAAGGGCAATTTAGTGTTCACTCAATCGCTCAGTTTGTGTCAGGCTAACAACATTTCTCTCAATTTCACTTTTCAAGAAAACTTCCCATAAATTTGATTTTCATCTCCCAATGATTCCCACAGAAAACATGCAAGCAACATCAAAAGGTCTTTTATGGGTTGTAATGGGGCCTGGCTAAGGGTAGGATGTACAAAGGTGCTAGGCTGAAGACCCTAGGAACTAAGAGAGCATGAAACACTTCAAAACATTGAAATTCCACTCAAGTTCCTTTTCTCATTCATCTTTCCAATTGCCTTGGGTGACTACAGCCTCTTTTTTTTTTTCTAATACTTTTATTTTTAACATTTTTACACTTTTCTCTTCTTCTTTTTTTTCATTTTCATTTCTTTTTTTTTTCTACAAGCCTTTGGCTCCAATTTTTTTATTATATTTTTTTCTTTTTCTCAATCCCAAACAACACATCACCTTGCAGCCACCCCAAACTTAGTTTCTTGCACCCTTTTTCTTTCTAAGATTCCATGCTCTCCTAATCCTAAGATCGGGTTAACATGGTTTTCCAGATTTTGAGCTCATAACTTTAGGTTATCAAGAATTAACAGGCTAATAGGCTCAATGGGGCTAACTAGGGAACATGCATTAGGAATGGTTATTCTAGGCTAAGTAGTTATTTACAAAGAAAATGCCTAAATCATCTGAAGCAAACATATAATCATGCAAACCAAAAAGAGATTCAAGCAAATTCAGGAAAGTGCAACTTGAAAAGTGAGTTCACACAGTCAAAAACATGTTGGAGGCTCAAATCCTCACTTGGACATTATTTGCAAATTGTTTGACAGAGATTCTATCCCTAGTGTGTGCTTCCTATCACCCCAAACTTATCATAAATCATGCCATCATAACAAAATCTTAAAGTTCAGTTTTCAATCACATGGGGATCATTTTTCAAAAAAAATTCAAATCCTAGGGGGAAAACAATCAACACTATCATGCAATCAATCTGTGCAAATATTAATCAAAACCAATAAACTTGTCAATACTAGACTTAACACAACTCATAAGCTTCTCAAATTATTCAGGAGCTTTATTAAAAACAAAACAGAAATAAAGTAAGGCCTAATTAAAAGGAAAAGGTTTAGAGAAAACTCATTGAAGGGCGGTTCCACCAGGATCCCACTATCTGTGATACAGTGGCCACGGAATGCTCAAAGTACGAAATGATCCTCCCGGATCCCATGGTCTACAGCATAAAGATGACAGCGGACACTTGATAATATTGGTACCTCTGCCAAGTGCGGCGGACTTCTCACTCCCTATTAGGTCACAGATGACTTCTTTCTCAACTTTGTCCATAAAGTCCTTGATGAGCCTCTGTTTGACTGGTTTTATAACTAGTAAAGACCTTGGCTTTGTGCTTATTTTATATCATTTTCACCCAAATTAGACTTTATTGTCCTTAAGTAATATTTTGAGTCTGTAAATTGTTTTTAAGTTAATTTAGTTGATTTAGAGTGAATAAAGTATTTACTTTTATTTTCTGTTTTTCAGGTTAATAAAATAAAAATAAAATAAATCTGGAGCCACTCGCCCCGCGAGTCATGCAAGCCTGAAAAGTCAGAAACGATCACAGTTTACCCGTGTTGAAGATCACGGCCGTGGCAGTTTTGAAGTTGAAGCGTTCGCCTCGCGAGAATTCCTTCGCCTCGCGAATACTTGAAAGTCAGAGGCCATCACGGTTTGGGCACGTTGAAGGTCACGGGCGTTACAGTTGAGAATTTGAAGAGTTCGCCTCGCGAAGATATGCTCGCCTCGCGAGAAGACAAAGAGTTGCAGACCTTTCGCATAATTCACCTCGCGAGCAGTGCTTCGCCTCGCGAGGACTTGGATTCCAGAAACATGTATATAAGCAGTTTTAGGCATAACTGAAGAAGTTAATCAGAATTAGCCAGTTTTGGCTAGTTTCTGAACTTGTTAGCCTTTTGTTTTCCTTTTAGTTTTATGTTTATTTCTGTAATGGAGAGCTAGTCTCCTAGATTAATCTATTGTAATTGGTTTCTGTTAACACTTGAGGTTCTGTGATTCCTGTCTCAGTTGCTTTTCTCTTTTCAATGCCATGCTGTATGTTTCTGTTTGTTATTTCAGTAATATATAGTGTGGTATTGTTTCATTTCGGTGATGCTATGTTCCTATATATAATCGCGTTTGTTATTTCGCGTGTGTTCATTCATGTTCGTTTGTTCATGAGAGCTTAACCCCGTTTGTTATTTCGGGAATAGGAACATACATCTGTAGTAGCGGTTTTCGTTTGTTAATTGTTGCTACAACCGGGAGGGGATTAGTATCTGCTTAGGATTTGCATGAACCAATGATAGTGGGAAACTGAGAACAGTAGGTTAATCGCTTTTGTTTATTTGATATTTTCTTAAACTGCTCTGTTTCTTTTCTCTGTTTTTGATTTGTTTTTGTTAATTTAGTTTCAATCTCAAAACCCCCATTTCTAACTTTTACTAATTTTCTGTTAATAATAACAACACCTAAAGAGTCCTTGAGAGACGATCCGAGTTGTCGCTCTATACTGCATTATTTTATAATCGCTCGTTCTTTTTGGCGCGTGGCGACAGTGCGGTCAAAAATTGGCGCCATTGCCGGGGACTCTGGTTTGTTGTTATTAGCAGAAAGTTACATTTAAAAAAAAAAAAAAACCTTTTTGCATTCCTGAATTAGTTCTGTCTGCTTTGTCTGGATGTTTGATTGCCATGGATAATTACATGTATGGATATTTGCCTAATGTTTATTATGAACCACCTTGCATGTATTATCCTAGTTTTAGTGAGCCACCACCATACTATCCTAGCCAAGTGACCACCTCTGCACCTTCCGAACCTTCACGGAGCACCTTGGATGAGATTGCTTCAATGCTACAACAAATGGAAGCGAACAATCAACGGATGGCACAACAAGATCTTGAATATCAACAGAGGATGGAGGCTGAATACCAAAGGAGCCAAGCTGAATCTCGGAAATTGTGGGCTCTAATTGATCAAGTTACCACCAACTCAGTTGCAATGCTAGCTCCACAGCCCATTGAAGAACCTACAGAGGCACAATTTGTTCTTGAAAATACCTCTGAGGATGAGTCTGATACTGATACTTCTGTTACTGAATTGTGTGTTGAATCCCCTGATGATTGTTATTGTGATGGCAATGCTTTGTGTGTAGATTGCTATTTTGAAAGGTATGTTAAGCAAAGCATCCATATGGATCAGGAGAACATTTGCTCCACCGTGCTTGAGGATAAAGAAGACTCTTTGGTCTTAGATGCACGTGTTGAGAGTAGTGGGGTGGATGATGAACTAATTGCAGAATTCCCAGACATTGTAGATTTTTCTGATTCATTTTCTTGTAATATATGTACTAACTCTAACCTTTGTTTGGTGTGTGCTGAAATTTCTGCGTGTATAGCAGGTGAAAAATTTGTTAGTGCAGTGGATGAAGACAGTGCAGAAAAGGAAGCAGCACCGGTAACCGTTTCTAACTGTTTGCCACCTCCCCCTGAGGAGCCACCAGCTCTAGATTTTGCACCCTTGGATTTTGCACCATGGCCGATCCAAGAGGTTGAGCCCCGATTCTATTGGGGAGATTTTGTTGAGAAGGAGGTCATCTGTGACCCGAGAGGTAGTGAGAAGTCCGCCGCACTGGGTGGAGTTATTATAATTGTCAAGTGCTCACCTCCGCATCAAAGTTGCAAGTTAGGGAGGCTTGGAATGAAATTCAGTCCTTTGGCTACCACGTGGGACTTATGTTACAGACAATGGGATCCTGGTGGAACCGCCCTTCAATGAGTTTTCTTTACCTTTCTTCTTTTTAATTTTCTTTTCCTTATTTTATTTCTGTTTTATTGTCAATAATGCTCCTGAATAATTTGAGAAGCTCAGGAGTTGTGTTTGTGTCTTGGTATTGGCAAGTTTATTGGATTTGATTGATTTTGCATAGATGAATCGCATGATAATATTGACTGTTTACCCCTAGGACTTGAAAAATTGAATTTTGATCCCCATGTGATTGAAATCTGAACTTTGAGATTTTATTATGATGGCATGATTTATGATAAGTTTGGGGTGATAGGAAGCACACACTAGGGATAGAATCTCGTTCAAATAATTTGCAAAAATAATGTCCAGGTGAGGTTTTGAGCCTCCAACATGTTTTAAATTGTGTGAAAATCACTTTTGATTGCACTTTCCTGAATTTGCTTGAATCTTTTTTTGGTTTGCATGATTATGTGTTTGCTTCAGATGATTTAGGCATTTTCTTTGTAAATAGCTACTTAGCCTAAAAATAACCAATTCCTAATGCATGTTCCCTAGTTAGCCCCTTTGAGCCTATTAGCCTGTTAATTCTTGATAACCTAATGTTATAAGCCCAAAAATCTGGAAAACCACGTTAACCCGATCTTAGGATTAGGAGAGCATGTAATCTTAGAATGGGTGCAAGAAACTAAAGTTTGGGGTGGCTACCCGGTGCAATGTGTTGTTTGGGATTGGGAAAAAGAAAAAATAATAATAAAATATATATATATATATATATATATATAATATAAAAAAAAAGAAAAAAAAAAGAAGAAAAGTTGAAAAAAAAAACAGAAAAAAAAAATTTAAAAGTGCAAAAATGCCAAAAAGAAATAAAAAGGCTGTAGTCACCCAAGGCAAAAAGAAAAAAAAATGAAAAAGGAACTTGAGTAAATTTCAAAGTGTAAATAATGTTCATGCTCTCTTAGTTCCTAGGGTCTTCAGCCTAGTACCTTTGTATATCCTACCCTTAGCCAGGCCCCATTACAACCCATAAAAGACCTTTTGATGTTGCTTGCATGTTTTCTGTGGGAATCATTTGGAGATGAAAATCAAATTTATGGGAAGTGCTTCTGAAAAGTGAAATGAGTGAATTGTTGATAGCCTGACACAAATTGAGCGATTGAGTGAAATACAAATTTCCCTTGTGAGGAAGGCAGTTGTTTGGATTTGGTGATCTCCCTTTTGTGTGTGACTTGGATCCCCTGCTTAGATTAATGAGTGTTTGAATGATGAAATTCTCAATTGTTTAGAATAAATGATTGTGGGGATTACCTTGCTTGAAAGGGGGGAACATTGAAAGAAAAAAAAAATTTCTTTGAAAAAATTGCTTGAAATCTGTGTGAAAGTTAATTGAGTTCTTAAGCTTGCCATGTTTTGCCAGGTCTTGAGTCTTTTTGAGTTTTTGAGTGTAGTTTGCTTGGGGACAAGCAAAGTTTAAGTTTGGGGTATTTTGATGAGCCTCTGTTTGACTGGTTTTATAACTAGTAAAGACCTTGGCTTTGTGCTTATTTTATATCATTTTCACCCAAATTAGACTTTATTGTCCTTAAGTAATATTTTGAGTCTGTAAATTGTTTTTAAGTTAATTTAGTTGATTTAGAGTGAATAAAGTATTTACTTTTATTTTCTGTTTTTCAGGTTAATAAAATAAAAATAAAATAAATCTGGAGCCACTCGCCCCGCGAAGGATTTCTCGCCCCGCGAGTCATGCAAGCCTGAAAAGTCAGAAACGATCACGGTTTACCCGTGTTGAAGATCACGGCCGTGGCAGTTTTGAAGTTGAAGCGTTCGCCTCGCGAGAATTCCTTCGCCTCGCGAATACTTGAAAGTCAGAGGCCATCACGGTTTGGGCACGTTGAAGGTCACGGGCGTTACAGTTGAGAATTTGAAGAGTTCGCCTCGCAAAGATATGCTCGCCTCGCGAGAAGATAAAGAGTTGCAGACCTTTCGCATAATTCGCCTCGCGAGCAGTGCTTCGCCTCGCGAGGACTTGGATTCCAGAAACATGTATATAAGCAGTTTTAGGCAGAACTGAAGAAGTTAATCAGAATTAGCCAGTTTTGGCTAGTTTCTGAACTTGTTAGCCTTTTGTTTTCCTTTTAGTTTTATGTTTATTTCTGTAATGGAGAGCTAGTCTCCTAGATTAATCTACTGTAATTGGTTTCTGTTAACACTTGAGGTTCTGTGATTCCTGTCTCAGTTGCTTTTCTCTTTTCAATGCCATGCTGTATGTTTCTGTTTGTTATTTCAGTAATATATAGTGTGGTATTGTTTCATTTCGGTGATGCTATGTTCCTATATATAATCGCGTTTGTTATTTCGCGTGTGTTCATTCATGTTCGTTTGTTCATGAGAGCTTAACCCCGTTTGTTATTTCGGGAATAGGAACATACATCTGTAGTAGCGGTTTTCGTTTGTTAATTGTTGCTACAACCGGGAGGGGATTAGTATCTGCTTAGGATTTGCATGAACCAATGATAGTGGGAAACTGAGAACATTAGGTTAATCGCTTTTGTTTATTTGATATTTTCTTAAACTGCTCTGTTTCTTTTCTCTGTTTTTGATTTGTTTTTGTTAATTTAGTTTCAATCTCAAAACCCCCATTTCTAACTTTTACTAATTTTCTGTTAATAATAACAACACCTAAAGAGTCCTTGAGAGACGATCCGAGTTGTCGCTCTATACTGCATTATTTTATAATCGCTCGTTCTTTTTGGCGCGTGGCGACAGCGCGGTCAGTCCTCCCAATAGAATCGGGGTTCAACCTCTTGGACTGGCCATGATGCAAATTCCAGAGGCTTGAACTCCATCAATGTTGGTTCCACAGTGGGAGGTGGCTGCTCAATGGATGGTACAATTGGAGTAGCCATGATGTCAAGGACCTCGGCTGAACAATCAGCTTCACTCATGCTATCACCCTGCAAAATAGAGTCAAGAAACTCAGCACAAACAGCACACGGGTTAGTGTCAGTACAGTTAGTACATGTAGTAACAGAAACTGAATTAGTAACGGTCTGATTGTCTGGACTTTCAGCGCACGGTTCATCCATCCCATCACTCTCAACACATGCATATGAGTTAATTGAATCATCTACTTCCAAAGGTTCTTCATCCATTGCTTTACTAGATTCATCATCTGTTAAACCTGCAAAAATCTTAGCACACACCACACAAAGGTTAGTGTAAGTACAGTCAGTAGACAGGGGACAATAAAATGAATCAGCAAGGGTCTGACTGTCTGGAGATTCAACACAGCTCATCAACAGAAATATTATCAAAATCATCCTCAGAAATATTGTCAGGAATAACCACTTGTGAATCTGCATGTTCTTCAAGGGGATGTGGAGTTAGCGGTGCAGCCGAGTTGGTGACAATTTGATCAATTAGAATGGACAACTTCTGAGATTCAGCTTCACTCCTCTGATGGGATTCAAGACTTTGCTCTGCCATCCGTTGATTTTGCTCTGCCATTTGTTTTATCATTTCTTCCATTTGTGCAGTCATCTGTTTGAACAGGTCCTCTAGTGAAGGTTCGGAAGGTGCAAAGGTGGTCATTTGGCTAGGATTCTGGGGTGGTTCTAGTGGTAACATCAGTTGTGAGTCCCCATACCGAGGGTTTGGATGGTTTCCCCAGCTCAATAGGAAGACTCTCTTCAAATCAACCCAGCTGAAGATGGAATTCGCCTCAAGATTATACAACCAATCCCTTGCAGCGCCTTCAAGTGAGAGACGGAAAGCTCCCATCTTGATGTGATCTTCTTTTAGTTATTCAGGTCTCAGCATTATAGAACAAACAACCTGGAATTCCTTCAGATGCGCCTGCGGATTTTCACCTGCAAGACCACTAAACCTTGGCAACTAGTGCCTTAAACCAGCAAAATCAGGATAAGATATGCATGGTGGTGGTTCATAGTAAACATTAGGCATGTACCCACATATGTAATTCTCCATGGCAGTACTAAAATTCACAACCAGACAAAACAGACAAAACTAATTCAGCAAAGAGATTTTTTTTTAATTTTTTTTTTTTTGCTAATAACAACAACAAGAGTCCCCGGCAACGGCGCCATTTTTTGGCCGCGCTGTCGCCACGCGCCAAAAAGAACGAGCGTTTACAAAATAATGTAGATAGGGGAGCGACAACTCGAGCATCGTCTCTCAAGGACTCTTAGGTTGTTGTTGTTAACAGAAAAGTTAGTTTTTGGGGGGTTTTGGATTGAAATAAAATAAAGAAAACAAGCAGAAAACAGAGCAATGAAAACAAGGTAGTTCAAAAAGATTATCAAATAAACTAAAGCGATTAACCTACTGTTCGCGGTTTCCCACTATCATTGGTTCATGCAAATTCCAAGCCCTAAGCAGATTCTAATCCCCTCCCGGTTGTAGCAACAATTAACAAACGAAATCGCTACTACGGATATATGTTCCTATTCCCGAATTAAACAAATGGGGTTAAGCTCTCATGAACTAAACGAACATGAATGAACACACGCGAATTAAACAAACGCGATTAAGTATAGGAACATAACATCACCGAAATGGATCAACACAACACTATACAATCCTGAATTAAACAAACAGAAATGCATAGCATGGCATTGAAAAGGGAAAAGCAAATGAAAACAGGAAATACAAGAACCTCAAGTGTAGTGGAACCCAATCACAGTAGATTAATCTAGGAGACTAGTTCTCCATTACAGAAAGAAAACAAAACATATCTAAGAAAAGAAGACAAACTACTACTGGCTAACTCTAGCTTTTTTCGTCAGTTCTGTCTAAAACTGACTTATATACAAGTTTCTGGAATCAGCTTTCTTGCGAGGCGAGCACACATTCGCGAGGCGAATAATGCGAACAGTCTTCAGTGAGTGGCGAGCTTGCGAGGCGAGCTTATCTTCGCGAGGTGAAACTCTTCAAATTCCAAACTGTAACACCCGTGACCTTCAACATGGTTAAGCTGTGATGGCTTCTGGTCTTCCAAGGCTGGATTACTCGCGAGGCGAGTCAAGTGTTCGCGGGGCGAGACAGAATGGTTGGCAATTTCTGGAACAGTCACCTTCTGGTTCGCGAGGCGAATGCCTACTCGCGGGGCGAAAGACTCCAGAATTATTCCTTTTTATTACCTGCAAACAAGAAATAACAGTAAGTACTTTATTCGACTCTAAATTAGCTAAATTAACCTAAAAACACTTTACAGACTCAAAATGCTGCTTAAAGACAATCAAGTCTAATTTGGGTGAAAATGATATAAAATTAACACAAAGCCAAGGTTTTTATTAGTTATAAAACCAGTCAACCAGAGGCTCATCAGGGAACAAGTGAAATCTTGTCACAACTTCTATGACATGAACCTGAAGTTGCCAAATTATGCTCCCCCAAATCCTTACAACCAAGTGAGGAAGAATAATCCCTATCTCTCCTATGGGAACTACAACAACACGTTGAACCATGGATTCCATCAAGGGCAAGGTAATAGGAAACCCGCATCGGGGTATCGTCAGGTACAAAAGTCTAAACTTGAGTCTCTTTTGGAAAATTTTGTTGAAATTCAAACAAAGCAAAATGAAGAGTTTAAGCAACAAGGTAGGGCAGTCAATGAGGCAATAAAAGATTTAACATCTAAGGTAGATAACTTAGCCATCCATAATAAGATGTTAGAAACTCAGATTGCCCAACAAGCTAGTACATATTCTAGAACTAAGGGTACGTTCCCAGGACAACCCGAAGTTAATCCCAATGAGCACTGTAATGCTATATACATGAGGGATGATAAGCTTGGGGTAGTTGAAAAGAAGGTAGAATGTGAGGAGGACATGAGTGAACATGAAGAGATAAAGCCAAAGTATGTCCCTCCACCACCTTACCAACCCCCAATACCTTTCCCACAAAGGTTGGTCAAGAAAAAGCAAGTAGAAAAAGAAACTAAGAGCTTAATTGAGGACCATGATGCCATGATAAAAACTAATATGCCTCATAAACTAAAAGATCCAGGAAGTTTATCTATTGCTTGCTCAATCAGAGAAGTGAAAATAGACCATGCCTTACATGACTTAGGGGCTAGTACGAGTTTGATGCCACTTACCATCTTTGAAAGGTTAGGATCCAAGGAGTTGAGTCCATCCAAGTTCTCTTTACAATTTATGGATGGCTCAACTAAAACCCCTCTAGGCATACTGGAGAATATCCCTATAAAGGTAGGTAAATTTTTCATTCCTACCGATTTCTTGGTGTTGGATATGAACGAGAATTCTAAATTCCATATCATTCTTGGAAGGTCATTCTTGGCCACAGCTGGAGAAATAATAGATATAAAAAATGGTAAGCTCTCCTTGAATGTAGAGAAAGGAAGGGTGGATTTTGATTTGACTAACTCATATAACAACCCTCCTTTTAAGAGTCATGTGTGCAGGAATTAGATAATGCCTCCAGAGGTAAAGGAAGAGCTTAATATGGAAGCAACTCCGAAACTTTGCATGACAAATGATGCACCAAATAATGATGAAATTGGAGTTGCTCAACATGTGGAGTTAAAACTTCCGCCGGGAGGAAGTAAGGCCATGAAACTCAGAGTGAAAAGAGCAAAGCGAAAGCGCATGTGGCCATATGAACAAAATAGGCTCTTTGATGGACTTCCTTGGAAGAGAGGTGTTCTTGCACTTCCAAGCCCAGCTGATCCCGGTAGATTGAAGGGAATATGGTCATGCTTAAGACCGTAAATAAGCACTTCTTGGGAGGCAACCAAAGTTTTCTTTCCCTTTTCAATTTGTTTTTGAATTTTTTTTTTAATAATTTGATAAGATTAAGAGAAGAAAGATCACTAATTGATGGTTTTGCCAAGTATTTTCAGGTTATGAAGGCAGGAAGAGCAAAAAGGCATGGAAAAATAAAGTCAGAGAAGATCACGGCCTAGCCGTGACAGGGGTCACGCCCGTGATTAGCCAATAGCTGATGATTAGAAAGGAACACGACCTAGCCGTGATAGCCCTCACGGGCGTGATGAGGAGGACCCAGAAGATCAGAATGTATCACGGCCCAGCCGTGATGTATATCACGCCCGTGATGGGGACTTGCTTGACACCAGAACTAGTCCATTACACGTCTTCCAACAGCTCTAATACTGGCATCTGTGCCAACACCCTCCACCACCTCGATGAGTTGTTCCATTTTTATCCTCTCTCCAACTTGATTATTTACAAAGGGGACAATATAAGCTTTTAAGCTTGGGGTAGGGGAATTTTTGCATTTTTTGTATTTTTACATTTTTGCATGTTGCATTCATATAGGCGTAGTTTTGTATAATCACATGATTAGATTGCCCCTTGCTTAGAGTATGCATCCAATTGTGAGAACTTTGTGCCAAATGAATTGAGACAGTGAATTTTTTAACCCAATTTTCGTATTCTTGTGATAGACTAAAAATAAAAATGCTTGAGATGATCTTCTGATAGTTGATGATTAGCATGTGGTTCCTTAGATTTGTGTTTCTCGTTGATTTTAAACTACTAAATGTGAGATTTTTGAGCCTAAAAGGGGTACTCACTAAATCTACCCCATTCTTTGTGACTGAGTGTTCTATTCCTCTTGGATTGTGTTCTCTAGAACTTGACTTGAAACCGTTTTGAAACTTAAAATTTTTTTAAAACATATTTGACTGATGCTTGGTGTGACACCTATTAAAGTTTTACAAAAAGGGCAAAAAAGGTGGTTTGAAAAATAAATTGTGGGATGAAAAAGTTAGAAAAATATTTCTCAAAGAATGTGTTGCTCCTGAATCACACAATATAATAACTTTTTCCTCTATACGAATTGAAGAAATCGAGCCTCCTTCGAATCTAAGCTGCCTCGGAATGACAGTGGATCGTTCTTCTTGAATTCGAAAAGTCCCACGTGATAAGGGTCCTAGGTTGCCACCGTTTCATTAGTGACTGGACTCCATTCCCTTTCAGTTTACGGAGAGTCTTTGTTTGCTCTTACATAGCTTGGACATAAAATCCAAAGCTACTGCAAGTACAACATTCGTCCTCCCCTATTAGTTGCCATAAATCCGCTCACTA
Source organism: Sophora flavescens (assembly GCA_030762895.1). NCBI lineage: Eukaryota > Viridiplantae > Streptophyta > Magnoliopsida > Fabales > Fabaceae > Sophora > Sophora flavescens. Next base: position 219,044,034 of record CM061065.1, read on the forward strand.
TCAATGAAATATTGGGTTGATCAGGTCCAATATCCCGAAGAATACCATGCAACATCTATAACTCCAACAAGCATCCTATGCGCCCAAGTTTTGTTTTAGAAAACACCCCACTACCACAGTCCGATTTAGAATCGAACTGCTCTGATACCATAAATGCAACGGTCTTCGTTACATTAGTAACCCAAATTAATTTCAATAAAAATCCTTCAAAATATTTAATTAAAATACACAAGTCATAAAAATTTTCTCAAATAACTGCGTATGAAAATAATTTGTATTAAACAAAATAATAGTATTTACAAAGTATTGAAAAAATTATTAAATTCAATCTTTTGAATAAAAACTATAAGCCTCAAAACCAGGCATCTAATTACAATCTGAGAAAAATAGTACGTAAACCAAAGAACGTCATCCGCATAATACTCTAAACTATACTACACTGCTAACCAACTAGCTAATCAAAGATAACTCTTCAAATCTCTGGATCCTCAACAGCGATGTCATCGGGCTCTGAAAACAACACTTATAATGAGATATAAAATCCCAGTACACAACAATACAGTTATAAAATGTTTCGAAAATAGTGTTGTTCTCAGCCGGTGCGGTAACCGGAAAAACTGTCCATGGTATCCGCTAATTTTCCAAAATAATATATAAAAAGAATGCTTTTAATAACAACAAAAATTTCATCATGTCAAATGCATATAGCATAAGATCAACTCGTCTCAATGTATCACATTCCACATACCAAGTAAATTCTAAATTAATCCAAGTGGCTCGAAGGCCTCATAACTAAATTGGTCTCTTGTCGGCATGCCATTAATCTCACGCATCACACGACAATGGCGTCCCATTGCCCAACCCTACTCATGAGGAATGTTTCGATGTCACCCTCATGTCGGGACCATTTCTATTTCGATACCTCCCATGTGTACATGGCGGTATTTCTCCCTTTTCGACACCCCAACGTGTGGCAGTGTTACTTTCGATACCCCTTTTTAGGCGGTATTGCTCTTTTTCGATATCCCAATTATATGGCGATGTTACTTTCGATACCCCATTACGGTGGTATTACTTTTCGATACCCCTATCATAAGTGGTATTGCAGCAAACATCATACAACATATTATAACTCAAATATGTCATGTCTCATGCATGTAATAAACTATTTCCCTCAATTTTAAACATATAAACTTCCACCAATAACAAACAATGATGAATATCACAACATATGATACATGAATAAGCACATTACAACATCAATTAATCAATTAATTCCCCTTTTAAACAAAATCCCAATTTTAGAATTTAGGTTACTAACAATATGCATCAAGTCAATTAAAGACTCCCAAAACCACATGGTAATCCCTTATCAACAAGAACAATCATATATACCATGGAAATGGTTCATAAAAAGTATTTTTACTCACCTCTCGAAGACCTCCAAAAAGCTCTAAAAATTATCGATGACAAAAATTAGTGTTTTCCTAAAAATTTATCTTCCCTTCACTGGTGTTCTTAGATCTGTGTTGCTATGGTTGCATTGCTAAAGGAAAGAAACCCCGTAAACCCCTCTCTCTCTACGCTTGCTATGATGCGGCGCAAAACAGCTCTCTAAGTTTTTTAAAAAAAAAGACATGGTGATGCCCTTCTAATCATTAGTTATGTGTGTGTGTGTGTGTGTGTGTATATATATATATATATATATATAAACCTACAGGTGGCTTTATTTTGGCAAAAGCCAAAATTCCTTCTAGTGTAAATAGATGGTTTTAAATTCCTTCTAGTGTAAATTCCTTCCCAGTGATTTCAGTCCATTGGTTATGGTTTGAAATCTTCCATACATTTGGCCAATAGTTTCTCCTTCCTCCATTTTAAATAGCTCATACTTTCTGACCAACATGCTGACTTTGGTCTCTTTGACTTTGCTGGTTCCTTCGTGAGCAACCACCAGTGAATCCCACATTTCTTTTGCAGATTCATAAGCACACACTTTTTCAAATTCTTCTCTGCTCAAGGCACTTATGATTGCATATCTATCCTTGGCATTTAACTGCCACTTTGTCATTTTCTCAGAGGTCATGTTAGCTTTAAGAACTTCATCTCTGTTGTCATCTTTAGGGACAAAGGGGCCTTCTTCAATGAGATTCCAAAGATCAGAGTTAGTGAACTGTAAGAACCACTTCATCTTTTCTTTCCAGTAAATGTAGTCCTCTCCATTGAAGTAAGGAGGTCTCGACATTGAGGATCCTTCTCCAACATGGTACTTGCTTATGCTAGCTTCTCCTGCCATCTCCAAGATCTTTTCCTCTACACTGTTAAGTGCTCAACCCAGAGGCTGAGCTCTGATACCAACTGGAATAACCAAATTTAACACAAGGAGGGGGGTTGAATTGTGTTTACCAACTTTTTTGGTTACTTAAAAAGATTTTTGCAGGCACAACAAGCAGAACTTAGATTAGAGAAAATCAGACGAGTGATATGTTTAATATTCAGATAGACTACGTAAGCAAACAAAGAAGAGGAAAACAGAGTTTCATATTCACAATATTAACTTCCCAAGTCAAAAGTTTAGACAAAATAAGGCTACATCCAGTTTCTTGGCAGCACCAAGTTTCCACTATAACTGAGTAAATTACATTACAAATATTCTGATAATCTTATAAATTATGTGACTTTTGTGTGCTTATTAAATGGATTTTTTGCCCCCAATTGTGTCGATTGATTGAGTTTTGTCCCTAAGTTTAACTAATTTAGTTTTTTAAAATATTTTGAATATTTTAGTTTAATTTCATGTTTTGAGAGTTAATCTAAAAGTATTTTTACTTGTTTACGTTTGTAGGAAATAATAAAGATGAGATGGAAAATTGAAGAGATTGATAGATTTGGCTTCTAACGAAAATTGTAAAAAGAAGATAGAAAAGTGGCAGCAGTATGAGAATTGGGCAAATTGATATTGTGATATGGAGCGTCATTAAATTGATGTGAGGCATGATCACAAATTTAGGAGATTTAGTTTTCATCCAAATTAAATCAAATCATGAATTACAATTTGCAATAAGTGCATCAACGTGTTACAAGAATTACCAGGGGCCCACGCAAATTGAAGAGTTGGAGGCTTGCATCTATATATAGCCACAGCGTCAGGAGGAAAAGAAAAAGAAAAATGAGGGGCAGACACAGTAGCCGCACAGGAAAAAAAATATAGAGAGAACTATACGGTTTTGAGGGGGAGAAAATGGAGCAATCAAGAGAGTTGAAGCTGACGAGTAGAGACTCATGATGACTACCTCGCCTTCATCTTCTTCCGGTGTTTGTTCTATTTCAATTATGTCTAGCTAATTTTCTTTTGTTAGAGGTAGATGGAACTGCCTAGATAACATGTTTTTATTCTGGATAATTACTTGTCCTGGTTTGTTTAATTTCAAGAGCTTATTCACAGTTTTCATGTTTATCTACTATACGACTTTGCAATTTGGAAATTCGAGTTCATAATCGTTATTTGTGAATAAACGATTTGCGCGTGTTACTTAGGAATAAGAACACAACCAAATTAATTTTTTTTGAGTGGAAATCTTTTTTAATGCTTCTGCTATTTATCTAATACTCAAGGAATTGAATTAGCAATTTAGACAGAAAGATTTTTCCACCTGAGGAATTGGGGGATAAATTGCAAAACTCAGTTTCTTGAAATTGGATAAATTTTTCAAGTTAATTTCCAGGATTGAACAAGTAGGAAAGGTAGAGAAATCGATCCTCTAAAAAATTTTACATTGATTATTAAAAACCAATTTTCTGTGTTTTTTTTTTCTCACTTGAAAAATACCAAAAATATTTTCTGTTCTTAGTTAAGTTGTTGTTCTTACTTATTGGCGAAAACCAATTTCAAACCATTCGGTTGCTCAAAAGAAATTGAGTTGGTACATTAGTAGTTAACTGTTCAATCCCTGAGGACGATATTTTTATTACTGCAAAGCGATTTGGTGCACTTGCCAATTTTGCTCAACAAGTTTTTGGCGCCGCAACAAGAAACGGAACAAGCACTTTAACAACAATAGGTGGTTGAAGTTGAAACGGTCGTGGCCGAGCAACTTGCTAGGCGGACATTGAGGGATTATTCCAAGCCCAATAATGAAGGTGATCGGGGTTCTATTGTGAGACCTGCTGTACAGGCTAACAACTTTGAAATTAAGCCTGCACTCGTTAATTTGATGCACCAGAACCAGTTTGGTGGAGGAGCTCAAGAGGATCTCAATCATCATCTGGAGAATTTCTTGCAGATATGTGTTACAGTGAAGTTCAATGGAGCTTCATATGATGCTATTAGATTGAGGCTTTTTCATTTCTCATTGAAGGATAAAGCTAGAAGTTGGCTTCATTCGCAACAACAAGGCAGTATCTCAACATGGGATGATTTGGAGTCCAAGTTTGTGCAAAAATATTTTCCAGCATCGAGGTTAACCAAATTGAGGAGTGAAATTACCTCATTTGTGCAGCTAGAGTCAGAAACTTTGTAGGATGCTTGGGAGAGGTTCAAGGGGCTACTCAGAAAATGTCCTCATCATTCTTTGCCCAATTGGTTGTTAGATCAAACCTTCTATGATGGGCTGGATCCGAATTCAAGACAGATGATGGATGCTGCATGTGGAGGAGCTTTTGATTTGAAGAGTACAGAAGAGGCTTTGGAAATACTAGAGACCATGGCAGCCAGCAGTGGTAATATGCAACATGATAGGCAAAACAGAAAAGTCTTGGGGGTGAATGTTGTGGATAGTAATCTAATTGAGCAACAAGTTAACAAGGTGATTTCTCAACTGCTTGCTACTTTGTTGGGGAACGGCCAAGTTAATGCATTGAATACACCTCCCTTGGTGTGTGACTTTTGTGGTAGAGAGCATCGTAATGGTGATTGTGGTACAAATCAACTCAGAGACCAAGTGAATGCATTGGGTCAACAAATTAACCCCTATTCAAATACTTAAAATCCAGGTTGGACGAACCACCCTAATTTCTCATGGGGTGGACAAGGTCAGAATCAATTCAAGCCACAACAACAAGGGAATTATTCATTCCAAGGACAATCACAACCTCAAAACAGAATGTCATCTTTGGAGAGTGCTTTGGAGAAATTGTCTGTTAATACTTCTAATTTTATGGAGCAATCTTCAAATTTCATGACTGAGACAAGGGCCAACTTGAAGAATCAAGAGGCGTCTATCCGGAATTTGGAAGTGCAAATTGGGCATATTTCTAAACAGTTATCTGAAAGGGCTTCAAGTACTTTGCCAGGTGATACCGTTCCTAAACTAAAAGAGCAATGCAAAACAATTCATTTAAGGAGTGGCAAGGTTCTGAACAATGTTGATCAAGAGGAGTCTTCTAAAGAAAAGGATGCTGAAAAAGTTGTTAGTGATGAGAAACAAGAGGAGGAAGAAGTTGTGGTTGAAGAGAAGAAAGAAGAAGCTGAAAAATTCGAAAACTCGCAAGTTGACAAGCCAACACAGCCGCTGCCCTTTGTTCCTGAAATTCCTTATCCTCAAAGGTTGAAGAAGAAGAATGAAGACAAGCAGTTTTCCAAGTTCTTGGAGGTGTTCAAAAAGCTGCAGATTAATATTCCATTTGCTGAGGCATTGGAACAAATGCCAAGTTATGCTAAGTTCATGAAGGATTTGTTGTCCAAGAAGAGGAAGGCCAATGAAGAGGAAACTGTTATGCTTACAAAGGAGTGTAGTGCTATCATTCAACAAAAATTGCCTCTTAAGTTGAAGGATCCAGGAGGCTTCACCATTCTTTGTGAGATTGGTAATATGGAGGCTGGCAGGGCTCTTTGTGATTTGAGAGCAAGCATCAATTTGATGCCTTTGTCAATTTTTAAAAGGATGGGAATTGGTTCAGCGAAGCCTAGTATGATGTCTCTTCAGTTGGCAGATCGTTCGGTAAAATATCCTTATGGTATTGTGGAAGACTTACTTGTTAAAATTGATAAATTCATCTTCCCTGCAGATTTTGGAGTGCTGGATATGGAAGAGGATGCTAAAGTTCCTCTTATTCTTGGTAGGCCATTTTGGCTACAAGTCGTGCTTTGATCGATGTACAGAAAGGTGAACTGATTTTGAGAGTAGAAGATGAAAAAGTGGTTTTCTCAATCAAAGAAGAAGTGAAGCATGCTCAAGATTCTGATTGTTGTTTCCGGGTTGAAGTTTTGGATTCCTTGGTCCTAGGGGAATTTGAAAAAAGTGCTGCAGAAAGTCCCTTGGAAGCAACTTTGATGAAAGGCAAAGAAATTAAGGAGGTGCATGATGAAGTCAATTCTGAGGTAGTGGAATGTATCTATCAATTGGAAGCTTTGGAATCTACCTCTTCTTCAAATAAAAAATTACAAGAATTGGAAAAAGGAGAAGTGGTAGTGGAAAAGGAGCCATCCATGGAGCTGAAACCATTGCCTTCAAATATGAAATATGTTTTTCTAGATGAGAAAAGGAAGAATCCAGTTATTGTGAATGTGAAGTTACCAGAAAGTGAGGAGGAAAAATTAATCAGAGTATTGAGGGATCACAAGTCAGCCATTGGTTGGAACATCAGTGATTTGAAGGGGATAAGTCCTACATTCTGCATGCATAAAATATTTATGGAGGAGTACTTTAAACCAGTGTTTCAACATCAAAGGATGCTTAAACCAACTATGAAGGAAGTGGTGAGGAAAGAAGTGATAAAGTTACTTGATGCAGGTATAATTTATCCCATTTCTTACAGTAAGTGGTTGAGCCCGGTTCAGGTGGTTCCCAAGAAAGGTGGTATGACTGTGGTGATGAATGAAAACAATGAGTTGATTCCTACAAGGCAAGTCACTGGTTGGAGGATGTGTATTGACTACCGAAAGCTTAATCAAGCTACAAGGAAAGATCATTTTACGCTTCCATTCATTGACCAGATGATAGAGAGGTTGGCGGGGCACGAGTACTATTGCTTTCTGGATGGGTACTCGGGTTACAATCAAATTGCAGTAGCCCCGGAAGATCAAGAAAAAACAGCCTTTAATTGTCCATTTGGGTTTTTTGCCTATAGGCGTATGCCTTTCGGGTTGTGTAATGCACCCGCCACATTTCAAAGGTGCATGTTCTCAATCTTTTCTGATTTAATTGAAAAATGCATAGAAATTTTTATGGATGATTTTTCTGTGTTTGGATCTTCATTTGATATTTGCCTATCCAACCTTGTTTTGGTTTTAAAAATATTGCAAGAAACCAACCTTGTTCTTAACTGGGAAAAATGTCATTTTATGGTAAGAAAAGGTATAGTTCTTGGTCATCAAATTTTTGCAAAAGGAATTGAGGTGGGTAGAGAAAAGGTGGAGGTAATTGAGAAGTTACCACCACCAATTAATGTGAAAGGGATAAGAAGTTTTCTTGGGCATGCTGGTTTTTATAGGCGGTTTATAGAAGATTTTTCTAAAATTGCTAAGCCCTTGAGAAAACCTTTTGGAAAAAAAAAAGGTAAATTTTGTGTTTGATGGTGCATGTCTAGATGCTTTTAATAAAAGAAAAGAAAAACTAATTTTTGCACCTGTGATGGTTGCTCCTGATTGGAGTTTACCTTTTGAAATTATGTGTGATGCGAGTGACTATGCTATAGGTGCAGTGTTAGGACAAAGAAAAAATAAAATTCTGCATGTGATTTATTATGCAAGTCGTGTGTTGAATGATGCTCAGAAAAATTATACCACAACTAAAAAAGAGTTACTTGCTATTGTGTTTACTTTTGACAAATTTAGATCCTACCTTGTTGGGTCTAAAGTCATTGTTTACACTGATCACTCTTCCTTGAGGTATTTGTTTTCTAAGCAGGATGCTAAGCCACGATTGATTAGGTGGATATTGCTTCTCCAAGAATTTGATTTGGAGATAAGAGACAAGCAAGGGAAGCAAAATGTTGTGGCAGATCATCTCTCTAGAATTGTCCAAATTGAGGGGGACAAGGACATTCCTTCCATTTCGGAGGAGTTTCCTGATGAAAAATTGATGATGGTAAACTCTTTCCCTTGGTTTGTTGATTTTGCAAATTATAAGGCTGCATGTATTGTCCCTCTTGATTTAAGTTGGGAGCAAAAGAAAAAGTTTTGTCATGATGCTAAATTTTATGAGTGGGAAGAGTCGTTGTTTTTTAAAAGATGTGCTGATGGGATCATTAGGAGATGTGTCCCTAATGACGAATTTGAAAAAAATTTGTGGCATTGTCATGGGTCTGAATATGGTGGGCATTATAGTGGCAAAAGAACTGCCGCTAAAGTCTTGCAATGTGGCTTTTATTGGCCTACTTTGTTTAAAGATGCCCGCAATTTTGTTGAAAAATGTGATAGATGTTAGAGAGTAGGGAACATTTCTAGGAGGAATGAAATGCCTCTAAAATCCATCTTGGAGGTTGAAATTTTTGATGTCTGGGGGATTGACTTTATGGGACCCTTCCCATCGTTTTTCTCAAATAAATATATTTTGGTTGTTGTAGACTATGTCTCCAAGTGGGTAGAGGTTGTGGCATTACCGACCAATGATGCCAAGGTTGTGGTTTCTTTCCTTAAGAAACACCTTTTTACAAGGTTTGGGGTGCCTAGAGCTGTGATAAGTGATGGGGGGTCACACTTTTGTAATAAAAAATTTGAATCATTGCTGAATAAATATGGTGTGAAACATAGGATAGCTACCCCTACCAAACTAGTGGACAGGTTGAAATTTCAAATAGAGAGCTGAAGAGGATCCTAGAAAAAGTGGTAGGTTCCTCAAGAAAAGATTGGGCTAGAAAATTGGATGATGTGCTTTAGGCATATAGGACAGCTTTCAAAAATCCAATTGGAATGTCCCCATATCAGTGAGTGTATGGCAAATCATGCCATCTTCCAGTTGAGTTGGAACATAAAGCTTATTGGGCAGTGAAGCTGCTTAATTTTAACTTGAAGGCCGTGGGTGAGAAAAGGTTGTTGCAGTTAGATGAGCTAGAAGAGTTTAGGTTGCAAGCCTATGAGAGTTCTAAAATTTATAAAGAAAGAACCAAGAGATGGCATGATAAAAAAATAATTGTCAAAGAATTTGAACCAGGACAACAAGTTTTATTGTATAATTCTAGATTAAGACTTTTCCCTGGAAAGTTAAAGTCTAGATGGTCAAGTCCTTTTGTTGTCAAGGAAGTGAGTCCCTATGGTACAATTGAGATTGCAGAGCTAGATTCTGGAAGAAGTTTTAAGGTAAATGACCAAAGGTTGAAATTGTACTTTAGGGGTGATTTGAACAGGAACAGGGTTAACATTACCCTTTACTCGCCTTCAAAGGAGGGTGAGCAATCTCACTAAGTCCTATAACATGAATTTTTCTTGGGAGACATCCCAAGTGGTAGTTTAGTTTTTCTTTTCTTTGTTAATTTTTTATTTTAGTTTTTTTTAGTTTTGTTAACTTGTTAGTGTTAAAAAAAAATAAAAAACAAAACTCAGTTTCTTGAAATTGGATAAACTGTTCAAGTTAATTTCCAGGATTGAACAAGTAGGAAAGGCAGAGAAATCGATCCTCTAACAATTTTTTCTTGATTGTTAAAACCCAAATTTTCTGTTGCTTAATTTTCTCAATTGAAAATACCAAAAATATTTTGTTCCTTGTTAAATTTCTGTTCTTATTTATTGGTGAAAACCAATTTCAAACTATTTGGTCGCTCGAACGAAATTGAGTTGGCACGTTAGTAGTTAACGGTTCAATCCCTGAGGACGATATTTTTATTACTACAGTTAGCGATTTTGTGCACTTGCCAATTTTGCTCAACAAGTTTTTGGCGCCGTTGTCGGGGATTGATTTTCGTTAATATTAGTTGTGCCAATGAAATCTCGACTTGAGCATTTTATTTTGTATATATTTGAATTTTTCTTTTGGGTTTTGTTTTTATTAGGTGGATGCAACACATGGGCCATGACTACTATTCAAATCAGGAATATCAAATTGATTGGGTCGTGTTTGATTGTATCCTTGCTAACAATGTAAAGACATACTCCAATGAGGAATGGAGATAACATTTGTCATCTTTACCACCACCACCACACTTTAAGCTGAATCTTGAGGTGGTAGAATTTCTTTGGGAGATAGATGCTCAACTTGTGATCCAGAGCATAGAGCGTAACAAGGCAGAAGTAAGTACCATGATTCAGGGGTTTGAAATGCAAGCTGGGAAACATTCTAAAGAGCTAGTAGTGCAACTAAGTGTCATGACTCAAAAGTTAGAAGCAGAAACTATGGAAAATTTGAAAAAGCTAGCTGAGGAGCCACTGGAAACCCATATTCAAGAGAATGTGGTTGCGGAGATGGATCAAAATGAAGATGTAGTGGTGGTGGTAGATGAGTCGCAAGAGGAAATATCTTTCACCATGCTGGCCAAGAAACCTGAAATTGTTGCATTAGATAAATATGTTGGCTTACACGCATGTGTGGACACTGCAAAGTTGGTCCCTTCCACTTGTCTGTCAAATTTCTTTGTGAAAATAACATTTGACCCGGGAGGAAGTGGGTTCATTATTGTACCTAAAGAGGTCAATGGAGTTTTCACACACTTGCCAGGAGGAATTGAGGGTAGATTCTAGGGGTGTTCATCAACCGATCCAAACCGATTCAAACCGCAAAAACCGAACCGAAAAACTGAAAACCGAACAAACCAAAAACCGAAAAAATCGAAAACCGAAAAAACCACAATTTTTATTGGATTGGATCGGATTTTGGATCCTATAATGAAATCCAATCCAAACCGATCTATTATATACATATAGTATTATTTTTGAAATTATAGTATTACTCATACTTAAACATTATTCTTCATACTTTTATGTCCCTCATTCTCTTTAATATTTTTGTTGAAATGACATATATAAGACTTTTTAGAATAAATATTAATGTCTTGAAGTTATATTTTACTAAAAGCTTTGATGCATAGCATATATATATTTGATTGAGTAATCATGAAAAATAGGAAAACAATTAAGTAAATTTGAAAAATAATTAGCTACAATTTATTTGTAGCCGATTCAAGGGGAAAATAGGATAAGTGGTAGTAGATATAGAGAATTAATATAAAAGAACGTGTTAAAAAATATCAATAATTTTTTTCTTCTCAAACTCCCAAATTAAAACGAAGATTATCTTTTATCCACTATTAAATAAGTAGAAAGGACACTTGATATTAGAAAAAAATAAAGTATGACAAAAATGGAATTATCCAATCCAATCCAAACCGCATTTGATTGGATTGGATCGGATCGGATTTTTTTAAGGAAGCAAACCGATCCGATCCAAACCGCACGATGTTTTCATCATTGTCGAATGACTTTTTAGCTCAAAACCGATCCAATCCAATCCGTGAACACCCCTAGTAGATTCATCTTGCTTTTGCAATCGCCACTCCACAAGCTATGGGATCCGGGAGGAAGCCTTTACATATTTAGCATCTCTTGGCCCCTATGCTACAAGCAATGGGATCCAGGTGGAAGCTTCTCAATGAGTTTTCTTAACCCTTATCTTTAGTTTATTTTCATTTTCTTGCAAAATAATAATAATAAATAAAATGAAGAAAAAATTTGAAAATTTAGAGAATAGAAAAAAAAAATTGATTCAGATATATATAATTGCTTTTTCTTGTATGACTTACCAATCTTGTGCTAATGTTTTCTCTGTTTTGAGATATATATTTAGTTGTGCTTCATGGTATCTCATGACAAAAAGGAAGGATAAGAGGCACTAATGATGGTGACCTCAAGTTTGGACCATATTTTGGAAGTGCAAGATAGGGGAGTTTTCTTTTCTTTTGCTTTTTTTTTTCTTTTCCTTTTTCTGTTTATATGCTATTTTATTTTTGAGTGTTTTTTTTAGTGTTTGCAAGCTAAGGTCATTACCATTCTTTGAAAAAATAATAAGCATGCTTGTGTGGAACCCCATTCTTGGCAATTTCATTGTATTGTGCGCCCACCATGTTTGTTTTCCTTTGATATGAAGATGATACTTGTGGTTTAGTTTTTCATTTGAGTTTGTTCTTGACTGGATTTCATAACTTTGGTACATTGTGTTAAACCTTGTTGATTAAAGTTCATGGCTATAAAATTTTGGTGAGAATTAATTGGATTGCTTAACTTTATCCTTGTGAGTCATTTGAGCCTATAATTGTAAATTATTTCTTGTGAGTGCACCATTGAAATTCATGCTCTTAAGTTTGCTTGGTTCTTGTTTGAAGTTCATGATTCACATGCATGTTATAAAAATGATTTCGTTTTTCATGTAGCTACTTTGACCAAATAGTCAACCGTGAACTTTTCCCTTTGCTTAGCCCATTTGAGCTTTAAATGTATATCTTTGTTTGTTTTACCCATGAGCCTTAACTTGAAAAACAATGTTTCTACCCAAACCTTAGTAGAGAGAGCATTGAATTATTGTGTGTGGGTTTGGCATAACTGTGGGGGAGAATATTTTGTGCTTATATGTTGGTGAAAGGAAGGGGTGAAAATGCAAAAAAAAAAAAAAAATGCAAAAAAAAAGAGATGCAAAAAAAAATAGAAATGCAAAATGAAGGAATATGAAAAATGGTATGAAATACTTGAAAAAAATAAAGTGGTGCTTTAAAAGAAAAGAAGGTGAAGGAGGTCAAAAAGAAAGAGGTGGGAAAAGGGTTGTATGAAAAGCATGGTTCTTTAAAATAATTGTTGCTCTCTTATTTCCTTTGGTGTTAGCTTGTTTATCCTTTCTTATCCTTCCCATTTACCTTGGCCACATTACATCCTAAATAAAGTCCCTTTGATTTATGCATGCTGTGAATTGTGAATGAATGATTGAGATGAAAATCAAACTTGAAGTTGCATGTTTTTGAAGTGTGAAATAGAGCGATACACTTACCTACATAAATTTGAGTGATTGAGTGAAATTGCACTTCCTGTGAATAGTTGGGTGTCCATTAGTTCTTCCTTAATTGAATTAGCCATGTTCTTTAATTTTTCAAGTGTGGAAATATTGGAGCACCATTGTTATGATTTCTTCTTTGGAATATTCTTGGATGTGAACTTGTTATAAGGTTATTCTTTTGTTTTAGGATTTCTTACATGGTTGGGTGGTGCAATGCTTTGTTATTGTTAAGTTAGGGTGTCCCTTGAGTCGATGTTTGCTTGGTCTGTTGTTCTTAGTGTTTTGTGTGTTAGTTTGGGTTACTTTTGCTTGGGGACAAGCAAAGTCTTAGGTTTGGGGGTGTGATAATCTTCTAGATTATGTGATTTTTGTGTGCTTATTAAATGGATTTTTTGCCCCCAATTGTGCCGATTGATTGAGTTTTGTCCCTAAGTTTAGCTAATTTAGTTTTTAATAATATTTTGAATATTTTAGTTTAATTTCATGTTTTTAGAGTTAATCCAATAGTATTTTTACTTGTTTACATTTGTAGGAAATAGTAAAGATGAGATGGAAAATTGAAGAGATTGATAGATTTGGCTTCTAACGAAAATTGCAAAAAGAAGATAGAAAAGTGGCAGCAGCATGAGAATTGGGTAAATTGATATTGTGATATGGAGCAAGTGGGGCTCCAAGTCATTAAATTGATGATAATTGATATGAAGAATTGCAATTGTCATTAATTGATGTGGGCCATAATCACAAAATTAGGAGATTTAGTTTTCATCCAAATTAAATCAAATCATGAATTGCAATTTGCAATAAGTGCAGCAACGTGATACAAAAGTTGCCAGGGGCCCACGCAAATTGAAGATTTGGAGGCTTGCATCTATATATAGACACCGTCAGGAGGAAAAGAAAAATAAAAACGAGGGGCAGACACAGTAGCCGCACAGGGAAAAAATATAGAGAGAACTATACGGTTTTGAGGGGGAGAAAATGGAGCAATCAAGAGAGTTGAAGCTGACGAGTAGAGACTCATGATGACTACCTTGCCTTCATCTTCTTCCGGTGTTTGTTCTATCTCTATTATGTCTAGCTAATTTTGTTTTGTTAAAGGTAGATGGAACTGCCTAGATAACTTGTTTTGATTCTCGATAATTACTTGTTCTGGTTTGTTTAATTTCAAGAGTTATTCATTGTTTGCATGTTTATCTACTATATGAATTTTCAATTGGGAAATTCAAGTTCATAATCGCTGTTTGTGAATAAACGATTTGTGCGTGTTACTTAGGAATAAGAGCACAACCAAATTATTTTTTTTTAGTGAAAATCTTTTTTAATGCTTCTGCTATTTATTTAATACTCAAGGAATTGAATTAGTAATTCAGACAGAAAGATTTTTTCACCTGAGGAATTAGGGGATAAATTACAAAACTCAGTTTCTTGAAATTGGATAAATTGTTCAAGTTAATTTCCAGGATCGAACAAGTAGGAAAGGCAGAGAAATCGATCCTCTAACAATTTTTACTTTAATTATTAAAAACCAATTTTCTGTGTTTTATTTTCTCACTTGAAAAATACCAAAAATATTTTCTGTTCTTTGTTAAGTTGTTGTTCTTACTTATTGGCGAAAGCCAATTTCAAACCATTTGGTTGCTCAAACGAAATTGAGTTGGTACATTAGTAGTTAACGGTTCAATCCCTGAGGACGATATTTTTGTTACTACAAATGATTTGGTGCACTTGCCAATTTTGCTCAACATATTTTTTGCACACCTAGCCTCAACACACAAGGAATATAAAGGTTTTGTGTAATTAATACAACTTGCAAGTCTTTTAGATTTCACTTAAGGAGTGGAATAAATATGAAGTGTGAAAGACTGTGAATTAATATCAAATGATTGAAGGTGTATTCAATGAAAGGATGAAGAAGTTAACAAGGAGAGTAAATGCTTCTACACATTGTTCTTAATGATATTCAACTTATGTTTTTCATCTTCATTGTTTGATCTATTTAAAGGCTTCAATCAAGAGATTCGTTTAGACACAGCTTCAGAAAATGTGTTCTTTTGATTTGAGCTTTTGAGACACCATTAATGCCAAAGAGTCGTTCTGTATAAACATTAAATGCTTGGAAACGTTTAGCTTTGACAGGGTTGTCCAAGAGTACATTTTAATCTGAATCAGCTGTTATATCAGAGTATGCAGCAGCAGGCTTCTTGTACTTGCAGCAGAGAGCTTTCCTCTTTTAGTGTAACAACCAGTTCGCTTTCCAGAAAGCATTTTTACTTTGTACTAAAACAGCTAAAAAGTTACTGATGTGGTACGGATATTGCGTGTTTATTCCTTAGAAACTTGAAACAAACGTTCTTTATTCTTTATCCTTTCAGCTATTGTCCAAAGGTCTTCGAGATCCTTAAGGAATGCATTTAATATGAATAAGATGACTTGGACTTTATTTATGTCAAACTGACATTATACCAGAGTTGGAAAATCAGACGGGTGAGAAGTAATCAGAAATCAGACGAGTGCTCAAGCAGTCCAAAAACTAGACGAATGATCATGCAGTCCAAAACTAGACGGGTGCTAGCGTATCCCAAAAGTCAGAGACGAGTGATCAACTGAGTCTATTTCAGACAGATGCTTCTTGCCACGTCATTAAGTAAACTCAGATCTTGATAGCGCGTTAACTTGGTCTTTGACTAAAAAGCAGACGAGTGGTTTTCAGACAGGTCTTATAAAATGAGCTCTACTAAAAAGCAGACGAGTCAGAAAGTAGACGAGTGACCTTAAATCTTATTTTCTGCACACTTATCAGTAATTTCATAAGGTTCAATATTGTCATACTTAATCTATTTGAAATCATCAAAACTTAGAGAATTTACACATTGAATGTGTTTTAGACTTATGAGGTCTCAACAATGACTGGACAAAAAAGCCCAGATGAATCTGCAGACCAGTTCCAGTCATCCTCCTTATCATGACATACCAAAGTAGAAGACAGCATAAGCATTATGGAATCGCATAATTCTTTCTCCCACACAAACAAGTCCCTGCACCAAGGCAACACCCGGCACCAAGATCCATTCCTCCACTCTCCCATTTCACTAACTTTTGCTTCTCTATTTCCAGTAATTTGGAGCAGTCTGGGGAATAAAGAAGCAAGGGATTCTCCTCCAACCCATTTTTCATTCCAAAAGGATATTTCCCCCCCACTACCCAACCTTCTCTGTAATGTCGAAGCTAACCAACCCGATTTTGGAGATTCTACATCATCAATCCTATGGAGGACCCTCCACCAATTTGACCCTCTAACCTCAACCCCCTGTTGCAAAGTAATTCTCCCACCCACACCTGACACACCATACCTCACTTTTACTAATTTCAGCCACATGCCCTCATTTTCAATCAACATCCTCCACCACCAATTGCCTAATAGTGCCATGTTAAAATTCCTAAGATTTTTAATCCCTAATCCCCCCCCCCCCCCCCCCCTCCACCTTTGGTCTACAAACCGCCTCCCACTTCACCCAAGCCACTCTCATACGCCCATTACCCCCTCCCCACAAAAAGATTCTCTGAATTTTAGTAATCGCTAAGATTACCTTCTTTGGAGCTAAGAAGAAAGAAAGGTAATACACAGGGATACAAGACAACACCGCATTTATCAAGACTATACGCCCTCCAAATGAAAGGCTTTTGTTCCTCCACCCCATGAGCCTCTTCCTAATCGATTGAATTACAGACTGCCACGTTATTGAGTTCCTTGGATTTCCCCCAATATTAATTCCCAAGAAAGGAAACAGAACTTTTCCTTTTCTGCAATTCAGCAACACGCAACTTCTACACAATAAACCTTCATCCGCCTTCAAACCCACCACACAGATCTTTGAGTAGTTGACTCTCAAACCGGAAACTAGCTCAAACATCCTCAGAATACATTTGATGGCAGCTGCATTTGCTAGGGACATTTCTCCAACAATTACCGTATCATCCACATATTGTATATGGGATAACACCAAGTTCCTGGCACCCTCCGAAATATTATACCCCTTGAAGATCCCTCTATCGAAAGCATTTTTTTTATTCCACTCAAACCTTCTGCAACAATTAGCAATAGAAAAGGTGCCATAGGGTCACCTTGCCTAAGTCCTTTGGAAACAGTAAACTCCTCAGTAGGGCTTCCATTCACTAGGATTGATACCGAAGAGGTGCTCAAACATTCATTTATCCACTTCCTCCAGACCTCACAAAAACCCATCCTCTTTAACATATAGTCTAAAAATTCCCAACTTACGGAATCGTAGGCCATTTCGAAATCAAACTTGAATAATAAGCCAGGCTGCTTCTTTCTTTTTGAAAAATCGCAGATTTCATTTATGATCAAGACTTCATCTAGAATGTTCCTCCCCTTCATGAATGCTGATTGGTTTTCCGATATCAAACGGTCAATAACTTTACTCATCCTTTTTTCCAACAGTTTAGCCAATATTTTGTAGATGCAACCCACCAGCGAAATTGGCCTGTATTCCTCCAACCATGTAGGGCATTCCACTTTCGGAATTAGAGCTATAAAAGACGCATTATAGCCCCTAGATAACCTTCCAAAGCTGTGAAATTCAGCAACCAACCTGCGGATATCCTTTTTAAGGATGTGCCAAAACTCCTTGATAAACTTAAAATTATAATCGTCCGTTCCCAGACTTTTGTTACAGTCACAATCTCTAATGGCCACCTCTATTTCCTCTTCGGAGAATTCAGCTGTGAGCATTTCTCTTTGAGCACTATTAATCGAAATGAAGTTTAACCCATCAAGAACTGGTCTTCTCCACCTATCACCATTGAACCTCTTCTTAAAGCGTGCAGTCACCTCATCCTTAACCCTCTCCACTTCCTCCACCCAAACCCCATCCATCGAAATACCAATAATGCCATTTGTTTTGCATCGTCTGTTTATGTGTGCATGAAAAAAACGGAGTTTGAATCACCCAGTTGCAGCCAATTTAACCTGGATTTCTGATGTGCCAATGTAGCTTTCATCCTAGACATTTTCTAGAATGAATCAGTCGTATCTCTCTTCAAGCATACCTCCGCTTCAGACAATCCCCTCTCCTCGGTCTTTTCATCCCACAACTTGATATCTACCAGCGCATTTCCCAAGTTGGTATCAATGTTTCCAAAGCTGTTTTTGTTCCATCCCTTTAGAGCACCTTTTAACTATTTAAGCTTTTCCTTCAAGACAAAAGATCCCCAACTCGAGACTTGCAACTGATCCCATGAAGTGAATACAAAATTTTTGAAGTCCTTATGGAGGAACCGGCTGTTTATTACCCTGAAAGGCCTAGGTCCCCAATCTTGGGCAACCGACTTTAAAAGAACTGGGCAGTGATCCGAAACTGATCTGCATAATCCCCACTGATAAATGTCCAGCCACGTATGTAGCCAATCATCAGAGATGAGAAACAGGTCAATTCTGCTTATTGCCTTGCCATCTAACCTATGCTAGGTATACTTCCTGCCTAACATAGGAATATCATTTAATCCCATGTTACTAATGAAATCATCGAACTCCTGCATTTCCCTATAATTGCGACCAGCCGACAAGCCCCTCCTTTCCTCGACAAGCCTAACTGAGTTAAATTCCCCCGCTAGGCACCGAACAACATTTGGAGTACTTGCTCTCAGTGACAATAGGTCTTCCCATAACTGCCTCTTGCCTGAGAGATAACACGGGCTATATACATTACAAATACAACATCTTACTCTATCCTCACCCCATTCACCCTTTAAGGCCAGAAAACCATTCCTTGTGAAAATTTCTTCCTCCACAAAAGACTTTTTGTTCCACATAGACAATAATCCACCCGATGAGCCTACAGATTCCTTGAAAGCCCAACCAACATCATCTTCCCCCCACAGTGTTTGACACAATCTCAGTTCCACCTTTTCCATTTTGGTCTCCTGGATATAGATGAATTCAATTTTCTCCTGTCTGATCAGATTCCTGATTGCCGTCTTCTTGACCCCCCCCCCCCCCCAACCCTCTTATGTTGTAGGTTGTGATTCTCATGATTCACCTTCCTTAGACTCCTCCCCTGCATCCTTTGACTTGTCTTTCTTACACTGGTCTTTATCTCTTTTTTCCATTTCTATAAGTTTTCTAATTAACCCATTTTCATCACATCTGGTTACTTCCCCCAATTCCAACCCCATCTGCAGAATGCATTTCGCCTCTTCTTCTAAGTCAGAGGTAACTAATACACAGTCACTATTCCTAGTGATGCTATCAGGAATTAAGCTACTTACCTCTACCGATTTTGAAGGAGATGCTTTACTCGACTTCTTGCCCTTGCTTACGCGAGAGGTTTCTCCTTTCTTCTTCTCTGAGGTTGCCCTTCTTCTACTTGTTCCTGGGCATTGCGAACTTGTCTCCAACTGCTTACGTTTGATAATTTTCGCCTTGCGCATCAGGCTCCCTTTTAACTGACCTTGAAGCCAATTGTTAAGAGTCATCTTTGAAAGTTTCCTTGGGGTCCTCTCTGAACCTGCCTTTTTTGATTTCCTCGTAGACTTGGCTTTAGTGCTCTTCCCATAACTTGCATCTTTATAACCATCTGAGTTAACTAAACCATATTCGAGGACACTGGCCCTATTTAGGGTGCCCTTTTGGTTGGACATATTCTTATTAGGACACCCAACTTGCAGCCCAACTTCCAAACCCTCTACATGGCTAACTTTATTGGAAATATCGTTTATAACTAGTGGGTTTGGCCCAACTACATGACCATTTTCTTCATCTCCCAGTCTAACATTTGACCCACTCGGATCACTCCCTCCATACTTGTTTACGCACCCTGACCCCAAAGACTCAATTGTGTCCACTTTTAATAACACCCCCTTCCCTTTATCACCAACCATCCTTTTTGGTCCCACATGGTTCCCTTTTCCCTGTCCCGTAGGTTCACCCAGATTTCCACTGCCACTACTTTCTGCTCCCTGACCATTAGGACCTCTGACACCTATCCCATCCTAGAGCCGTACCAAATTTTCAAATCCTCGAACCCCGGAATTTGAAAGCAACCCAGCCGCCCCCTCTTGCCGGAGGCTCCTACTGAGCTCAGTCTCCGACACCTCCTGGTCCGAGTCAAAGACTGAGTCGCCTGCTTCAAAGGAGCGCTTACCTCCACGACTTGCCAACGGTTCTTCTAGCAAGCGAATCGTGAAAAGGCCTGAGTTTATCTTTACCCTGAGAACCGTATTAATAACATCCATGGACGTTACTGATACCAGGGTCCTCCTTACATCGAAACGCTTTTTAGTCTGTGATTTCATCCAAGTACACCAGCTTGCCAAACCTCCCAACCAAGGATTTGAAGAAATCCATACACCATGCATGTGGTGGCACTCCCAAGATCAGTATCCACGCCAGTCTCTCTCTATCCACATCTTCCATGTTCCACTCTTTTATTTCCGAGAACCACTTTGTTAGTTGGTTCTGAGACTCTCTCAGTATTGAAGGAATTTCATCCGCGTCCTCAGCTCTAAGTAAAACCAGAGAACCACCCATTGGGGCTGCAGTTAAGGAAAACAAACCATCATTAATGAGAATCTCCTCAATATTCACCGCATCCTCTGGATTCCGAACAGTTGTTACAAAACTTCCTTCCAACCACTTCATGCTATCATTATCCATATTGAATTCCATTCCTTTCCAGTTTAGTAGAGCCAGGTTATAATTGTTATCCCCCTGATTCGGTGGTCCCTTAGTGTTATTCTTCACAGGATTTAACTCCTCCCCTGATGCCACCTTTGCAAAATACGTACCATTCCTCACAAAGCTGTCAGGACGCAAATTTTTTGACGTGAAGGAATGCTTTTCAAAACCCTTCTGCCTCCCATGATCAAACCTAGGTAAATTCGCCCTTAGTTTATACGTCCCTAGCCAGATCCCGTCTAGCTTTCTCTCAAGCAGCCACCGGTCGCGGACAAAACCAAATCTGATGAAACTGAACCTCACCCCTTCTTTATTCTTCCTTGGTGGAATCACTACGTCCTTCACAATACCCCACTTTTTGAACACATTCGACATCTCCAATCTCCCAAGCGTGTCCGCAAAGTTGGAGAAGAAGAAAGTTGTCGATTCGTAGTCCTCGTTGAAACGAACAAGCTGGACTGGGTGTGCCTTAGTTGCTGTGTTAACATGCCTTCCCTGACCCTCCCTTTTTTTTTTTGTAGCTCACAACCTTCCATGGTTCACTCTCCCTCTCTCTTCAAGACTCTTTCTCTTTCCACAGAAATTTCTCTCTCCAAGGTTCTCTCTCTCTTTCTCTCCAAGGTTCTTTCTTTCTCGTCTCTATCCCTCCTTTGCCTTAATTAAGGCTGATGTAGAAGGAAATGGCACAATTGGCTACTTAGAATTCCTCACGGCTACAATGAATAGACACGGGTCAGAAAGAGATGAGCATCTTTACGAGGCCTTCAAATATTTTGATAAAGACAACAGTGGGTAAGTCCTTCTATCTTTGATTTCTTCTCCAAATTGTTACATTATGGATTTTGCCAACCTTTTCCTCTGGTATGCATTCTCAACCTCTGTTGCTTTTGACTTTGAAGTTAAACTATGCCTTCCATGTGAATCTTTTGGCTGTTGGGTTCCATGCATATTAATCTAGTTTTTAATAATCAATAAGGCTCTTAAGTCAAGAAGCAGTTTCATCAAAAAAATCATCAATTGGTGAATATGCCAAACTTGATTGGATTTTTGGAATACTGATTCATTTACTTTGGTCTTTGTTGTAATCCATTACAGAACTGGAAACAGTCATGAAAGAATATGGAATGGGTGATGAAGCCACAATCAGGGAAATCATAGAAGTTGATACAGATAATGTAAGCCTATTTTCTGTTGACTTGCTACCAGTTTCTATTCTAGTTCCATAGTTCACACTCAATTTTGTGGATCATTCTCAGGATGGTAAAATCAACTATGAAGAATTTTGTAAAATGATGGGGAGTGGAACCCAACAAGGCATGCTATTCTAAATCACACGATGCCACTAGTTTGAGTGCCTGCAGCCAAGACCCCCTAGTGAAAAGGTGTATACTGCTGATTTCTGAGTTCTGAGAAGTGCTTCTGAATGTTATCAATATTTTCTCATAAGCATGCAAAACTATTTTTGAGTCATGTTTAATTTGTTTTGGACACTCATAAAGTATAGACTCGCCTAGGAAAGGTGATTTTCGAAGTTAGATTATACAATTTGTTAAAGGAGAAAATTTAGGTGGCGTTGGCGGTATGTTTTTTACTGTTCTCCAATCACAATTCAACACATAAATTAACCACCCAATAGAAAAAATAGGAATATTTTAAAATTGAATTTAAATAAAAAATTTAATCTATTTGATATGTTATAATTGGTGAATAGCATAAACAACATCCATTGTATAGCACCTAAGTTTTTTTTTTGTTAAACTAAATCCTCATCTGCTATTGTATATTAAGGATTTATCCTTCCATCGATGAAATCAAATGTTCGTGGATGCTAGTAATTGATTTTTTTGTTGCTTGTTATGAAGACTGAGAAGTGGTTTAGAGGTCAAGCCGTAAAGAAAACAATTGGAGGCCATTCTTTCATTTACTGCTTGCAGCAAAACACATGCGACAACTAGCATACCCTTGGTTCCATATGTGATGACAACCACATCAAGTTATAATATGTTCTGCTTAAAGTAAACCCGGTTGGATTGTGACTAGTGACAATGCTTCTTTATATCTAATGGTATGGTACAATGGAAGAAAGTTGAATGTAAAATTGTTTTCAGAACCATTCTTTATAGGATAGGATATATATACATATGTAAACAAGATTAGGTAATTCTGAAAGTAATGAAATCAGGTCACAATCAAACACACACATAATTGGTTTTGATCAAATTCTAAAAACAAAATTAAAAAAACTCTTTATAAACTATTTTAAACACAATAAATTAAGTAAAATAACAAACTTAATAAAAATCATATCATCAATTATTATGCATAAGGAATACGGTGCTTTGCAAACATTAAACCACATGCATGGATTTCAATGGAATGAAAGCAATAAAATCACCAAATACTCAAAACTCGTTACTTTATTGATTCCATAAACAGTGTGATCAAACTCACAAACCCAACATCCTTTTAATTAACAAAAACACAAGAATATAAAAAAGTGGCACCCCAGTTGGTCAGAAACCATGAATCTTAATCTGGTCCTTCTTGACAAGACCAGCCTGAACGAGGAACTGAGAAACGCTCTTGCGCTGATCACCTTGGAGTTGGATAATCTTGCCGAGCTCCTTGTCATGCACAACATTGCCGTTGCAGCAGAACTCTTTCTTGAGGTCTTTCAGGATTTTCTCATAGCTGAACTCCTTCTTCAGCCCTTGCACCGTTGTCAGGCTCTTCTTCCCATTCCTCTGTTGTATGCGGATGTGTACATACTCTTTTGCCCCCGGGGCATCCGATTCTTTTGCCTCAGCAAATGGGTCAAAACTGCTGGGGATCTCAATTCCCAAATCAACCATGTACACTTGCTTTTCTAAACACTGATCACCCACTGCCCAACTATTGCAACAAAAATAACGCCAAAAGTTTAGACGCAACCACCATGCCTTATCCCTCTAAGGTTTACAAAATTGGGCGAACCGGTCCGACCGGTTTGATCGGGACTCGGGATCTAAGTCGATTCGGTTGGTCCTCAGAACCGGTCTTGTTTGAAACCGATCTCAGAACCGTTGAACCGGTTCAAAACCCGTCATAACCGGTTGTGGACCGGCCTGGTCGACTGGTTTCCTAAAAGAAAAATTTAAACAAAAAAAATTTAGTATAAAGGGATTTGAGTCATCCTAGCCAAAATCCAATTCTTTTGTTTTCTAACATATGTGGGCTGGTTGTAGATTTTGGGTTGGCTTTCCATATGAAGATATTTTAACATATATCTTTTCATTTATTTAGTTTAATTTCAAAATAAAAAAAGTGTGCTTAATAATTTTAGTTGTTATGTTATTTTTTTTAATATTATTACAAATATTATATTAAAAATTAAAATAATATTATTTAATTATAACCGGTTCAACCAAGGTTCAAACTCAGTTGAACCATTGAACCTTGAACCGCTGCCTTTACCGGTTCGATGGCCGATCCGATTTTATAAACCTTGATCCCACTAGGTGGGATCAACTACATGAATCAAATGACGCCATAATGTTTTGTTATGAATCAAACACCAAAAGTTTAGACAAACAATAAAATCATTCATATGTTTTTATCTAACTATACATCAGTGTGTTTGAGAGAATTTGTCCATAAAATTATTAAAAACATTATAAAATTGTTCACATAACTTCACCTAATGATTTAAATTCAAACTTTTTTAGTAGAGTTGCTTCGTGACAAAGTCATGTTCATTATTAGGCTACAAGAAATAAAGAAGCACCTAACTTTTATGATCAATTGTCAAACACCAAACACCCTTTACCTTCACATCATATAATTCATAATAAAAGGGAAGAGAAGTGTCTATCTTGAGGATTATTAGACAAAGAGACCAAGCTACGAACATAGTCTTTAATGAACATGAACACATAAGAAGGAGAGACGAACCTGTGAGGGAGGGAGGCTTGGAAAACAATATGTAGAAGAGAATTTGGTACGTAAGAAGGGGAAGGTGGCGTGGGGTATATATAGAGGACGAGGTGGTCTAAACTCTGAATGTGATTGCATGAGCAAATAGCAATGACGTGCAGAATATGAGGTGCTTTTGGGTGAATGGAGCATCCTATTCTTGGTGGTAGGATTGAAAACAAACAGGTGGTAAGCACACCCAAACACAGTGGTAGATATAGAAAGAAGCATCCACACCTTGGAGATTCTATAACTTTTTTATATCCTATCCCGAGTGGTGTGCTGGCTGTTACAACTTACAAGTACAAGAATTCTCTCTTTTCTTTTTTCCATTTATCAATCAATACACATATACAATTAGGAAGTGTCCGGACACGTGTCAGCACTATAATTATTTTTTAAAAAAATTTTTTTATACTTTTTTGAATTTTTTTATGTTTATTTTTTATTTATTTTTTTACTTATTTTAAAAAATAAATAAGTTTTAAAACTTTTTTTTACGTTTTCCTTAATTTTTGTTAATTTTTTTCTAATAATTTTTTTGCTAATAATTTTTTTTTGAATTTAATTTGTATACACTGGCAGTGTAAAGTTTTTTTACACTGTCAACCAATCATAAATTGGCAAACAGTAAAAGTAGAGTTGTCATATTCTTGATGTTTTAATTTTTATATACTTATATTTTAATGTATATATAATTTAATAGTTTAAAAATAATATTTTATATATTTTTTTATTTATATATATATATATATATATATTTTTTAATATTTTCCTGTTCAAACCGATTCAAACCAAACCAATTTTAATTGGTTCGGATATTGTTATTGACTTTTTAAAGTTTATAATTTTTTTTTGTTTTTGAATATTTTTAGCAAGGAAAGGTAGCAAAGCTACTATGTTCTTCGAAAAAGTTTAGGGTCGTAACACTCGAACCAATAATTCGATGAATTTGAAAATCTGAAACAACCAATTAAATTGGTTTTTTTTTTTTGTGTACGGCTCCGAATTGAAACAAACCCAATGGTCATTAATTCGGTTATTTTAGAATCGAACCAATTACTATATTTTAATATTTATATATATATTTTAATATTCAATATGTATATCACTTTATCAATTGATAACTTTTCTTCTACTATTCTTGTAAGGTGTAACACTAGAAAGAGTTGTCAACCTAGGTGGATCATTTTGGATTATTTAAATTTATTTATTTATTTTTTAAACATATATTTTGTTGGTTTTAGCTATCGTGTTCCTCAAAAATGTTTAGGGTCGTAAGACTCGAACTAATAATTCGATGAATTTGAAAATCCGAACCAACCAATTAAATTGGTTCTTTTTGTTGTGTACGGCTTAGAATTGAACCAAACCCGATGGTCATTAGTTCGGTTATTTTTTTTGCTAATACTTTTTTTCATTTTTGTGTACAACTCAAATTGAACCAAACCCAATGGTCATTAGTTCGATTATTTTGGAACCGAACAAATTACTATATTTTAATATTTAATATGTATATCACTTTATCAATTGACAACTTTTCTTCTCTGTTCTCGTAATAAGTAGAATGAGTTGTCAATCGGTGGATTATTTAAATTTATTTTTTTTAAACATATATGTTGTTGGTTTTATCTACCGTGTTCTTCGAAAAAGTTTAGGGTCGTAAGACTCGAACCAATAATTCGATGAATTTGAAAATCCGAACCAACCTATTAAAATTGAACCAAACCCAATGGTCATTAGTTCGGTTATTTTGGAACCAGAACCAATTATTAAATTTTTATATTTATATATATTTTAATATTCAATATGTATATCACTTTATCAATTGATTACTTTTCTTCTTATTTCTCGTAATAGTAGAATGAGTTGTCAACCGGTGGGTTATTTAAATTTATTTATTTATTTTTTAAACATATATTTTGTTGGTTTTATCTACCGTGTTCTTCGAAAAAGTTTAGGGTCGTAAGACTCGAACCAATAATTCGATGAATTTGAAAATCCGAACCAAACAAATAAATTGGTTCGTTTTTCTTCTTTTTTGTGTACGACTCCGAATTGAACCCAACTCAATGGTCATTAGTTCAATTATTTTGGAACCGAACCAATTACTATATTTTAATATTTATATATATTTTAGTATTCAATATGTATATCACTTTATCAATTGACAACTTTTCTTCTACTGTTCATGTAACAGTAGAAGGACTTGTCAACCGGTAGATTATTTAAATTTATTTATTTAATTTTTAAACATATATTTTGTTGATTTTAGCTACCGTGTTCTTCGAAAAAGTTTAGGGTCGTAAGACTCAAATCAATAATTCGTCGAATTTGAAAATCCGAACCA
Source organism: Sophora flavescens (assembly GCA_030762895.1). Taxonomy (NCBI): domain Eukaryota; kingdom Viridiplantae; phylum Streptophyta; class Magnoliopsida; order Fabales; family Fabaceae; genus Sophora; species Sophora flavescens. The sequence continues at coordinate 219,070,939 of CM061065.1, forward strand.
ACCAATTAAATTGTTCTTTTTTTTGTGTTCGGCTCCGAATTGAACAAAACTCAATGGTCATTAGTTCAGTTATTAATTTTTTTTCCTAATACTTTTTTTAAAAATTTAATTTGTATACACTGACAGTGTAAAGTTTTTTTACACTCTCAACCAATCATAAATTGACAAACAGTAAAGTATTGTTATCATGTTATTGATGTTTTAATTTTATATACTTATATTTTAATGTATATATAATTTAATAGTTTAAAATTTTATATTTGTATATTTTTTATTTATATATATATTTTTTAGTATTTTTCGGTTCAAATCAAATCAAACCAAACGAATTTTAATTGGTCCGGATATTGTTATTGACTTTTTAAAGTTTATATTTTTTTTTGTTTTAAAATATTTTTAGCCAGGAAAGGTACCAAAGCTACCGTTTTCTTCGAAAAAGTTTAGGGTTGTAAGACTCGAACCAATAATTCGATGAATTTGAAAATCCGAACCAACCAATTAAATTGGTTCATTTTTCTTATTTTTTGTGTACGGCTCCGAATTGAACCAAACTCAATGGTCATTAGTTCGGTTATTTTGGACCCGAATTAATTACTATATTTTAATATTTATATATATTTTAACATTCAATATGTATATCACTTTATCAATTGAGAAGTTTTCTTCTACTATTCCTGTAACAGTAGAAGGAGCTGTCAACCGATGGATTATTTAAATTTTTTTTTAAACATATATTTTGTTGGTTTTAGCTACCGTGTTCTTCGAAAAAGTTTAGGGTTGTAAGATTCAAACCAATAATTCGATGAATTTGAAAATCCGAACCAACCAATTAAACTGGTTTTTTTTTTGTGTTCGGCTCCAAATTGAACCAAACCCAATGGTCATTAGTTCGGTTATTTTGGACCCGAACCAATTAATATATTTTAATATTCAATATCTATATCACTTTATCAATTTGTAACTTTTCTTCTATTGTTCTGTAACAGTAGAAAGGGTGGCCAACCGATCCTAACCAATTTTGATTGGTTCAGATTTTTTATATTATTTTATTTTTAATTTTTTAAAGTTTACAATTTTTTTTGTTTTTAAATGTTTTTAGTCATGAAAGGTACCAAACCCAAGGACCATCGGTTTGGTTATCAGGTTCAAGAATTTTAGAACCGAACTAATTACTATATTTTAATATTTATATATATATATATATAATAATTAATATTTATTATATTTAATAATTTTATATTTTAATATATTTTTTAATATTTTCGGGTCCAAATCAAACCCAATCGAACCGAACCAATTTTTATTGGTTCAGATTTTTTATATTATTTTATTATTAATTTTTTAAAGTGTATAATTTTTTTGTTTTTAAATGTTTCTAGTCAAGAAAGGTAGCAAATTACTGTGTTCTTCGGAAAGTTTAGCGGTGTAAACCCGAACGAATAATTCGATGAATCGATCCAATTAAATTGATTTGTATATATATATATATATATATATATATATATATTAATATTCAATATCTATATCACTTTATCAATCGACAACTTTTTTTCTATTGTTCCTGTAACAGTAGAAGGAGTTGCCAACCGAACAGAACCAATTTTGATTGTTTCAGATTTTTATATTATTTTAATTATTATTAATTTTTAAAGTTTACAATTTTTTGTTTTTAAATGTTTTTAGCCAGGAAAGATACCAAACCCAATGGTCATCGGTTCGATTATCAGGTTCAGGAATTTTGGAACCGAACTAATTACTATATTTTAGTATTTATATATATATATATATTAATACTTAATATTTATTATATTTAATAATTTTATATTTTAATATATATTTTAATTTTATATATATTTAATATTTTCGGGTCCAAACCAAACCCAACCGAACCAATTTTGATTAGTTCTGATTTTTATATTATTTTATTATTAATTTTTTAAAGTGTACAGTTTTTTGTTTTTAAATGTTTCTAGCTAAGAAATGTAGCAAATTACTGTGTTCTTCGGAAAGTTTAGCGGCATAAACCCGAACGAATATTTCAATGATTGGTTCAGATTTTTATATTATTTTATTATTAATTTTTTAAAGTGTACACTTTTTTTTGTTTTTAAATGTTTCTAGTAAAGAAAGTAGCAAACTACTGTGTTCTTCGAAAAGTTTAGAGGCGTAAACTCGAACGAATAATTCGATGAATCGATCCAATTAAATTGGGTTGTATGTTTTTTGTGGCCGGGTCTGAACCAAACCCAATGGTCATTGGTTTGGTTATCATGTTCAAGAATTTTGGAACCGAATTAATTACTATATTTTAGTATTTAATTATATATTGACATGATCCATGACCTCTTGATCCTCGTGCTAAATTGTAGATAAGTAAACTATAATCATTGTTGAGAATTGATTTTGAAATTATATGATAGATAAAAGAGTGAAAGATTCTCAAAGATATAATATGATTTATATGTCAAATCGTTTTTGGAAAAAAAATTATAGGCAGTCGTGCGGTAGGCACGGGTTATTACACTAGTAATTCGTATTTTCCGATTTGTGTTATTTTGTCATAAGTGTCTGTGGAACAACAACAACCAAGCCTTTGTAACGCTCTTCATTACATTAGTAATCCAAATTAATTTCAATAAAAATCATTCAAAATATTTAATTAAAATATACAAGTCATAAAAACTTCGCAAATTAATTGAGTGCGAATATACCTCACATTAATTAAAATAGTAATAAAGTATCCGAAGTAATAATATAATAAAAATCCATACATCTAAATATAACCAAAAGCCTCAAAACCGGGCGTCTACTAATAAACCCAACGATAAATAAATAAACGTGTATGTCCACATATGACTCCGCATTTAAGAAAATACTAACCAAACTAAAAATGACTAAGAAAATTCACTAAGTCTTCAAGCTGCTTCAATCTCATAGGTGTCGTCCTCGTACTCTGAAAACAACACTTTTAATGAGATATAAACCCAGTGAATAAAAATAAGTTCTAACAATATTTTCGAAAATAGTATTGTTCTCAGTCGGCGCAGTAACCGGAAAAAAGGAAAACATCCATGGTACCCGTAAATTTTCAAAATGATATAACTCAAAATGTCTTCATAAATTAAAGAATAAATATTAATCTTATGAAATTCATGTATAAGACGTAACACCATCAAAAGAAATAATTCGATCCACATAATATAAGTAAAACCATTCGAAGGACGTCTCTCGTATCCAATCAATCTCAATGTATATCTAAGTCTCTTTTATTTAATTACCAAAAATTTAAGTCTATGAGCTCATGACAAATGGAATGGCGTCCCACCGCCTTTCCCTTCCAAAAAGGAAGTATCTATAATGGGTCTTGCCCTTCCCAGAAGGAGGTATCTGTCTTCCCCTCTAATGAGGAGGTATCTATCTTCCCCTTCCTAGTAAGGATGTATCTCTCTTCCCCTTCCTAGAAGGAGGTATCTGTCTTCCCCTCTAATGAGGAAGTATCATCTTCTTCCCCTCTAATGAGGAGGTATCTTTCTTCCCCTTCCCGGAAGGAGGTATCATCTTCCCCTCTAATGAGGAGGTATCTTTCATCCCCTCCAACGAGGAAATCATTCCTCTAACGAGTAGGTATCCATCATCCCATATATCTTAACAATCACAAAAATCATAATTCAGAATCATATTTTGGGCATATATCATACCATAGGTCATGATATATGACCTCATATGTCAATCTCAATAATATAGCATCATGACAAGACAACACTATAACATCACAAAATCAATTAATAATATATATATATATATATATATATATATATATATATATATATATATTACACATCAATTCATGAATTCCACGTTACAAAGTCTTTTGTTCAATTTCAAAATAAATTACAGCCATGCAATTTTATTTTTAAGTTATACGTACATATATAAACCAAAGAAAGGCTTCATACCAATTCTCGCTTCAGTAGGTTCATTAACGTAAGTTTGTGAATATCTAGGAAACAAAGATTTTCACAACAAACAATATTATACATAAGCAAACAAATTCAGTCATTTAGATGCTATACCCAGTATATTTAAAATTCAAAAGTCTAGAAGACTGCTAATCCCAAATTCTTCATATTAATAACACAATAAAAACTACATCCTCCAAGAAATCATTCCAATCTAACATTTAATCACATAATTTAAAATATTGACCATTTAATCATTGGAAACTCCCTAAATTCATAATTTGGTTTCAAACCCCAAAATTTATTGTACCATGGAAGGGTGAACAAAGATGTTTTTACTCACCTCTTGAAGACCTTCAAAAGCTTCAAAATTAATCTAAGGGAAGAGCTAGTCCTTCACTACAAAAAATCTTCCTTCTTTTCGTTAATAATTTTTGGTCTGTGTGTGGCTCCCCATTCGTTACTAAATTCAACAATTAGCACTGCTATTTCTTTTATCCCCCTTGTCTGGTCGTGCCGTTTCATTACTTGAGTGAGAGAAAGAGGAGTTATAAACTTATATAGTCGTGTGAATAGTAACTAGGTTTCCTCATAGCATTAGGTTTCTTTTCTTTCTTTTTTCTTTTCCTACCTTTAATATAGTTGCGGGACCCGTTGACGTTTATTATTAGATGAATGAAAGGCAAGATAATCTAGCCCTGACGTGAGGAGTCCTTCACCTTAACATACATGTCTATATAATTTTGTTTCCATTTTCATTCTTTCTTTCCTTTATTTTAACCCAAAAGAATCCTCATTAATATTACATCTCCTAATTTTTTTTCACACAAAGCTAAACATGCTCACTTCCTATACGAGAGATCCAAAAATGGATGGTGGTTCATGGCTTTTTCTTCTCTCTTTTTTTTAATCTAAATTTTGTATTTATTTAAAAATATTAAATAATTCCAATAAATTGTTATACTAATAGTTTTCTACACTAAGCCTTATAACAACTTAATCTTTTCATTATAATAATTTATATTGTAATTTTGGGATGTTACATTTTCTCCCCTCCTTAAAGAATTTCGTCCCCGAAATTAACACGTCTTACCAAAACAATATATTAAAGGTACTGCAACACTGAGTATATGTCTGTGATGAAAAGATTTGGATGTTGTTGTCAACCTATCCACAATTATCCGCATGACATCTAATCGCAAACGAGTCCTAGGTAACCCCATCACACAATCCATAGAGATCCTTTCTCACTTCCATTGGGGAATTTTCTAAAGGCTGCAACAAAGCTCATGGCCTCTGATGTTTTATCTTAAATTTCTGACATACTAGACACTTGGCTATAAAGTTGGCCCCATCCCCCCCCCCCCTATTCATAGTCTTCAATACATCTTCTTTAGGTCTTGATACATCTTAGATATTCTTGGATGTATGGTGAACTTTCCCTTATGCGCTTCCTCTAAAACCTTCTCTCTAAGGCTCCCCTTCTTAGGAACAACATTTTCATCCTTAAACAATACTAGACTATCAGTATACAACACTTGATTCTCTTGCCTCGAAAGAGATTGTAATTCCTGGTCCAAAAGCTGCTCTTGCCTAATTTCTTCCCTAAGGTCACTGCAAATTTCCAACCTATTCAATTTCAAACTTAAAGCACTAATAGATACATTTACATTCATATCCCTAAACTCCTATAACTATTTCTTAAGCTCATTCCACTCTAGAGGTGTCATCCTATAAGGCACTACAGACATTGGTCAACTCTTTGAACTAGATCTATGCTAAACTCAACTTCCCCATTCGGAGGTAAGCTAAAGACATCCTTAGGAAAAACATACCAGAACTCACACCACAAGTATGGTCGTCGCATCACTGTCAGCCTCTATCTTAGCTGAGAATAATAGTATGTATCCTTGAGATCCCTCAGTTAAGAACCTATGACAAGAAACAACATATGCAAAATAATTGGATAGGGAAGATTCGTTATACATTGGCTATTTAGTAACGGAGATAGTTTTATCAGAACAATTTATAACAACATGATCTGAAGACAACTAATACATACCAAGAATGACATCCAATCCAGACATAGGCGAGCATATAAGGTCAACAGAAAAAGTCAAGTATTGATAAACTAAGGAGCAATTCAAACAGGCAATGGAGGTAACAAGTTTATCCTCCACGAGAGTATGATGAGTGTGATTTCACCTCATATTTCTTTGATATTTTGCATGCATTTTCATATAGTTTAGGCATTTCTAATTTTATTTTGGTTAGTTTTTACCTTGGAACGGGTAAGGCGGTTTTGTGGGGTTGTTGTGCAGGAATTAATGATTAAAATGCTCAAGATTAACCATGATGGAGCTTGCATGAAGATGGGGCTTCAAAAGCAAGAGAATGAGACAAACAGAACTGATCACGGTCGTGATCGAGTAGAGATGAAAAGAAAGAATGGAAAAGTCAGAGCTGGTCACGGCCAGGCCGTGATGCCCATCACGGCCATGACATGTCAACTGAACCAGACCCTCACAGGAAAAACTAATCACGGATAGGCCGTGATGGTGGTCACGGCCGTGACAGACCAACCAGTGAAGCAACCTCCAAGGCAGCGCTGGTCACAGCCAGGTCGTGATGGCCATCACGACCGTGACGTGAAATATATGGATCTTTAGAAACTGATTTGATCTGAAACTGTGATTGCTTGGGATCCAAGTTACCCTAGTCTATAAATAGAGCACTTAGGCTCAAAAATAGGGGGACTTTGGGGGAGACTTTGGAGGGACTTTTGGGCTGCTACCCTTAGGCAAAATTAGGATTTCTCTTCTCTTTCTTCTTCTCTTCTCTTAGGTTTTCATTTTATGTTTATGTTAATCAAGCTTGTCATCACCATGGCAATGCTTGAGTAGTAGCTTTATTTATAGGGATTGGGGCTATGCCCAAGATTTGTTTTATGTTATGAATTGATGTTTTCCCTTTGTTAATTTCAATTTGGTTTCGATTTGGTTTCTATCGCATGAATTACTTGTGAATCTGGTACGCACTTATTTGCATGTCGTAGTTACTCTAAGGAGGAACCTAGCGATGAACTTAGGTATTGGATCTATAGGAATCAAAATTAGGACTTAAATCACGAGAGTTAGAAGCAGTCCTTCAAGGGTTCACGAATTGTCACAAAATTTAAAGGGTTCAATTTAAATTCAATTACCACGAGAGTAGGGGTTGGTTTGATTGGGCACGGTTTTTGTAACCCGAGAGGGAGCGTTAACTTATTTAGGATAAATTCGCCTTCAAAGAAATTTTGATAATTAACAAGGGATAGTCAATTTGGTAACATGAACAATCTTGTTGGTAACCCAATTCCTAGGAATCCCTTTTGATCTGAAAAACCCCAAACTGATTTACTTTCCTATTTTGTTTAATTTCAATTTTAAATTTGATTGTTACTTGATTCTTATTTCAAAAATCAAAACCTTTTCAAAATTCTTTTTTATATAGTTCAGTTTAATCGATTTGATAATTAGTTGTGATTTGAGATCACGGTCTCTGTGGGATCGATATTTTTATTACTTGACGACGAATCCGGTACACTTGCAGGAGTCTACGACATCAAGTTTTTGTCAACGTTGCCGTGGACTGTGCCTTCTTGAATCTCAATTTAATTTTTAAATTGATTGTTCTAGACTTTTTTTAATTTTATTTTATTATTATTATTTTATTATTTTATTTTAAATTTTCTCTTTTTTTTCATTTATCTCTTTTTCTAGAGTATCTATCTCTCTCTTATAGGTGTTTTTCTCTTTTATGCAAAGATCCATAAGTCTTGGAAACCTTATTGAAGTTGACCCCGAAATCGAAAGGACCTTTCATAGACGTAGGAGACTACAGAGAGAGAGAGAGAGGTTGATTCCCATTCCACTCGTGGCGAATCTACTGGATACAAAACCATTGAAGGACTACGTAGCCCCAAATGCTAGGGGTTTGCGAACTGGGATTGCTAGGCCAGAAATCGAGGCAGAGAACTACATTATACCGCCTATTTTAATTAGCATGATTAGGAAATATCAATTCGGAGGATTGCCCTCGGAGGACCCGACTGATAATGTGAAGACATTCTTGGAGTTCACCGATGCAATTAGAATTCACGGTGCCCCGATTGATGCTATTCGCTTGAGGTTGTTCCCCTCCTCTCTTACTGGAAAGGCAAAAGCTTGGCTGAAGCAAGTGCCCGCTAATACCTTGTAGACTTGGGACCAACTGGAGCAGGCATTCTTGGAGAAATTCTTCCCTCCATCCAAGACGGCTTACCTACGAACTCATATCATCGACTTCTTCCAAAAGGACGGAGAATGCTTATCCGAAGCTTGGGATCGTTACAAAGGATTGCTGGAGTCCTGCCCACATCACGGGCTTGAGAGATGGTTGCTAGTGCATACCTTCTACAACGGATTGGATTACTCTTCGAAGGTATCATTTGACTCTGTGGAGCCTTTATGAATAGACCTCTTACTAAGGCATTCAATATCATTGAAAACGTAGCAACCAACTACCACCAATGGGGTTCGGAAAGAGGTAATAACCCGAAAAAGCTTTCGGGGGGTAAGTTTGAAATGAATAGCACTGATCTAATTATGTCTAAAATTGACTCATTGAATAAACGCTTTGATAAGCTTGAAAAGGCTAATGTGAGTTCAATAGGTGCTACTAATATTGTTTGTGAGATTTGTGGAATGCAGGGACATGACATAATGGAGTGCTCACATGGTATTGCTCATGGACCCGGTGCTTCGGGGGAACAAGTGAACTCTTGTCACAACTTCTATGACACGAACCCGAAGTTACCAAACTATGTTCCCCCAAACTCTTACAACCAAGGAAGGAAGAATATCCCTTACCTCTCCTATGGGAACTACAACAACACATTGAACCACGAATTCCAGGAAGGCCAAGGTAATAGGAAAACCACATCAGGGTATCCTCAGGTACAAAAGTCTAGACTTGAGTCTCTCTTGGAAAATTTTGTGGAAACTCAAACAAAGCAAAATGAAGAGTTTAGGCAACAAGGTAGGGCAGTCAATGAGGCAATAAAAGAGTTAGCATCTAAGGTAGATAACTTAGCCATCCACAATAAGATCTTAGAAACTCAGATTGCCCAATAAGCTAGTACATATTCTAGAACTAAGGGTACGTTCCCAGGACAACCCGAAGTTAATCCCAATGAGCACTGTAATGCTATATAGTTAAGGGATGATAAGCTTGGGGTAATTGAAAAGGATGTGGAATATGAGGAGGACGTGAGTGAACATGAAGAGATAGAGCCAAAGTATGTCCCTCCACCACCGTACCAACCCCCAATACCTTTCCCACAAAGGTTGGTCAAGAAAAAACAAGTAGAAAAAGAAACGAAGAGCTTAATTGAGGAGCAGGATGCCATGATAAAAACTAATATGCCTCCTAAACTAAAAGATCCAGGAAGTTTCTCTATTACTTGCTCAATTGGAGAATTAAAAATAGACCGAGCCTTATGTGACTTAGGGGCGAGTGCGAGTTTGATGTCGCTCACTATCTGAGAGGTTAGGAACCAAGAAATTAAGTCCATCCGAATCCTCTTTACAATTTACGGATGGATCAACTAAAACACCTCTAGGCATACTAGAGAATGTTCCCATAAAGGTAGGGAAATTTTCATTTCTATCGATTTCATGGTATTGGATATGAACGGGAATTCTAAATTCCCTATCATTCTAGGAAGATCATTCTTGACCACAGCTGGAGCAATAATAGACGTAAAAAATGGCAAGCTCTCTTTAAATGTAGAGGAAGGTAGGGTAGATTTTGATTTGACTAACTCATATAACAACCCTCCTTTTGAGAGTCATGTGTACAGGATCGAGATAATGTCTCCAGAGGTGAAGGAAGAGCCTAATATGGAAGCAAATCCCAAACTTTGCATGACGAATGATGCACCAAATGGTGATGAAGTTGGAGTTGCTCCTCGTGTGGAGATAAAAGTTCCACCGGGAGGAAGTAAGGCCATGAAACTCAAAGTGAAAAGAGCAAAGCGAAAGCGCAATTGGCCATATGAACAAAATAGGCTCTTTGAAGGACTCCCTTGGAAGAGAAGTGTTCTTGTACTTCCAAGCCCAGCTGATCCCGGTTGACTGAAGGGAGTATGGTCAAGCTTAAGACCGTAAGTAAGCGCTTCTTGGGAGGCAACCCAAGTTTCCTTTCCCTTTTCCATTTGTTTTTGAATTTTATTTTTGAATAATTAGAGAAGATAGAGATAAGAAAGATCATTATTTGATGGTTTTGCCAAGTATTTCCAGGTTATGAAAGCAGTAAGAGCAAAAAGGCAAGGAAAAATAAAGTAAGAAGTCATCACGCCCAGGAAGGGACGGTGGTCACGGCCGTGATTAGCTAACCAAAGAAGATCAGAAAGGATCACGACCCAGCCGTGATATCTATCACGGGTGTGATAAGATGGACCCTGAAGATCAGAATGTATCACGGCCTAGCCGTGATGGAACTCACGGTCGTGACAGGACAGCTCCTATAGACCAGAATTGATCACGGCCTAGCCGTGATGAGCATTACGGCCGTGACATATTTTCCAGCATCTCTTTGACTGGCATGTGAGCCAGCACCCTCTACCACCTCTGTGAGTTGTTCCATTTTTCTCCTCTCTCCGACTTGATTATTTACATTGGGGACAATGTAAATTTTTAAGCTCCGGGTAGGGGTATTTTTGTAACTTTTTGCATTGTTGCATTTTTCATGTTGCGTTCATATAAGCATAATTTTGCATAATCACATGACTAGATTGCCCTTTGCTTAGAGTATGCATCCAATTGTGAGAACTTTGTGCCAAATGAATTGAGACAGTGAATTTTTGAACCCAATTTTTGTATTCTTGTGATAAGGCTAAAAATAAAAATGCTTGAGATGATCTTTTGATAGTTGATAATTAGCATGTGGTTCCTTGGATTTGTGTTTCTCATTGATTTTAAACTACTAAATGTGAGATTTTTGAGCCAAAAAGGGGTACTCACTAAATCTACCCCATTCTTTGTGATTGAGTGTTTTATTCATCTTGGATTGTAGTCTCTAGAACTTGACTTGAAACCGTTTTGAAACTTAAAAATTTTTGAAAACATATTTGAAAATGACTGAGGCACTAGGTATTCTTTCTGGCCTTCTGAGCTTTTATTGATTAAATGCTAACCCTTAGTTGCCCAATTTTGAGACTAAAAGAATCAAATATTTTTCTTGGTACCTTGATTTATTTTGATGAATAATGCTTGGTGATGAGTGTGATTCCACATCATCTTTGTCTATCATTTTGCATGCATTTTCATGTAGTTTAGGCATATTTTTATTAGATTTTAGGTTAATTTTCCTTTGGAACGGGTAAGGCGGTTTCCGTGTGTTGTTTTGCAGATATCAAGGGTAAATTGCTCAAGATCAACCATGATGAAGTTTGGATGAAGATGGAGCTTTAAAACTGAAGAAAATGAGCCAAACAGAGCCCATCACGGCCTAGCCGTGATGCCCATCACGGCCATGATGATCGAGCAAAACTGAAAAAGAAGAAAGGTGAAGTCGAGTCATCACCACCTGGCCGTGATAGCCATCACGGCCGTGACCCAAAACCACCACAAGTCAGAGCACATCACGGCCCAGCCGTGAAATTCTTCACGGCCACAAAGGAGCACTCGCGTCGCGAGAATTATGTTCGCGTCGCGAACCAATGAATCTTGCAGAATTGGCAGAGGCAGAGACCGTCACGGAATCACGGCCGTGACGCGCATTACTTGGACCTGAAGAAACCGAAATAGATCAGATTTTGAGTTGGTTTGGGACTCTAACTTCCCCATTTCTATAAATATGGACCAAGGCATCAGATACAGAACACATTGGAGGAGATCCATAACAACTAGGACTCTAGGCTTAGATCTCTCTTCTCCTCTTCTCTTCTCTTCTCTGATTTTTGTATTTTCATGTTATTTGTAATCATGCTTGTCATCTCCATGGCAAGGCGTGAGTAGTAGCATAGTTTCTAGGGATTAGGGCTCTGCCCAAGTTTGTTTATGATGTACATTTGATGTAAACTCTTTGTTAATTACGATTTGCTTTAGATCTGATTTCTAGTGTGTTAATTACTCATAAATTTCGGCAACCGTTTATTTGCGTGACGTAGACGTTCTAAGGAGGAACCTAGCGGTGAACTTAGGATTTCTAGGGTGTTTCACTCGTAAAGCCCGGCAGCCCATTGGTTTGTGAGATGTGAATGATCCAAGGAGGAACCTAGCGGTGAACTTAGGTTATTTGCATGACTGAGACATTTCAAGGAGGAACCTAGCGGTGAACTTGGGTGTCGGACCTATAGAAGTCAGACTTGGGACTGAAATCACGAGAGTTAGAAGCCGTCCCTCGAGGAGCAACGAGTTGTCACGGAACGCAAAGGGTCCAATCTGGGATCGACTACCACGAGTAGTAGGGTCGGGTCCATTGGGCACGGCTTTTGTAACCCAGAGAGGAGCTTAAGCTATTAGAGGATAAACTCGCCTTCAAGGCAATTTCGGTAATCAACAAAGGTAAATCAGATTAGCAACATAAACAACCTCAAAGGTAACCCAAATCCCTAGGAATCCATTTAAATCGAAAATCCCAAAAACATTTGTTTTCTGCTCATTTATCTTTTAATTTTCCAATTCAAACATTTTTCAAAACCATTTACAAAGTCCAGATCTAATCGAATCGAAAACCGATTGCGATTCGAGAACACGATCTCTGTGGGTTCGATATCTTTTATTACTTGTGGCAGTCCGGTACACTTGCCGGAATTGCACGAGCGCGCGCGTTCATCCGCACGACATCAATTTTTTGGCGCCATTGCCGGGGACTGTGCCTTTTCGAATCTCAATTCAAATTTTGAATTGATTTTTCTGGACCTTTTCTTTTTATTTGATTTTTGTTTCTCAAATAAAAAAAAAATCAAAAAAATTCTTTTCCTTCTATTGTATCCATCTCTCTGTGTGTTATATGCAAAGATCCCTAAGTCTTGGGAGCCTTAGTGAGATTGATCCGGAGATCGAGAGGACCTTCCACAGACGTAGAAGATTACAAAGAGAGGGAGAAAGGTTGAGTCCCGTTCCACTCATGGCGAATCAACCGGATACAAAACCTTTGAAGGATTACGCAGCCCCCAAATGCGAGAGGCTTGCGAACTGGGATTGCAAGGCCAGAGATTGAGGCGGAAAACTATACCATACCGCCCATGCTAATCTACATGATTAGGCAACATCAATTCGGAGGATTGCCTTCGGAGGACCCGACCGATCACATAGAGACATTCTTAGAGTTCACCGATGCAATCAGGATTAATGGAGCCTCAGTCGATGTTGTGCGTTTGAGATTGTTCCCCTCATCTCTCACTGGAAAGGCGAAGGCCTGGCTTAAGCAAATCCCCGCTAACACTTTGACTACTTGGGACCAATTGGAACAGGCGTTCTTGGAGAAATTCTTCCCTCCATCCAAGACGGCCTACATAAGAACCCAGATCACCGACTTCTTCCAAAAAGACGGAGAATCATTATCGGAAGCTTGGGATCGATACAAGGACTGCTGGAGTCGTGCCCACATCACGGACTCGAGAGGTGGTTAATAGTGCACACCTTCTATAACGGATTGGATTACTCTTGAAGGTGTCACTAGATTCTGCAGCCGGTGGAGCATTTATGAATAGGCCTCTCACCGAGGCATTCAACATCATCGAGAATGTCGCCACCAACTACCACCAATGGGGATCCGAAAGAGGTAATAACCCGAACAAGATTTGGGGGTAAGTTGAAGTAAGTAGCATTGATCCGATTATTTCTAAATTTGACTCACTAAATAAACGATTAGATAAGATTGAAAGAGCTAATGTGAGTGCAATAGGTGCTACTAACACTATTTGTGAGATTTGTGGAATGCGGGGACATGACATGATGGGATGCCCACATGGATCCGGCGCCGGGTGAGCAAGTGAACTCTTGTAACAACTACTATGATCTGAACCCGAAGCTGCCCAACTATGCTCCCCCAAATCCCTACAATCAAAGAAGGAACAACCCTTACCTCTCCTTGGCAACTACAAGCAACACGCTTAATCATGAGTTCCAAGAGGGTCAAGGTAATAAGAGAGCAGACAAAGGGTATCCTCGGTACAAAGATCTAAACTCGAGACTTTATTTGAAAGTTTTGTTGAAACTCAGACAAAACAGAATGAGGAGTTTAGACAACAAGGAAGGGCAGTGAGTGAGGCAATAAAGGATCTAGCATCTAAGGTAGACAACTTAGCAACTCATAACAAGATGCTAGAAACCCAGATTGCCCAACAAGCCAGCACGTACTCGAGACCTAAGGGTACATTCCCGGGGCAACCCGAAGCAAATCCCAATGAGCATTGCAATGTCATACACTTAAGGGATGATAAGCTTGGGGTGGGGGTAGCTGAAATGGACGTGGAACCGGAGGAGGACACGAGCGAAAAAGAAGAGCCAGAACCGAAATATGTCCCTCCACCACCGTACCAACCCCCGATACCTTTCCCACAGAGGTTGGTCAGGAAAAAGCAAGTAGATGTAGAGACTAAAATGCCTACTAAACTGAAAGACCCAGGTAGTTTCTCCATCGCTTGCTCGATTGAAAAAGTGCAAATTGACCAAGCCTTATGTGACCTAGGGGCTAGTGTGAGCTTGGACGTCCCTCGCTATCATGGAAAGGTTGGGAAGCAAAGAGTTGAGACCATTCAAATTCCCCTTACAAATTGCGGATGGCTCAACTAGGACTCCTCTAGGCATACTAGAGAATGTTCCTGTAAAGGTAGGGAAAATTCTCATCCCTACCGACTTCCCGGTATTGGACATGAAAGGGAATTCTAAATTCCCCATCATTTTAGGAAGGCCATTCTTGGCAACCGCTGGAGCATTAATAGCGTAAGGAATGGCAAACTCTCTCTAAATGTAGAGGAAGGTAGGGTAAATTTTCAGTTGACTAACTCTTATAACAACCCTCCTTTTGAGAGCCATTTGTGCAGAATTGATGTAACGTCTCCACGGTAGAGAAAGAACTTAGCATGGAAGCAACCGCAAAGATATGCATGGTTGAAGATGCACCCAGTGGTGAAGTCGGGATTGCTGTCCATGCGAAACAAAACTTCCGCCGGGAGGAAGGAAGGCTAGGAAGCTCAGAGAGAAAAGAGCAAAGCGGAGCGTTCATTGGCCGTATGAGCAGAAACGGCTATTTGAAGGAGCTCCATGGAAGAGAAGTGTGCCTGCACTTCTACGCCCAGCCGACCCCGGTTGACTGAAGGAAGTATGGTCAAGCTTAAGACCATAAATAAGCGCTTCTTGGGAGGCAACCCAAGTTTTCTTTCCCTTTTTCCTTTTGTTTTTGAATTAACCTCTTGAATAATTTGAGAAGATCAAGAGGCAAAAATATCATTAATAGGTTTGTCTAGTGTTTTCAGGTTGAGAAAGAGAAGAAGAGCATAAAAAAGATAAAGTCAGAGGCCATCACGCCCTGGCCGTGAAAGTGGCCACGGCCGTGATGCACTAAACAAGAACACAGAAAGGATCACGGCCTAGTCGTGACAACCATCACGGGCGTGATGAGTAGGATGCCAAGGTCAGAGAGCATCACGGCCTAGCCGTGATGAAGATCACGGCCGTGACAGGGCAACTCCTGAGGATCAGAAACGATCACGGCCTACCCGTGATGAGCCTCACGGCCGTGATAAAATTTCTACCCAAGTTTTGACTGAAATGTGAAGCCAACACCCGCTACCGACTCGGTAAGTTGTTCCAATTTTTCTCCTCTCTCCGACTTGATTATTTACATTGGAGACAATGTAAGTAATCAAGCTTGGGGTAGGGGTATTTATTTTTGCATTTGCATTATTGCATTCATATTGCATTCACATAGGCATAGATTGGTATGATCACATTCTTTAGATTGCCTCTCACTTAGAACATGCATCCGATTGTGAGAACTTGGAGCCAAATGAAATGAGATAGTGAATTTTGAACCCAATTTTTCATTATTCTTGTGATATGGCTAAAAGTAAAATTTCTTGAGATAGTCATTTGATAGTTGATAATTAGCATGTGGGTCCTTAAACTTGTGTACCTCACTGATTTTTGAACTACTAAATGTAAGATTTTGAGCCAAAAAGGGGTATTCACTAAATCTACCCCATTTCTTGTGATAGAGTGATTTAATTCCTCATGGACTGTATTTTCTAGAACTTGACTTGAAACCATTTCAAAACTTCAAAATTTCTGAAAACATTTTTGGAAATGATTGAGGCACTAGGTATTTTTCCGGCCTCCCGAGCTTTGAATGATAATTGCTACCCCTTAGTTGCCCAATTTTGAGCCTAAAGAAAAAAATACTTTTCTTGGTACCATGAATTAATTTGATAAATAATGCTTGGTATGGCACCTTTTAAAGTATTACAAAAAGGGCAAAATGGTAGTTGGAAAAAGAATGGGATGAAAATATTTCTCTTGAGCTATAAATCTCCCCTTCTCCAAACAAATAACATGAAATAAACGAGAAAAGAAAAATGGAGAAGGGGATGACAAAGAAAGTGAGAAATGAAAAGGAAAAAAAAAAATATAATAGAAGGAAGAAAGGTGGAAAAGTAAATCAAAGTCCCCTAAAGAGTATTTTAGAAGGTGTCATACTTTGTAATGTTTGATAATCTATCTAGCCTTCTTGAAAATTCCCTTTCTTTGATTTTCCCACCTAACAATAAATCCCATGGCCACATTACAACCAAAGGAAAAGACCTATTGATTCTTAAGTGTTTTCATTAATAAAGTGGAGATTTGATTAATAGTCAAGCCTATGGTAAAATACTTTCCTTGAGGAAATGGAGTGAATTGTCATAAACCCTAAAACACTTGAGTGAGGTGAGATGAGTGCCCAAATCAGTGAGGACATGAACTTGAAGAACCTAAGCTTCTAATTGGACTTGAACTTGATTATCTCTTGAGTGCTTATTAAAAATGCCTATTACTTGGATTAGCTTCTAGGGTTCTTGGTTCACTATCCATGCTTTGAATGATTTATATCTTATGGCCTGAGTAATTGCTTGAGGACAAGCAAAGTTTTAAGCTTGGGGTGATTTGATGAGTGTGATTCCACATCATCTTTGTCTATCATTTTGCATGCATTTTCATGTAGTTTAGGCATATTTTTATTAGATTTTAGGTTAATTTTCCTTTGGAACGGGTAAGGAGGTTTTCGTGTGTTGTTTTGCAGATATCAAGGGTAAATTGCTCAAGATCAACCATGATGAAGTTTGGATGAAGATGGAGCTTTAAAACTGAAGAAAATGAGCCAAACAGAGCCCATCACGGCCTAGCCGTGATGCCCATCACGGCCTAGCCGTGATGCCCATCACGGCCATGATCGAGCAAAACTGAAAAAGAAGAAAGGTGAAGTCGAGTCATCATCACGGCCTGGCCGTGATAGCCATCACGGCCGTGACCCAAAACCACCACAAGTCAGAGCACATCACGGCCCAGCCGTGAAATTCTTCACGGCCACAAAGGAGCACTCGCGTCGCGAGAATTATGTTCGCGTCGCGAACCAATGAATCTTGCAGAATTGGCAGAGGCAGAGACCGTCACGGAATCACGGCCGTGACGCGCATTACTTGGACCTGAAGAAACCGAAATAGATCAGATTTTGAGTTGGTTTGGGACTCTAACTTCCCCATTTCTATAAATATGGACCAAGGCATCAGATACAGAACACATTGGAGGAGATCCATAACAACTAGGACTCTAGGCTTAGATCTCTCTTCTCCTCTTCTCTTCTCTTCTCTGATTTTTGTATTTTCATGTTATTTGTAATCATGCTTGTCATCTCCATGGCAAGGCGTGAGTAGTAGCATAGTTTCTAGGGATTAGGGCTCTGCCCAAGTTTGTTTATGATGTACATTTGATGTAAACTCTTTGTTAATTACGATTTGCTTTAGATCTGATTTCTAGTGTGTTAATTACTCATAAATTTCGGCAACCGTTTATTTGCGTGACGTAGACGTTCTAAGGAGGAACCTAGCGGTGAACTTAGGATTTCTAGGGTGTTTCACTCGTAAAGCCCGGCAGCCACTGGTTTGTGAGATGTGAATGATCCAAGGAGGAACCTAGCGGTGAACTTAGGTTATTTGCATGACTGAGACATTTCAAGGAGGAACCTAGCGGTGAACTTGGGTGTCGGACCTATAGAAGTCAGACTTGGGACTGAAATCACGAGAGTTAGAAGCCGTCCCTCGAGGAGCAACGAGTTGTCACGGAACGCAAAGGGTCCAATCTGGGATCGACTACCACGAGAGTAGGGGTCGGGTCCATTGGGCACGGCTTTTGTAACCCGAGAGGGAGCTTAAGCTATTAGAGGATAAACTCGCCTTCAAGGCAATTTCGGTAATCAACAAAGGTAAATCAGATTAGCAACATAAACAACCTCAAAGGTAACCCAAATCCCTAGGAATCCATTTAAATCGAAAATCCCAAAAACATTTGTTTTCTGCTCATTTATCTTTTAATTTTCCAATTCAAACATTTTTCAAAACCATTTACAAAGTCCAGATCTAATCGATTCGAAAACCGATTGCGATTCGAGAACACAGTCTCTGTGGGTTCGATATCTTTTATTACTTGACGGCAGTCCGGTACACTTGCCGGAATCGCACGAGCGCGCGCGTTCATCCGCACGACATCAATTTTTTGGCGCCATTGCCGGGGACTGTGCCTTTTCGAATCTCAATTCAAATTTTGAATTGATTTTTCTGGACCTTTTCTTTTTATTTGATTTTTGTTTCTGAAATAAAAAAAAAATCAAAAAAATTCTTTTCCTTCTATTGTATCCATCTCTCTGTGTGTTATATGCAAAGATCCCTAAGTCTTGGGAGCCTTAGTGAGATTGATCCGGAGATCGAGAGGACCTTCCACAGACGTAGAAGATTACAAAGAGAGGGAGAAAGGTTGAGTCCCGTTCCACTCATGGCGAATCAACCGGATACAAAACCTTTGAAGGATTACGCAGCCCCAAATGCGAGAGGCTTGCGAACTGGGATTGCAAGGCCAGAGATTGAGGCGGAAAACTATACCATATCGCCCATGCTAATCTACATGATTAGGCAACATCAATTCGGAGGATTGCCTTCGGAGGACCCGACCGATCACATAGAGACATTCTTAGAGTTCACCGATGCAATCAGGATTAATGGAGCCTCAGTCGATGTTGTGCGTTTGAGATTGTTCCCCTCATCTCTCACTGGAAAGGCGAAGGCCTGGCTTAAGCAAATCCCCGCTAACACTTTGACTACTTGGGACCAATTGGAACAGGCGTTCTTGGAGAAATTCTTCCCTCCATCCAAGACGGCCTACATAAGAACCCAGATCACCAGCTTCTTCCAAAAAGACGGAGAATCATTATCGGAAGCTTGGGATCGATACAAGGGACTGCTGGAGTCGTGCCCACATCACGGACTCGAGAGGTGGTTAATAGTGCACACCTTCTATAACGGATTGGATTACTCTTCGAAGGTGTCACTAGATTCTGCAGCCGGTGGAGCGTTTATGAATAGGCCTCTCACTGAGGCATTCAACATCATCGAGAATGTCGCCACCAACTACCACCAATGGGGATCCGAAAGAGGTAATAACCCGAACAAGATTTCGGGGGGTAAGTTCGAAGTAAGTAGCATTGATCTGATTATTTCTAAATTTGACTCACTAAATAAACGATTAGATAAGATTGAAAGAGCTAATGTGAGTGCAATAGGTGCTACTAACACTATTTGTGAGATTTGTGGAATGCAGGGACATGACATGATGGGATGCCCACATGGATCCGGCGCTTCGGGTGAGCAAGTGAACTCTTGTAACAACTACTATGATACGAACCCGAAGCTGCCCAACTATGCTCCCCCAAATCCCTACAATCAAAGAAGGAACAACCCTTACCTCTCCTTCGGCAACTACAGCAACACGCTTAATCATGAGTTCCAAGAGGGTCAAGGTAATAAGAGAGCAGCACCGGGGTATCCTCAGGTACAAAGATCTAAACTCGAGACTTTATTTGAAAGTTTTGTTGAAACTCAGACAAAACAGAATGAGGAGTTTAGACAACAAGGAAGGGCAGTGAGTGAGGCAATAAAGGATCTAGCATCTAAGGTAGACAACTTAGCAACTCATAACAAGATGCTAGAAACCCAGATTGCCCAACAAGCCAGCACGTACTCGAGACCTAAGGGTACATTCCCGGGGCAACCCGAAGCAAATCCCAATGAGCATTGCAATGTCATACACTTAAGGGATGATAAGCTTGGGGTGGGGGTAGCTGAAATGGACGTGGAACCGGAGGAGGACACGAGCGAAAAAGAAGAGCCAGAACCGAAATATGTCCCTCCACCACCGTACCAACCCCCGATACCTTTCCCACAGAGGTTGGTCAGGAAAAAGCAAGTAGATGTAGAGACTAAAATGCCTACTAAACTGAAAGACCCAGGTAGTTTCTCCATCGCTTGCTCGATTGAAAAAGTGCAAATTGACCAAGCCTTATGTGACCTAGGGGCTAGTGCGAGCTTGACGTCCCTCGCTATCATGGAAAGGTTGGGAAGCAAAGAGTTGAGACCATTCAAATTCCCCTTACAAATTGCGGATGGCTCAACTAGGACTCCTCTAGGCATACTAGAGAATGTTCCTGTAAAGGTAGGGAAAATTCTCATCCCTACCGACTTCCGGTATTGGACATGAAAGGGAATTCTAAATTCCCCATCATTTTAGGAAGGCCATTCTTGGCAACCGCTGGAGCATTAATAGACGTAAGGAATGGCAAACTCTCTCTAAATGTAGAGGAAGGTAGGGTAAATTTTCAGTTGACTAACTCTTATAACAACCCTCCTTTTGAGAGCCATTTGTGCAGAATTGATGTAACGTCTCCAGCGGTAGAGAAAGAACTTAGCATGGAAGCAACCGCAAAGATATGCATGGTTGAAGATGCACCCAGTGGTGAAGTCGGGATTGCTGTCCATGCAGAAACAAAACTACCGCCGGGAGGAAGGAAGGCTATGAAGCTCCGAGAGAAAAGAGCAAAGCGGAGCGTTCATGGCCGTATGAGCAGAAACGGCTATTTGAAGGAGCTCCATGGAAGAGAAGTGTGCCTGCACTTCTACGCCCAGCCGACCGGTTATTTGAAGGAAGTATGGTCAAGCTTAAGACCATAAATAAGCGCTTCTTGGGAGGCAACCCAAGTTTTCTTTCCCTTTTTCCTTTTGTTTTTGAATTAACCTCTTGAATAATTTGAGAAGATCAAGAGGCAAAAATATCATTAATAGGTTTGTCTAGTGTTTTCAGGTTGAGAAAGAGAAGAAGAGCATCAAAAAGATAAAGTCAGAGGCCATCACGCCTGGCGCGTGGCAGTGGTCATGGCCGTGATGCACTAAACAAGAACACAGAAAGGATCACGGCCTAGTCGTGACAACCATCACGGGCGTGATGAGTAGGATGCCAAGGTCAGAGAGCATCACGGCCTAGCCGTGATGAAGATCACGGCCGTGACAGGGCAACTCCTGAGGATCAGAAACGATCACGGCCTACCCGTGATGAGCCTCACGGCCGTGATAAAATTTCTACCCAAGTTTTGACTGAAATGTGAAGCCAACACCCGCTACCGACTCGGTAAGTTGTTCCAATTTTTCTCCTCTCTCCGACTTGATTATTTACATTGGAGACAATGTAAGTAATCAAGCTTGGGGTAGGGGTATTTATTTTTGCATTTGCATTATTGCATTCATATTGCATTCACATAGGCATAGATTGGTATGATCACATTCTTTAGATTGCCTCTCACTTAGAACATGCATCCGATTGTGAGAACTTGGAGCCAAATGAAATGAGATAGTGAATTCTGAACCCAATTTTTCATTATTCTTGTGATATGGCTAAAAGTAAAATTTCTTGAGATAGTCATTTGATAGTTGATAATTAGCATGTGGGTCCTTAAACTTGTGTACCTCACTGATTTTTGAACTACTAAATGTAAGATTTTGAGCCAAAAGGGGTATTCACTAAATCTACCCCATTTCTTGTGATAGAGTGATTTAATTCCTCATGGACTGTATTTTCTAGAACTTGACTTGAAACCATTTCAAAACTTCAAAATTTCTGAAAACATTTTTGGAAATGATTGAGGCACTAGGTATTTTTCCGGCCTCCCGAGCTTTGAATGATAATTGCTACCCCTTAGTTGCCCAATTTTGAGCCTAAAGAAAAAAATACTTTTCTTGGTACCATGAATTAATTTGATAAATAATGCTTGGTATGGCACCTTTTAAAGTATTACAAAAAGGGCAAAATGGTAGTTGGAAAAAGAATGGGATGAAAATATTTCTCTTGAGCTATAAATCTCCCCTTCTCCAAACAAATAACATGAAATAAACGAGAAAAGAAAAATGGAGAAGGGGATGACAAAGAAAGTGAGAAATGAAAAGGAAAAAAAAATATAATAGAAGGAAGAAAGGTGGAAAAGTAAATCAAAGTCCCCTAAAGAGTATTTTAGAAGGTGTCATACTTTGTAATGTTTGATAATCTATCTAGCCTTCTTGAAAATTCCCTTTCTTTGATTTTCCCACCTAACAATAAATCCCATGGCCACATTACAACCAAAGGAAAAGACCTATTGATTCTTAAGTGTTTTCATTAATAAAGTGGAGATTTGATTAATAGTCAAGCCTATGGTAAAATACTTTCCTTGAGGAAATGGAGTGAATTGTCATAAACCCTAAAACACTTGAGTGAGGTGAGATGAGTGCCCAAATCAGTGAGGACATGAACTTGAAGAACCTAAGCTTCTAATTGGACTTGAACTTGATTATCTCTTGAGTGCTTATTAAAAATGCCTATTACTTGGATTAGCTTCTAGGGTTCTTGGTTCACTATCCATGCTTTGAATGATTTATATCTTATGGCTTGAGTAATTGCTTGAGGACAAGCAAAGTTTTAAGCTTGGGGTGATTTGATGAGTGTGATTCCACATCATCTTTGTCTATCATTTTGCATGCATTTTCATGTAGTTTAGGCATATTTTTATTAGATTTTAGGTTAATTTTCCTTTGGAACGGGTAAGGAGGTTTTCGTGTGTTGTTTTGCAGATATCAAGGGTAAATTGCTCAAGATCAACCATGATGAAGTTTGGATGAAGATGGAGCTTTAAAACTGAAGAAAATGAGCCAAACAGAGCCCATCACGGCCTAGCCGTGATGCCCATCACGGCCATGATCGAGCAAAACTGAAAAAGAAGAAAAGGTCAAGTCGAGTCATCACGGCCTGGCCGTGATAGCCATCACAGCTGTGACCCAAAACCACCACAAGTCAGAGCACATCACGGCCCAGCCGTGAAATTCTTCACAGCCACAAAGGAGCACTCGCGTCGCGAGAATTATGTTCGCGTCGCGAACCAATGAATCTTGCAGAACTGGCAGAGGCAGAGACCGTCACGGAATCACGGCCGTGACGCGCATTACTTGGACCTGAAGAAACCGAAATAGATCAGATTTTGAGTTGGTTTGGGACTCTAACTTCCCCATTTCTATAAATATGGACCAAGGCATCAGATACAGAACACATTGGAGGAGATCCATAACAACTAGGACTCTAGGCTTAGATCTCTCTTCTCCTCTTCTCTTCTCTTCTCTGATTTTTGTATTTTCATGTTATTTGTAATCATGCTTGTCATCTCCATGGCAAGGCGTGAGTAGTAGCATAGTTTCTAGGGATTAGGGCTCTGCCCAAGTTTGTTTATGATGTACATTTGATGTAAACTCTTTGTTAATTACGATTTGCTTTAGATCTGATTTCTAGTGTGTTAATCACTCATAAATTTCGGCAACCGTTTATTTGCGTGGCGTGAGCGTTCTAAGGAGGAACCTAGCGGTGAACTTAGGATTTCTAGGGTGTTTCACTCGTAAAGCCCGGCAGCCACTGGTTTGTGAGATGTGAATGATCCAAGGAGGAACCTAGCGGTGAACTTAGGTTATTTGCATGACTGAGACATTTCAAGGAGGAACCTAGCGGTGAACTTGGGTGTCGGACCTATAGAAGTCAGACTTGGGACTGAAATCACGAGAGTTAGAAGCCGTCCCTCGAGGAGCAACGAGTTGTCACGGAACGCAAAGGGTCCAATCTGGGATCGACTACCACGAGAGTAGGGGTCGGGTCCATTGGGCACGGCTTTTGTAACCCGAGAGGGAGCTTAAGCTATTAGAGGATAAACTCGCCTTCAAGGCAATTTCGGTAATCAACAAAGGTAAATCAGATTAGCAACATAAACAACCTCAAAGGTAACCCAAATCCCTAGGAATCCATTTAAATCGAAAATCCCAAAAACATTTGTTTTCTGCTCATTTATCTTTTAATTTTCCAATTCAAACATTTTTCAAAACCATTTACAAAGTCCAGATCTAATCGATTCGAAAACCGATTGCGATTCGAGAACACAGTCTCTGTGGGTTCGATATCTTTTATTACTTGACGACAGTCCGGTACACTTGCCGGAATCGCACGAGCGCGCGCGTTCATCCGCACGACATCAAGTTTTTGGCGCCATTGCCGGGGACTGTGCCTTTTCGAATCTCAATTCAAATTTTGAATTGATTTTTCTGGACCTTTTCTTTTTATTTGATTTTTGTTTCTGGAATAAAAAAAAAATCAAAAAAATTCTTTTCCTTCTATTGTATCCATCTCTCTGTGTGTTATATGCAAAGATCCCTAAGTCTTGGGAGCCTTAGTGAGATTGATCCGGAGATCGAGAGGACCTTCCACAGACGTAGAAGATTACAAAGAGAGGGAGAAAGGTTGAGTCCCGTTCCACTCATGGCGAATCAACCGGATACAAAACCTTTGAAGGATTACGCAGCCCCAAATGCGAGAGGCTTGCGAACTGGGATTGCAAGGCCAGAGATTGAGGCGGAAAACTATACCATACCGCCCATGCTAATCTACATGATTAGGCAACATCAATTCGGAGGATTGCCTTCGGAGGACCCGACCGATCACATAGAGACATTCTTAGAGTTCACCGATGCAATCAGGATTAATGGAGCCTCAGTCGATGTTGTGCGTTTGAGATTGTTCCCCTCATCTCTCACTGGAAAGGCGAAGGCCTGGCTTAAGCAAATCCCCGCTAACACTTTGACTACTTGGGACCAATTGGAACAGGCGTTCTTGGAGAAATTCTTCCCTCCATCCAAGACGGCCTACATAAGAACCCAGATCACCAGCTTCTTCCAAAAAGACGGAGAATCATTATCGGAAGCTTGGGATCGATACAAGGGACTGCTTTGAGTCGTGCCCACATCACGGACTCGAGAGGTGGTTAATAGTGCACACCTTCTATAACGGATTGGATTACTCTTGAAGGTGTCACTAGATTTCTGCAGCCGGTGGAGCGTTTATGAATAGGCCTCTCACTCGAGGCATTCAACATCATCGAGAATGTCGCCACCAACTACCACCAATGGGGATCCGAAAGAGGTAATAACCCGAACAAGATTTCGGGGGTAAGTTCAAGTAAGTAGCATTGATCTGATTATTTCTAAATTTGACTCACTAAATAAACGATTAGATAAGATTGAAAGAGCTAATGTGAGTGCAATAGGTGCTACTAACACTATTTGTGAGATTTGTGGAATGCAGGGACATGACATGATGGGATGCCCACATGGATCCAGGCGCCGGGTGAGCAAGTGAACTCTTGTAACAACTACTATGATACGAACCCGAAGCTGCCCAACTATGCTCCCCCAAATCCCTACAATCAAAGAAGGAACAACCCTTACCTCTCCTTCGGCAACTACAGCAACACGCTTAATCATGAGTTCCAAGAGGGTCAAGGTAATAAGAGAGCAGCACCGGGGTATCCTCGGTACAAAGATCTAAACTCGAGACTTTATTTGAAAGTTTTGTTGAAACTCAGACAAAACAGAATGAGGAGTTTAGACAACAAGGAAGGGCAGTGAGTGAGGCAATAAAGGATCTAGCATCTAAGGTAGACAACTTAGCAACTCATAACAAGATGCTAGAAACCCAGAATGCCCAACAAGCCAGCACGTACTCGAGACCTAAGGGTACATTCCAGGGGCAACCCGAAGCAAATCCCAATGAGCATTGCAATGTCATACACTTAAGGGATGATAAGCTTGGGGTGGGGGTAGCTGAAATGGACGTGGAACCAGGAGGAGGAAACGAGAGAAAAAGAAGAGCCAGAACCGAAATATGTCCCTCCACCACCGTACCAACCCCCGATACCTTTCCCACAGAGGTTGGTCAGGAAAAAGCAAGTAGATGTAGAGACTAAAATGCCTACTAAACTGAAAGACCCAGGTAGTTTCTCCATCGCTTGCTCGATTGAAAAAGTGCAAATTGACCAAGCCTTATGTGACCTAGGGGCTAGTGTGAGCTTGACGTCCCTCGCTATCATGGAAAGGTTGGGAAGCAAAGAGTTGAGACCATTCAAATTCCCCTTACAAATTGCGGATGGCTCAACTAGGACTCCTCTAGGCATACTAGAGAATGTTCCTGTAAAGGTAGGGAAAATTCTCATCCCTACCGACTTCCTGGTATTGGACATGAAAGGGAATTCTAAATTCCCCATCATTTTAGGAAGGCCATTCTTGGCAACCGCTGGAGCATTAATAGACGTAAGGAATGGCAAACTCTCTCTAAATGTAGAGGAAGGTAGGGTAAATTTTCAGTTGACTAACTCTTATAACAACCCTCCTTTTGAGAGCCATTTGTGCAGAATTGATGTAACGTCTCCAGCGGTAGAGAAAGAACTTAGCATGGAAGCAACCGCAAAGATATGCATGGTTGAAGATGCACCCAGTGGTGAAGTCGGGATTGCTGTCCATGCAGAAACAAAACTTCCGCCGGGAGGAAGGAAGGCTAGGAAGCTCCGAGAGAAAAGAGCAAAGCGGAAGCGTTACTGGCCGTATGAGCAGAAACGGCTATTTGAAGGAGCTCCATGGAAGAGAAGTGTGCCTGCACTTCTACGCCCAGCCGACCCCGGTTGACTGAAGGAAGTATGGTCAAGCTTAAGACCATAAATAAGCGCTTCTTGGGAGGCAACCCAAGTTTTCTTTCCCTTTTTCCTTTTGTTTTTGAATTAACCTCTTGAATAATTTGAGAAGATCAAGAGGCAAAAATATCATTAATAGGTTTGTCTAGTGTTTTCAGGTTGAGAAAGAGAAGAAGAGCATAAAAAAGATAAAGTCAGAGGCCATCACGCCCTGGCCGTGACAGTGGTCACGGCCGTGATGCACTAAACAAGAACACAGAAAGGATCACGGCCTAGTCGTGACAACCATCACGGGCGTGATGAGTAGGATGCCAAGGTCAGAGAGCATCACGGCCTAGCCGTGATGAAGATCACGGCCGTGACAGGGCAACTCCTGAGGATCAGAAACGATCACGGCCTACCCGTGATGAGCCTCACGGCCGTGATAAAATTTCTACCCAAGTTTTGACTGAAATGTGAAGCCAACACCCGCTACCGACTCGGTAAGTTGTTCCAATTTTTCTCCTCTCTCCGACTTGATTATTTACATTGGAGACAATGTAAGTAATCAAGCTTGGGGTAGGGGTATTTATTTTTGCATTTGCATTATTGCATTCATATTGCATTCACATAGGCATAGATTGGTATGATCACATTCTTTAGATTGCCTCTCACTTAGAACATGCATCCGATTGTGAGAACTTGGAGCCAAATGAAATGAGATAGTGAATTTTGAACCCAATTTTTCATTATTCTTGTGATATGGCTAAAAGTAAAATTTCTTGAGATAGTCATTTGATAGTTGATAATTAGCATGTGGGTCCTTAAACTTGTGTACCTCATTGATTTTTGAACTACTAAATGTAAGATTTTGAGCCAAAAAGGGGTATTCACTAAATCTACCCCATTTCTTGTGATAGAGTGATTTAATTCCTCATGGACTGTATTTTCTAGAACTTGACTTGAAACCATTTCAAAACTTCAAAATTTCTGAAAACATTTTTGGAAATGATTGAGGCACTAGGTATTTTTCCGGCCTCCCGAGCTTTGAATGATAATTGCTACCCCTTAGTTGCCCAATTTTGAGCCTAAAGAAAAAAAAATACTTTTCTTGGTACCATGAATTAATTTGATAAATAATGCTTGGTATGGCACCTTTTAAAGTATTACAAAAAGGGCAAAATGGTAGTTGGAAAAAGAATGGGATGAAAATATTTCTCTTGAGCTATAAATCTCCCATTCTCCAAACAAATAACATGAAATAAACGAGAAAAGAAAAATGGAGAAGGGGATGACAAAGAAAGTGAGAAATGAAAAGGAAAAAAAAAATATAATAGAAGGAAGAAAGGTGGAAAAGTAAATCAAAGTCCCCTAAAGAGTATTTTAGAAGGTGTCATACTTTGTAATGTTTGATAATCTATCTAGCCTTCTTGAAAATTCCCTTTCTTTGATTTTCCCACCTAACAATAAATCCCATGGCCACATTACAACCAAAGGAAAAGACCTATTGATTCTTAAGTGTTTTCATTAATAAAGTGGAGATTTGATTAATAGTCAAGCCTATGGTAAAATACTTTCCTTGAGGAAATGGAGTGAATTGTCATAAACCCTAAAACACTTGAGTGAGGTGAGATGAGTGCCCAAATCAGTGAGGACATGAACTTGAAGAACCTAAGCTTCTAATTGGACTTGAACTTGATTATCTCTTGAGTGCTTATTAAAAATGCCTATTACTTGGATTAGCTTCTAGGGTTCTTGGTTCACTATCCATGCTTTGAATGATTTATATCTTATGGCTTGAGTAATTGCTTGAGGACAA
This sequence comes from Sophora flavescens, assembly GCA_030762895.1. NCBI lineage: Eukaryota > Viridiplantae > Streptophyta > Magnoliopsida > Fabales > Fabaceae > Sophora > Sophora flavescens. The sequence goes on from CM061065.1 coordinate 219,099,823, forward strand.
GCAAAGTTTTAAGCTTGGGGTGATTTGATGAGTGTGATTCCACATCATCTTTGTCTATCATTTTGCATGCATTTTCATGTAGTTTAGGCATATTTTTATTAGATTTTAGGTTAATTTTCCTTTGGAACGGGTAAGGAGGTTTTCGTGTGTTGTTTTGCAGATATCAAGGGTAAATTGCTCAAGATCAACCATGATGAAGTTTGGATGAAGATGGAGCTTTAAAACTGAAGAAAATAAGCCAAACAGAGCCCATCACGGCCTAGCCGTGATGCCCATCAGGCTCCGTGATGCCCATCACGGCCATGATCGAGCAAAACTGAAAAAGAAGAAAGGCTGAAGTCAGAGTCTGTCACGGCCTGGCCGTGATAGCCATCACAGCCGTGACCCAAAACCACCACAAGTCAGAGCACATCACGGCCCAGCCGTGAAATTCTTCACGGCCACAAAGGAGCACTCGCGTCGCGAGAATTATGTTCGCGTCGCGAACCAATGAATCTTGCAGAATTGGCAGAGGCAGAGACCGTCACGGAATCACGGCCGTGACGCGCATTACTTGGACCTGAAGAAACCGAAATAGATCAGATTTTGAGTTGGTTTGGGACTCTAACTTCCCCATTTCTATAAATATGGACCAAGGCATCAGATACAGAACACATTGGAGGAGATCCATAACAACTAGGACTCTAGGCTTAGATCTCTCTTCTCCTCTTCTCTTCTCTTCTCTGATTTTTGTATTTTCATGTTATTTGTAATCATGCTTGTCATCTCCATGGCAAGGCGTGAGTAGTAGCATAGTTTCTAGGGATTAGGGCTCTGCCCAAGTTTGTTTATGATGTACATTTGATGTAAACTCTTTGTTAATTACGATTTGCTTTAGATCTGATTTCTAGTGTGTTAATCACTCATAAATTTCGGCAACCGTTTATTTGCGTGACGTAGACGTTCTAAGGAGGAACCTAGCGGTGAACTTAGGATTTCTAGGGTGTTTCACTCGTAAAGCCCGGCAGCCACTGGTTTGTGAGATGTGAATGATCCAAGGAGGAACCTAGCGGTGAACTTAGGTTATTTGCATGACTGAGACATTTCAAGGAGGAACCTAGCGGTGAACTTGGGTGTCGGACCTATAGAAGTCAGACTTGGGACTGAAATCACGAGAGTTAGAAGCCGTCCCTCGAGGAGCAACGAGTTGTCACGGAACGCAAAGGGTCCAATCTGGGATCGACTACCACGAGAGTAGGGGTCGGGTCCATTGGGCACGGCTTTTGTAACCCGAGAGGGAGCTTAAGCTATTAGAGGATAAACTCGCCTTCAAGGCAATTTCGGTAATCAACAAAGGTAAATCAGATTAGCAACATAAACAACCTCAAAGGTAACCCAAATCCCTAGGAATCCATTTAAATCGAAAATCCCAAAAACATTTGTTTTCTACTCATTTATCTTTTAATTTTCCAATTCAAACATTTTTCAAAACCATTTACAAAGTCCAGATCTAATCGATTCGAAAACCGATTGCGATTCGAGAACACAGTCTCTGTGGGTTCGATATCTTTTATTACTTGACGGCAGTCCGGTACACTTGCCGGAATCGCACGAGCGCGCGCGTTCATCCGCACGACATCACTTGGTCTGACACCTTTTAAAGTATTGCAAAAAGGGTAAAAAGGTAGTTTGAAAAATAAATTGAGGGATGAGAAAGTTAGAAAAATATTTCTCTTAAGCTGAAAATCTCCCCTTCTCCAAATAAATAAAACAAAATAAACAAAAAAAATGGAGAAGGGGATGAGAAAAAGAAAGTGAGAAATAAAATAAAATAGAAAAAAAAAGGAAAGAAAGGTGGAAAAGTGAACTAAAGCCCAAAAATGTATTTTAGAAGGTTGTCATGCTTTGTATTGTTTGATATTTTGTTTAGCTTTCTTGAATTTTCCTTTTCTTGAGTTCCCCACTTAACAATTAATCCCATGGCCCCATTACAACCAAAATAAAAGACCTCTTGATTCTTATGTGTTTTCATTAATAAAGTGGAGATTTGGTTAATAGGCAAGCTTATGGTAGAATACCTTCCTTGAGGAAATCGAGTGAATTGTCATATACCCTTAAACACTTGAGTAAGGTGAGAAGAGTGCCTGAATAAGTGAGAGATACGAATTTAGGGAACCTAAGCTTCTAATTGGACTTGAAATTGATTATCTCTTGGTTACTTATTTGAATATGCCTGTCACTTGGATTAGTTACTCGGGTTCTTGGTTCACTATCCATGCTCTGATTGTTTACATTTTCTGGCCTTAGTGATTGCTTGAGGACAAGCAAAATCTTAAGCTTGGGGTAGTTTGATGAGTGTGATTTCACCTCATATTTCTTTGACATTTTGCATGCATTTTCATATAGTTTAGGCATTTCTAATTTGATTTTGGTTAGTTTTTACCTTGAAATGGGTAAGACGGTTTTGTGGTGTTGTTGTGCAGGAATTAAGGATTAAAATGCTCAAGATTAACCATGATGGAGCTTGCATGAAGATGGGGCTTCAAAAGCAAGAGAATGAGACAAACAGAACCGATCACACGCCGCGATCGAGTAGAGATGAAAAGAAAGAATGGAAAAGTCAGAGCTGGTCACGGCCAGGCCGTGATGCCCGTCACGGCCGTGACATGTCAACTGAACCAGACCCTCACAGACAGAACTGATCGCAGCTAGACCGTGATGGTGGTCATGGTCGTGACAAACCAACCAGTGAAGCAACCTCCAAGGCAGAGCTGGTCACGGCGTGACGCGCAATATATGGATCTTTAGAAACTAATTTGATCTGAAACTGTGATTGCTTGGGATCCAAGTTACCCTGGTCTATAAATAGAGCACTTAGGCTCGAAAATAGGGGGATTTTGGGGGGAGACTTTGGAGGGACTTTTGGGCTGCTACCCTTAGGAAAAATTAGGATTTCTCTTCTCCTTCTTCTTCTCTTCTCTCAAGTTTTCATTTTATGTTTATGTTAATCAAGCTTGACATCACCATGACAATGCTTGAGTAGTAGCTTTATTTCTAGGGATTGGGTCTATGCCCAAGATTTGTTTTTTGTTATGAATTGATGTTTTCCCTTTGTTAATTTCAATTTGCTTTCGATTTGGTTTCTATCGCATGAATTACTTGTGACTCTGGTGCGCACTTATTTGCATGTCGTAGGTACTCTAAGGAGGAACCTAGCGGTGAACTTAGGTATTGGATCTATAGGAATCAAACTTAGGACTTAAATCACGAGAGTTGTAAGCGGTCCTTCGAGGGTTCACAAATTATCACAAAACTTAAAGGGTTCAATTTAAATTCAATTACCACGAGAGTAGGGGTTGTTTTAATTGGGCACGGTTTTTGTAACCCGAGAGGGAGCATTAACTTATTTAGGATAAATTCGCCTTTAAAGCAATTTTGATAATTAACAAGGGGTAGTCAATTTGGTAACATGAACAATCTTGTTGGTAACCCAATTCCTAGGAATCCCTTTTGATCTGAAAAACCCCAAATTGATTTACTTTCCTATTTTGTTTAATTGCAATTTTAAATTTGATTGTTACTTGATTCTTATTTCAAAAATTAAAACCTTTTCAAAATCCTTTTTTATATAGTCCAGTTTAATTGATTTGATCATTAGTTGTGATTTGAGATCACGGTCCCTGTGATACCGGATCGAAGCTGAGTATAAACACGCAAATCAAATGGTAATTTGGAAACATGTAAATCTATATTTTTCACACATACATGAGATATAAAAGAGCGAGTTGCTCCTAAATCAAACAATACAACGACTCTCATCTCTTTAATAAAACCCATACCTTGGATCAGACCATCTGTCTCCTTCACTTGCTCTCCTTGGAGTGTAAAGACCCTCCCTTGGTTCTGTGGCCTTGGTTGGGATTGCCCTCCATTTCGGCAAGTTCTGGCAAAGTGACCTGTCTTGCCACACTTGTATCAAGTAGTCTGGACTGCGGGACACAAAGGATCCCCATGAACAAAATCACACTTATGGCACCCGGTGATCTTGTCACTCTGAGCTCCATGCACATGCTCCCCTTTGCTGATGGTGGAGATGGGTCGTAAATGCTTCAAAAATTTCCCATCTCTGCCCTGAAAACTCATATCGTCACTAAAGCTCTTCTCCTTTGGTTTCTCAGCCAACACAACTTGCATATTCCGCTTCGCCACCCTACACTTGTTCACTAAAGTAGGGTAGTCTCGAATCTCCAGGAGCCCAATAAGGCTCAGCAGCTCTGGCTTCAAACCCTGCTCAAACTTAATTGCTTTCCACTGACCATTAGGATTATCCCTCACCTAAGTAGAGAACCTTGCATGCCTCTCGAACTTGGCCACATATTCCGCCATTGTCATACTCCCTTGACGAAGCTATAGAAACTCCATCTCCTTCTGTATCTGGACACTGCGGAAAGTACTTCTCCAGAAATACCTCCTTGAATATGTCCCACGTGATAGGGGCTCCTGAAGTAAGAAACCCGCCCCTAGCACAGTTCCATCAGTGCTCTGCATCCGACTCTAGCATATAGGTGGCAAAATCCACCTTCCGAGCATCGGTGCACCTCATGACCCGGAATATTTTCTCTAATTTCAGCAGCCATTCCTCTGCCTCAATAGGATCGTTGGTCCCTCGAAAAGCTGGCGGATTATTGTTCTTAAACTCTGACAGACCCTTGTACTCTGGATCTGGTGCTGCAACCGGTACCACGTTAAGCATGTCTCCATTATCCCTTATCTGACGGAGTGTCTTCGTCTGCTCCTGCATAACTCTGGCCATTCGAGCCAAAGTCGCTGCAAGTGCATCATTTCTCCCTCGCCTGTTCGCTGCCATAATCTGCATACCACCAATCAAACAGTGGGTTGATCAAGTCCAATATCCAAAAGAATAAAATGCAGAATTATAACTCAAACAAGCATCCTATGCGCCCAAGTTTTGTTTTTGAAAAAAAAGCCCCACTACCACAGTCCGATTTAGAATCGAACCTGGCTTTGATACCAAAAATGTAACGCCCTTCGTTACATTAGTAATCCAAATTAATTTCAATAAAAATCCTTCAAAACATTTAATTAAAATATACAAGTCATAAAAACTTCGCAAATTAATTGAGTGCGAATATACATCACATTAATTAAAATAGTAATAAAGTATTCGAAGTAATAATATAATAAAAATCCATACATCCAAATATAACCAAAAGCCTCAAAACCGAGCATCCACTAATAAACCCAACGATAAATAAATAAACATGTCTGTCAACACACGACTCCGCATTTAAAAAAATACTAACCAAACTAAAAATGACTAAGAAAATTCACTAAGTCTTCAATCCGCTTCAATCTCAAAGGTGTCGTCCTCGTTCTCTAAAAACAACACTTTTAATGAGATATAATCCAAGTGAATAAAAACAAGTTCTAACAATATTTTCGAAAATAGTATTGTTCTCAGCCGGCGCGGTAACCAGAAAAAAGGAAAACATCCATGGTACCCACTAATTTTCAAAATGATATAACTCAAAATGTCTTCATAAATTAAAGAATAAATATTAATCTTATGCAATTCATGTATAAGACGTAACACCTTCAGAAGAAATAATTCGATCCACATAATATAACTAAAATCATTCGAAGGATGTCTCTCGTGTCCAATCAATCTCAATGTATATCCAAGTCTCTTTTATTTAATTACCAAAAATTTAAGTCTATGAGCTCATGACAAATGGAATGGCGTCCCACCGCCTTTCCCTTTCCAAAAGGAAGTATCTATAATGGGTCTTCCCCTTCCCAGAAGGAGGTATCTATCTTCCCCCTAACGAGGAGGTATCTATCTTTCCCTATAACGAGGATGTATCTGTCTTCCCCATCCCAGAAGGAGGTATCTGTCTTCTCCTCTAATGAGGAGGTATCTATCTTCCCCATCCCAGAAGGAGGTATCTGTTTTCCCCTCTAAGGAGGAGGTATCTGTCTTCCCCTCTAGTGAGGAGGTATTTGTCTTCCCCTCTAGTGAGGAGGTATCTGTCTTCCCCTTCCTAGAAGGAGGTATCTGTCTTCCCCTTCTCAGAAGGAGGTATCTGTCTTCCCCTCTAATGAAGAGGTATCTTTCATCCCCTCTAACGAGGAAATCATTCCTCTAACGAGGAGGTATCCATCATCCCATATATCTTAACAATCACAAAAAACATAATTCAGAATCATATTTTGGGCATATATCATAACCCTAGGTCATGATATATGACCTCATATGTCAATCTCAATGATATAGCGTCATGACAAGACAACACTATAACATTACAAAATCAATTAATAATCAATATATATATATATATATATATATATATATATATATATATATATATATATATATATATATATATATATTACACGCCAATTCGTGAATTCCACGTTACAAAATATTTTGTTCAATTTCAAAATAAATTACAGCCATGCAATTTTATTTTTAAGTTATACGTACATATATAAACCAAAGAAAGGCTTCATACCAATTCTCGCTTCAGTAGGTTCATTAATGCAAGTTTGTGAATGTCTAGAGAACAAAGATTTTCACAACAAACAATATTATACATAAGCAAAAAAAAAATCAGTCATGTAGATACTATACCCAGTATATTTAAAATTCAAAAGCCTAGAAGACTGCTAACCCCAAATTCTTCATATTAATAACACAATAAAAATTACATCCTTCAAGAAATCATTCCAATCTAACATTTAATCACATAATTTAAAATATTGAACATTTAATCATTGGAAACTCCCTAAATTCATAATTTTGTTTCAAACCCCAAAATTTATTGTACCATGGAAGGGTGAACAAAGATGTTTTTACTCACCTCTTGAAGACCTTCAAAAGCTTCAAAATTAATCTAAGGAAAGAGATAATCCTTCACTACAAAAAATCTTCCTTCTTTTCGTTAATAATTTTTGGCCTATGTGTGGCTCCCCATTCGTTACTAAATTCAACAATTAGCACTGCTCTTTCTTTTATCCCCCTTTGTCTAGCAGTGTCGTTTCGTTACGTGAGTGAGAGAAAGAGGAGTTATAAACTTATATAGCCGTATGAATAGCAACTAGGTTTCCTCATAGCATTAGGTTTCTTTTCTTTCTTTTTTCTTTTCCTACCTTTAATATTGTTGCGGGACCCGCTGACCTTTATTATTAGATGAATGAAAGGCAAGATAATCTAGCCCTGACGTTAGGAGTCCTTCACCTTAACATACATGTCTATATAATTTTGTTTCCATTTTCATTCTTTGTTTCCTTTTTTTTTTAACCCAAAAGAATCCTCATTAATATTACATCTCCTAATTGTTTTTCACACAAAGCTAAACATGCTCACTTCCTATACGATAAATCCAAAAATGGATGGTGGTTCATGGCTTTTTCTTCTCTCTTTTTTTTTAATCTAAATTTTGTATTTATTTAAAAATATTAAATAATTCCAATAAATTGTTATACTAATATTTTTCTATGCTAAGCCTTATAACAACTTAATCTTTTCATTAAAATAATTTATATTGTAATTTTGGGATGTTACATATCCCACTAGGTGGGGTCGGCTTAACACGTACTCGGCAAGTGTACCAGGTCGTTGCAAGTAATAAAACGGTAAGAACCAGATATCGTCCTCAGGGATCGTGGACAAGTACCACTTCGCAAATTGAACTACTATCTAGGCGATCAAGTTTGGAATGAAGGTAGCTCTAACATCTAACAAAACAAACAAGAATAAAATGTTTTTGTTCTTTTAGGTATTTTATCAAACACTTAATAGGCAAACAGAAATGTGATCAACAAATGGATAGAATTGTTAGGGTTAGACTAGGCTAATCCTCCCTTGGTGCTATGAAATGGTAAATAACACAATTCCTAATTCAATTATGACAATCAAATCTTCTTCAAATACTCAAACCCTAATGTATTAGGTGGAATGAGCCTAAAATCACAAATTAAACCCTAATGTCTTAGGTGGATTAACATGAGAAATTGCATTAAGAGTCAAGATTCATAAGATTGCAAGCACCCCAAAACCTATGTCTTGGTTCATGAACTACTTGGCATTTGATTCATGAGCATGCCTTAACATCAACCTTTCAATTGTCTATTAAAGCAACTAATCATTCCTAGGATGATCAAACCAAGGAAAGCATTAAGCATGGAATCAAACACTCATAAAGAAATAGAAAATTGTATTACAACCACATCATATTACAACCAAATTCAGAAAAACCATTATCTAACCCCAACAAGGAGGAGTTTAGCTACACATCATCAAAGTGAAAGGTAAAAGAAAAGATACATAGATGAAGGAAGGGAGGAACTCCATGGGAGGATGCACCCCAACCACAGCTGCAGAAATTCCGTTTTTAGGGTTTTTGGCCGCCTGTTTTTTTCTGCCCCTTCAATTCTACCCTAAAACAGCTTAAGAATCTTAAGAATCTGATCTTCAGAGATTGGTTCTTTCACGAGGCGAGAGGGTAACTCGCGAGGCGAGACAGAAAGGCAGACAACTCTAGCACAGTCAGGCCTTCAGGCTCTCGAGGCGAGATGGTGATTCGCGAGGCGAGACAGAAGGGGTGACTGTTGTTGCTCAGGCTGGTCTTCTGGCTCGCGAGACGAGATGCAGTCTCGCGAGGCGAAGCCTCCAGAATTCTGCTTGGCTTAATTTCTTCTCTTTTCAGGCTCTATTTTCATCCAAGCTTCATCATGGCCAAATCTTGGGTAAATAATCATAAATTCCTGCAAAACAATACACAAAACCACCTTATCCGCTCCAAAGGAAAAACTAACCAAAATAAAACTAAAATGGCCTAACTATATGAAAATGCATGCAGAAATGTACATGGAAAATGAGGAGAGATCACATTCATCAAATCACCCCTAGCTTCAGACTTTGCTTGTTCTCAAGCAAAAACCAAGGCCAGAAGATGAAATCAAAAGAGCAAAGATAGTGAACTAGGAACCCGAGTAAATGATCCAAGTAATAGGCATTTCAAATAATTCAGCAAGAGACAATCAATTCAAGTCCAATTAGAAGCTTAAGTTCCCTAGACTCATATTCTCACTGATTCGGGCACTCTTGCTCACCTGAAGATCACCCCAAGCTTGTTCACTTGCTTGGTTCTCTTTCTCGCCTCACTCAAGTGTTCAAGGATATATGACAATTCGCTCCATTTTCCTCAAGGAATGATTTCTACCATAGGCTTGACTATCAACCAAATCTCTACTTTATTAATGAAAACATCTAAGAATCAAGAGGTCTTTTGCTTTGGTTGTAACGGGGCCATGGGATTTATTATTAGGTGGGGAAATCAAGGAAAGGAAATTTCAAAAGGCTACACAAAACATCAAGCATTGCAAATCATGACACCTTCTAAAATACCCTTTTGGGTTTCGATTTACTTTTACCACCTTTCTTTTTTTTTAATTATTTCTCATTTCTTTTTGTCATCCCCTTCTCTATTTTTATTTCTCTTTATTTTACTTTTATTTTATTTGGAGAAGGGGAGATTTTTCAGCTCAAGAGAAATAATTTTATGATTTTCTCATCCCATACTTTTTCCACTACCTTTTTACCCTTTTGTTGTAATACTTTAAAAGGTGCCCTATCAAGCATGTTCATCAAAGTAATTCAAGGTACCAAGAAAAGCATTTTATTCTTTCAAGTTCAAAATTGGGGAACTAAGGGGGTAGCATTTATTCATTCAAAGCTCAGAAGGTCGGAAAAAATACCTAATGCCTCAATCATTTTCAAAAATGTTTTCAAAAATTTTTTAAGCTTTGAAACGGTTTCAAGTCAAGTTCTAGAGAAATAAAATCCAAGAGGAATAACACTCTAACACAAGGAATGGGGTGAATTTAGTGAGTACCCCTTAATGGCTCAAAAGCTCACATTTAGCAGTTCAGAAATCAGTGAAAACACAAATCTATAGAAACACATGCTAATTATCAACTATCCAAGATCAACTCAAGAATTTTTTATTTGAAGCCTCATCACAAGAATAAAAAAATAGGGTTCAAAAATTCACTATCACAAATAAATTGGCACTCAGTTCTCACAATCAGATGCTCAATCTAAGCAGGGGGTAACCGAATCATGCGATCATGCAAAAACTATGCCTAAATGAATGCAATGAATGCAATATGAACAATGCAAAAATTCAAAAATTTACAAAAATACCCCTACCCCAAGCTTAAAAACTTACATTGTCCCCAATGTAAATAATTAAGTCAGGGAGGGGAGAGAAAAAAAATATTAGAACGACTCACCGAGGTGGTAGCGGGCTGGTTCACATGCTTTCTGGCTTTGTTTCTCCCTGCCCCTTTTTGTTTTTCCTTCCTTCTTGCCCTGAAAATACTTAGCAAACCTATTAACAAATCTCTTGATCTTCTCAAATTATTCAAGAGTTGAAAATCAAAAACAAATGAGAAAGGGAAAAGAAAACTTGGGTTGCCTCCCAATAAGCGCTTCTTTAACGTCACTAGCTTGACGTGTGATTTCTAAAATGGTGCCTTAAGAGGGAAGGAGACTGCTTGACGATCAAAGTCTCCTCCCAGGTAGTGCTTGAGCCTTTGCCCATTAACTGTGAAAGTATCTCCGGATGATGGATCTTCCAATTCAACTGCACCAAATGGAAAAACTGACTTGACATAGAATGGACCCGACCATCTTGATCTCAACTTGCCTGGAAACAGCTTGAGATGTGAATTAAAGAGCAAAACCGATTGGCCTTCTTCAAAATGCTTTGGAAGGATGTACTTATCATGCCAAAAAAATTTTCTTTCCTTATAGATCCTTGCACTCTCATATGCCAAGAGTCGGAATTCATCCAACTCATTCAACTGCAACAGTCTCTTATCCATGGCCAGTCTTGTATCAAAGTTCAGGGCCTTCACTGCCCAAAAAGCACGATGTTGGAGCTCTACCGGAAGGTGGCATGATTTTCCAAACACTAATTGGTAAGGTGACACACCAATAGGTGTTTTATATGCAGTCCGATAGGCCCAAAGTGCATCATCCAGTTTCTTTGCCCAATCCTTCCTAGCATTGTTCACAGTTTTCTCCAAAATCCTCTTCAATTCCCTATTGGACAGCTCCACTTGCCCACTGGTTTGAGGGTGGTATGGTGTGGCAACTTTATGATTGACCCCAAACTTGGAAAGCACTGTGTTGAACTCTTTGTTGCAAAAATGAGTACCCCCATCACTAATAATAGCTCTACTGGTTCCAAATCTGGTAAAGATGTTCTTCCTCACAAAACCAATCACCGCTTTTGCATCATCCTTCACAGTTGGGACAACTTCTACCCATTTGCTCACATAGTCAACCGCAACAAGAATATATTTGTTGTTGTAGGATGATGGGAAAGGACCCATGAAATCGATCCCCCACACGTCAAAGAGCTCCACCTCTAAAATACCCTTCAAGGGCATCTCATTCCGCCTGGATATACTTCCAGTTCGTTGACACTTATCACACTTCATCACCCAAGCACTGGAGTCTTTAAAAATGGTGGACCAAAATAACCCACTTTGCAAGATCTTCATGGCGGTTCTCTCACCACCAAAGTGTCCTCCATACGGTGAGTTGTGGAAATGAGTCAATACCCCATTAATCTCTTCCTCCGGAATGCATCTTCTCAAAATTCCATCCGAACCTCTTTTGAAAAGGTAAGGCTCATCCCATACATAGTATTTCGCATCATGGATGAGCTTCTTCCTTTGTTGTGCATTGAAGTCCTTCGGAATTTTGTTGGCGGTCTTATAATTTGCAATGTCTGCAAACCAAGGTGCCACTTGCACCATAAACAGCTTTTCATCTGGGAATTCCTCTTGAATTGGCAACTCAGCTTTTGCTTGAACATCTTCTTGTGGAAGCCTAGACAAATGGTCGGCTACCACATTCTCCACGCCTTTCTTGTCCTTTATATCCAAATCAAACTCTTGGAGCAGTAGTATCCACCTAATGAGCCTTGGCTTGGCATCCTGTTTAGTCATGAGATACTTCAAAGAGGAATGATCAGTGTAGATAGTAGTTTTAGAGCCAATCAAGTAGGATCTAAATTTATCAAATGCAAACACCACAACAAGCAATTCTTTTTCAGTCGTGGTATAGTTCAATTGAGCATTATTCAGCACACGACTAGCATAGTAAGTAACATGCAATACTTTATTTTTCTTTGGCCCAAAATAGCTCCCACCGTATAGTCGCTTGCATCACACATTAACTCAAATGGCAAACTCCAATCTGGAGGTGCAATGACCGGTACGGTGGTGAGTTTTTCTTTCAAAAGTTGGAAAGCATGCATGCAATCATCATCAAATACAAAAGGAGTATCAACTACCAAGAGCTTGCATAAGGGTTTCACAATCTTTGAAAAATATTTTATAAATCTCCTATAGAAACCTGCATGCCCTAGGAAGCTTCTAACACCTTTCACATTTATGGGAGGGGGAAGTTTTTCAATCACTTCAATTTTTGCTTTATCAACTTACATCCCCCATGATGAAATTTTATGACCAAGAACTATACCTTCCCTAACCATGAAATGACACTTTTCCCAATTTAAAACAAGGTTAGTTTCTTGGCATCTTTTTAGAACACATGCAAGATTATTCAGACAATTATCAAAAGAGTTACCAAACACAGAAAAATCATCCATAAATACTTCAATTAATTTTTCAGTCATGTAAGAGAATATGGAAAGCATGCACCTTTGAAAAGTGGCGGGTGCATTACACAAACCGAATGGCATCCTCCGGTATGCATAGACGCCATAGGGACAAGTGAAAGCGGTCTTCTCTTGGTCCTTTGGGTCAACCACAATCTGGTTATACCCTGAGTATCCATCAAGAAAGCAATGAAATGCATGGCCCGCCAACCTCTCTAACATCTGATCAATGAAGGGCAAGGGAAAATGATCTTTTCTGGTGGCCTCATTCAGTCTTCTGTAATCAATACACACTCTCCATCCAGAAACGGTCCTTGAGGGGATGAGTTCATTTTTTTCATTTGCAACCACCGTCATCCCCCTTTTCTTAGGGACAACTTGGACCGTACTCACCCAAGGACTATCGGAGATTGGATAAATTATCCCCGCATCCAGAAGCTTCACAACCTCCTTCCTTACAACCTCCTTCATGTTTGGGTTGAGTCTTCTTTGGGGCTGTCTAACCGTCTTGAAGTTTTCCTCCAAAAGGATTTTGTGCATACAGAATGAGGGACTTATCCCCTTCAAGTTGGACATAGACCACCCAATTGCATATTTGTGCTCCCTGAGCACCCTTAACAGCTTCTCTTCCTCTAAAGAGTTCAATTCACTACTGATGATAATCGGGAATGAAGAATTTATCCCAAGGAAAGCATGACGGAGATGGGATGGAAGTTCTTTCAACTCTAGCACAGGTGGTTCACCCTTGTCTTCAATCCACACATCTTCCACAACTTTGTCTTCTTCATTATTCACAACCAGACAAGCCTCACGGGATTTAACCATGAAATCAACTTCTTCCGCACATACCTCTCCTTCTACATCCTCCACCATAAGAGCCGCTTCCAATAAATCTTCAAACGTTTGTTGCACACTCTTGTCGGTTAATGAATCAACAAGGTCCACACTCATACATGTGTCTTTATCGCTTGGATGTCTCATTGCTTCAAACACATTGAAGGTGACCTTTTCATCTTGGACTCGAAGCATCAACTCCCCTTGATTGACATCGATCAAAGCTCTACCCGTGGCTAGGAATGGTCTTCCAAAAATCAACGGAGTCTCACTGTCTTCAGCTATATCCAACACCACAAAATCTGCCGGAAAGATGAATTTGTCTACTTTAACCAATAAATCCTCCACTACACCATAAGGATATGTAATGGAGCGATCCGCCAATTGGAGAGAAATCCCGGCTGGCTTGACTTCACCAATTCCCAGCTTCTTGAAAATGGAGAGAGGCATAAGGTTGATACTTGCACCGAGATCACACAAGGCTCTTCAAATATTCAAATGACCAATTGTACATGGGATAGTAAAGCTACCCGGATCCTTCATCTTTACCGGTAAATTCCTTTGGAGTATGGCACTGCATTCTTCAGTGAGCATGACCGTCTCCTCCTTCCACCTCCTCTTGTTAGTAAGAATCTCCTTCATAAACTTGGCATAGGAAGGCATTTGTTGAAGAGCTTCGACAAAAGGGATGTTGATTTGTAACTTTTTAAACACATCCAAGAACTTGGAGAATTGTTGATCCTTTGGATTGTCAACTTCTTCAAGAATTTGCCTTCTAGTCTTCTTTCTTGCAAACTCTTCATCCACTAACTTCTCTCTCTGTGGTTTTTCAGCTTCAACAACAATGGGACTAGAGGTAGCGGCTTGGGAAGTCTCGGGTTCTTCATTGGTTACATCTTCAACGGTCACTTCATCAACTCCCTCACCAATTGTCTTTTCTTCTCTCTCTTTTTCAGGTGGGACTAACACTCTCCCACTTCTTGTAGTAATTGCCTTGCAATCCTCCCTTAGATTCTTCTCGGTATCTCCCGGTAATTGTCCTTGAGGTCTCTCCGTCATTTGCTTTGCCAATTGGCCTATTTGGTGTTCAAGATTCTTGATGGAGGCATTTTGATTCTTCATATTGTCTTGAGTTTCTTGCATGAATTGGGCTAGAATATTCTCCAACTTGCTTGAACTCTCCTGAGGAGGCTTTGCTTGAGAACTTGAGCCTTGCCCTTGTCTCCAACAAAAGTTAGGATGGCTACGCCACCCCGGATTATAGGTGTTAGAGTAAGGATCATTCTTAGGCCCTTGGTTCCCCATGTAGTTCACTTCTTCTTGCCCAGAACTTCCAACCACATTAATCTCACAATTGCCATTTGCATGGTTACCTCCACAGAAATCACACACTGAGGTAGCTTGAACTTGGACCGCTTGTAGTTGAGAATTCTGCAGTTGAATGGACCCCAATTGCTTGGTAAGAATGGCCATCTGCGCCTTAAGAGCACCAATTTCATCAAGCTCCAAAACACCTCTCTTGACCAATGATCGTGAACTAGGCATTTGATAATCATTATTAGCCATAGTTTCAATCAAGTCCTTTGCCTCTTCAGGTGTCTTTGGGCTCGATGATCCACCTGCAGCCGCTTCAATCATACTTCTGGAATTTCGGTTGAGCCCATTGACAAAGGTTGCCACTTGCTGCCATGTTTCTAATTCATGATTTGGACAAGCTGTGAGCAAAGACTTGAACCTCTCCCATGCTTCATAAAATGACTCGCCATCCCTCTGTGCAAAAGCATTAATCTCCGATCTCAACTTGATCATTCTTGACGGAGGGAAGAAGCGAGATAAGAACTTGCTCACCAAATCATTCCAAGTGATGATACTTCCATGAGGATGAGATTGAAGCCATGACTTAGCTCTATCCCTCAAAGAGAAAGGGAAAAGCCTTAAACGAATGGCCTCATCGGAAGCTCCATTTAACTTGATGGTGTCACACAACTCAATGAATGTGCCAATGTGAGCATGAGGGTCTTCACTCTCCAAACCTCCAAACTGATTTTGCTGCACAAGATTGAGAAGTGATGCCTTGATTTCAAAATTGTTGCAAGCCACTGTAGGTCTAACGATTGGAGTCCCACATCTATCGACTCTAGGGGAAGTATAATCCCCCATTTTCCTCCTTGGTGCATTGTCTTCAACCATGGTGACAGTTGCTACTTCAACTAGCAGTTCTTGCCCACTTGGTAACTCAACCTGTGGCTCTTGTATACTAGAAGATGCTCTTTCTCTGTTTTTCCTTGCTTTGACCTCCTTTCTATTCTGTCTACAAAACCTCTCGATCTCAGGGTCAAATTGAAGTTCACCTAGGTCGATTGTACCTCGCATACAAGGAACAAACAGAGTAGAACAGAAAAACTGAAAAACAACAGTAGAATAGCAACAAAACAGCACGTACAAGCTAAGCAACTAATGGACAATTATGCAACTTCAACGAAAACAGAAAAGAAACAGAAAATAAAAAACAATGAAAAATGCCTAAATTAGGAGTCCCCTTTGGTACTCGTGATATTGGCACACAGATCCCCGGCAACGGCGCCAAAAACTTGACACGTACTCGGCAAGTGTACCGGGTCGTTGCAAGTAATAAAACGGTAAGAACCAGATATTGTCCTCAGGGATCGTGGACAAGTTCCACTTCGCAAATTGAACTACTATCTAGGCCATCAAGTTTGGAATGAAGGTAGCTCTAACATCTAACGAAACAAACAAGAATAAAATGTTTTTGTTCTTTTAGGTATTTTATCAAACACTTAATAGGCAAACAGAAATGTGATCAACAAATGGATAGAATTGTTAGGGTTAGACTAGGCTAATCCTCCCTTGGTGCTATGAAATGGTAAATAACACAATTCCTAATTCAATTATGACAATCAAATCTTCTTCAAATACTCAAACCCTATTGTCTTAGGTGGAATGAGCCTAAAATCCCAAATTAAACCCTAATATCTTAGGTGGATTAACATGAAAAATTGCATTAAGAGTCAAGATTCATAAGATTGCAAGCACCCCAAAACCTATGTCTAGGTTCATGAACTACTTGGCATTTGATTCATGAGCATGCCTTAACATCAACCTTTCAATTGTCTATTAAAGCAACTAATCATTCCTAGGATGATCAAACCAAGGAAAGCATTAAGCATGGAATCAAACACTCATAAAGAAATAGAAAATTGTATTACAACCACATCATATTACAACCAAATTCAGAAAAGCCATTATCTAACCCCAACAAGGGGGAGTTTAGCTACACATCATCAAAGTGAAAGGCAAAAGAAAAGATACAGAGATGAAGGAAGGGAGGAACTCCATGGGAGGATGCACCCCAACCACAGCTGCAGAAATTCCGTTTTTAGGGTTTTTGGCCGCCTCCTTTTTCTGCCCCTTCAATTCTGCCCTAAAACAGCTTATAAACAGGGGTTCTGGGCTTCGCGCGTTCGCGGGACGAGACCTGGCTCGCGGGGCGAATCTTAAGAATTTGATCTTCAGAGATTGGTTCTTTCGCGAGGCGAGAAGGTAACTCGCGAGACGAGACAGAAAGGGAGACAGCTCTGGCACAGTCAGGCCTTCAGGCTCGCGAGGCGAGATGGTGATTCGCGAGGCGAGACAGAAGGGGTGACTGTTATTGCTCAGGCTGGTCTTCTGGCTCGCAAGGCGAGATGCAGTCTCGCGAGGCGAAGCCTCCAGAATTCTGCTTGGCTTAATTTCTTCTCTTTTCAGGCTCTATTTTCATCCAAGCATCATCATGGCCAAATCTTGGGCAATTAATCATAAATTCCTGCAAAACAACACACAAAACCACCTTATCTGCTCCAAAGGAAAAACTAACCAAAATCAAACTAAAATGGCCTAACTATATGCAAATGCATGCAGAAATGTACATGGAAAATGAGGTGAAATCACACTCATCACGGCTACATGGATCATATGGCGCCATAATGTTCTATCATGAATCATGTTAGTAGTTAAATCATTGGCCTCCAAATCTTTCTTAATAGTTTCTCCTATAGTTTTTCTTGGCCTACCTCTGCCTCTAGCTATTGGATTGCCCTCCACTTGGTCCACTCTCCTTACTACAGAATCTAAAGATCTCCTCCATACATGCCCAAACCACCTAAGTCGAGATTCAACCATCTTTTCTACAATAGGTGCTACCCCAACTCTCTCTCTAATGCTTTCATTCCTAATCCTATCACGTCTAGTTTTTCCGCTCATCCAGCACAACATTCTCATCTATGCTACATTGATTTTACTCTCGTGTTGATTTTTTACCGCCCAACACTCTGTCCCATACAACACCGCGGGTCTAATAGCTGTACGGTAAAATTTTCCCTTTAGCTTAAGAGGTACCTTTTTATCACACAAAAAACCCGAAGTCTTCCTCCATTTCGACCACCCTGATTGAATCCGATGGTTTACATCTCTCTCAATTTCTCCGTCATTTTGTATAATAGACCCAAGATATTTAAATCATGTGACTTGTGGTATTTTATGGTCTCCAACTTTCACCTCTAAGCTAGAGGTGTTTCGCCTTTTACTAAACTTACATTCCATATACTTTGTCTTGCTTCTACTCAAATGGAAGCCATGTGCTTCTAAAGCTTGTCTCCAAGTCTCCAACCTTCCATTTATATCATCTCTCTACTCTCCGACTAGAACTATATCATCTGCGAAAAGCATGCAACGCGGTGCTGGCTCTTGAACGTGCTCCGTGTGAGAGATTTTCAAAAGTTTAAGAACGGTTAAAAGAATATAACGATGTTGAATTTGCACTAGGCGGTTACCTGGCCCAGCGGTCGCGACTTCACGCTTCTGCTGTGCCAGTGCGTGTTCGATTCCCACTTGCATTATTTTTCTTGAGTTTTATAATCGTTGTTTAAAGGGTTGGAAAAATAAAATGGCAAAGTGTCGTTGAGCGGATTCAAACCCAGGACCTGTGTGCTCAAGTGACACACCCACTGGCCACTAGGCTAACGGATATAATGTGTCAGTATGTGGTCGTTATTGTTACTTTCCTAACGAATTTGACCGGTTCTGAATCCTTTTAAGGGTTGTTTTGCTTCACCAAGTGACATGAGTTGGTCTATAAATAGAACCATCTGCATGCAGTGAAGGACACGAAAAACTAAGAATCTCTCAACCATTCTTCACTCCAAATCACCTTCTTTTCTCCTTTATGTGCAAAGAGAGTTAAAGAGACTATTGTTCTGTAAACTTCCATTGTTGATATGCTTGGTTTAGGGTGTACAAACCAAACTAAGGTTCTCCATTGTATCCTGAAGGGTATTCACCAGTTACACCTGTTGCATCCAATCTACGAGGAGAGATTGGTGGGGGCGAATCGAACCTAAAGCCTAGTGTCCTCACATGCCTTGGAGATTGCGCATTACCATTATTTTCTTCTTCTTTGTTGCAGATCCATACCCAATTTTCTAACAATCTTTAGGTTCGATATCTGTAATAATGGCTGCAACGTTGAAGGAGATGACTTCTGACTTTATGAAACTTGAGAGGTTCGAAGGCGGAAACTTTCATCGTTGGCAAAAGAAGATGCACTTCCTTCTTACAACATTGAAGGTGGCCTATGTGTTGAACACACCAAGACCATAGGAAAGAGAAGATGAGGCCATCAATGAAACTCGTGAGAGGAACAAGTGGGTTAATGATGCATTTGCATGGAGCATATTTTGAATGGCATGACCGACTCATTGGTCGATGTGTATCAAAATGCGGGATCCTCCAAAGAACTATGGGAGAAACTTGAGGCAAGATACATGATGGAGGACGCAACAAGTAAGAAATTTCTTGTTAGTCGTTTTAATAATTATAAAATGGTTGATGGTATGCCTATCATGTAACAAATGCATGAAATTGAACGTATTCTCAATAACTACAAACAACATAATATGCATATGGATGAAACCATCCTTGTCTCCTCAATCATTGACAAACTTCCTCATTCATGGAAAGACTTTAAAAGAAGTCTTAAACATTGGAAAGATGACATTTCTCTTGAACAATTGGGTAATCACCTTCATTTAGAAGAAGAGTATCGTAAACAAGATGATACTAAATTACATTCTGTTCATGAGAAGGTGCATGTAGTAGAGGAAGGGAAATATGGTAAGTCCTCTAAAAGGAGGAATCGAGATTTTGGAAAATCTCATGAAAACAACAATGAGAATGACTACAAGAAAAAGAAAAAGAAAAATGGTTGTTTCTATTGTGGAAAACCGGGACATTTCAAGAGGAATTTTCATCTCCTGAAAAAGGAAAAAGAGAAGGAATCTAGTGCAACAAAGGACAATCTTATTGCGGTCATTTCCGAAATCAACATGATAGAAGATGTTGGATCATGGTGGATTGACTCCGGTGCAACTTGCCATGTGTGTAAGAACAAGGATCTCTTCAAGACAATTAATGAAGAATATGGAACCGTTCTATATATGGGAAATGCATCAACTGTCCAAGTTAAAGGCAAAGGGACGGTGGAACTAGAATTCACTTCGGGAAAAGTAGTCACTCTTACAGATGTTTATTATGTACCAGATGTTAGGAAGAATTTAATTTTTGTACCGTTACTTAATAAGTACGGGTTCAAATGTGTATTTGAGGGAGACAAGTTTATTTTCTCTAAGGGAGGAATGTTTGTAGGAAAGGGATACCTTTGTGAGAATATGTTCAAACTCAATATTATTAATGATAATGGATTTATTTATGCTTATATTGTTGAGTCTTGTAATTTATGGCATTCTCGTTTAGGACATGTTAATTTTAGGAAAATGGATGAAATGATGAATTCATGTTTAATTCCTAAAACAAGTAGGATTTCGGATGCATGTACGACTTGTATGCTAACTAAGATAACTAGATTTCCTTTTCCTAGAGTTGAAAGAAGTTCTAAAGTGTTAGATTTAATTCATTCTTATGTATGTGATTTACATGGTTGGCCCACTATAGGTGGTAAAAAATATTTTGTGACATTCATAGATGATTGTACTAGATATTGTTATGTATATTTAATGCATTCAAAGGATGAGGTGTTAGATAAATTTAAGATATTTAAAACAGAAGTAGAACTTCAACATGAAACATTTATTAAATGTTTTAGGAGTGATAGAGGAGGAGAGTTCTATAACCCTAGTTACTTTGAGTCTACTGGAATAATTCACCAAACAACCTCACCTTATTCCCCACAACAAAACGGCATAGATGAAAGGAAAAATAGGGTATTATAAGAAATGGTAAATGCAATGTTATCATATTCTGGTCTAGCAAGGGGTTGTTGGGGAGAAGCCTTGTTGACGGCTTGTTATATCTTGAATAGAGTTCCAAACAAAAGGAACAAAATAACCCCATATGAACTTTGGAAAAATAGAAAGCCCAACCTTGACTATTTCAAAGTTTGGGGTTGTAGGGTAATAGTAAAAGTTCCTGAACCAAAAAGAAAGAAATTAGGTGAAAGGGGAATTGAATGTGTGTTCCTGGACTATGCTAAAAATATCAAAGCATATAGATTCATGGTTATAGAATCTAATGACTTATATCCTGTAAATACAGCAATTGAGTCTAGGGATGATATCTTTCAAGAAGATAGGTTTAACTCAATTCCAAGTCACAAAAATGATGTTCATAGTAATGCACATAATCTAGAAACCAATGTATTTAATAATGATACTTTAGAGAGTTCAGAACTTAGAAGAAGTCAGAGAGGGTAGGAAAGAGAAAACGTATGGACCATACTTTTTCATGTTCCTTGTTGAAGGAACAAGAGAGTCCATAGACAGTTATGGACCAATATGTTATAATACAGAAAGTGATCCAGAAACATTCGAAGAGGCAATAAAGTCTCAAGATGCCGCTTTCTGGAAGGAAGCTATACAAGAGGAAATAGACTCAATAATGGGGAATAAAACGTGGAAATTAGTAGACCTCCCACCTGGTTCCAAACCTATTGGTTGTAAATGGATTTTCAAAGGGAAAATGAAGGTAGATGGAACCATAGATAAGTTTAAGGAAAGACTAGTTGCTAAGAGATTTACACAAAAAGAGGGCATTGACTATTTTGATACATATGCACCTGTGGCAAGAATTGCCTCAATTAAAGTGCTATTGGCACTTGCATCCATCTATAAGTTTGTCATTCATCAAATGGATGTGAAAATAGCATTTCTTAATGGGGAGTTAGATGAAGAGGTGTATATGTCACAACGTGAAGGGTTTGTGGTTAATGGTCAAGAAAAGAAGGTGTGTAAATTGAATAAGGCATTGTATGGACTAAAACAAGCTCCTAAACAATGGCATCAAAAGTTTGATCAAGTTATGCTAGCTAATGGATATAAAATAAATGAATTTGACAAGTGTATTTATAGTAAATTGCATAATGGAAAAGGTGTTATGATTTGTTTATATGTTGATGATATGTTAATATTTGGTACCGATCTAGATGAGGTGGAAAAAACTAAGAGTTTCCTCTCTAGTAATTTTGATATGAAAGACTTAGGGGAAGACGATGTGATACTAGGGATTAGAATAATAAGAGATGGTGAGGACATAGGTTTGTCCCAATCTCATTACATAGAAAAGGTGTTGAAGAAATTTAATGAATTTGATTGTCAATCTGTTGTTACTCCCTTTGATCACAACAATAATTTAGTACCAAATAAAGGTTGTCTAGTAGCACAACTTGAATACTCAAAAGTAATTGGATGCTTAATGTATGTCATGACATGTACTAGACCAGACATTGCATATGCTATAGGGAGACTAAGTAGGTATACAAGTAATCCAAGCAAAGACCATTGGCATGCTGTCCGAAGAGTATTGAAATACTTGAAGGGGACAATGAATTATAGTTTGAACTATAATGGGTATCATTCAGTATTAGAAGGTTACACAGATGCCAGTTGGGTGACTTATACAGAAGATCATGCTTCAACAAGTGGTTGGGTCTTCACACTTGGTGGGGGTGCTATTTCTTGGGGATCCAAGAAACAAACTTGCATTGCTGACTCCACCATGGCTGCAGAATTCATAGCATTGGCAGCAGGAAGCAAAGAAGCTGAATTGCTTAGAAATTTGATGTATGAGATACCAATTTGGCCAAAGCCAATAGCACCAATATCCATACATTGTGATAGTCAATCAACACTATCAAAGGCATATAGCCAGGTTTATAATGGAAAGTCCAGGCACATTGGGCTAAGACATAGCTATGTAAAAGATTTGATTACAAATGGAGTAATATCCATAGTCTTTGTGAAAACAGAGAGGAATCTTGCAGATCCTTTGACGAAAGGATTGGCAAGGGATATGGTGTTGAAAACATCATTAGGGATGAGACTCAGGCCCATATCTACATGATCAATGGTGGAAACCTGACTCACACATGAGTAGCATCAAGTCTTGAGTTCAATGGGCCAAAGTACACTCTGAGAGTGATTGCAAGTACTTGACAAATAGATGCATCACAAGGTTTAAAAGTACTTGGAAACCATAAGGACATAAAAGAAAAGGGTGAGCTTTTGCTCTTAATGGACCTATAGCATATATGTGCTGAGGTGCCTGATAAGCCTCTGGCTCATCTAGTTTCCATCTAGAAAAGGGGTATATTTTGTGCCTAATTGGGCGAGTCAACCTCGCTAATCTCCCAAATTGGCCTTGTTTTGTTCCTAAGTTAGATTTTGACTCGTTTAATGCATTTTTAGTAGTTTTTAGTTCATTTTGAGTAGAATTACGCTTTTCTTTTCCTTTTATTGTTTCAGGTTAAAGGTGAAGCTCTTAGAGTCAAGGAAAATGAAGAAAACAGTGGAAAAGCAATTCTGAAAGTTTCGCCTCGCGAAACAGGAGCTCGCCTTGCGAGCCTGAAGACCAGCCTGAACAGCAACAGTCACCCTTTCTGTCTCGCCCCGCGAATCACCACCTCGCCTCACGAGCCTAAAGGTCTGACTGTGCCAGAAATGTCAACCTCTCTGTCTCGCCCAGCGAATCACCATCTTGCCTCGCGAGCATTCAAATCAAGATGGAGCCAAAACTGAAATTCGCCTCGCGAGAGCTTGCTCGCCGCGCGAGCGGGCGCGAACCAGAACCCCTATTTATAGGCTGTTTTAGGTCAGATTGAGAGCCTTTTGTCAACCACTTGTTTTTAGATCGTTTTTGAGATTCTCTGGAGCTGTGTCTCCCTATTTTCTTTTCTTATTGTACAATCATGATGAACTCCAATTGTTTGTGTCTTGTTACAAGCATGAGGAGTTAATCCCCTTGTCTAAGGGATCAATGAAACCACCCATGGCGGTGTAGTTCAATGTGATGTATGTTTCTCTCCTTTATCTCAATTCATGTTTTCCAATTCTGAATTTATTGCGTTGATCATATGCATGCGTGATTGACTAGTTAACGTGATGAGTCTTAATAGGCAATTCGCGTTTAGAACTTGAATTAGGATCATTGATTGAATATTGCACGAGAGTGAGTAGGAGATTAGTGCAACCTTATAGGGAACAAGATTTCATAGAGTTTGATGATTGGGTTATGAGACCTAGTAAGTAATTAACTCAATTGTTGAATACGTCCTATTGAGCATGAGAGTGTCATTAGGAGAATTTGGGGGTCCTGGTTGACATTGTAATTGAACTTAGGGAGGGAATCATCATCACTTGGGTACTATGCATGATTGGGTAGGTGGATTTGTGACCTTAGATGTTTAATTCAGATTTAAATTCTCATCTCATCTTATCGCTACCTACTTATTCTCTAGTTAGTTTGTTGATTTAAATTGCGATCCTATTTTCTCTCCTTTTTCAACCACTTGCTCTTACTTGGTCAACGTATCGAATTTCTCGCGAATTGGTAGAATTGGTAGTCCAATCCCTGTGTCTGACCTCGGTAATTACTTACCGTGTTTTATTACTTACGACGACCCGGTATACTTGCCGGTGACTCAATAGTGCCCAACTTATGGGGGTGCTTTTGGTAAAGTCCACCTATATGAGAATGAAGTGGGGTCGCTTCTTAGAGTTGGGCTTGACTCTGTAAGCTCTCATGAAAAGGATACACGACACAAGGTCTTACCAAATGTGTCACACTACCACGTCGTTCAATGGTACCGAGATTTCATGGGTAAGTCATGCACGCTAGTTCTAATGAATATTTGGTTCAAAGTGTAATCACACATTTATATATTTTGATGAATGACAAACACTAACAAAAAGGCAAGAGAATTTTTCTTATAGCATGCAGGTACCGCGTGCACAAATTCAAATTATTATGGCGTACCAGAAAATCAAGTATCGAGACCTCAAGCAAGATTGAGTATATATACTAGGTCTTAGTTATCTTGTAAGGGTATGATGGCTAAAACTCACTTTGGCTCATTTAATCAATTTAACTAAAACACTACACTTTTGGATAAAAGGTTTTTAATTAAGCTTTTGATTAACAAAGTATTTTTCAAATTGATTTTAAATTAAAAAAAAATAGAAATATGATTTAACAAAAAAAATAGATTAAGTTTAATTTTTCAAAATATAAAATCAGTTTTCAATCCCATGCAATTATTAATTTTCAAGGTGCAATCAATTTATTCAACACGTTGCAGCATATCAAATAGTGCAATTTCAAAATGATGCAATTTCAATTGAAATGATCAATTTTTCACTTTCTCAAACCGTGTGCAGAGTTTGGTCAATATAAACTATATAGCAAATGGAAAATTTTTGTCAATCTTATAAAAACTGATTTGCACTAAAGCTTCAACCGTTTGAGCCTTTGATTCAATTTAATTATGATTGAGATTTTATTTTCAATTGACTAACCTTTTCTTCTCAATTGAAAAACGTGATTAATTGAGTTTGGAATGAAATAAACTGATTGACTAAATATTGCCAATTGATTGGCAACGGTAATTTGTTCAATAATGACCAAAATAATAGTACATTGTTCTTTACATATATATGTGAAACTTGGGTGCAACGTAAAGCTTTCTTTTTGAAATTAAATGATATTGATCTTGAATAAAGAAAGCTTCAGTGTGTGAAATTTGAATTGGAATATGTATGTATATCTCAAGGCATGAACCGATTTTAACATTTGAAAATTGTTTTTTAAACCACCCAATTGATTTGCACATTAAACTTAATGGTGCAACGGCTAGCTTTCCAATTCAAATTCCAATTCAAATTGTTTTTTAAACTTTTTTAAACCACCCAATTGATTTTCACATTAAATTTAATGGTGCAACGGCTAGCTTTCAATGACATAAGTCATTTCCTTATTTGAGGTGCAACGGTCATATTTTCAAAAGGCTATAAAAGTGGTTTTTGTTGAAAATTCATAAGAGAAGAGAATACATAAAAAAAAATTACTCTTTTGATAAGACAATTCTTGTGAGCCAAATTGTGTTATTATCATCATACTCATCGTGCTTCAAGTTGTAATCATCTGCACTAGAAGAGTGTATCATATTGTTCTTCCTTTGCTGAAACTTTGTGTGAGGGTGTGGTATCCCTCTTTGTTGTGATTGAGGCTTCTACACAAGGGTGGGGTATCCCTAGTGAGAAGGGCTCTGTTATGTACAAAGGTTGCAAGCACCAGTTATAAGCTTGTTTGTTAGTGAAAGAAAATCCCACAGATGGAGTGGGGACTGGACGTAGGTCACTGGTGGTTGGTGGTTGGTGGCTGAACCAGGATAAAATCCTCGCGCAAGTATTCTCTTTACCTCTCTTTTAATTTATTTCTTTTATATAATTGATTGCGTGATAAATTTTGTTAAGGAAATTTTTGTTGAAAAAAAAATTAAAAAGAAATTTGTTGGTCCATGTGCTCCTGCACCGTCCGTTCTATTGTGATAGTCTGATTTTGTTAGTTTGTATACCGTGAATCATAAAATCAACCTTCATATTGGCTACTACACATACTTATCTTATTAACACTATTAATGTCCCACTTTTCATCATTTTGATGAATGAAAGTTATCATCTTTATTTATTATCTTTTATCCATAAACTTTCTTTTGATGCCAAAAGGGAGAGAATAATTGGAATATTAATCTTGCATAAAATAAATGTAATTGAACTATTCAGGGGGAGCATGCTTATAATATTCCATTGCCTAATAATTTGAATTTATGCCTTCTGAATTTAACTGACGTGTCTATTGAGTAATATGTTTTAGATAGGGGGATATCCATCCCACGCTCATGCAGTGCGTATATGACTCTGACACCACATTACATAGGTAAGAAGGTAAGGTTTGTCATAATCAAAAAAGGGGAGTATGTAATCACACACTTATATATTTTGATGAATGACAACTAACAAAAAGGCAAGAGAATTTTTCTTATAGCATGCAGGTACCGCGTGCACAAATTCAAATTATTATGGTGTACCAGAAAATCAAGTATCAAGACCTCAAGCAAGATTGAGTATATATACTAGGTCTTAGTTATCTTGTAAGGGTATGATGGCTAAAACTCACTTTGGCTCATTTAATCAGTTTAACTAAAACACTACACTTTTGGATAAAAGGTTTTTAATTAAGCTTTTGATTAACAAAGTATTTTTCAAATTGATTTTAAATTTAAAAAAATAGAAATCTGATTTAACAAAAAAAAAAAGATTAAGTTTAATTTTTCAAAATATAAAATCAGTTTTCAATCCCATGCAATTATTAATTTTCAAGGTGCAATCAATTTATTCAATACGTTGCAGCATATCAAATAGTGCAATTTCAAAATGATGCAATTTCAATTGAATGATCAATTTTTCACTTTCTCAAACCGTGTGCAGAGTTTGGTCAACATAAACTATATAGCAAATAGAAAAAATTTGTCAATCTTATAAAAACTGATTTGCACTAAAGCTTCAACCGTTTGAGCCTTTGATTCAATTTAATTATGATTGAGATTTTATTTTCAATTGACTAAGCTTTTCTTCTCAATTGAAAAATGTGATTAATTGAGTTTGGAATGAAATAAATTGATTGACTAAATATTGCCAATTGATTGGCAATGGTAATTTGTTCAATAATGACCAAAATAATAGTACATTGTTCTTTACATATATATATGAAACTTGGGTGCAACGTAAAGCTTTCTTTTTGAAATTAAATGATATTGATCTTGAGTAAAGAAAGCTTCAGTGTGTGAAATTTGAATTGGAATCTGTATGTATATCTCAATGCATGAACCGATTTTAACACGTGAAAATTGTTTTTTAAACCACCCAATTGATTTGCACATTAAACTTAATGGTGCAACGGCAAGCTTTCCAATTCAAATTGTTTTTTAAACTTTTTTAAACCACCCAATTGATTTGCACATTAAATTTAATGGTGCAACGGCTAGCTTTCAATGACATAAGTCCTTTCCTTATTTGAGGTGCAACGGTCATATTTTCAAAAGGCTATAAAAGTGGTTTTTGTTGAAAATTCATAAGAGAAGAGAATACATAAAAAAAAATTACTCTTTTGATAAGACAATTCTTGTGAGCCAAATTGTGTTATTATCATCATACTCATAGTGCTTCAAGTTGTAATCATCTGCACTAGAAGAGTGTATCATATTGTTCTTCTTTTGCTGAAACTTTGTGTGAGGGTGTGGTATCCCTCTTTGTTGTAATTGAGGCTTCTACACAAGGGTGGGGTATCCCTAGTGAGAAGGGCTCTGTTGCGTACAAAGGTTGCAAGCACCAGTTATAAGCTTGTTTGTTAGTGGAAGAAAATCCCACAGGTGGAGTGGGGACTGGACGTAGGTCACTGGTGGTTGGTGGCTGAACCAGGATAAAATCCTCGCGCAAGTATTCTCTTTACCTCTATTTTAATTTATTTATTTTATATAATTGATTGCGTGATAAATTTTGTTAAGGAAATTTTTGTTGAAAAAAAAGTTAAAAAGAAATTTGTAGACTCAATTCACCCCTCCCCTCCTGAGTCGAAGCCACAATCACAACAAAGAGGGATACCACACCCTCACACAAAGCTTGTCTACCATTTCATTCGGGGATGAGTGAAACCCATGGCTTACTAAGCAAAGGTTCAAATCTCCAAGATACCTTTGTCTGAAAGCATGCGATTTCCGGAATAATGGGATTTGGATTTATTTTGAAAATGGTGGGGGATTGTGAGAGATTTTCAAAAGTTTAAGAACGGTTAAAAGAATATAACGATGTTGAATTTGCACTAGGCGGTTACCTGGCCCAGTGGTCGCGACTTCACGCTTCTGTTGTGCCAGTGCGTGTCCCACTTGCGTTATTTTTCTTGAGTTAAAATGGCAAAGTGTCGTTGAGCGGATTCGAACCCGGGACCTGTGTGCTCAAGTGACACACCTGCTGGCCACTAGGCTAACGAATATAATGTGTTAGTATGTGGTCGTTATTGTTACTTAACTAACGAATTTGACCGGTTCTGAATCCTTTGAACGGTTGTTTTGCTTCACCAAGTGACATGAGTTGGTCTATAAATAGAACCATCTGCATGCAGTGAAGGACATGAAAAACTCAGAATCTCTCAACCATTCTTCACTCAAAATCACCTTCTTTTCTCCCTTATGTGCAAAGAGAGTTAAGGAGACTATTGTTCTGTAAACTGCCATTGTCGATACGCTTGGTTTAGGGTGTGCAAACCAAACCAAGGTTCTCCATTGTATCCTGAAGGGGATTCTCTAGTTACACCTGTTGCATCCAATCTACGAGTAGAGATTGGTGGGGGCGAATCGAACCTAAAGCCTAGTGTCCGCACACGCCTTGGAGATTGCGCATTACCATTATTTTCTTCTTCTTTGTTGCAGATCCATACCTATCTAACACTTCGTAAGTACATCCAAGACCAAGGTAAAAATATAGGGGCTTAAAGCTGACCCTTGGTGCAGACCTATGGTTATTGGGAAATCTTCTACGGCTCCACCCTGCGTTCTCACACTAGTCATGGCCCCCTCATACATATCTTTGATAGCTCGAATATAATCCGAACACCTTTCTTTTCTAGGGCTGTCCACAAAACCTCTTATCATATGCTTTCTCTGTGTGTAAATCTTTTTTATCCCTTCGATATTGTTCCATCACTCATCGTAGCAAGTAAATTGCTTCCATGATTGACCTCCCGGGCATAAAACCAAATCGGAGAAGATCAAAAGAAAAGAAAGGGTTACATAAAGAAACTCTTTCAGGCCAATCATAGTGCAATCCCGCCAAGTTTTAAAGATTTTTTAATTGTGAACTATTTTTTACTTCATATTATCTTAGCAGTAAATATGGTGAATAAGACGTAAACCAGCTCATATATGGAACTATAATCAGACCACTATTTCGGCCAAAGAAGGCTTCGGTATAAAATCAAAGGCTTCCATTCCACATATTAAAACAAACTTAAAATAATTGAACTTAGGAGTTAGGCCCTGTCATCTCAAGGATTGTGCCTTGAAGCTGCATATTTAGACCCCTTTCATTTACTAAAATTTAACCATTCAACACGTCAACAATAACATAATACTACCTTCCTGAAGAACCCCGAATATAAATTTGAATTTGACTTAGACTTTAGCTATTAAGAAATATTAATCACAGCAAAGTTTTGTGAATTATCTGCAGATAACACTAATAATTATAATTATGAAACATAATTGGCAAACTTTGCAGATAATCATCCCAACAATGGTAGCAGATAATAAACCAACCTCAATTTTGAACTCATGGTCTCACACCATTTACAGAGCCATGTCTTGTGCAGTTCGACCTACAAATACATCAGAGCAAGTAAAATACTCACATATTTATGTTGATGCTCCAACTTCAAATCTTTAACAAGTTTAATAAGAACGCCAAGCATCTGCTCCAGGACGTAATTCAGAATGTTGGTTTAAGGATCGATATAGCTTTGTGAATACATTGTGTTTGTGTCTGCAAGAGAGATAGTTTTTATACATAATGCCTGTACATGTACATTATAATATTCAGTAAATTTTCTATCCGCAGAAAAAATGTCCTCCTGCAGTGCTGTTTCTTCTCTTTCGATATTAAAGGAACAGATATGAAGAGTGAGAAGCTGCAATTAATAAACATATATATATAAATATATATCCTGAACAAAACATGCAAGTACTGAAGCATGCACTGAGCACATATGCTGTTTAATTCATTTTAGGGGAGACTTTTCACAGCTCAAATATTTGTAGTTACTATAAGTAGTGGATAAATAACCTAGGTAGAAG
The DNA here is from genome assembly GCA_030762895.1 of Sophora flavescens. NCBI lineage: Eukaryota > Viridiplantae > Streptophyta > Magnoliopsida > Fabales > Fabaceae > Sophora > Sophora flavescens. The sequence continues at coordinate 219,130,600 of CM061065.1, forward strand.
CCAAACCAAACTAAAAGGAATTATTTTAAAAGAAAAAGCCCTCCATCTTGTGGAACTAATAAAGAAACCAGCAGAACTCAAATAAACCTTCAAGTTCAACCATATGCTAATAGATCACCAAAATTAAAGCAAAGTTTGATCCTATATATTAGTCATATCATTGGTCATTTTCATCAATACACTCATCCAAATTTGTATGAACAGAGAGCTGCCATCACCTAACTACTTTTACTGAAATCTAGACATGATTATGTAGGCTATTAAATTATATTACCTATTCCACAAAGAAACTAAATCGTCTCATCCGATATTCAGTCACTCATATCCCAAAGATGTTTTTATGCATCAAATATGAAACGCATTAGTAACTAAGTTGATAACTTCAAAATAAAGAGTGGCTTAGAATCCGACTTTCATATTCTATTATGAAATTCATATAGTAATATACCAGCGAATGCAGAGTGAGTTAGCACCACTGCCTGGCAGATTTAAGTTTATCCCTGATATAGCAATCGTTGTGAAATTTTGATGCTCCAGCAAGCATGGGCGGATCCAAGTGTTAGTGAGGGTGTGCAATCCAAGTGTTAGTACTTGCACACCCTCATTTAAAAAAAAAAATTATTACTCATTTAAGTACTTTTATTTTACCCCTCATTGTTGATTTATTTGCACCCATATCATTCTATCTTTTTTCTTCATTTATCTGAACATGTTCAGATCACTTGTCTGATGACTTATATTGAGAAAGATGTGTTCCATAACATTGACAATGAAATGATCATTCAACGATTTTAACACATGAATTCACGTAAAATACAATTATAAAATTTGTAATTTATTTGATTAGGTATATTAAAATTGGTTAAATTAATCTAAAGGTCCCTTAACTATTTTGAAACTTTCAAATAGTTGATTATACTTTAAAAGTTTGTAATTTGGTTTCGAAACACAAATTTTTTAATTAGCAATTAGGTCCCTCATACACTTTTCTGTTAGGGTTCCGTTAAATATCTGTTAAGTGATCCACCAACTTGTCTTTGTTGGTCCTTGAACTTTTTGGAAAAAAATTCAAATACATCCCAATACTATTTAGGAAAAATTGAAATAGGTCACTGTACTTTTTTGAACCCTAACGAAACCTTAATAAAATAATGTATGAGAGACCTCTAATCACAAATTTTTATGTATTCAGGGACCAAATTACAAACTTTTAAAGTAGAGGACCCTAATTGAATATTCTCAAATAATTTAGCGATCTACAAATTAATTAAACCATTAAAAATTTTATGATTTTAATATTTATGTCTTTATCTTTATGCGTATGATAATGATAAAAATTAGTATTAATTTTTTTTTTGAAATAGATTACCCCCACTGACTCAACATCCTGGATCTGCCACCGGCAGCAAGTGTGGTAAATGTCCCAAGAGACATAAAAGAGTGTTTTGCGGTATAAAACTGGATGTAACACCAACATCATTTGCATTCAGATGGCATCAATAAAAAATTATCATCTAGCTTTATTTGTTTTGAGAAAACTTCATAGAAATTCAATTCACCTTGCTCTTGGATTTGAAGCCACTTCTCAATAACTTGTTCATAATTAAAATCCTCGCGAATCTTTAAATACATTGCTTCCCCTTTTTATCACAATTAGAATTTTCTACTGCCTTCGAGAAAACAAGGCTTCCATTTAATTAATAGGTATATCCCATGTCCCATAAATGATAAATCTCGTAAATTCTTCACAAAAACTGGGATATCTTTTCATGTACAAGGGCCATCTCTATGACTATGTGAAGAATACCAAGATAAAGAGGAAAATGAACAGGGCCAGCAAACCCAATATCATCATGATCTGTCCCTTTGCACTCGCCTTCTTCATGACCATTGCCACTTTTTTCTGAAATCATTAAACCCAAAAGAGAAGCGTTTCAACTTTCGCATATCAACATTCAAAGTTTTTCTCCCTTAATATTATTGATTAATGAAAGCAATTTTAAAGTGGGATAGGTCATAAACACTTTAATGAGAGAATTGAAACTAGAGGCAGAAACTCACTTGCACAAAATCAAGACGATTAGATGTACTGTCCATCTCAGAACCCAGATCATCTACAATCTTTTCCTGAGGCATAAATATTTTCACATTTTTAGAATGAGAAATTTCTCGCAGAAATAATAACAGGCATAAAGAGCACAACTTCTAAAGACATTTGAAGGAAACACATAACTAAACAAATGTTATCTAGTCTCTTAATTTGTAATCAAAATAGCAAGAATCATTGAACAAAAAACCTCTCAAATCTACCTGCGCAAGGAGCTCTTCATGTATAGTAAGTCCAACACCTCCAATTCTTTGTACACTTAGAGTAAGCTCATCCAACTCCTCATCCTGTTTCCTAACAGCACCAATTGATGTAATGTAAATCAAAATAAAACAGCAACCAGAGGAAGATACTTTTCCCAGAGAAGATGCACTCCCAGAAATTTCTATAAACTCTTGAACACTGTATTTCATGATTTTACCCGTGTTAAGGTTACCTGCCCCTCTGTCTTTATTATATTTTCTTCCCATTTACCTTTTCTTCCACAGGAAAGAAAAAGGAAATCCATGGTTTTAGTTATGATTCTTATTTAATAGTAATAGTATATCCAAACAACACTCAAATAATCAGCAATGATGATAATGAGAAATATAATCCTTCTAAAAACAGAAATTTACAAGTAGTAGAGCAGCACAAAACTGTGAATGTCTTCATAATTTGAAGCGAGTACAAAGGAGCTCACTAAGCAAAGGAGCGGACTGGACAATATAATTCAATCAACTGAAGACGTCAAACAAACAACCACGGCGACAACGACAAAGACGACAACAAACAAGCCTCATGCAAAAACAACCAGCAAAGACAATATTTTTCCACTTCATATGCAGAAACATGACCATGACTAGAGTTCAATCTCATGAATATGTGCACAAAGTCAATTGAAGTGAGTGAGGCTATGCCAGATAAAAACCAAATGCTTAATTCAATGCCACCAGCAGGAGGGAGAGGGGGAGAGGAGGAGAGAGAGAGAGAGGTACTTTATAAGAAGCATCTGTCTATCTGATTCTGACTCTATGAAATCATCATTATTGTCGGCAGAATATTGGTTGGATGCATCAGTTTGGTGAGAATTAGGAAACCTCATTAATTCCTTGTGCATCCCATTGAAACTAGTATGGTTTGTCATATTTGAGCCCTTTCCAGCTTCCACTGCTTTCTTCACTGTGCGCACCTAATAGTACACTAAAACCATTCAGGCAGTACCATGTAGATATAAAGAGACAAGAGAATCCAATATGTATGATGTGTGTGATACTAAGAAGGAAATAACACTAAATGAACAACTGTAAATTATGTTAAGAAAATATTTGACTGTAGTCTCCTAACTCTTGCTAAAGTTTGGCATACGTTATGGATACCTGGGCACGAGCACTGCTGGTCCACCTCCTCCGGTTTTCGATCTCAACTTCATCAATGCCATACCAAGAAGGATCTCTAGATGCTACAGCAATTGCCTTGTCCAATTCATCCACCTTTCTATCGAAAAAACATACTTCAGCCACTTGAATTGGTTATATTGCAGAAGAAAAAACCATATGCAACAAAGAGAAGATCCACTACAAATATTACCCTTGCCTATCATGTGTAATGAAGAGAGGCTACAGTTTCCTAATAGACTAAGGGTGTGCTTGTGGAACTGAACGTGACTTTTATCAGTTTTCCAATCTATAACAACCAACAAAAGAGTGAAAATCAAGACATTTCCATCTGACTCTATTTTTCCACCCTTCCTTATTTTCACCTTTCTTAGGACACCCAAAGGGAAGGGAAGGAATCAAATAAAAAAGAACCAAAAGGGAAGGGAAGAAACCGGGGGTTGGATGTTTAAAATAAACACGGGGAAGAAAATGGAGTGATGAACAAAAGTAAATATTATAATACATTTTTACAAATTTCCCATTATCAATAAGCTACTATACTAACATTAATTTCAACAATGATATTTAGTTACAAATATTTTGCATTCTTGCGGTGTTCAGAGTTAACTATCCTTTTGCTTTTATTACTAAAGAATACCATGTACTTGGCATACATTGGAGGATTTTGGACAGTTAAGCGCCGAAACCCCTCATTTTCCTTCCTACCTCAAAAAATCCCTCCCTCTCCTTGATCATGCTCTCCCCAAACATACCTTTAAGTGATCCAATGATGGCAGTGCCATATTGGAAGAATGTAAAAAAATTATTTAAAACAAATTTATAATCCAACTTGTCACTGGTTTTGCATATGCAATGGGTATACCTGCCATTCAATACTTTCACAACCAGTAAGAACTTCCTTTGAAAGATGTGATCTTTCCCCGGCATCAGCAGTGTTTTCCCATTGGTGAAAAGTAGATTGCAACTTATCAATCTTAGCAAAAAGGAAAATTAAAAATCAAGTTAGACAATAAAATATATAGCATCCTACTCGAACAAAATCATACAGCCACAAACAAATCAATCACCTAATTTCTTTTCAGTATTATGTGTTCCAATTACATATATACACCCGTAGAAATCACGTCCACAGTTACAGATCGCAACTGGGTTTTCTTCAAAATCTCAAATTTACATTAAGATCACATCAATTACCCAACAGATTAGAAGCAGCAGGAAAAAATTACTAATAAAACCTTAAAAAGAAAAAATAGTGATCATTCACTCAAATACTTGTTTCCAATTTCAGCAATCAGAATCGAGATGGTGAATCACGTAAAGTGACGGATCCAGTGATACAAGTAGCAGAGAAATCGTGCAGCAGTTTTGAAAACAATACATGATTGTTAAAGAAAAATTGCAAATTTATATTTTCCCAATTGAGCAGAAAAGGAAACCTAAATAATTTGGGGAGGAAAACTTACAGATTGTTGAATGTCTTCCTTGACAACGTAGAATGGATCTTGAGCTGAGGGCATCTTATGGAATGCTACACACACCACAGACACAGGAAATTGAACAAGACTGACACACTCAACTTTCTCTCCTGTTTCATTTCCGACCTTGTTATTAGTTCTTGCCAATAAATAAATTATATATTCAAAATAGATATAATTAATTTTTAATTAGTTTTAAAAATATACAAATTAAATAAAAAAATAAATCATAATAACTTACAGTCTTACATTTATAATTGATCATCACTAGATTCAGTACACATGCCTGTTAAATTCCAATCTTACATTGATAATTGTTCATCACTGTTAGTTTTAGATACTGTCATACCACTTGAGGTAATAACTTTACAGATTCATTTTATATTTTACACTATAATATGAAAGTTATTATAGTTGAAATATATTAAATATATGTATATAAATGATTTTATATTATGGATTACAATAAAATAAATTAAAGAAAAATATATTCAGTAAATATTTTTATAAGATATTAAAGTTTTAGAATATTGTTCAACCTTCATGTCGATGCCTCCATGTTCATCATTTAATATAATATTCACGTTGTAAGGAAGAGCCTTGGGCTTTGGAGGAGAAGTAGAAGCTAGCCATGGAAGCGTTAGGAGAAAGTGGATTTTGCGGTTCTAGGCAATTAGTCAATTAATGTAGGAGAAAATTTCATAGATGATGAGCATTTCTAACAGAAAAAAATAATGGTGTCGTGCCCAACTGCCATTATATATAGAAAAGTACAAAGAAGTAATTTCTACACTGAATGTTGAACAAAGGTTGAAGTAATACTTTGATTCCTGGACATAAATTCTCGATTTGGTTTTTATACATAAAAAATTATTAAAATTGTCCTTGTACGTATAAACCCATAATTCCAAAAATCAACTCAACTTATTTAAAAACTAACCAATACCCCAAACTAAATTTGCACCACCTATCAATTTCCACTCCCCATTTTCAATCATAATCAAGTACATTGTTCTAAAGAAACTAGAAGATGATAGTTTGGCAGAATAATACTTGTGTATTGCAAAAGGATTATATCACGGACTTAAATACAAAAGGTTTTGTAATTGAAAAATAAATGAATTTAAATATACAACAAATCACAAAAGATCAGGATAACAAATCACACAACATCAGGATGATAGTTAATAGATAATGGCGCAAATCATGGACAACATCAAGGAGCATATCATGGACAGCTAGGAGATTGCATAACAGCCGCAAATCATGGACAGCATCAAGGAGCATATCATGGGAGGCACATATCATGGGATATCAATTGTAATAATAGTTTGGATGTGGTAACATTCCCCCTCAAGATGGGATGTGTAAGTTAGATAACCCCATCTTGCTCTTTAACCACAGGAATTGATCTTTGCCTAAGGACTTGGTGAACAAGTCAGCAATTTGATTTGCGGAACTAACTTTCATAGTGTTTATAAGACCGGAAGAAATCTTTTCACGAACAACATGACAATCGATCTCTATGTGTTTAGTACGTTCGTGATACACCGGATTTGAGGCAATATGAAGAGCAGACTGATTGTCACAAAACAGTAGTATTGGTGTACAACGAGAGAGACCAATGTCAGTTAAAAGATATGAGAGCCAAGTAATTTCACAAGTTGCATTGGCCATAGCTCTATATTCCGCTTCAGCAGATGAACGAGATACTACACTTTGTTTCTTTGTTTTCCATGAGACTATACTAGGACCCAGAAAAATGCAATAACCAGAAGTAGAGCGTCGAGTGGTAGGACAACTAGCCCAATCTAAATCACAATAGCCTTGGAGGAATAAATCTGAATTAGAGGGAAAGAAAAGGCCTTGGCCGGGAGTGACTTTTAAATAGCAAAGAAGACGAATAGCAACATTCATATGTGGTTGACGAGGTGCACGCATGAATTGGCTTAAAATATTGACGGAGTAAGCAATATCAGGACGTGTAACTGTGAGATAAATTAGACGGCCCCACAAGACGATGATATGGTGCAGGATCAGTTAAAACAGTATCTTCAGAAGGAGATAATTTCAGATTTTGTTCCATGGGAAAGTTTACTGGTTTGGTAGCAGTAAGACCACTATCAGATATAATGTCAAGTGTATACCGCCGTTGAGATAAAAAAAAGACCACGCTTTGATCTTGCAACTTCAATCCCCAAAAAGTACTTTAAGCGTCCCAAGTCTTTAATTTTGAAATGTTTGTGTAAAAGTTCCTTAACCATTCTGGTAAGAACCAAATTTGAACCTGTGAGAACAATGTCATCGACATAAAGTAGAAGAAAAATAGAACCAGATTCACGATGTAGGCAAAAAAGAGATGGGTCAGCTGTACTATGTGTGAAACCAAATTCAATAAGAACTTCAGAAAATTTTGAATACCAATATCGTGATGCCTATTTAAGACCATATAATGATTTTTGTAACTTACAAACAAGAGGCTCCCCCTGACGTCTGAAACCTAGGGGCAACTGCATATAGACATGTTCGTGCAAATCACCATGTAAAAAAGCATTGTTGACATCGAGTTGATGAAGAGGCCAATTTTAGCAACTACAATAGAGAGTAGAACTCGAACAGTGACTAGTTTGGCAACAGGAGCAAACGTATCAAAATAATCAATCCCTTCTATTTGAGTATACCCTTTAGCAACTAATCGAGCTTTATACCTTTCAATACTTCCATCAGAATTGTGTTTAATTTTGAATACCCAACGGTAACCAATCGGTTTCTTCCCAGCTGGTAGTGGAACTAAAGACCATGTTCTATTTTCACACAAGGCATCAATCTCAAATTGCATAGCATTGCGCCATTCCGGAAATTTCTTAGCCTCAGAGTATGATGTTGGCTCAGAATCAATAGCAATTGAAGAAAGAAAGGATCGATGAGAAGGGGGAAAATTATGAGAGGGTAAGGAATTGCAAATAGGATAAAGAGTACCAGGAACAGAAGCGGAAGAAGATGCCTGTGATGAGGTGAGGGAGGATATGTAGTCATCGAGATAACAGGGTCGATTACGTGGATGGGTTGGACGAGGATGCACTGACGAGGAAGGAGTTTGGGTATGTGATGATGGCATAGCATGTTCTGGAGGTTGGGTCTGAATAGGATTGGAAGGCTGAGGTGGCGCCGTATCATAATCAAGGTGTTGGACTTGGTTTTGAATTGTAGAATCTTGGGTAATGGGTGTGAAAGATAAGTCGGGTGGTGAAGAGATGGGATCTGTAATGTTATTAGGTGGTGAGAAGTTTGTATCTGGGGGGGTGGGTGTTGTAATGTAGTTTGGTGGGTCAGGGGGTGGGTTCTCTTGGAAAGGATAAATAATAGGTGAAGAAAAATCTTCTTTAGGTGGCAGTGGCAAAACTAAGGGAGACATTCTAGCATTAAGAATTTTGTATGGAAAAATATGTTCATGAAAAATAGCATCTCTTGTTACAAATTTTTTTTGAAGATAAATCAAGTATTTTGTAACCCTTTTGACCATGGGGATATCCTAAAAAAACTCCCGGAGAAGCACGATTATCAAATTTGTGATTGATGTGTGTGTTACGGCCATATACCAAACAACCAAAAACCCGAAGAAGAGAAAGATTTGGTTTTTTATTAAACAATATTTCATGAGGTGTATGACCTTTGAGAACTGTAGTGGGTAGACGATTAATTAGATAAGTAGCTGTTAATACAAAATCACCCCAAAAATATGAAGACAAGTTTGATTGAAAATGCAAAGCACGTGCAACGTTTAATAAATGTCGGTGTTTACGCTCCACGACACCATTTTGTTGTGGAGTATAAGCACAACTTGATTGTTGTAACACTCCCAAGTTTTTAAAAAAAGAGTTAGTTTGGGAATTAAAAATTTCACGTGCATTATCGGATTGTATTTTTTGAATATGTGTTTGAAATTATTTCTCAACCATTTTAAAAAAATGAGGAATGATGGTGTTGACTTCACTTTTGTGTTGCATGAGAAAAACCCATGTACTTCTAGAAAAATCATCAACCACGATAAGAAAAAATTTTGCACCAGAGGAATGAGTTTTATTGTAGGGTCCCCAAACATCAAAATGTACTAATTCAAAACATTTAACCATGAGATAGAGACCCTCATGTTGCTCACCCATCACAAAAGTCCTCTTCGTCCTCTGGTCCTGTAAAAAACATGAAGTAGGGGTAAAAGTGACCCAAGAGTTAGTGTCTCGGGAAAGTTTGCTAATGGACAAAAGGTTAAATTGAAATGATGGAACATGCAAGACATGTGGTATTAATAGGCCAGATTTTAAATAAATGGAACCAATATGATGAACTGGAACAAGTTTGCTGTCAGGTAATTTAACGGAAGATGAGACTTTGGTATATGAATGAAAAAGTGAAAGATCAGATACCATATGATCAGTGGCACCGGAATCTAAAATCCAGAGGGAAGAACACGGTTTAAAAGAGACAAAACAACGAAAAGAGTTACCTGCAAAATTTTCTAGAGGTTGGTCATTACCAGGTTTAATGAGAGAGAGTGATTGTTGTATTTGAGTCTGAGGCAAATTAACCAGAGGCTGAGAATCTGGAGATGAAGCAACAGCAGCAGCAGTTGGATGAGCTTGTGAAGCAGAAGGTCTTGAGCCCCAACTATCACGAGAGGAAGAACCGCGACGGGATTTGTTGGTTCCAAGATTGTGTTTCCACCATGAAGGATAGCCAATTTTGGTATAGCAGCGACTGTCAGAATGACCATCAACATTGCAAATGGAACAATGATAAGAAGGTTTGGTGTTGCCATCTCGAAAAGGAGTGGAATGTTGAGCAGCCATGGATGGTCAAAGAAATGAAGGACTGAATTTAGGCTGATATCATGTAAAGAAACTAGGAGATGATAGTTTGGTAGAATAATACTTGTGTATTGCAACAGGATTACATCAGGGACTTAAATACAAAAGGTTTTGTAACTGAAAAATAAATGAATTTAAATATACAACAAATCACAAAAGATTAGGATAACAAATCACACAACATCATGATGAGAGTTAATAGGCAATGACGCAAATCATGGACAACATCAAGATGCTTATCATGGACAGCTAACAGATTGCATAACAGCCGCAAATCATGAAGAGCATCAAGGAGCATATCATGGGAGGCGCATATCATGGGATATCAATTATAATAATAGTTAGGATGTTGGAACATACATCAATCTCAAATCTCCTTATTCAGGATAGATGCAATAGAATGGAAGTGAAATAAGACAGTTTTACCTTTGTTTCAAGGCAAAGCTTGCATGTAAAAGATTTGCCTGTCAGTAGTGACATTAACATCTTGACCAGGCTCTCTGTCACCAACTTTTCCTGGAAGGTTGACTGTGAAAAGCTCATGACCTGTCAATTCTAGTGTTTCAGCATCCTCACCAGGCTTGAAGCGAAGAGGAATGATCCCCATCCCAACAAGATTACTACGATGAATTCTCTCAAAGCTCTTAGCAATGACTGGTTTCACCCCCTATGTGGAAAAGCAGAAAAAGGATTTGTAAAACAAGAAAGCAATGCAATAAATATAAAGGGTTTTTGCTAGAAACTATTTACCAGTTAGGTTGTTCAAACTATTTACCAAGGAGTCGTTTGAATATTTTATTATTTTACGACGCAACCCCAATCCCTAACCCTCACTTTGACTTTAAAAAAAAAAAAACCACCGCCACACACCCCCCCTTTTTTTTTTTTAAATTTTGACTTAAAAGAAAAAATTTATTATAAAAACCCACACCAAAAAAAAACACACCAAATACCAACAACCAAAATTTATCCAAAAACCCATCACCAAAAACCAATAATATGCACAACAACCAAAAATTATTTCCAAAAAACCAATAATGAGTTGACCAACAATCCCATCCAATAAATAACCCTTCCACCAACCAACAAACAAAAAAATAAAAAATAGAAAAAAAAAAAAAACAAAAAACAACAAAAAAAAATAATAAAAAAAAACCCAAAAAAAGAGCAAAAAAATAAAACAATAACAATTTACACCAATAAATATCATCAATTATCAGAGTAAAAAAATTTATTTGGTGAGAGCATATCAATGAGGTTTCTTACAACCATTTTTCATTCATCTCAAGAGCTACCACACAATAAAGGGAAAAGAAATCATTTTAAATTAAAAACCACCACTATTTTTAAATAAAATACCACCCCTTGATGCCTATGATTGAGAATACAACAAATCCCATCCCGATCCACTTATCCATTCACATTTTTTTTTAATATATACTTAACCAAAAAATTTATTTGGTTAAGTACTTATCCTCTCTTCCTTTTACCCCCCTCCCAAGCGTTATCAACCCCTTATCTCCCTTTCTTACAAATCAATTTCTAAAAATCATATGTAAACATGGAACCATTTTATTTATCAAAATTTTCATACTTTACTCAATAATTTTTGATAATGGATATTTACACATACTTAATAAAAAAATTATTTCTAAAAATCCATTCACCAATATCTAAATGAAATAGTTAAAGGATTTGGTAAAAAGAAAAAGGAAGATAGTAGAACGAACGGTAGAAAAAAAAAAAGAAAAGGGAGGGAACCCATCCTCCAAATTTTCATTATAATTAACTATTGCAATCAAAAAAAATGTGCAATGGCATAAGTCGAGGATCGATCGATTTTTGTATTCTCCCGATGAGGCATCAACGAAGTAGGTGGTATTTTCATGTAAAAATAGATGGTTTTTAATTTAAAAATGATTTCTTTTCCTTTATTGTGTGGTAGCTCTGAATAATGACAAATTTTAACATTACATCTCACCATAACCTTAATAATTTAATATATTTTTTTTTCCTGGTGGCGCCTCAAAATATTTGGATTTTTTATTTCAATTATTATATTATTTTTCTTTTTATTGTTATTTTATTATTTTCTATTATTTTATTTATTTTTTTGTTAGTGAAGGATTCATTTATTAGGATTAGAGGATTAGATCAACTCATTATCTGAATAGTTTTTAGAAATAATTTTTGTTAGATTCAAATATTTATAAATATCCCATCATTAAATGTTTTTAAAATAAATTTTTTGTTAAATGTGTAAATTCAATTGTTTCATTATTTATTTTTTATAAATAAATTTTTATCTTTAAAAAAAAAATTAAAAAAAAAAAAAAAAAAACTCTATGTAATCTATATAAAGGGTAAACTCCTGCTATGCCTCCTTTTAATTTTTTAAGCATCCTTTGCGCTATGCGCGATCTTACCTCAAATAATAAAATTCTTTTTGTACTATAAAACTAAACTCCGTGGGCATCTTACCTTACATTTGCAAGAGGCTAATTCCATGACTCGATCACATGGCAACAACTATCGTTGCGCCCACACTGCCATTTAAAGGATTGCAATAAATATAATGAAACATAATTATATGTTAACTCACAAGTAGCAGAGGACCCTTGGCAGCCCAATCTCGGGAGCTTCCTATTCCATAGTCTTCTCCTGCCAGGATAATGGTGTCCTGACCAGCAGCTTTATACCTCTATAAACAAGATAATATTAAGTATTTATTTGAAAAATGAAACTTCATTTGTTATAACATAGCAACATACAATACAAATAAAAACCATCAATGATGCATTAAGTATGGGGTGGACAAAAAGGACATTGTACATTGAGAAATAACATATATATATCATTCATCAAAGACTCCTAAAATCAGTACTCTATAAAGTAGACCTCAATTCACCAAAAAGTTTAAAAGAGGAAGCATATGAAAAATCTAATTCAACAAGTCACCCACATAACATTTAATTATTTTTGAGAGTCATAAGGTGGTCAAGGTGGTTTGGGTGGGGGAGACAACGAATGGAGTGATAAGGAGATTGAGGCACTAATAAAAATAGATTTTGAAGTGTCTTCAACATTGAAGATCGTTTCTAAATCACATTCAAAAGGCAAAAAAACACACACAGACCGTGCCAACAAGGGCATAGACAAGAACCAATAGAGGATAAGCAAGGTAGTTAGCTCTTGTTAGTGGATGAATACGCCCTTCAAAATTTCAATTTCCAGAAAGAACAGAAGCAGCAATAATGTCTACAATGGTTGCAAAGAAAAGGATTAGAGCAGGAAACACACACACACAAGTAACTTAAAGCAGTTTCCATGTTAAATAAGATCAAAGCCATTTGAATTGAAAAGAACACCCAATAGTTGGCGTGTACTGAAGATGCCCAAAAGAAAAGAATATCACGCATTCCATCGTGTGCCATTTTTTGAAATTGCAGATGCCACCGAGTCATCAAGTTCTCCATAATTCCCAATACAAGTTGTGCAACCATAACCAACAGTGTGAAAGCCTTGCTGATTTAAATACTTCTACATGCCACTGAATGAAAAGAGAGCATAAGCAAGGTATGCACTTCATTGAAATATGTCTACAACTGATGACAGAAGCGTGGGCATATGGCAAACCTCTGGAGTAGATATTCTGTAACTACTCTAGAGCCAGGAGAAAGACTTGTTTTAATCCATTGCTTGACCTGATATAAAGCACACAGAAACACCATATCTATGTGATTAATATAACAGTTAGAAGATTTAATCAATCAGAGTTGAATGTTTGCAGTAGACTTTCCTGATAAATTTGCATTTAGGTGTTGAGCTTTGAGACTAACCTCCAAACCTAGTTGGCAAGCATTCTTTGCAACAATTGTTGTTTTAGCTTCAACGACTCAAGAGGGGGTGAATTGAGTTTTCTTAAAATCTTCCCCTCTTAAAAAACTTTTCACAAAACTTTTCAAATCAGAGTTGCGGATTTGTGGCCTCAGTATCTTTTACAAAATCAATGAAAGGTTTATATAAAATCTTGAATAGAAGGATGATGAGGATAAGAAAGATTGATTCAGAATTAATTCAGAATAGGTTCGGGTTCAAAACTCGATAATAACAAAATACAGAAACTGATTAATCCTTTAAAGATTAAGAACACGTTATGCAAGTTTCAGATACAAGCATTAACAATCAAGAACAAACTTGCAGGTTTCAGTTTCAGTTTTAGTTCAGTTTCAACAATCAAGAATGGTTTTGATCAACTCAGTTTTAAACGCAGATAACACAGTTTTGATTACAATCGAACTCAGGTTTCAATATAGTTTATACAGATCAACAACAGATATTATATTGAACTTTAAACATCAAAATCACATGTTCTTGATCATAAACAGAAATTAAAGAGTCTGAGTTTAGAGATACCATGCACACAACCAGATTTATACTGGTTCAGTCACCTCCACTATGACCTACATCCAGTCCCCACTCCACCTGTGGGATTTCACACACTAACACACAAGCTTTGCCAGGTAGCTTGAAAAACCTTTACACCACAGAGAACTCCTTCACCTCGAGATACCACACTCTTGTGAAGAGCCTCAATGTTCAACCTTAGGGATACCTCACCCTAATCACTCAGAGAGACTCCCTCTCTCTTTACAATCAAAAAGTAAAACAAAAATTGATTCCTCACTCTCAATAGTCAGATAAATAAATTGAAGCACTTATGAGAACGAAACACCCTTTTCACAGTAAGCTCAAGCAAGAAGATGAATGATATGTGTATCATATTTGATATGTTATTCGTTCTGTGTAATACGTAAAAAGTGTTCATTTGATCCCTCTTTATATAGAAAACAAGTTATAGTCGTTGGGATCAATAAAAACAGATTTGGATCTGATTAAACAGAATTTGTTTTCTTGATTCAGGTTCTTGAAATAAGATTCTGATAGTTCTTATAGAATTCGCGTCCATCTTGAAAATAAGCGTGTCCATCTAGCCACGTCAGCAGATGGGAGTACTAAAACACAAAGTAATTGGACGAGCTCCAATTAGTAGACGAGCTCCACATGCCATGTCATTGGACGGAGCTTCTCAGTAAGATCTTAGCAAGTCCAAAGACTTGTGTGGGCGAGCGCTTCTGTCACTTTAGTGGACGAGCACTTCTATCACTTCAATGGACGAGCGTTTTTGTCACTTTAGTGGACGAGCACTTGTATCACTTTAGTGGACGAGCACTTCTGTCACTTTAGTGGACGAGCGCTTGTATCACTTTAGTGTTGGACGAGTGCTTCTATTACTTCAGTGTTGGACGAGCGCTTGGATTCAAAAAATCTTATTTCCAAAAATCATTTTCATTAACAAAAACTTATTCCTTTTAATACATGTTATGAAAATTGATTTTCTTCATGCATCTTTTCAAATGAGCTTTTTGTGACTAAGAGATTTCTTTCTCTTACAGGTCATCTAAGACTTAAATCTAATTTCTCCTTTAAGCTCTTGTCTTGATGATTCCTTGATCTTCGTCTTTGTTCTTTGATTCCTCCATGTAACTCTTTTCATTTCTTCAAGTTCTTCCTTGAATATTCTCCTTTGATTGCTCACTGAACTTGTTGATTATTGCTTGATGCCTATCTTTGCTATTTGATACTAAAACACTTGCATACACATTAAGTTGTATTTGTCATATATCAAAATCTGTAAGTCATTGAGTCTTCCAACAAGACCAGCCCCAAGCATTACACTAGGGTTTGATGTATTAGTGCAACTTGTAATGGTGGCAATGACAATGCTTCCATGCTTTAGTTCTGCAGGATGTCCTTGGAAAGAAAACTTCACCACTTTATCCTTTTCTCCCTTTGATATCCCAAATCCCTGCTAGAAATTTAATAATAAGAACAATTGAGCAAAACTTTGTCAAACACAGAGCATAAATGGGCAACACGATAGCACATAGCATAAGGTGAAAGTGTTCATCCACTGAACTTCTAAGTCAAGACATCACTCACAACAATAAACAATCAACAGTATTCATCCATGGATGTCAAGATACAAGATTTGGTTGTGCCTGTGTTAACTGAGTGAATAAAGTGTTGCTATTGAAAATGAAAGTGTGTATCATGTGCCAACTTTGATCCTCATGACCAAGTAAACGAATATTTCTTATCCAGGTTTTATATATTGTATCTATTTTAAAGAAACCATATATGGATGAATTTTTTTATTCATTGTCACAAATCATACCTTTATAGAAATGTTACATAATAGGATCCTAACATTATGCCTATACTTACGTATACTAAAAAGGAAATTAATTATACTCTATCAATTATAATAATTAACAAATTATTTGGCATGATTCTTTCTTTTAACACTCCCCCTCAAGTTGGAGTGTATGTTAATGACACCCAACTTGCTGAGTAGCATTTCAAACTGTGTTGAATTCAATGGTTTGGTGAATAAGTCAGCTGGTTGGCTTGTGGTCCGAATATAAGCTGTCTGCACTAGCCCACTTTGAATCTCCTCACATACCAAATGACAATCGATCTCTATGTGCTTCGTTCGTTCATGAAACACTAGATTTGAAGCAATATGCATGGCAGTCTGGTTGTCACAAAACAATGTAACTGGTTGTGTGTGAGTCACCTTCAAGTCTTTCAGTATATTTTTTAACCAAGTAATCTCACAACAAGTAGTGTCCATGGAACGATATTCTGCCTCTGCACTTGAAAGCTACACGGTATGTTGCTTCTTAGTTTTCCAAGAGATTGGTGCTAGGCCCAGCAAAATACAATAACCAGTTACCAACCTTCTTGTATCCTTGCACCGAGCCCAATCGGCATCATAAAAGGCACGTAGTTCTAGCGAACTTGTAGATGGTAACAAAATTCCCTTACCCGGTGCTTGTTTGATATACCTTAGAACCTTGTGAGCAGCTTCAAGATGAGGTTGCCTAGGCTTGTCCATGAATTGACTCAATACATGGACAACATAAACAAGATCTGGCCTTGTGGGTGAGGTAAATTAGTCGACCCACAAGACGCCTGTATGGACTTGGATCAACTAGCAACTTCCCACTCGTTTGTGTGAGTGAAAGGTTCTGTTCAACAGGAAACCGTGAGGGCTTGGCACCTAAGAACCCTGCATCTTCTAGAATTTCTAGAGCATATTTTCTTTGACACAATGTGATTCCTTGTCTTGGTCGTGCAACTTCGATCCCCAAGAAATATTTAAGTGGCCCCATGTCTTTCAACTTAAAATAATTTGAGAGGAAATGTTTGGTGCTTATAATGTCCTGCAGGTTGTTGCCCGCTAATATCACATCATCAACATAAATTAATAATGCAATAAAACTACCTGCATGGTTTCGAACAAACAGCGAGTAGTCTGACCATGATTGCTGAAATCCAGCCTTCTTAAGGGCACTAGACAGTTTTAAAAACCATTGTCGCGATGCCTGTTTTAAACCATAAATTGACTTGTGTAGCTTGCAGACACGGTTCTCCCCCTTTTGTTCAAAACCGGGCGGGACGGACATGTAGACTTCTTCATAGAGATCTCCATGTAAGAAGTCGTTATTAACGTCAAGTTGGTGTAAGTTCCATCCTCGTACGGCTGCAACACTAAGGAGTACTCGGACCGTTGTGAGTTTAGCAACGAGAGCAAAAGTCTCTCGGTAATCAATACCTTCAATTTGACTATAGCCTTTTGTAACCAAGCAAGCTTTGTAACGCTCAACAGTTCCGTCGGGGTTGAGTTTGATTTTGTCAATCCATTTTCAACCGATAGGCTTTTTGTGAGATGGCAGAGGGACAAGACTCCAAGTATTGTTGGCTTGGAGGGCTTGGATTTCATGATGCATGGCGTCACGCCACCTTGGATCTCGATTAGCCTGTTGAAAATTCTTGGGTTCTTTGTGAAGGGTCAGTTGAGTGGTAAATGATTTATGACTTGGGGAAAGGCAATCATAAGATAAAAATTAGGAAAGAGGATGAGAAGTACCTTGGGAGGTGACCACGTTCGTTGAAGATGAAGGAACGGTCCTAGATGGGAGGGTTGCCTCAACATGAAAGTCCTGTAGAAATGTTGGTATTTTAGTAGATCTAGTGGAGTGTCTTGGTGACGGTGGCGGTGTGATTTCCGTTTGATTGTGAGTGGTGTTCTCGGGTGAGATATTTTCAATGGCAGGTTGGGGCATTATTTCAAGGGATGACATATTTATGGAAGGTGATGGAGGGTCTTGGTCTAAATAGGATGGATTTAAAGGTTCAAAATTGGAAGGTTGTGGGATTTGAGGGTTATCAGTGCTATGAGGAGTGTTTGGGTCTATAGCGTTTGTGGTATTCTTGGGAAGAAAAGGATAAGGTGAAATAGGGTGAGGCATTGATGGTGTGGCAGCGGAAGTTTTTGGTGTTTTGAATGGAAATACGTCCTCATAAAAAAGAACATCGCGTGAAACAAAGACCTTTTGAAGTTGAAGGTCAAATACACGATATCCTTTTTGGGCATAAGGGTAGCCAAGGAAAAGACAATGAGTGGAACGAGGGTCAAATTTAGTGGGCTTGGTGGGGTGTGTAGATGCAAAACATAAACAACCGAAGACTCTTAGTTGTGAATAATTGGAGGGTTTATTGAGTAATTTTTCATATGATGTTTTACCTTGAAGGAGTGGTGTAGGTGTACGATTGATGAGGTATGTTGAAGTGAGGATAGCATCCCCCCAAACCTGTTTTGGAAGACCACTTTGAAAAAGCAAAGTACGAGCAACATTTAGCAAAGGTCTATGTTTGCGCTCAGCAACACCATTTTGTTGGGGTGTGTTGACGCAACTAGATTGATGGATGATTCCTTTCATGGCATAAAAATTGTCTATTTTGAATTATGGACCATTATCACTACGAACAATTTTGACATTGACATTGAATTGGTTTTCAACCATGTTAATGAACTTGACCAAGAAGTTACGTGTTTCTGATTTTTGTTTCATCAAATAAACCCATGTGCTTCTTGTGTAATCATCAACAATAGTGAGAAAATATTTTGCTCCTGAAAGTGAAGGAACATGATAGCCACCCCAAATGTCAACATGTATTAAATCCAAACAAGATTGGCTAGCAATAAAACTCACTGGAAATGGTAATCGAGTTTGTTTGTCCAATGGGCAAATTAAACATTTGTCTGGTTCACAAGATTTGTTATTGGAAAAAGGAAATAACATGGATATTTTGTGAGAAGGGTGTCCAAGGCGTTGATGCCAAAGAGCAGGGGCTATGGCTTGAATAGAATTACAGGATCCTTTCTCTGCTTGATTGAGATAGTAAAGTCCCCCCGCTCAATTCCCGTCCCAATCATCTTCCCCGATCGTAAGTTCTGTATAACACAAAATTGTCTGAGAAAAATTGTAATATAAAATGAATCCAAGGCTAGCCTGCTAATGGAAATTAAATTTAACTGAAAAAGTGGTACACACAAGACATTATCAAGGATAAAGTTGGGAGAGAAAATAATCTTGCCAACATGTGTGACTTGTGCCAATGAGCCATTTGCTAACTCAACAGTATGATTTTCAACAATTTTTGAAGCAGTGAGGAGATGAGGGCTACAAACAATATGGTCAGTAGCACCACTATCGAGGATCCAAATAATTTTCTTTCCATTTTGAGTGAATGGAAAGGCTTTACCTGAGAATTCATCATGATTTGAATTTTTACCGGCTAAATTATTGCAACGAGTCTATTGCAAAAGTTCATCAAAGTTATTCTCCTTTGGCTTCAAGATAGATCCATCAACAAGACCAATTTTGTTTTTGACCGTCAAGGTCATGCTCATGGACTGAACCCATGTGTTGTAGTTGTCTTCCACAAGAGGTTGTGGTACAAGGACTGCACCTGGTTGGTCTGAATGATGGAGGTAGAGAGGGTGATGGGGTTGTTCCCAGCTTGGAGTGGAAGTCATGTCCCGTCTGGTTGATGATGATGAGATTTTTTCATTATCATCTGTCATGGCTACCTCGATTAAGGTTTGTGTTTGTTAGGTTTCCCAGATGTTGCTCTGGTACCATAAAGAAACCAGATATGGCTGAATTTATTTTATTCATTATCACAAATCATACATTTATAGAAATGTTACAGAATAGGATCCTAACATTATGCATATACTCACATATACTAAAAAGGAAATTAATTATACTATATCAATTACAACAGGTATTCTATCAATTACAATAATTAACAAATTATTTGACATGGTTTTCTTTAATATATTTGAAAAAGACCAAAGTAATCTGCAAGCTCCAAGTGACCTTGAATCCAACTTTGTTGTCAAGACATGCATGCCAATCTGCCTTCATGCCTTTCAGTGGAACTCGATCATTAGGCCTTTCAGAAAGCATAAAAATGTAACAGGATGAAAGAGAGAAAGTGCCAATACGAAGGAATACAAGTGAAAAACTATTTGTCAGCTGCAGCTTTTGGGCCCTGAAACACAAGATTCAACTTCTCTCAGGTCTAACTGCAAATGAGATGTGTATGCTCTTTCACGGCAGAAAAGTTTCGTGACATTAGATCTACAAACATATGCTTCTGATTGCAATAGAAGATATTACCTCCTTACAGTCAACAAACAATCTGTTTGCACGTAAATATGATTCAATCATTGAAACCTGTAAGCAAACAAGCTTGGTCAAGTAATAAATTCATTTAAGTTTTATACTGAGAAAAGCAAACTACTTCCAAGGAAAAGAAAGACTATCGATCTCACTGTCTCTTCACTTCTTCCAGTCACTGGCATAAAATTCAACGAACTTGTCAACAACACCATGCTTCCTCAACATTTGGGTCACAGTCGAAACCAAGTCAGTAGCTGTGACACCATTATGCAATTTCCCAGACAACTTGAATCCAACAACACACCAGCCAATATCATACTCATTCAACGCAGGCAAGCTATAGAACTTTCCATATTCACCACCTCCAGGCTTGGGGAGACTGGTCAGTATTCCCTTGAACACATCGTCAGAAGCTAGAGTGGTTGAGAGGATACAATTAAACTTTTGTTTCATAGTCCAGTGACTGGATAATTAAGAAAGGGATACAATACACTTTCTGGGATAGTAAAATCCAATAGACCACTAGAAGGAAGATGAAATCTTCAACACTTGAATGAATATACAAGTACTAGAAGGACAAGATATCATACCCATAGTAGTGATCTCTCTACTGAACCTTTTGATCAGAGAAGGGACAACTGCTCTGGCCAGGCGTGTGAACAAGGCCTGATGTTCTATACGAGGTTATAATAATAATGCATGAAAAGCTAAGTGAGTTTGTGATTTTGAATGAATTTTGCTTGCATTAATTTATTCTTCTTTACATGACACGTTGCTAGCAACCCACCAAAGAGGCTCTCCCAAGGGTGCACGTAGTCATGCACCTGTTATTCTTCTATCCACCTATTGATTCACTTAAGGACAACAATGGTCAGCTGAATACATTGTTCAAATCTGAAATTCTGCTACGTGTTATTATTGTGTTAATATTCTTACATATCAACGTGTGTTGTAAAATCATATATCATATAATAATTTAACATTTTATTTAGGCTAAGGAATTTAAGTTTGGAAGGCTTGAAAATAAAGAAATAGAGGGCAAATTAATCTTGTAAAATGAACAATAGCTAACATCCTCCATAAGCTGCTGCACTTCAGCTCCAGTATGCTTCGAGCAATCCCGCCCTCAGTGTCCATATTTGTAAACATTGCCTTCAAACCATTGATATCTTCTTCAGAAAGATTTTCAGCAATGATCTAATAGATTATTCAAAATTCACTCAGTTTTCTTGAATTGGTAGAACAACAACATACCCTTTACACCTAAATAATACTAATATAAGTTTATCATTTGAAAAAAGAAATTAAAAACTTAACCAGATAAAGGAATGTGATTCTGATCTTGGTATTCATCCTCCTAGTGTGAAGTTGAGACTAGAAGTGAAGTGACAAAAACTGTATTTCCGTTGCCGGGAATCGAACCCGGGTCTCCTGGGTGAAAGCCAGATATCCTAACCGCTGGACGACAACGGATCTTGAAACTTTGATATTATGCTATTTTAATTTATGATTAATGATACGGCTGCAAAAAATAAAATAAAAAACAATTGAGTTTCTTTTCTTATACTTGTTGCTTGATTTCTTGAGAGTTTTTTTTTTTTTTTGTATACTACATTACATGGGTTCACTGCGTAAAACTCTGCCATTTGGTTCCTCTGTTTTCGCATGCCATTGATATTGAGCTCTCCATGTCAAGAAAAGCCATATGACAGACAGTAGGGCTTGCATTGTATTGTATCAGCAACCAAGAAAGGAAATCAATCATCCCTAAATATCAGAATGGAACCACCATTACTTTCCAACCCATCTCACCAACCACCGCACCGGACAGCATCGTGCGGCTAACATCCTCTCCTCCTTCGTTTTTCTTCTCTCTTGCGTACATTGCAATGCAAAGTGTGAAAAACCCAGCCCCAGGCTCTCCATATTTATTCATAGCTTAGCCAACCAGTAAGCTGTGAGCCATCATTATAGCTTACCTCCTAGTATGAGAGTTTTGATACAGAGAAACAAACAAATCTACAAGAGAAAATTGTTGAGTCGTGCATCCCATCCACAACTAACTTGGAATCCAGCTCAAACTTATTAGCACCAACCAAAGTTTCAAGCAAAAAAATAAAGTCCGGCTTATGCTATCGAATAAGGTTCTCTAAGATAGGAACTGCAGGTGATCCAGGCCTCGGTAGTTCCAAAGTATTGTCATTGCTCCCGTTAGGCCTGAACACCAGGACCTACTGAAGCTACCGATAAAAAATGGTTCATGTTGCTAGTTGAGATATCATCTTCATTGTCACTTATTGTACCATCTTCCCTCCTTACATTCCCCGTGCAGCCCATATGTAACACCCTGATTTTCTTGCCTGTATGTAATCTGTGATTATAGGGATAATTAAGGGTTTATTATAATAAATTATGAAGAATTATTTTGATAAGCCCAATTGTCAATATCATAAATTATTTTATTTTAGAAAAAATGCAGTTGAATTTTCGGTAGAAAATTTCAGACATTTACTGTCTGAGTTTTCACTGTCAGTTAGACTTTACTGACTCGAAAAATTAATTTTTATGTACAAAAATGGAATTTTAATTTTTCTAACCCAGTTATGATTATTTTTATGATTTTAGAAATTATTTATTTTAATATGAATTTTCTAGTGGAAAATTTACAAAGAAAAATACGATCGATTTACACTGATGGGAACCAATTAGAACCGAAACGAACCAAAAATTTAATTTTTTTTCAGATTTGGAAAAGATGTGATTGAGGTAAATAATAGTGACCATTGTCACTATTTAATACTATTCATCACTTATGGCAATTATTATTTCAATTTACAAATGAAAACCCATTATTTTAATTTCAAAATTTGGTTTAAAAATTGTTAAAAAATTGAAAAATCCCATCCTCCCTTGGCTTCCCCTCCCCCTCCTTTTAAATACCGTCTTCTAACACTTAATTCCATTTGCTTTTCTTTCCTACTTAAGCCAACACTTACTTCTTTCACAAAGGTTATTATTCATCATCTTCAACCTCTAGCTTTTAAGTTTGGAAGCTAATACTCCTCCTCATCTTCATCTCTTGCTCATCAGCATTATCATTTAGAGGGTATAAATTCTCAACTCTTGCTCATTTCTTTCAAGTTCCTCCTAATATCAACTTACATGTTTATGGATTTTGTTGAAAGTTGATTTTTTTTCTTAGTGCATGTACATGAAACTAATTTATTTAAGTTCATCATCATCTTCACAACCATCTTCAACCTTTGCATGTTAAAAAGAACCTTCTTATGACCCTTAATGATGGGTGGCCGAAACCCAAATGGAGGAAAGGTGGTGGTTTTACAAAAATTTTCACATGCATGTTAGTTTCCAATGTTATATGTTCATAAATTCAACTTATGTTTTTAAGAAAAATCCTTTTTCACATTAAAATGATTTTCACAAAACCTTGATCATCTTCACCTTTATTTTTGTGTATTGCGTGTAGTGAGAAATTCATCCAACCCTATGATCATGGTGTTGGCCGAAAACACCAAGAGGAAAAAGGATGAACTTTGATGAAAAACTCACATGCTTGGTTTAAGAACTTTGATTCATGTATTTTTCAACTCATGGATTTTATCAAAAATATGTTTTCCTTCCTTAATATGATTTTGTGGCTAAAACTCTAAAAAATATAGAGTTAGTGAAGCCTAACTTTGAATCTTTAGGAAGGATACATGTATGATAATCTAATTCCTTTGCTTGAATGATTTAATGTGGAGTTGTGAAAATTTTAAAATCCCTAGCCTTTTATTTTAATGAGGCCGAGACTCACTTGAGGAGTTGATGAAGTCTTACTCAATTTGTTTTTCGTTGAATGATGCTTAAAAACACTATATTAGTACATACAAGAAATTAGATTTTTGAACAATACTATTTTGCACTATATTATGTGAAGGCCGAAACCTATGGTTAATGAGGCTAAGAGTTCAAAATTTAATTTTCAAGTTTTGAGCTTGTATTTGATCTTTTTAATGCTTAAAGAGCTTAAATCCAAAAGCTTGTAAAAATTGAAAATCTCTAGCATGATTTTTTTTTTGTGTGGCCGAAACATGCATAGAAGTTTTATGGTGATTTTATAAAATTTTAAATTTATGAAAAACATTTATTTTATTCAGATTGGCAATCGTCACGAGAACCGAGTCGATCTCTTTAAAATACTCAACTGAATCCTTTATCGCTGAACTCTGAGGTAATGGGAGAAAGCCTGAAGGATGTTACAATTGTGGTAACTATATGCTTGTATGTTTGAATTGTTTGGCTATCTTGATGTTGTTGCTACATCGGTGAAAAAGTTGGATTGCTATATGATTGTGAGTTAAGTCTATGAAGTTGTGTTGAAGTTGTTGTTTAAGTGGTTGTTTTGGAATTACTTGCATTTATATGATTTTGTTGAAATGTTGAATTAAAATATATGCTTGAACATATTATGTTGCTTATGTTGTAAGTTGCTGAAAGTTGCGTTGGTTGTTGCATAGAAGTCTAACCTTGGTTAGAGCTCAACTATTAAAGATAAAAGCCTTAAAAGACTTATGTGGAAAACCATAAAACAAAGGTTTTAAATTTTAAGTAGCAGGTTGATAAGAGAAATTATTCTGGAAAATTTTTTAAAGATGTTGTTCTATGAGAAACTTTTTTTTTTGAGACTATTTTATGATGAAAAACAATAGAGGAAAACAAGTTAAATTCCAAGTTCTTTTGAAGAAATTTTAGTTGTGTGTTTTAGAAAGAAATTTTAGTTCTTTTCCAAAGTAAATATGGATTTCTAAAGAAGAGAGAATTTTCTGTAACTCAAGGTTTTCAAAATGAATTTCAAAGGAAAAATGTCTTTTAGAAGGTTTTCTTTCAAAATAAAATATCCGATAACTTGGATAAGTTACGAAAGTTTTGTTTTTGGATTATTGTTTTTTTCACCGAGCGAAAAAAGATGAAAAGTTGAAAAGTTGAACCTAGTAACCGAGATGTCAAGATACTAGTATTTTAAAAGCACATTGATTTATAATCCGTGCTACGTTGCTATGGACTCTTGTCCTATACACGTTGAATTGAAACAAGGTGAAAGTTGTTTTCCACGACCATAAAGTTCTAGACTAGTGCACAGGTCTAGGACTGTTGTGATTAGACACTCGGACTTAAGGTCCTGTATTGATAATAAAAGTTTTAAGATGTTGAAAACCTTGGAAGGTCCTGAGCTTTGAGCCTCTACAAAGGAAATAACAAAGCACAAAGAAAAGCTGAAAATAAAAAAGATTTTTCTCATGCATTCATTTTTGGCAGACGTGCCCACGTTGTTTCGTATGCATACCTTGAAGGGTCAGGTATCTCATGCTAAGTTGTTTCATTGTGCCTTGATGTACAATGAAGTCCATATGCCTAAGTTACTGTGCCTTGAGTTGGACACTTTGCTATGGACATCCACACACGTTGATCACTGTGCCAGGAGTTTTGGACAGTGCTGTGGAAAATCACTTTGTGCCTTATTGGCAATCGAGCCTGATCAACTCATTTTTAAGCGAAGTTGAATTCTCCGGAGATTTCCATTACACGTTGAACTTTAAAGATGCATGTGTTTTCAAAAACTACGATGAATTGTGTGATGTTATGTTTTATTTGAATATTTAATGCCATGTATGTATGATATCTGTTGTATCTGATGTTATGTGTTGCAAGTATGTGGTTATCAAGATTATCAATATATTGGTATCTCACCCTTGCATTTTGTTGGTTTTCTTTTCTGTGTGGTATATTTTATTTGTTTGGAAAAAAATAGATGGATCCAGACACACCATTGGTTCACCTTCGGGCACGAGCCCTCGTACTTGAGAACTATCAGGACCCTGCTGCGTGGGAGTTACAACCGGGAGCTCACGCAGTTTACTATACCGGCCCGGTGTGCACCATGGAGGGTGGAGCCTTGGATGGATGATGTGAGATCCGGCAAGTGTACCGGATTCGTTGCCATGTAATAAAAAGATCGATCCTACAGGGACCGTGATCTCAAACCACAACTAATTATTAAATCGATAAAACTGGACTGTATAAAAAAGGGATTTTGAAAAGGTTTTGATTTTTGTTATAAGAATCAAGTAACAATAAAATTTAATATCGCAATTAAACAAAACAGGAAAGCAATTCAAATTGGGGGTTATCAAATTCAAAATGGATTCCTAGGAATTGAGTTACCAACAAGATTGTTTATGTTACTAAATTGACTACCCCTTGTTAATTATCTAAATTGCTTTGAAGGCGAATTTATCCTAAATAAGTTAATGCTCCCTCTCGGGTTACAAAAACCGTGCCCAATTAAACCAACCCCTACTCTCGTGGTAGTTGAATTTAGATCGAACCCTTTAAGCCTTGTGACAATTCGTTAATCCTCGAAGGACCGCTTCTAACTCTCGTGATTTAAGTCCTAAGTCTGATTTTATAGATCCGATACCTAAGTTCACCGCTAGGTTCCTCCATAGAGTATCTATGACACGCAAATAAGTGGCCACCGAATTTACGAGTAATTAAAACAATAGAAATCAGATCTAAAGCAAATTCGAAATTAACAAAGGTAAAACATAAATTCATAACATAAATCAGATCTTGGGCATAGCCCCAATCCCTATAAATAAAGCTATTACTCAAGCATTGCCATGATGATGACAAGCTTGGTTAACAAAAACATGAAATAAAACCTAAGAGAAGAAAAGAAGAAGAAGAAGAGAATCCTAAAAATTTGCCTAAGTGTAGCAGCCCAAAGTCTCCTCCTAATTGCCCTATATATAGATTAGGGTAATTTGAATCCCAATCAAACACAAATTCAGATCAAATCAGTTTCTTCAGATCCAAATATTGCGCGTCATGGCCGTGATGGCCATCACAGCCAGGCCGTGATGGCCATCACGGCCAGGCCGTGACGGATTCTGCCTTGGAGGTTGCTTCACTGGTTGGTATGTCACGGTCGTGACTTCCATCACGGCTAGGCCGTGATCAGTTCTGCCTGTGAGGGTCTGGTTCAAATGACATGTCACGACCGTGATGGTCATCACGGGCTGGCCGTGACCAGTTCTGACTTTAGCCTTCTTTCTTTTCAGCTTTGCTCGATCATGGCCATGATGGGTGTCACGGCTAGGCCGTGATATGCTCTGTTTGGCTCATTTTCTCACTTTTCAAGTCCCATCTTCATGCAAGCTCCATCATGGTTAATCTTGAGCAATTTAATCATTAATTCCTGCACAACAACACCACAAAATCGCCTTACCCGTTCCAAGATAAAAACTAACCAAAATCAAATTAAAAATGCCTAAACTATATGAAAATGCATGCAATATGATTGATTAGCCTCTAACTCATCTAGTTTTATGACTAGTATGACCATGGTTTTGTGCTAATTATATCCCGTTTTCACCTAAATTAGACTTGATTGTCTTCGAGCAGCATTTTGAGTCGTTTGAGTAGTTTTAGGTTAATTTAGCCAGTTTAGAGTAAAATAATGCACTTATGGCCATGTTTTCAGGTTAACTTAGAAGTTAGGGGAATAAAGAAACAGGGGAAATTTCAATCCTGGAGGTATTCGCCCCGCGAGAGTCCACTCGCCTCGCGACCCTGAAAGCCATCCTGAACAGCAGAATGGCATCCTCTTTGTGTCGCCCCGCAAATCATCTTCTCGCCTCGCGACCCTGAAGGCTGACTGTTCCAGAAAAATGCAAACCTCTCTGTGTCGCCTCGCGAATCCATGTCTCGCCTCGCGAGACTGAAGACCGGAAATCATGACTCTTCCATTCCTCGCCACGCGAGCCGTACTTCGCCCCGCGAGAAGGCCAAACATTGCAGATTCTTCATAATATTCGCCTCGCGAGTGGGCGCAATTCCTGAATGTTATAAATTGTTGTTCTAGGAAGATTAGAAGGACTTTTAATTCTCCACTGTTTTTTTTATAGATTTTCTGATTGTGCTACGTTTTTATGGAGAACTAATTCCATTAGATTAGTCTACTGTAATCGATTTCCACCGCACTTGAGGTTCTGTAATTCTTGTTTTATTTACTTTTCCCTTTTCAATACTATGCTATATGTTTCTGTTTGCTTAATTCAGGAGTGTATGGTGTTTGTGTTGATTTATTTCGGTGATGTTATGTTCCTATATTGAATCGCGTTTGCTTAATTCGCGTGTGTTCATTCATGTTCGCTTAGTTCATGAGGGCTTAACCCCGTTTGCTTAATTCGGGAATTAGGAACATATATGTCGTAGTAGTGATTTCGCTTGTTAATTGTTGCTACAACCGAAAGGGGATTAGAATCTGCTTAGGGCTTGGAACTTACATGAACCGATGATAGTTGGGAAATCGAGAACAGTAGATTAATCGTCTTTAGCTTATTTGATAAACCTTTAAACTGCTCTGTTTTTATTGCTGTGTTTCCTTAATTGTTTTCTTATTTGCATTCAAATCCAACCCCCCCCCCCCCCCCCCCCCCAAAAAAAAAAACTGATTTTTGTGGTAAATAACAAGTCAAGAGTCCTTGTGAGACGATGTCCTAGTTGTCACTTCCTGAACTACAGTTTTATAAAACCGCTCGCTTTTTGGCGCGTACGCAGCGTGACCAAAAATTGGCGCCGTTGCCGGGGACTCTTGTTTGTTATTTTCGCATTTTTTGTTTTTTTTTTCGTTTTTGTTTTGAATTAGTCTGGCTACTAGGTCTACTTGCCCTGACTTGTGTGATTTTGATCCTGAAATTGAAAGAACACTACACACACGCCGTAGAGCAATTCGGGCTAGCACTAGTGGCGATTCTAATTCTGAAATTGTTTTTGATAACATGGGTGACCAAAGGACATTAAGACAGCTTGCTGCCCCTGATGTTAATTATAATGGCTTGTGTATTGAATATGCTGGTGCTATTACTCCCTTTGAATTAAAACCTGGTCTAATACATTTGTTGCCAAGGTTTAGTGGTCTTGCAGGTGAGGATCCACATAAGCAGTTGAAGGAATTCCAGGTTGTCTGCTCCACACCCTTGAAACCAGAGGGAATAACTGAGGATAACATCAAGCTGAGAGCCTTTCCATTTTCACTACAGGGCCCTGCAAAGGATTGGCTATACTATCTTGAGCCAAACTCTGTTACCACCTGGAACGATTTGAAGAAGCTCTTCTTAGAGAGATATTTTCCTGCCTCCAGAGCTGCATCAATCAGGAAAGAAATATGTGGCATCAAACAAGGCAATGAGTCGTTGGCTGAGTATTGGGAGAGATTCAAGCAGTTGGTATCCAGTTGCCCTCAGCATCAGATTTCCGAGCAGCTCCTTATTCAGTATTTTGGATGCTGCTAGTGGGGGAGCACTTGTTGATAAGACTCCAGCTGCTGCCAAGCAATTAATTGAAAATATGTCACTGAACTCCCCGTAGTTTACAACCAGGAGAAATTATGTTGAGACAAGGGGTGTGAATGAGGTCCATAGCTCTTCTTCCAACCAGGCCCTTGAGAATAGAATTGATGAGCTTACTTCTTTGGTGAAGTAATTGGCAATGGATAAGGTTCAGCCGGCAAGGTTGTGTGGCATGTGCAGCTCTCCTGAGCACCCGTATGATGCATGCCCCATTCTGAAAGAAGGGTCAGTTACTGATTTGCCTCAAGCTTATGCAGTCCATCCTTACAATCAAGGCAATAGTCAGAACCGGTACAGCACTCCTGACCTATCCACAAATAAGTACCACCCCGGTTGGAGGAATCATCCTAACCTTCGGTATGGGAACTCATCCCAACAACAACCGATGGCACCACCACAGAATCCTCCTCAAGTGACTACTTCTGCACCTTCCGGGCCTTCACTAGAGGACATGTTCAAGCAAATGACTTCACAAATAATTGGACAAATAAATGCATAGAATCTCCAGTTTCAGCAGCAATTTGGACAGTTACAGCAGCGAACGGATGCTAGCATTAATACTTTACAGCAGCGAACAGATGCTAGCATTAATGCCTTACAGACACAGATTGGACAACTTGCCACATCCATAAATAACATACAGCGAGCTCAAGGATAAAACCAACTACCTGCACAAACAGTGATGAATCCCAATGTCTCCAATCCTAATGTGAGTGTCATTTCTCTGAGATCTGGGAAAGTTGTAGAGGCAGCCTCTGAAAACCATGAAGAAACTGTTGAGGTAACTCCTGAGCCTTTTGTTATTGTTGAAGCTGAGAAAGTGTACATACCACCGATCCCTTTCCCACAAAGAGTACAGAAAAATAAGAAGATTGGTGGGGAAGACAAGGAGAGGGAAATTCTAGATGTGTTCAGAAAGGTGGCGGTAAACATTCCGCTTCTAGATGTGATCAAGCAGGTTCCTAAGTATGCTAAATTTCTGAAGGATTTATGCACCCACAAGAGGAAGTTGAAGGGTAATGAGAGAGTTAATCTAGGGAGAAATGTTTCGGCCCTTATTCAGCCTAAGCCTGCATTTGATAGAGTTACTATTTCAGCCCCCACTCAGGCACTACCACAGAAGTGCAAGGATCCGGGCACTTTTACTATTCCATGCACTATTGGGGACAGCAAATTTGAAAATTGCATGTTAGATTTGGGAGCCTCCATAAATGTCATGCCCACCTCTATTTTCAATAACCTTGATCTTGGTCCCTTGCAGCATACAGGTCTCACTATCCAGTTGGCCAACAGGACCAGTGCTCGCCCCATGGGAATGGTAGAAGATGTGCTGGTACAAGTTGATGAGTTGATTTTCCCTGCTGACTTCTACATCCTGGACATGGCAGGGGAAACAAATTCAAGTAGATCACCAATCATCCTGGGCAGACCGTTCATGAAGACAGCAAAGACAAAGATTGATGTTGATGATGGGACCATGTCCATGGAGTTTGGTGACATTGTGGCAAAGTTTAACATCTTCGATGATATGAAGCATCCCTTGGAAGAGCACTCTGTTTTCCAACTAAAGCTGCTCTCTGAAATTATTGATGACACCCATGAGGACTTGATTTCTGATTTTTCATTTGTATCTGGCTTTGATGATATTTATTCATGTACTGACTGTACTGACACTAACCCTTGTGCTGTTTGTGCTGAGTTCCTTGATTCTACTTTGTAGGGTGATAGTGTGACTGAAGCTGTCTGTTCAGCTGAAATTTTTGACATCATGGCTGCTCCAAATATACCATCCATTGAGCAGCCACCCTCCTTAGAGCTCAAGCTACTTCCTGGGAATCTGAAGTATGCTTACTTGAAGAGGAATGAAAAACTTCCAGTCATTATTTCCTCCAACCTTGACTCTGACCAGGAAGCTAAACTATTGGAGGTTCTGAAGAAGCACAAGAAGGCGATTGGGTGGACCTTGGCTGACATCCCAGGAATTAGCCCCTCCAGATGTATGCATAGAATTTTGTTGGAGGATGGGGCTAAACCAGTTAGGCAGCCCCAAAGGCGGCTCAATCCATTGATTCTGGATGTTTTAAAGAAAGAGGTGACGAAACTTCTGCATGCGGGTATCATATACCCCATCTCTGATAGTACTTGGGTAAGTCTAGTACAAGTTGTACCCAAGAAGTCCGGCCTCACAGTGGTAAGAAATGATAATAATGAGCTTGTCCCCACTAGAGTCCAGAATAGCTGGCGAGTCTGTATAGATTATAGGAAGTTGAACCAGGCCATCAGAAAGGATCACTTTCCTTTGCCGTTCATCGACCAGATGCTCGAACGGCTGGCTGGTAAATCCCATTATGTTTTCTTGATGGCTTTTCCGGTTACTTCCAGATCCATATTGCACCAGAGGATCAGGAAAAGACCACTTTCACGTGCCCCTTCGGCACGTTTGCCTATAGGAGGATGCCATTTGGCCTTTGTAATGCTCCTGGCACTTTCCAGAAATGCATGATTAGCATTTTTACTGAATTTATTGAAAATTGCATGGAAGTATTCATGGATGATTTCACTGTATATGGTTCCTCATTTGATGCATGCTTGCATAGTCTGAGTTTAGTTCTAGAAAGATGCATTGAAACTGACCTGGTTTTGAACTATGAAAAGTGTCACTTTATGGTTGAGCAGGGGATTGTTTTGGGGCATGTTATTTCTAAAGAGGGTATTTCAGTAGATCCTGCAAAAATTGATGTGATTTCTACATTGCCTTATCCATCTTGTGTTCGCGAGATTCGTTATTTTCTTGGTCATGCAGGTTTCTACAGGTGCTTCATTAAAGACTTCAGCAAGATAGCTCTTCCTTTGTCAAACCTGCTGAAGAATGATGCCATGTTCCACTTTGATGACAACTGCAAGAAGGCATTTGACTACCTGAAAAGGGCATTGACCTCTACCCCCATCATCCAGCCCCCTGATTGGACCCTCCCTTTTGAGCTCATGTGTGATGCTTCTAACTATGCTGTGGGAGCGGTCCTGGCACAAAGGGTGGGCAAGGCTGCCCATGTCATTCATTATGCTTCTAGGACTTTAGATGCTGCACAATCAAATTACACCACCACTGAAAAGGAACTTCTAGCTGTTGTTTTTGCTCTTGATAAATTTAGGTCATATTTGCTAGGTTCCAAGGTTATTGTTTTCACTGACCATGCAGCTCTAAAGTACCTGTTGAAGAAACCAGAAGCGAAGCCGAGATTGATTCGGTGGATGCTGTTGCTCCAAGAGTTTAATGTGGAGATAAAAGACAAGAGTGGAGCTGAAAATTTAGTAGCTGATCACTTGAGCAGAATAGCAAGGGATGAGGATCCTTCTCCCATCCAGGATGATTTTCCTGATGAGCAGCTTCTACATCTGCATGGGGTAACTCCTTGGTTTGCTGACATAGTTAACTATCTTGTTGCTGGTGTTTTTCCTGCAGGTGCAAGTAGATCCAAGATCCACAAACTTAAGAGTGATTCCAAGTACTACGTCTGGGATGATCCGTACCTTTGGAAGTTTTGCAGTGATCAGGTAATTCGGAGGTGTGTCCCCGATTATGAGACAGAATCTATCTTGTACTTCTCTCATGCCTCTCAAGTAGTTTGACACTTTGGTCCATAGAGGACGGCAAGAAAAGTCCTAGATTCTGGGTTCTACTGGCCCACCATTTTTAGAGATGCCTATGAGGTCTACCGGAATTGTAAGGAGTGTCAAACAGCAGGCCCTGCCATCACTCGTAGGAGTGAAATGCCTCAGCAGCCCATGCTTTTTTGTGAGGTGTTTGATGTGTGGGGAATCGACTTTATGGGTCCTTTCCCTGCATCTTTTGGTTTTCTGTACATTCTTTTGGCTGTTGACTATGTTTCAAAGTGGGTGGAAGCTATCCCCACTAGGACTAACGATTCTAAAATTGTTTCAAAATTTGTTAGGTCCAATATTTTTTGCAGATTTGGCATACCTCGGGCTATTATCAGTGACCAGGGCACTCACTTCTGCAACCGCACCATGGAAGCTCTACTCCGGAAGTATGGAGTTGTGCATAGAGTCTCCACTGCTTACCATCCCCAGACCAATGGCCAGACTGAGATATCAAACAGGGAGATCAAGCAGATCTTAGAGAAAACGGTGCAGCCAAATAGGAAGGACTGGAGCCGCCGTCTAGATGACGCACTGTGGGCTCAGAGGACCGATTTCAAGACGCCAATAGGAATGTCCCCTTTTCGGCTTGTATTTGGTAAGGCATGTCATCTCCCTGTGGAAGTTGAGCACCGTGCGTATTGGGCAGTCAAGTGTTGTAACTTGGAAATGAAAAAAGCTGGTATTGAAAGAAAACTCCGATTCTAAAGACTTGAGGAGCTTAGGCTAGAAGCCTATGAAAGCTCCCGGATTTATAAAGAAAAAACCAAGAATTTTCATGATAGGATGATTGCTAGGAAAGAATTTTCTGTGGGCCAGCAAGTCTTACTGTTTAACTCCCGCCTGAAAGTGATGGCTGGGAAACTTAGGTCCAAGTGGATTGGCCCATTTGTTGTTACTAATGTTTTTCCTTATGGTGCAGTAGAGATTATAAGTGCAGGTAGAAACAAGGCCTTCAAGGTTAACGGGCAGAGGCTAAAGCTATTCCATGAGAGCTCGGTGCCCGAGGATGCTAATGTTGAGGAGCTCTCCTTGGAAGATCCCACCTACACTGCCACATGATCAGGGAGTACCATTTCCTTTCCCTCACTCTGATTTTATAGTTATGTTGTTTCATTGGGGACAATGTATGTTTTAAGTGTGGGGGAGGGAACCAATTGTAGCTTTGTTTTGTTTTGTGTTTCTCTTAGCTCTTGAATAAATTGTGTGAGTCTTTGGTCGGTGAGCTTGATTGGTTTTGATTGATTTGGCACAGATTGATTGCGTGATTTATGTGATGATTCCCCCTAGGTTGAATTTTTTTTTTTTTGGAAAAGTGATCCCCATGTGATTGAAAACTAAACTTTGAGATATTTTGTTGTGATGGCATGATTTATGATAAGTTTGGGGTGATAGGAAGCACACACTAGGGATAGAATCTCGGTCAAACAATTTGCAAAAATGTCCAGGTGAGGATTTGAGCCTCCAGCATGTTTTTAACTGTGTGAATCACTTTTGAGTTGCACTTTCCTGAATTTGCTTGAATCTCTTTATGGTTTGCATGTTTATGTGTTTGCATCAAATGATTTAGGCATTTTCTTTGTAAATAACCATTTAGCCTAAAAATAACCAATTCCTAATGCATGTTCCCTAGTTAGCCCCATTGAGCCTAATTAGCCTGTTAATTCTTGATGACCTTATGTTATGAGCCTAAAATCTGGAAAAACCATGTTAACCCGATCTCAGGATTAGGAAAGCATGGAAGCTTAGCAAGAGAAGGGTTGCAAGAAACTAAGTTTGGGGTGGCTACAAGGAATGTGACATGTCATTCTGGGGTGAGGAAAAGAAAAAAATATATAATAAAAAGGTTGGAGCCAAAAAAGAAAAAAAAAGAAAAAAGAGTAAAAAAAGGTTATAGTCACCCAAAGCATAAAGATAAATGAAGAAAGGAACTTGAGTGGAAATTCAATGTATCAAAAGTTCATGCTCTCTTAGTTCCTAGGGACTTAAGCCCAGTACCTTTGTATATCCTACCCTTAGCCAGGCCCCATTACAACCTTAAAAGACCTTTTGATGTTGCATGCATGTTTTCCGTGGGAACCATTTTGAGATGAAAATCAAATTCATGGGAAGTGCTCTTAAAAGTGAAACTGAGTGAAATGTTGTTAACCTAGACAAACTGAGCGATTGAGTGAAACACTAAATTCCCTTGTGAGGAAGGCGATTGTTTGAATTTGGTGATCTCCCTTTTGTGTGTAACTTGGATCCCTTGCTTAGATTAATGATTGCTTGAATGATGAAATTATCAATTGTTTAGAGTGAATTCATGTGGGGATTGCTTTGTTTGAAAGGGGGGAACATTGAAGGAAAAATTATTTTGATGAATTGCTTGAAATTTGTGCGAATTTGATTGAATCTTTTAAGCTTGTCATGTCTTGAGTCTTTTTGAGTTTTTGAGTTTTAGTTTGCTTGGGGACAAGCAAAGTTTAAGTTTGGGGTATTTTGATAAGCCTCTGGCTCATCTAGTTTTATGACTAGTATGACCATGGTTTTGTGCTAATTATATCCCGTTTTCACCCAAATTAGACTTGATTGTCTTCGAGCAGCATTTTGAGTCGTTTGAGTAGTTTTAGGTTAATTTAGCCAGTTTGGAGTAAAATAATGCACTTATGGCCATTTCATTGTTTTCAGGTTAACTTAGAAGTTAGGGGAATAAAGAAACAGGGGAAATTTCAATCCTGTAGGTATTCGCCCCGCGAGAGTCCACTCGCCTCGCGACCCTGAAAGCCATCCTGAACAGCAGAATGTCATCCTCTCTGTGTCGCCCCGCGAATCATCTTCTCGCCTCGCGACCCTGAAGGCTGAATGTTCCAGAAAAATGCAAACATCTCTGTGTCGCCTCGCGAATCCATGTCTCGCCTCACGAGACTGAAGACCAGAAGCCATGACTCTTCCATTCCTCGCCACGCGAGCCGTACTTCACCCCGCGAGAAGACCGAACGTTGCAGATTCTTCATAATATTCGCCTCGCGAGTGGGCGCAATTCCTGAATGTTATAAATTGATGTTCTGGGCAGATTAGAAGGACTTTTGATTCTCCACTGTTTTTTATAGATTTTCTGATTGTGCTACGTTTTTTATGGAGAACTAATTCCATTAGATTAGTCTACTGTAATCGATTTCCACTGCACTTGAGGTTCTGTAATTCCTATTTTATTTGCTTTTCCCTTTTCAATACTATGCTATATGTTTCTGTTTGCTTAATTCAGGAGTGTATGGTGTTTGTGTCGATTTATTTCAGTGATTTTATGTTCTTATATTGAATCGTGTTTGCTTAATTCGCGTGTGTTCATTCATGTTCGCTTAGTTCATGAGGGCTTAACCCCGTTTGCTTAATTCGGGAATTAGGAACATATATCTCGTAGTAGTGATTTCGCTTGTTAATTGTTGCTACAACCGAAAGGGGATTAGAATCTGCTTAGGGCTTGGAACTTACATGAACCGATGATAGTTGGGAAATCGAGAACAGTAGATTAATCGTCTTTAGCTTATTTGATAAACCTTTAAACTGCTCTGTTTTTATTGCTCTGTGTTTCCTTAATTGTTTTCTTATTTGCATTCAAATCCAACCCCCCCCCCCCCCCTAAAAATGATTTTTGTGGTAAATAACAAGTCAAGAGTCCTTGTGAGACGATATCCGAGTTGTCGCTTCCTGAACTACAGTTTTATAAAACCGCTCGCTTTTTGGCGCGTGCGCGACAGCACGACCAATGATAAACAAATATAAGGTGAAATCACACTCATCAAACCACCCCAAGCTTAAGATTTTGCTTGTCCTCAAGCAATCACTAAGGCCAGACAAGATAAACAATCAGAGCATGGATAGTCAACCAAGAACCCGAGTAACTAATCCAAGTGACAGGCTTATTCAAATAAGAAACCAAGGGACAATCAATTTCAAGTCCAATTAGAAGCTTAGGTTTCCTAAATTCATATTCTCACTAATTCGGGCACTCTACTCACCTCACTCAAGTGTTTAAGGGTATATGACAATTCGCTCAATTTCCTCAAGGAAGGTATTCTACCATAAGCTTGACTATTAACCAAATCTCTAATTTATTAATGAAAACACATAAGAATCAAGAGGTCATTTATTTTGGTTGTAATGGGGCCATGAGATTAATTGTTAGGTGGGGAAATCAAGAAAAGGAAATTTCAAGAAGGCTAAACAAAATCTCAAACAATACAAAGCATGACAACCTTCTAAAATACCTTTTTGGGTTTTAGTTCACTCTTCCACCTTTCTTTCTT
Source organism: Sophora flavescens (assembly GCA_030762895.1). Lineage (NCBI taxonomy): Eukaryota > Viridiplantae > Streptophyta > Magnoliopsida > Fabales > Fabaceae > Sophora > Sophora flavescens. The sequence goes on from CM061065.1 coordinate 219,168,392, forward strand.
TCTCCCTTTTTATTCTTATTTTATTTCTCACTTTCTTTTTCTCATCCCCTTCTCCATTTTTTTTGTTTATTTTATTTTATTTATTTAGAGAAGGGGAGATTTTTGATAACTTTTATAACTTTCTCATCCCTCAATTTAATTTTCAAACTACCTTTTTACCCTTTTTGCAATACTTTAAAAGGTGTCATACCAAGCATCATTCATCAAAATATTTCAAGATACCAAGAAAAGTATTTTATTCTTTTAGGCTCAAAATTGGGTAACTAAGGGGTAGCATTTAATCAATCAAAGCTCAGAAGGCCAGAAAAATACCTAGTGCCTCAATCCTTTTCAAATATGTTTTCAAAAATTTTTAAGTTTCAAAACGGTTTCAAGTCAAGTTCTAGAGAATACAATCCAAGAGGAATAAAACACTCAATCACAAAGAATAGGGTAGATTTAGTGAGTACCCCTTTTAGGATCAAAAATCTCACATTTAGTAGTTTAAAATCAGTGAGAAACACAAATCTAAGGAACCACATGCTAATTATCAACTATCAAAAGATCATCTCAAGCGTTTTTATTTTTAGCCTTATCACAAGAATAAAAAATTGGGTTAAAAAATTCACTATCTCAATTCATTTGGCACCAAGTTTTTACAATTGGATGCATAATCTAAGCAAGGGGCAGTCTAATCATGTGATCATGCAAAACTACGCCAATATGAATGCAACAAGAAAAATGCAAAAATGCAAAAAAAATTGCAAAATTGCAAAAATACCACTACCCCAAGCTTAAAAATTACATTGTCCCCAATGTAAATAATCAAGTCGGAGAGAGGATAAAAATGGAACAACTCACCGAGGTGGTAGCGGGTGCTGGCTCACATGCCAGTAATGGAGATGCTGGAAAATGTGTCACGGCCGCTAGGCCGTGATCAATTCTGGTCTATAGGAGCTGGCCTGTCACGGTCGTGGCTTCCATCACGGCTAGACTGTGATACATTCTGATCTTCAGGGTCCTTCTCATCACGCCCGTGATGGATATCACGGTTGGGTCGTGATCCTTTATGATCTTCTTTGGTTAGCTCATCACGGCCGTGACCACCGTCACGGACTGGGCGTGATGACTTTTGACTTTATTTTTCTTTGTCTTTTTGCTCTTACTGCTTTCATAACCTGAAAATACTTGGCAAAGCCATCAATTAGTGATCTTTCTTCTCTAATCTTCTCAAATTATTCAAAAACAAAATTCAAAAACAAATGGAAAAGGGAAAAGAAAACTTAGGTTGCCTCTCAAGAAGCGCTTATTTACGGTCTTAAGCTTGACCATACTTCTTTCAATCAACCGAGGTCGGCTGGGCCTAGAAGTGCAAGAACACTTCTCTTCCATGGAAGTCCTTGAAAGAGCCGATTTTGTTCATATGGTCAATTGTGCTTTCGCTTTACTCTTTTCACTCTGGGTTTCATGGCCTTACTTCCTCCCGGCGAATGTTTTATTTCCACATGATGAGCAACTCCAACTTCATCACCATTTGGTGCATCATTTGTCTTGCAAAGCTTCGGAGTCGCTTCCATGTTGAGCTCTTCCTTTACCTCTGGAGACATTATATCGATCCTGCACACATGACTCTCAAAAGGAGGGTTGTTATATGAGTTAGTCAAATCAAAATCTACCCTACCTTCCTCTACATTCAGAGTGAGCTTTTTATTCTTTACATCTATTATTGCTCCAGCTGTGGCAAAGAATGGCCTTCCAAGAATGATAGGGAATGTAGAATTCCCGTTCATATCCAATACCATGAAATCGGTAGGAATGAAAAATTTTCCTACCTTTACGAGGACATTCTCTACTATGCCTAGAGGAGTTTTAGTTGAGCCATCCGCAAATTGTAAAGAGAATTGGGATGGACTCAATTCCTTGGTTCTTAACCTCTCAAAGATAGTAAACGGCATCAAGCTCACACTAGCCCCTAAGTCACATAAGGCTTGGTCTATTTTCACTTCTCCAATTGAGCAAGCAATAGAGAAACTACATGGATCTTTTAGTTTAGGAGGCATATTAGTTTTTATCATGATATTGTGCTCCTCAAGTAAGCTCTTAGTTTCTATTTCTACTTGCTTTCCCTTGACCAACCTTTGTGGGAAAGGTATTGGGGGTTGGTACGGTGGTGGAGGGACATATTTATGTTCTATCTCTTCATCTTCGCTCATGTCCTCCTCACATTCCACATCCTTTTCAACCACCCCAAGCTTATCATCCCTCAAGTATATGGCATTACAATGTTCATTGGGATTAACTTCGGGTTGTCCCGGAAACGTACCCTTAGGTCTAGAATATGTACTAGCTTATTGAGCAATCCGAGTTTCTAACATCTTATTATGGATGGCTAAGTTATCTACCTTAGATGCTAACTCTTTTATTGCCTCATTGACTGCCCTACCTTGTTGCCTAAACTCTTCATTTTGTTTTGTTTGAGTTTCAACAAAATTTTCCAAGAGAGACTCAAGTTTAGACTTTTGTACCTGAGGATACCCCGATGCGGGTTTCCTATTACCTTGGCCTTCTTGGAATTCATGGTTCAGCGTGTTGTTGTAGTTCCCGTAGGAGAGGTAAGGGATGTTCTTCCTTCCTTTGTTGTAAGAATTTGGGGGAATATAGTTTGGCAACTTCGGGTTCGTGTCATAGAAGTTGTGACAAGAGTTCACTTGTTCCCCCGAAGCATCGGATCCATGAGCAATACCACGTGGGCACTCCATTATGTCATGTCCCTGCATTCCACAAATCTCACAAACAATATTAGTAGCACCTATTGAACTCACATTAGCCTTTTCAAGCTGATCAAAGCGTTTATTCAGTGAGTCAATTTTAGACATAATAAGATCAGTGCTATTCATTTCAAACTTACCCCCCGAAATCTTTTTCGGGTTATTACCTCTTTCTGAACCCCATTGGTGGTAGTTGGTGGCCACGTTTTCAATGATGTTGAATGCCTCAGTCAGAGGCTTATTCATAAAGGCTCCACCAGCTGCGGAGTCAAGTGACACCTTCGAAGAGTAATCCAATCCGTTGTAGAAGGTGTGCACTAACAACCACCTCTTGAGTCCATGATGTGGGCAAGACTCCAGCAATCCCTTGTAGCGATCCCAAGCTTCGGATAAGCATTCTCCGTCCTTTTGGAAAAGGAGGGTTATCTAGGTTCGTAGGTAAGCCGTCTTGGATGGAGGGAAGAATTTCTCCAAGAATGCCTGCTCCAGTTGGTCCCAAGTCGACAAGGTATTAGCGGGCACTTGATTCAGTCAAGATTTTGCCTTTCCAGTAAGAGAGGAGGGGAATAACCTCAAGCGTATAGCATCGACCGGGACGCCATGAATTCTAATTGCATTGGTGAACTCCAAGAATGTCTCCACATGATCAGTCGGGTGCTCCGAGGGCAATCCTCCGAATTGATGTTGCCTGATCATGCTAATTAGCATAGGCGGTATAGTGTAGTTCTCCGCCTCGATCTCTGGCCTAGCAATCGCAGTTCACAAACCCCTTGCATTTGGGGCTGCGTAGTCCTTCAATGGTTTGGTATCCGGTAGATTTTCCATGAGTGGAATGGGAATCAACCTTTCTCTCTCTCTTTGTAGTCTCCTACGTCTATGAAAGGTCCTCTCGGTTTCGGGGTCAACCTCAATAAGGCTTCCAAGACTTAGGGATCTTTGCATAAAAGATAAAAACAGAGAGATAGATACTCTAGAAAGGAAAAGAGATAAATGAGAATTTTTTTTAACAAAAAACAATTAAAAAAAGAAAAAGAAAGAGTCCAGAAAAATCAATTTAAAAATTAAATTGAGATTCAAGAAAGTACAGTCCCCGGCAATGGCGCCAAAAACTTGATCTGAGATCCGGCAAGTGTACCAGATTCGTTGCCGAGTAATAAAAAGATCGATCCTACAGGGACCATGATCTCAAACCACAACTAATTATTAAATCGATAAAACTGGACTGTATAAAAAAGGGATTTTGAAAAGGTTTTGATTTTTGTAATAAGAATCAAGTAACAATCAAATTTAATATCGCAATTAAACAAAACAGGAAAGCAATTCAAATTGGGGGTTATCAAATTCAAAATGGATTCCTAGGAATTGGGTTACCAACAAGATTGTTTATGTTACTAAATTGACTACCCCTTGTTAATTATCTAAATTGCTTTGAAGGCGAATTTATCCTAAATAAGTTAATGCTCCCTCTCGGGTTACAAAAACCGTGCCCAATTAAACCAACCCCTACTCTCGTGGTAGTTGAATTTAGATCGAACCATTTAAGCCTTGTGACAATTCGTTAATCCTCGAAGGACCGCTTCTAACTCTCGTGATTTAAGTCCTAAGTCTGATTCTATAGATCCGATACCTAAGTTCACCGCTAGGTTCCTCCTTAGAGTATCTATGACACGCAAATAAGTGGCCACCGAATTTACGAGTAATTAAAACAATAGAAATCAGATCTAAAGCAAATTCGAAATTAACAAAGGTAAAACATCAATTCATAACATAAATCAGATCTTGGGCATAGCCCCAATCGCTAGTGGAAAATATACATTAGACGGTAAAGGTTTACGTCAGTTAACCAAAAACTAGACGTTAAAAAGGGGGCGGTGACTGTTTTGTAAATATCAGACTTCATTAATTCACTGTTAACGTCAGTTGTTTTAAGGACTGACATTAAAAGTGAGGCGGTGGCAGTTTTGTAAATATGAAATCACTATTTGCGTCAGTTGTTTAATGAACTGACGTTAAAAGTGTTTTGCAAGAAATTATTAACACTTTTAACGTCAGTTGTTTATAAAACTGACGTTAGAAGTGTGATTTTTACTTCAGTTAAATAAATAACTGACGTAAATAATCAACTCATTCCTATCTTTCTTTCGTTGTCATCTCCCTGTTGTCACTCTTAACGCAGATCATCACTCCATATAGTGCAGTTTATTTCTAATCTTTTTTTTTCAAAAGTTTATTTTTAATCTTAATTAATTAGCTTGAATTAGTAAATTAACAAATTCTTGTGCAAATTAAAATAAATAAACACTTAACATAAAACAAGTTATATATGTATAATCAAATCGTATCTCATTGAAGCGATTCATAAATTACAATTACATGTTTAAAAGATAAAAAATTTCCGCAAGATAGCACTAAAATATAAAAAAGTTTCTGCTTCAACATCATTTTCTTCTCAGTCCTGTCCTCAGAAACTCCAACATTGAATGCATCCCCTCCCTCATTTGAAGTCCTTGATACTCCATCTGAATCCACAGTCACTTTGGAGCCGTGGCAGAGTGAAGGGTGCACTCGATCTGTTTCAGCAATATTCTTGGAACAGCCACTTGGTTCCCAAGCTGAGGTTTTGGAACTGTAGCTGCTGATTCTCCAGAAGGATGATGGTGTGTGCAATTCACATAATGCGATTTACACACCCTTATCACCCATGTAATGCAATTTACACAACCTCAGAAGTTGTTTGACCATTAAGACAGAGACCTTTAAGTCTAAGTATAGGAAGAAAGAGTGATGAAGTTAATCTCCATGGCAGAGCCATATTGTGAAGCAGAAAAATTAAAGGAAGGAAGGAAGCTATTTACAGGAGTATGGGATGAAGTTACTAGGCGTCGTAAGTTGCTAAAAAATTAAATTGATCATTAAGAGCATTAGGTTCCAAGGCGCATTGGGAGTTGGCAGTCATATATTCTAAACGTGCAGAAGAAAACGCCCGAAGGATTAGGAAGAAATAGAACTTTAAGTCTAGGTATAAACTTAGTGCTCATAAAGAGGATTATAGGTTACAATGTGTATGGGTAAGTAGCACAGCAGTAATGGGTAATTTAGTAGCAGAGTAGTCAAAGGAATGAATGCTAGCTTTTGCAGAAACTTATACACTTTTAACGTCAGTTGTTGAATAAAATTGACGTTAAAAGTGTTTTTAAAATAAAAAATATTTATTTTTAACGTCTGTTGTTTATACAACCGACGTTAAAAGTGTGATTTTTACTTCAGTTAAATAAACAACTGACGTAAATAATCCTATATCCCTATCTGAAATGCCCTGTTGTCACTCTTAACACAGTGCATTAACGTCGATTGTTGAATAAAACTGAAGTTAAAAGTGTTTTTAAAATAAAAAATATTTATTTTTAACGCCTCATTGTTTATACAATTGACGTTAAAAGTGTGATTTTTACTTGATTAAATAAATAGCTGACGTAAATAATCCTATATCCCTAGCTATCCGAAATGCCCTGTTGTCACTCAATTAACACAGGTCTCGAGCCATTTTGTGAAGGAATAGAAATATAGAGGAAAAGAAGAGGCGTGTACAGATCGATCTGGAAGAATGTTACTTTATACAGAGACACAACACTTTTAACGTCAGTTGTATTCAACAACAGACGTTAAAAGTGTTTTTTTTTTAAAATATTAATATTTAACGTCAGTTTGTTAATAAAGCGGCGTTAAAAATTAATTGTAACGTCGATTGTTTAATACAACCGACGTTAAATGTTGTTTTATATAACGTTTACACCGCGCCTTATCGCGACTTCGCTCCGTACGCACGTCTCTTTTCTATTTTCATCACGCTCATCCCTAAATCACTCTCAACCCTCACTCTCACTCTCACCCAAAGACAGAACCCTCATCGCGACCTCATCTCCACCGCAACCACCGTGAGGGCTTCTTCGCCACCACCGTGAGGTACACTATTAACCCTAACTCTGTCTTTCCATTCATTCTTTGCAATAACTTGACGTACATCTCTCTTTCCCCTTCCCGCGCACTAACTCTCCTTGTCCCTCTGCTCTCAGTAACCACATCGAACGTTGGCCACCACTCGAGATCCCCTCCCCACCACCACGCGAGCACCTATTTTTGGTGAGGATTTAGGGCACATTTTTGTATTTTTGGTTTTGAGTGTATGTTGAAATTGTAGTCTCAGTAGTTGAAACTTGAAACCGTGAGTTTGAGCTGTTTGGAATGTACGTCTCTGTTTTTGGTTTTGAGTGCATGTTGCTCTGCTGGTTGTTGATCATCACGGCCGTGATGCTAATCACGGCCAGGCCGTGATCGATTCTGCCTGTGATGGCATGGTCTGCATTCGATTGCACGTTACGGCCGTGATGGACATCACTGTCAGGCCATGACCAGTGCTTGGCAATTAATCTTTAAAAACTATAGTTTTCAATCTCCCGTATTGTCCTTATATTGGATATATATATGTTTTGTATATCTACATGACCTATCTAGTTATGGATCGTAGTTGGATGGTTTGTAAGCGTACTAGTGCTGAGTATTTAAAGGGGGTGGGAGAATTTATAGAATTTGCTCAAAGGAATGTTCCTAATAGTAATGGAATGTTCTATTGTCCTTGTGTCAAGTGTTTGAATACGAGGAAATGTACGATGAAGGATATACGTACTCATTTGATTTGTGAAGGGATTTGCTTGAGTTATACAAGATGGATATGGCATGGTGATATGTTGTTGAGTAGTAATACGGCGAGTGTCTCCCAAAGTGAGGACGTTGACGTAGATATGGAGGATGATCGAGTAGAGGACATGATCCGTGATATTGGACAAGAATCTTTTCATCGAGCGCATGTGTATGATAGGTTGTGCGGTGATGCGGATAAGCCTTTATATCCAGGGTGTACTACTCATACACGGTTGTCGGCGGTGCTAAAATTGGTTTGTGTGAAGGCGAGAAATGGTTGGAGCGATAAAAGCTTCACGGAATTGCTCGAAGTGTTGAAAGACTTGCTTCCGGAGGACAACACATTGCCTGACCGTAACTATGAGGCCAAGAAGGTATTGTGTCCTATGGGTATGGAGTATAAGAAGATACACGCATGCCCCAATGATTGCATATTGTACACCGGTGTTCATGAAGACAAACACGATTGCCCCAAATGTGGGTTATCACGATACAAAGTGAAGGGTGGTGATGATGATGATGATGATGATGTGAGAAAAAAGGGTCCTCCTGCGAAGGTGTTGTGGTATCTTCCAATAATTCCAAGGTTCAAGCGATTGTTTGCCAATGCGAAAGATGCGAAGAATCTTAGATGGCATAATGATGAGAGGAAACGTGATGGAAAGGTTCGTCATCCTGCTGATTCTATTCAATGGAAGAATATCGATACTATGTTTCCGGATTTCGCCGATGAGCCAAGAAACCTAAGGCTTGGACTTGCTACGGATGGAATGAATCCTTATGGTAACATGAGTAGTATTCATAGTTCATGGCCTGTTCTGTTGGTGATTTACAACATGCCCCCTTGGTTGTGCATGAAGCGCAAATACATGATGTTGTCTATGATGATTTCGGCCCAAAGCAACCGGAAATGACTTAGATGTTTATCTAGGTCCCTTGATTGAAGACTTGAAAACGTTGTGGGTGGAAGGTGTTGATGTAGTTGATGGGTATTCTCATGAGACTTTCAAGCTTCGTGCCATGTTATTTTGCACCATCAACGACTTTCCAGATATACGGTAACTTGTCCGGCATACGAGTGTCAAGGGGCATAAAGCATGCCCTATATGTGAAGAAGGCACATGCTACACTCAGTTGCATCATGGAAAGAAGACGGTTTACCTTGGGCATCGGAGATTTCTTAGACGTGATCACCCATATCGTAAGATGAAAAAAGCTTTTAATGGATGCCAAGAGACGGAGAAGAAGCGTAGCGTGCCTTAATTGGAGAGCAGGTTTATCGGAGGGTAGAGGACATCGATGTTATATTCGGCAAGTCCAAAAATAAAGGTAAAGCTGTTGAGAAAAACATATGGAAGAAGAGGTCGATATTCTTTGATCTTCCATCGGCGCAAGCTTGATGTCGACAACTTGCATTGATGTGATGCATGTGGAGAAAAATGTGTGTGATAGTGTGATCGGGACGCTTCTCAACATTCAGGGCAAGACAAAGGATGGTGTGAATGCTTGTCTCGACCTCGTTGCTATGGGTATACGAGAGCAGCGATTAGCTCCAGTTGTTGAGGATGGTAAGCGGACTTATTTGCCGCCAAACATGTCATACTTTGTCAAAAAAAAAAGAGACAAAGTTTCATCGGGTGTATTAAGGGCAACAAAGTTCCACATGGTTACTCTTCAAATATGAAGAGGCTTGTCTCTAGTGATCTTAAATTGGTTGGCTTGAAGTCTCATGATTGTCACATCTTGATGCAACAACTTCTGCCCGTTGCTATTCGTGGTATTGCTACAAAAAATGTGAGACATGCCATTACTCGGTTGTGCTCATTCTTCAATTCTATATGTAGCAAAGTCGTTGACCCCCGTATGTTGGATGACTTGGAAGTTGAGGCTGCTACAATCTTGTGCCAATTGGAGATGTATTTTCCTCCTTCCTTTTTCGACATAATGGTTCACTTAATTGTTCATTTGGTGAGGGAGATTAGATTATGTGGGCGGTTTTTCCGAGATGGATGTACCCAGTTGAGCGCTACATGAAGATCTTGAAAGGGTACGTGAAGAATCCTCATCGTCCGAAGCATCTATTGTTCAAAGGTATGTTGCAGAAGAAGCTATTGAGTTTTGTTCGGACTACCTTCATAACACGGATCCTATAGGGGTTCCTAAGCCTCGGCATGATGAGATCAGATGTCAAGGTAAGGGTACACATGGCTTAAGAATTAATAGGGAGGATCGGGAGGAAGTGCTTCAAGCACATTTGTATGTATTGAACAACATCGAATGTGTTCAGCCTTTCTTATTTGAACATAAAAGAAAAGTCAATCAAGAAAACCCTCGAATGAGCGAAAGGTGGTTGTTGAACAAGCATAACAAGACTTTCTTACCATGGTTCAAGGAAGAAATGCTTAAGGATGGTAATCCGCTTCGATGACGTAAAATGGCTAGCACGTGGGCCTAACTTCAACGTCATATGTTGGAGCGGATACGACATAAATAACTTTTCCTTTTATACAAAGGAACAAGATAACAAGAGTACCATGCAAAATAGTGGGGTTATGATCGTGGCCGAAGCAATGCACTTCTCTAATGCAAAGGACACAAAACTCGTTACAGCACCGAGACCTTACTTTGGATATATTGAAGATATTTGGGTGCTCAATTACACTAAGCTTACGGTGCCGGTATTTAAATGTAAGTGGGTTGATAGTAACGGTGGTGTACAAACCGACGAATTGGGGTTCACATTGGTAGACCTCAACAAGTTAGGTCATATAAATGAGCCTTTCATAATGGCTTCCCAAGCAAAACAAGTGTTCTACATCACTGATCCTTCTAACAAAAGGTTGTCCGTGGTTCTCCAAGGAAAAAGCATGTATAATGGTAGTGATGAAAATGAAGATTCAAATCTTGATATTCTTGAGACTCCTTCTTTTTCAACAAACATGCCTACTATAATCGAGGAGACACAGGTGGACGATGTACATGCCACTCGTGATGATCATCACGAAGGGATATTGATATAGGTAGTTTAAACTTAGTATACATTTATAACCTATGTTAATAAATATATATTGTTTTGAACAGGCATACATATGGATCATTGTTCCATTTTTCCTTTGCAATTCTTTAATGTGTGTGATATTCTGTGTTACTGGGATATTTACTGAATGCAGGGATGGCTTAGGGGAGTGATATTTTAAAACTGAATTTAAAAAAAAATACTATTAACGTCAGTTGTATCATACAACTGGCGTTAAAAGTATTTTATAAAAATATACGGTACACTATTAACGTCAGTTGTTTATTACAACCGACGTTAAAATTAAGACCTTTAACGTCAGTTCTTTATAACAATTGACGTTAGTTTTAACAAAATTAACGTCGGTTATGTTAAAAAACTGACGTTAATTTTGACAAAATTAACGTCAGTTGTGTTAAAGAACCGACGTTAATAGTGTTATATTTAACGTCAGTTCTCAACTGACGTTAAAAGTTTAACTTTTAACGTCAGCTGTATTTACGTCAGTCAGTATTCTGACGTAAAAAATCAATTTTAACTGACGTAAAAATCACTTATTGCACTAGCGAATCCCTAGAAATAAAGCTATTACTCAAGCATTGCCATGATGATGACAAGCTTGGTTAACAAAAACATGAAATAAAACCTAAGAGAAGAAAAGAAGAAGAAGAAGAGAATCCTAAAAATTTGCCTAAGTGTAGCAGCCCAAAGTCTCCTCCTAATTGCCCTATTTATAGATTAGGGTAATTTGAATCCCAATCAAACACAAATTCAGATCAAATCAGTTTCTTCATATCCAAATATTGCGCATCACGGCCGTGACGGATTCTGCCTTGGAGGTTGCTTCACTGGTTGGTCTGTCACGATCGTGACTTCCATCACGGCTAGGCCGTGATCAGTTCTGCCTGTGAGGGTCTGGTTCAGCTGACATGTCACGGCCGTGATGGTCATCACGGGCTGGCCGTGACCAGTTCTGACTTTAGCCTTCTTTCTTTTTAGCTTTGCTCGATCATGGACGATGGCTGTCACGGCTAGGCCGTGATGGGCTCTGTTTGGCTCATTTTCTTCACTTTTCAAGCCCCATCTTCATGCAAGCTCCATCATGGTTAATCTTGAGCATTCTAAGCCTTAATTCCTGCACAACAACACCACAAAACCGCCTTACCCGCTCCAAGGTAAAAACTAACCAAAATCAAATTAAAAATGCCTAAACTATATGAAAATGCATGCAATATGATAAACAAATATGAGGTGAAATCACACTCATCAATGGACCTGTTCGGAGAGTTCACACAACAGAGACGGTGCAGATCACATTACCACCTGTGGATATCTGCTTACAACATTGGGCTGCCTAGGGTTTGGTGGTCTTAGGTCCTCAGCAGCCCCAGGATCCACCTCCTCAGGAGGTAGCACCTGTCGAGCCTATTGAGGAGGATCCACAGGAGATTATGGAGGACGACCCTCAGGAGTATTTGGAGGATGATCCCGTTGAGGAGATAGATGAGGATCCTCAGTATTATCCACTTGACGAGGATGATGATGATGCTCCCGATGAGGGAGGTGATGTGGATAACCATCCACCAGTTGTATCTCCGCATGGTGGAGATAACCGTAGTGGCCTCCCTAACGGATACCACTAGGACTAGACCAGCCATGGGTTTTTCTTTTCTTTTATGATGGTAGTATCTGTGTAGTTGCTTTGGCTTTTGTATCTGACTACGTATCTTTAAGTTGTTTAACCCATATCAAGTGTGTTAATGTTTGAACTAGTTTTTGTGAAGGACTATGTTGAACCACTCAATGTAACTTCTGTCAAAATATCCTATCGTCAAGAAGGCTTTTATTAAGGTAAAATGGTGTTTATGTATATTTCATGGTGTTATTAATGTTTCGTTGCATATGTTTTCTGAAAGAAATCGACGTGTCACTAATAATGTTATTTTTTTCGTAAAACGATGTGATTAATGTGATGCCCGAGGAAAGGGTGTCACCCCATACACCCACTCGGCATCATCAGGAAGAGGGGTATCCAAGGAGTTAATAACCATCACCTTCTGATTAATGCATGGGTCCTCATAAAAAGTAACAACATATTTTCCTCTCTCCAACCTTGCATGATCCATGCGCACATGACCTATACTAATACTAGAATGATTGGCTGGACAAAAATCATTGGGGGGGTTTGGTTTGAAATTCAATTAAGAAAACAAAGCAATAACAGAGCAATAAAACATAGCAGTTGAAGAGATTATCGAATAGCTAAAAAACGATTAATCTACTGTTCTCGATTTCCCAGCTATCATCGGTTCAAGCAAACTCCAAGCCCTAAGCAGATTATAATCCCCTCCCGGTTGTAGCAACAATTTACAAGCAAAATCTCTACTACAGATATATGTTCCTATCCCGAATTAAGCAAACGGGGTTAAGCCCTTCGTGAACTAAGCGAACACGAATTGAACACACGCGAATTAAGCAAACGCGATTATATATAGGAACATAACATCACCGAAACAAATCAACACAACACTATACACTCCTGAATTAAGCAAACAGAAATATATAGCATAGCATTGAAAAGGGAAAAGCATACAAAACAGGAATTACAAGAACCTCAAGTATGGTGGAAATCAATTACAGTAGATTAATCTAAGAAATTTAGTTCTCCATGGAAAAACGAAATACACGGAAAATATGTAAAAACAATGGAGAAGCAAAAGTTCTTTCCATATGCCCAGAACAGCCTTTTATAATATTCAGAAACTGAGCCCACTCGCGAGGCGAACCCTCATTCGCGAGGCGAATATTGTGAAGAGTCAGCAACGTTTGGTCTTCTCGCGGGGCGAAGTACTGCTCACGTGGCGAGGAATGGAAGAGTCATGGCTTCTGGTCTTCAGTATCACGAGGCAAGACATGGATCCTCGAGGCGACATAGAATGGGTTGCAATTCTCTGGAACAGTTAGCTATCAGGGTCGCGAGGTGAGGTGTTGTTCGCGGGGCGAACCAGAGAGGATGACATTTTTGCTGTTCAGCTGGCTTTCAGGTTCGCGTGGCGAGAAGACTCTCGCGAGGCGAACACCTCCAGACTTGAAACTTCCCTGATTCTTTATTCCCTTGACTTCTAACTTAACCTGAAAACAATAAAATAGCCATAAGTGCTTTATTTGACTCAAAACTGGCTAAATTAACCTAAAACTACTTTAGAGACTCAAAACCTTGCTTGAGGACAATCTAATCTAATTTGGGTGAAAATGAGATATAATTAGCACAAAACCCTGGTCATACTATAGCACAAAACCCTGGTCATACTAGCCATAAAACTAGATGAGCCAGAGGCTTATCAAAAATCCTCCTTCATTAACTAATTGATTTGAAATAGGAAAGTCAATAGCCTTGTTTTTAGTAACTGAATCATTAGAATTAAAACCTTTCGAATTTGAATTAATTCCAGATGATCCTAATCCCGTATCATGCGTCTGAGAATCCGCAGCATTGAAGACATTCCAACTAGGATCTGTAACGTCCTTATCTTCATTAAGCCAGTGGTCACCGCCGCCGCCACTAGCTGGACGTCGGCTCTGTCTCCCATTATTGGTTGCATGAAATTTAGGATTGTGATTCTGCACTGATTCTTCTCCATGGATTTTCGTTGAACCATTCTCGTCTCCCAACCACGTGTTCTCACTGCCACCACCAAGGCTATGTTTGGATTGGTGGAAGAGAATGGAATGGAACGGAGCGGAACATAATGGAATGGAATGGAGCGGAATGGAGTGGAATAAAAATTATGTTCCATTGTTTGGATACTTTAATTTGAAAGTTTGAAAAATAGACGGAATGGAATGTGTTATAATTTTTTTATTCCTATATTACCCTTTTTCTATAAACATTGATGTTTTATATTTTTGGTAAAAAACGTTAATATTTTATTTATCATCAAGAGATGAAACTCATGCTTACGTGAGACAACCAATAGTATAGTAAAGTGCTTGACTTCTTTTTTTTTGGGTAAACAAAGTGCTTGACTTCTTTTCTGAAAACAAAAAGTGCTTGACTTGAGGTGCAGAGAAGGGAAGAAGATGTGAGGTGCAGAAATGGACAATAGTGATAAACACTGTTGAAATTGCGATGACAAGCCAGGAAAATCGAAAAGCGAAGAAGAGAGGGAGAAAGGTTAGGTTGATTGCATTTGTGGGTCTGGGAATAATAACACACAACTCTGACGAGGTCTTCAATTACTGGGAACCCTTCAACAAAATGAGCATTCTATAGGTTCCAAAATAAGAAGCATCTGTTTGAAGAATCTCAGGATAAATCTGTAATTTTCTAAGTTTATGAAGCATCTGATCTTCATTCCATCACATTCCTCCCAAATTGGAGGGGAACAAAAATATGAATAAGTGATGGAATGGGATGGAATGAGTTCCATTGGGTTCCATTCCATTCCATTCATTTTTATGTAATCCAAACAATGGAGCATTATATCATTTCATTCCATTCCCTTCCATTCCACCCCCTTCCATCAATCCAAACATAGCCCAAGCCTCCTAGGTTCTGCACGGATCTCAGCCCCCCACTCCATTACTCAATCATCAACATCTCTCTCCAACAGCTTAGGGCAATCAACCATCTCTGTCATAAATCCTACAGGGAGGTTATGAACTTGTACCCAAAACTCGACGTGATACAGAGGAGAAACGAAACCACCATCCCCCTCATCCAATAACGACAAACACTCCATACACCCCTCCATTAGAAATAGGAGAAAGAAAAACCGCATACGCCCCTCCATTAGAAAGAGGAAAAAGAAAAACCAAAAACCCTCACAAAGAGAGAAATAACCAAAGCTCTCACAAAGAGAGAAAACCAAAACTCCCCATTAGTTAAAATGAATTGTCAAATGAATGTTAGATATTTAAATTGTGTAAATTATAATTATTCTACTTTGAATATCTATTGTCTATTCTTTGTTTGTTTTCATATCTTAAAGTAAAATGTCCTTTCAACAATCATTTTTATAAAATAAATAAATAAATAAATAAATTTCTAATGTTGTAAGTATTATAAAGAATATTTTGTCATCTTTAACCTTATGCAACAGGGAATTTATCTTAAAATAAAATTCCTTCCCATTTTTTATTTTGATATTTTTTTAATTAATTAAAATATAAAAAATTACAATATTCATGCAACAATATATAAAGTTGATGTATGGATTTTTCATCCTTAAGTGTCATATGTCTCTGTAAGGGTATAATATTATAGTTTCGCTATTTTAATATTATGCAAGAGTAAAATTATTTTAAAGATAATTTTTTCTTCAATTTTTCTCTTTTAGTAATATTATTTATTTATTAATAAAAAATAAATCCTATTAAAATTGACGAAACGATCTTGATGTTTTCCATCCTTAAGTTCCATAAGAATTGGTTTGCCATAGTATAGCACCGTTATCTTGAATAGGAATGAATTAGTTTTAAAATAAAATCTCTCTACAAAA
Organism: Sophora flavescens; assembly: GCA_030762895.1. Classification (NCBI taxonomy): domain Eukaryota; kingdom Viridiplantae; phylum Streptophyta; class Magnoliopsida; order Fabales; family Fabaceae; genus Sophora; species Sophora flavescens. Next base: position 219,184,354 of record CM061065.1, read on the forward strand.
CAAAAATTTTCAAAAATTTAAAAGTTCTACCAACTAAATACGCGTATAAGTGTTAGAAAGCACTTTTATTTAAAAATATTATTTATTTAAAAAAAATGAAACAAACATGTTTTTAGAGGAGTGAGGATCTAAGCATTGCAAATGCTTAAAATACCAGCCAGACTCTTTCAACAAATGTTTACACATGAACAACCCCGAAAAAATGCAATAATTTGCAAACACCAGAATTCTACCAAAATTTTATGAAGAGATTACAAGATCATGTCATTTCTAAGCAGCGCATGAGGCTAAGACAAGAATATAGGTGTTACTGTGTTAGTGAAGCCCTTTCAGTTTAATTCAAGTGGGAGGTTTGTTGGATTCCTGTTCTAAAAGATGACAACTTGGCTTGAGATATTATACAATAATAATCATTGAGATAATATGAAATTTCCCAAAGTTTGCATGAAAGGGTTGAGAGAAGGCACATTAGTCAAAGTTACTGATCTTTTTTCTATTTAATTGAGAATGCTATGAGCGTCAATCATATTACTGCTACATATTTAAAGGTTAACAATCATAAAATAAAAAAAACAAAAAAATAAAAAAATAATAATAATAATAATAATAATAATTTTTTACCCCTGGTTACACAAATAACAAGTGAAATAACAAATATTTTTTTGTCTAAACCCAGTATATATCAATGCTATCAGCGAATGACTAATCACTGTTCGTGAGACGTGGCTTCCGCTGGCCAAGCATTATTTTAATATTGTCAGAAATCGACCCGGGGCCTTAATAACACCAATAATATTAGTTAAAATATTAATTACTTTTTAAGTTTTAACATTTTAAGTGTTTTCCTGGTCCCATGCTATTAATACACTTTAGAGAAGCCGCCACTTCAATGCTCAGCTGCAGATTTCAGGTTTAGCAACAAGAATATTTTTTAGGATTCTTTGTTTAAGATTCATACTTAATCTTAGGAGTAATCAAAGAAGGTTGATTGGGCTAAAGACAGTGCAAATTCTCATTGACAATCTGTTGTTTTGTCTCTAACTCTGCAATAGCTGTCTATACTCTATATACGTTGAATGACGGCTATGCAATGCAATTGGTGCATGTGGGTCACATTATTGGTGTTCAACAGCACAACCTTCCACGAAGCATTTCCTTTCGTTTTAAACTTCATTTATTGTAATTTTATTTTCCCCTTTTATGACAGAGCCAGTTTGTGCCAGAACACAATATTTTCCGTGTGCTGATTGATAAATTTTAACGTGACTATAGTTAATGACAGAGCACAAGTGCGTGCTTCAAAAAGATTTTTATTATTAATTTCAATAAATTGATATAAATTTTAAGAAGTACCAACGTAAAATTAATAATTAATATCTTTCTGGAGCACTTATTTTAAATATATCCTCCAGAAACATGGAATGATTTCTTATTTTAATTTTCTTTCTCTTTCTCTTTATCTTCATGGAATAAGTTTTCCTGTTGTTATTATTTTATTAGGTACGTAGTAGCTATGGTATCTTCCTTTACATGATACGCCGTTGCCAACATAACAAATCAAAGAAGAAAAAATAAAAGAGGAAGAAAAAACAAAATTGGTCGTGACTCTTGTCATGTGTGCACTATTTTTTTCATGCAAATTCCTAGCATTTGTATTCTTCTGTTGAAAATTTGGATTCTTTGTCTGTTTGCTTGATAATAGCCAATTTTTTTCTATTAGCAGTCCATTCAAAAGGGAATGTATGTACCATTATTTTATTTTTATTTTTTTGATTACAAGATGTATCATTATTTTTGAACTCCTCTTTTAGAATTAAGTATATATGAATATGATATATGATGATGTTCCATATATATATATGCAACTTAGGTGGGTGAAGAAGCATCCTCCATTCGGGACTAAATACTTATCCGGTGAAGTTTTTATATTTTGGTGAATTACTTATAAGGTAAAGTTTGTAAAACTCAGCATCCACTATTCTAAATCCAGTAAGTTAGATAAAACTCACCGTCCCTTGTTCCTTCTACACTATTCTGCATTAAAGATTCCCATGTACTTATCCAGTGAAGTTAGTTAAAAAGAGTCAGGTAAAATCTTTTACTGCCCCATCTATCTTATCAAAGGTTATTCTTCTCAGTTACCAAGAGTTAAATACAAGTAGACCCATCATTTAGGGGATTGCTAAGGACAAGTGTTAGGACTGTCTTATTCTTGCCCCTTGAGGACTTGCAGCTGCCATTCAGTTCCTGTTGGTGTTTTGGTTCCCTCAAAATCTATCATCAGCTGCAAACATGTTGAGGTAAGGAAAACTATTGGACTCAGAAATAGCAGGATCCTTGTCAATTTTAAATTTTGTTATCAGAATTGAGAGTGACATAGCTCTAATTTCAACTGAATTTTGCTTTGCATATACCAGAACACCACTTTAGAATCAATATAAAGTTGGGTTGTTTGAAGCTTCTGATTCCAGGCCAAAAAAAAGCTAGATTCCTTTTCCCCTTAATGAAATATCAAATATCTTATTGTATGATCACCTCTTGTGATTTCTCTATATGTACATCTTCTCCTTTTCTTTGGTTTTTTTTATGTAAGTTGTGAAAATTTAATTAGACTTTGGAGGAAACAAAAATTCTAATTCAATCACTTGCAAAAAGTTTCTTCTGATTTGAGTTATGTGGGCTATATATGTAGGAAGTGACTGATGGAAGATAAATATAGTGTAGTTAGGCAGCACAGTGGGATATGGAAGTGTTTGAGAGATGGAGAGTTTGAAGAAGAAGAAGTTTGGGCTACTCTCAAAGACAGAGATGATTATAGTACTGGAGTTGGAAAGCCAAAAGACAAGGAGTCCTCTACTCTTCCTGCAGTCCCTAGGCCCCTCAAAACAGAAGGAAGAATGGTCCCAAGTGCTAGTTCCTCCCATGAAGCTAAAGTTTTTCAGCAATCAGCACCTGTCAACATTCCTGAGTGGTCAAAGATTTATAGGAATGGCCAAAATGAGAAGGGCCCCAGGAATGTTTCAAGGTTTGATGATTATGATTTCTATCATTCTGTTGATGATGAAAATGATGATGATGAGGATGCAGAGGAAGATGATGAGTATGATTCCAAGGTTCCCCCACATGAATTTATTGCTAGAAGGCTTGCAAGGAGTCAGATATCCTCATTTTCTGTTTTAGAAGGTGTTGGGAGAACCCTTAAAGGTAGGGATCTTAGCAAAGTGAGGAATGCTGTGCTCACAAAAACTGGTTTCCTTGAATCACTATGAAGGGGTCTCTTCAACAGTACTAGTTCTACTTCTTTGAGTTCTTTCACATTTGTGATGTATATAGTGGGTTTGTAGTTAGTGGTTCCTTAGCAATGGAGATTGTGTTCATTCTTGGGGTATAAAAGATTCATTTTGCCACTCACCATGAAAAACAATGAATCAAATTGGTTGTGGCACAAACTCAAGTGATCTCAACCTCCTCTTATATATTTGTCTCAAATGTTATGTTGTTTAGAGCATCATACAAACACAATGATGGATGTTAAATGTGAATGTATCGAAATTGAATCATAAAGGCTAGAGCCATAAATCATTTAGAAGTACAATAGTGTTTTACTTACTCATCATTGTGCTTTTGCTTTTGCTTTTTCTTTGAGCAAATCTATCTCCTTTCTTCCCTTTTCTCTTGTGTTTACTTCCTGCACGTGAACCTTCGAGACCAATACGTTATGATGACCCAAGTTATCACTCCCTAAATCTTAATTTGGCACCCCATTATGACTTTTTTTGGTTCCGTTTGTTTTCATTTTTTCCTTTTTTTTTTTTTTGTTTTGTTTAAATGCTATTGTTGTTCCCCATTTTCTACTTTAAAACATAATTGAATTAAAGCTATATAATGACGTGTTAATTGGTTTTTTTTTCTATGTTTCATACGCGAGGCATGTTAATTGTATTAATGAGAAAAAAGGAAAAGCCCATAAAAATATTGACAATAACCTTTGCTTGAGCTGAACATTGATAGTGTTGATATAACTTTTCACCTTGTGTGAGATCTAAGATGTAACATATATCAGCAGCTCCGTCAAAGTTGTTTGCAATTTCAATTAAACTCTAGATGAGTTAATTGTTTGTCTAAAGTCTAAACTCTAAACATAACTAAACGAGGGATTTGATCCTCTCCGGTACTATTCTATCCATCTCTCTCTTAATTTTATTATCTCTCTTCATCATTTGTCCATTCTCTCTCCAATATCTTTGTTCTCCTCCTTTATTTGTGACAGAAATGTTTTGTTCCCGATATTATTCTTTTATATACGTGTGTGTATATTATTCTTCTATAACCTACACACATAGGGTGCTGCAACTACACCAGAGACCAGGGCCAGCATAAGGGTAAGCAGGTAAAACTAGGGCTTTAGACTTCCCAAAATTTTTTTTTACTAACTATTTTAATAATATTTTTTAAAAAAAAATGTTAAAGAGTCAGTTATATAAAAAGTCGAGTGAGCAACTGTATAAAAGACTTTTCATTTTTCTCAATCATGGCTCATCTCACGTATTTCTATCTCACCCATAGAGTAGCTTATTAATAAAATAACGTTAATATTTTTTAGTATTTTGCTATAAAAAAATAAAAAATGATGATCTTCACTCATGACTCATTTCTATCTGTATGTCTTACTCATCTATCTCCTACTTTGGCCTTTCAATCACGTCACTCTCTCACTCTCCGTCTCTTATCAATTTGACAATTTCTTTCACGAACTATTTTCTCTCGATAGATAATACTATTTGTTATTTATTTTGTTTCGCAAAAAAAATAATTCAACAGCTATACTTTTCAAACTCTCACACTCTCATCATGTCTCTATTCATTGTCTCATCCATCTCTCAGTTCTCTAAATTTTAGGCACGACTATTTCGTATGAGATATTGTTTACGGTAAACCCAGTTAGTAAAAATATGCAATCAAAGGATATTTGTGTCGATGTTGCTATCGAACAATGGAAAGGCCATATTTCATTTTTTGAAAAATATATAGGGAAGAAGGATTTGAAAATGCTATAATTTCTGCCAAAGAAATTGCTATAGAAATGAATATAGAACCTAAGTTCCATGAAAATATACTATTCGTAGAAAGAAACAATTTGATGAGATTGTTGACAATGAAGTTGTAACATCTCCTAAAGAAACATTTAAAATTGATTACTTCTTGTACATAATAGGTAAAGTAATTATCACTTCATTTCAAAGTAGATTTGAACAATTTAAAATGTATCAAGATATTTTTGGTTTTCTATTTAGCATTGAGAAATTAAGGTCATTGGATAATGAAAATTTAAAAGAAAATTGTCTTAACCTTGAACGTTCATTAAAACATAATGACAACTTTTATATTGATGGATTAGGTTTATTTACAGAACTAAATTTTTAAGAGAAATTATACAAGTGGAAAATGATACACCAATTGACATAATTATATAATAAGGCTTGATTCTTTTACAAATGCATATATCGCTTATAGAATAATGTTAACGATTCTCGTAACTGTTGCTTCGACATAAAGAAGTTTTTCAAAATTAAAATTAATAAAATCTTATCTTAGATCGATAATGTCTCAACAAAGATTAAGTGGACTAGCTTTATTATCGATTAAAAAAAATTGTTAAATGAAATCGATTATAATAATTTAATAAATGATTTTACATCCCAAAAATCATGAAAAATAAACTTTAAATAAAAATATAATAATTTTAATAAAATTTTATTATTTGTTTTAAAAGGCCTCACTTTAGAGTTCCCTTTAGGCCTCCAAAAGTGTTGGACCGGCCCTGCCAGAGACAAACGCTCCATGGGGGCTGAGAAACTATCACAATGGCAAAGCTGAGAAATCACATAAAACTTGGATAAGAATCAATTCAGCTAGAAGTGAAAGCTAAGGGGGGTTGCTTCAGCTAGAATCGATTTCAAGTGGACGAATACCTTTTTTAACCAAGACCCAAACATCCTCTCAACCCAATAAAATCCTTGAAGAGCATTGCGAACGCGTGTTGGATGATGCACAACGCAGAACCAAACAGGCACTAAATATATTATACAAATAGTATAACTGGATTTACAAATATTAAAATAACGTAACTCCATTATTATTAGATCCATTACAAGAATAAGGCTAATTAGCGACGGAAATTTTGCGACGGCCTCAAATCCGTCGCTAATTTTATATTTTCCAAAGGTCAAAGTCGTCGCAAATGGTAAAAGAGATTACTGACGGCATTTCCGTAGCAAATCCGTCAGTACCATCCTGCCATTTTACACGAAATTTTTCGCTAATTTTATATTTTCCAAAGGTCAAAGTCGTCGCAAATGGTAAAAGAGATTACTGACGGCATTTCCGTAGCAAATCCGTCAGTACCATCCATGCCCGTCGCTAATGTGCAAATGTGTGTCCAAGGTCATTTGCGACAGCCATATTGGTTTGCGACGGACTATACTTTTGTGACGGGCATTCTAAATTTGTGACGGAATCCTGATTTGCGACGGCTTGGCCATCGCTAATATTTAAAGGTCGTCGCTAATTTCCATTAAGTTAATCAACAGTTCTCTTCCTCCTCACTTCCCATCTTCCCACATACGGTTTTCTTCCTCCCCTCTCACTCTGTTTCTCTGCTCTCACTGTAACACCCTAAACTTGGCATCACATGGCTACCCATTGCGGAAACAAAATTCATTAAATTGCTGGTTACTTTCGGAAAATAATAATTTCTTATTAAATAAATATACTAAAATAGTGATGGAATAGTTTTTTTCAAGATGGATGAACACTCGGAATATGAATAACGGAAACACACATATATGTAAACATTAACAGTAGTAGCATAAGTACTCAATTACAATGTGTGAACACCTAATTTTGTCCGGGTATATTTTTATCCTTTTAATAATAATAATAAATAAATAAATAAATATTCCAAAAAAAAATAATTTGTTTGTCTGATTTCTTGGTTATTTTTAAGAAAAGTTAAATTTAAAAAAAAAGAAAAATAAAAAAGAAAAAAAGAAGAAGAAACGTTGAGTCCCTTCCCAGCAACATCTACCCCCTACTGTTGGTCTTTCTCCTCCAGCTTCCATCTTTAACCAACATGTACCCAAGCCACTTTTGAATATAGCAAAAATCAGAACTCGGATGGGGGCTGCTCAAGGAGGCCAGTGCAACTGTCAGCATGATAACCTCTGCAACACTCAAGTTTGCAAGGTCCCAATGACATTGAGAAGAGTTCATCTCCTTCTATAAAAAGGACCCAACAAAAACAACAAAGGGGGGAAGACAGAACATAATACTCTCTGATACCAAGAGGAAAAGATCGAAAAAACCTCTTTCTTTCCTTCTTTCGTTCTCTGTTTCTCCTTGCACCATCTCCTTCTTCCTCCTACCATCTCTCTTCTTCTTCAACAACCCAACAACAATAAAACAAAAAAAGCCACATACACACATACAACTCAGATCCGTTTCTGGTTCGCACACCCCACACCCCAAACGGCCAGCCCCACCGCAACACCAAGCCAGATCCGCCACGGGCACCGCTGCATCGCCGCTGCTACCCCAAACCAGCGCCGCTGCCTTGATCCAGCTCCTCTGTGATCGCGACCCACGCCAGCGCCCAGTCCCGTCACCGCGTCGTCTCCTCCGTGCTCTCCTCGGCCGTGCTCGCTCCTGTACGGGTCCACCCCTGCAGAACCACCAATCTCTCTGGTCCTCTATCACGTTGGTAATGAAGCTAGAAGCTTCCTTCAAGTTTTTTTTTCCTTCTGTCTTTTTGTTATTTATTTATGGCCTTATGATGGTTCTGATGGTTTGCTTGGACTTGTGCTTGTTGCATGAGGCCCAAACACATTTTTGTTTGTTTGGTTTTGGCCATTTATTGTCATGTTAGAATGTTGGGCCAAGTAATCTGTCTCAAAAAATATATTAACATATTATGTTTCTTTTAAATGATAAAAATATTTTCCTGAATTTAAGTCTTAAAATAAGGAAAAATATAAAAAAATCAAAATTAAATCTTTATAAAAAAAATTAATTAAAAATCAACCAACCAATCAAATCTTTTCTAAAAGAACTACGTGGCTTTGAGTTTCCCATCGCACCCGGGAATACGTAGGAGCAAGATAAATCATCTTGTCGGGCCAAAACTAAATTTTTCCTTTTTTGTATCTCCTTTTTATGTCAAAATAATTAATCAAAAAATTAAACTTTTCTATTTTTAGGGATGCTCTATGGACACGGTGCCATGTTCAGTCCCTTAGATTTGAGGTTGCCCTGTGGACTCATGTGCCACGTTCAACCTCATTTAATTAATTTTCCTTTTTTTTTTCATCCCCTTTTTATGTTAAAATAATTAATCAAAATAATTAAACTTTTTTCTTTCCAGGGATGCTCTATGGACACGGTGTCATGTTTAATCCCTTAGATTTGAGGTTGCCCTGTGGACTCATGTGCCATGTTCGATCTCATTTAGTTTTTATAAACCATAAAGTTAAAAATAAAAAAAATTAATAAAAAAAATTTAAAATATTAAAAGTTAAAAATAATTATTTCTTGTAAATAACTTTTGGGGTAAAATAAATATTTAAAAGACTATTAAAATGTTTTTGCACAATTAACTTAAGGTACCGTTTTTTTAAACGGGCGATGTGGGGTGCTAACACCTTCCCTATTCGTAACCGACTCCCGAATCCAAATCTCTGTCTTTTTTAAGACCAGTTTACCTTTAAATAATTGGGTTTTCTAAGATTTTCCCAATAAAAATCTTAGTGGCGACTCCTCTGTTTTTACCTCCCTTTTCGCGACTCCCGGACGGGACGGTCGCGACAGCTGGCGACTCCACTGGGGAATTTTGAGAGTCAGGCCTATCATAGTTGGTTGTGCATTTTTTTTAACAGCTTTGAAAATATTTGTTTTACCCTTTTTTTATTTTATTTCTTTTTATGATTTCATAACTGCTCTTATATATTCTTGCAACCTTAGGGTAGAGAATTTTTTGTATCGGTATTTGTTTGTTCCTTTTGCAGGTTTGGGGTAGTTTTATTTTAGTAGGTTTTTGTGAAGGTTTGTGTGCTCCCATCACACACATCACTATTACAACTTGAACACACTTTTGACTCTATACCCGAGCTTGCTCAAAACTCAAGGATTAGGCGGTGTCTCGACATTGTCATTGAAGAGGTCTCGTACCTCCCTGATATTTGTTGATTCACCACTCAGGTTGTACCCGATATCATGGGATGGTCATATTGAGATGGTTTATCCCTACTTGTGACTAGATTCATGAATCGGATCCTTATCTTTCGGGATAGGGGCAATCTGGGAACCATGGCTTTTAGAAGTCTAGACCCTACCTGATTTTCACTGATAGAGCAAACTTAGGGGCCAACCAATTAGAGTTATGACTTCAGCTGTGTCCGACCCTAAGTTTTAACCGTCTTAAGACACAAAAGGGGGCATGATTATTCTCTACCTTTCTCTTCATATTCATACATCCATTTCAATTTTCAAAATAGGAAACGACCCATTTTTTAAAAAACAAAAAAAAAAAACCATTTCATGCATTCAAAAAAGAAAAAAATACCTTTTTTTTTCCCTTCATTTGTCTCTAAACAAAGAATTCTCATTTGTCTCCAAACAAAGAAAATAAATTCATTCATCTCATGCATTTATAAAAAATGATTCTTCTAAAAAAAAATAAAAAAAATAAGAAGTTCATTTCATGTATCACTGTTATGATAGAAGTTCCTTCATGCATCTCATGTATTAAAATTTGGGTTAGTATAAAAATAAAAATAAACATAAATCTTTTCCATGCAACCCATGCATTAACACCTTCTTGGGTCAAGAAAAATCTTTTTCATGCATCTCAAAAGGTTATCTTCAGTAAACTTTCACAAATAAGGATTTAATCCCTCTTCCCCAAACTTCACAGTGACTTTTTGAATAATTGCTCTGCGGCACCCTTATTGGACTCGATCACAAGCCAAAATCATGGATGAGGAAGAGCAAACTCAGAAGTTCATAGAAGACTGGAGTCAACTCAAAGAGAAGATGACCCAAATGATGGTAATGTTGCAAGTCATGCAGAAGGAAAAGAACACGAATGAGAACCCTTCAGCCTCAACTGAAGAGCAGACAGCCATACCTCTTCTCACTCATGAGAACAACCAACAAGGGGTCGTGATGCCTTTCACTGGCTACCCAAGTAATCAAAATCGTCCTTCATTTGACCCAAGCAATCCCCCATATGGTCTTCCTCGAGGATTTGAACCGCCGGTCGCGACTGGTCCAACAAATGGCAATCCAAATTCCGTTAACCCAAACACTTCACCATTCACCTTCTACATTGGTGCCAATGGGATCCGAGTGGCACAGAGCTTCGCTTCCCCACAGTATGTTCCTGTGAATCATTCGTGTGGGAATCCTCAATCCATAGAAAAGCTGGAGGTAATAGAGGAAAGATTGCGGGCAATCGAAAGGGTAAATAGTTATGGTCTTCGGGATGCCTCAGAACTCTGTCTGGTGCCGAATGTTGTGATTCCGCCGAAATTTAAGGTGCCCGATTTTGACAAATATCGGGGAACCACTTGTCCCAAGAACCATTTGACCATGTATGTTAGGAAGATGGCGTCACATGCCTGAGATGATAAACTCTTGATTCACTTCTTCCAAGACAGCTTGATCGGGGCAGCTTCAAATTGGTATACGCATCTCGAGCGGGCACACATCCGATCCTTCAAAGATCTAGCAGATGCATTCCTGAAGCAGTACAAGTACAATGTTGACATGGCTCCCGATAGGATGCAACTCCAAAATATGTCAAAAAGGGATACAGAAACCTTCAAGGAGTATGCACAACGGTGGAGAGAATTGGCTGCTCAAGTAGAGCCCCCATTAACTGAGAAGGAAATTGTGGCAATGTTCACTGATACACTTCAGCCACCCTTCTATGATAGAATGATTGGAAGTGTATCATCAGACTTTTCTAACATGGTTATCATTGGAGAAAGAATTGAGAATGGGATGAGAAATGGTAAGATTGTTGAAAGTTCTGTGGGGGTAGCTGGGATGACAAAAGCTCCATTTGTCAGGAAGGATGAAGAAGAGGTGCATGTTGTGGCATCTGAGCAAGAGTCTGAGTGGTCTGGGCATTGTATACCGGGTCAAATATCTGTCAACTCTCAACCGTCTTTTCAAACAACCTACCCCCCATACTACCAACCATCTCCATATCACCAAGCCAACCAGCCATACATCACCGCCATCTCACAATTTCCAACCCAATCCTATCCTGTGAGGACACCATACCACCCATCAAACCCTTTCCAACATCAAACCTTTCCCACCATACCGCCCCAACAAAACCTAAATGCAAATCAAAGGAGACAACCTTACAACCCAGAAAAGAAGTCCATGCAGTTTGACCCTATACCTATAACTTACACGGAGCTATTTCACAACCTTATTGAAAAATCTTTGTTGGTCCCGGTCCCGACCAAGGCGGTGCAACCCCCATACCCAAAATGGTTTGACCCAAACGTCAAGTGTGACTATCATGGGGGAGTGATAGGTCATTCAACTGAAAATTGTAAGACCTTAAAGTATAAAGTGCAAGATCTGATCAATGCGAATGTGCTAAGCTTCCAAAGAGACACTCTTGATGCAGGAGGTTCTGGAGTCCATGCCGTAGAGGACACTTTGGAACATGACTTTTAAATCTTGCGTAGAGTAATTCATTGATGCTAATCCTTTAGCTCTACCCAAGGCTTTAGGAAGTTTTTAATAATGGGCTTACTTGTTTCCATTTCAGTATGAATAAATGAATGCATTGAGTTTCCTTCCTTTCCTTCATCTTCTGATTTTACCTTCATCCTTCTTCTTCTTTCTTGAAAGTTATCAATAAAGCAGATCTGAAGGTGATTCTCGTTAAAAATAAAATAATAAGTGCTAGAACCTCATCGTATGATCCTGATCACCTCATTAACCATGCTGGTTCGAACAACTATGGAAAGCTTCCTCATGAGATCAACCGAAGATGATTGAGGCAATCAAAGGAAATCTTTTTGATTCAAGCTAGACTCCATGATTTGAAGAAAAAAAATTTAAAAGGGAAATCGAGAAAGAGCACCCGGTTATGCTTTTTGCAAGTACTATCATTTTGTCTTTCATTTAAAATTTATGGAAGTTAACAATCAAAATTTGAAATGAAGAATGGCCATCTTTCTATATCTTTCACATACTTGTACTATCCCGTGTTACTCCGTTTGAGCTTGAAATTCTTTCAAAGAACCCGTGACAAGGATCACCCCTAAGCAAGGGGCAAGCATGAAAGAATTGGTGATTATGAAAGGAAAAAAAAAACCTTCACGCAAAGGCAAAAAAAAGGGGAAAAAATAAAAAGGAAAGTTAAAGGAAAACAAATGTTCTTAGAAATCGAAAAGATCATGGATCCTCAGTCCTATTCAACCTTAAAACATTTGTTTGAGCCTTATATCCTTTCCTTCATGACTCTCAACCATTGGCCGCGTTATGAGCCTAAAAAGTCCATTCTGATCAATGAAAGATTGTTATCATTTTCATTAACTTTAATTGTGAGACAAAATGTATGTGCTTTTTCAATGCATCGCTCTCGGAAAAAGAAAAAGAAAAGAAAAGACAAAGAGAAAATGAAAAAACATAAAAACAAAAAAGGAGGAGGCTCGCTGGGTTGAAAACCTGCAAGGGCGACCTAGGCAAAATTAGAGCGACCCGGTAGGTTGAAAGATCGGAAGAGCAACCTGTGCAAAAGTTAAGGTCAAACAGATTTCTCGAAGAAAAAAGCGGGGCAGTTTGAATTTAAAGGCAAATCATGTCCTCGGAATGAGATTAAAGCAGTACTCGAGATCATACGAGTGTCTCTTGAAGAAATGCAAACTGCAAACTGGGGCAGTTTGAAGGCGAGTCATGAAATGCTCAATACATGAAGATTGGAACAAACCATGTTCTTGAAAGCTGGTTAAAGCGGTGCTCGAGATTATATGCATGAGAAGCTAGCACTTATCATCTTAAAAGAGTATCACCTGAAGAAAAGTGTGAACTCCATCCCGTCATTGTTTCCTTCCTTCTAACAACCTTTCAATTCTTTTGCTCATATCCTTACCACTTTCCACATATTGTTGCTCCCTGTCCATCCTCTATCATTTACATACCCCTCTTTCTACCATAGACTCAATTTGCATTCTTTAATACATACCGAAAGGTGAAGCAAGTATCAATAATGATATCATTTAGAGTTTCTCTCAGGATGCAAAGGTCATGGAAAGTACATCAATCTCCTGACAAAGGCAATGTTGGAAAAGAAAGAAAAATCAAGCAGTCTCATCCATCGGGATAATCTTTATAAATAGGCATATTTGTGACAAGGGGCAAAGCATCGATGGGCAATAAAATGACAATCCGGATCAATGAGTGACATTCCGGTTCTTCCTTAAATTTGGCTGTGATCGAAGCTTTAAGGGGCTAGAAACCAAAGAGTGGTTTGCGAAAAATGATCAAGGTTCATTATCAATCACTGAAAGAATATTTTGCATCATGCATTATTTCATGCACCAGAATCAGCATCATTGCATCACATTTAGGCATAGGGCCCATAAGCTCCCATTTTACTGGCTTTTACGGGCTTGGGGCCCATAAGCTTCGCTTTTGTTAGCTTTAGCAGACGTAGGGTCTCTAAGCTTTCGTCCGTTTTAATGGGGCATAGGACCCATAAGCGTTGTTTTTATTAGCTTTAGCAGACATAGGGTCTCTAAGCTTTCGTTTGCTTTAACGGGCACAAGACCCCGAAGCTTTGCTTTTGTTAGCTTTAGCAGATGATGCGTATTTTTAAGAAATAAAGGCAATTGCACCTCGTCGCAATCAAGTAATACGGTGGTGAGACCGGATATCGTCCTCAGGGATCGGTTGTCAATTACCAATTCACAAACTCAACAACTATCTAGACTAAACTATGGTATGAGATATCAAAACAGAAAACAAAGCAATACAATATTTTTGGTCTTTTTGGACTTTTAACAAACACTTGGAGTGCAGAATTTACAAATGGATAGAATTGTCAGGTTTAGATTACACTAATCCTCCCTTAATTGCAATGAAATGGCTAACAACACAAGTCTTAATTCAATCATGCCAATCAAGCCTTTTCTAAAATACTCAAGCCTAATGTCTTAGGTGCATTGAGCCTAAAACCCCAAATTAAACCCTAATGTCTTAGGTGGATTAACCTGAGATTTTGCATTAAGTCAAGACTTATAAGATTGCAAGCAGCCAACACCTATGTCTAGATTCTTGAACTACTTGGCATATGATTCATGAGCATGCCTTAACACCAACCTTTCAGTTATCTATCAAAGCAACATATCATTCCTATGGGTAGCTAAGCCAAGGAAAGCATTAAACACAGAATCACATACTCATAAAGAAATAAGAACTTGCATTAAAACCAAATCAAATAACAATCAAGTTCAGAAAAGCTACATCTAAACCCAACAATGGGGGAATTAGCTACACATGATAATGTCTACAAAAGAGAAAGAGAGAAGAGAGGAAGAAAACTCCATGACGAATCCTTCAATCTTCTTCCAATCCAAGAGCAGAGAAGATGTCATCTTTAAGGTCCTAGCCTTCCCCCAACCATCAGCCCTCTTTAGGGTTTCCAAGCCTTTGCCAAAAGTCCCCTTGTTCTGTCTGCTGTGCTCTTATTTATAGATCCGTCGCGCGTCACGGCCGTGATGGCCATCACGGCCAGGCCATGACGGATTCTATTTCTGGAACTTCTGGCGTTTTTTAGCTCTCGCGTCGCGAGCCCCTTCTCGCGTCGCGAGCCCTCTGTTCATGGTCGTGATCTCCATCACGGCCAAGCCGTGATGGATTCTGACTTGTGATGGTTTTGGGTCACGGCCGTGATGTACATCACGGCTAGGCCGTGATGACAGACTCGACTTCACCTTTCTCGCCTTTTCGTTTTGCTCGATCATGGCGTGATGGGCATCACGGCGGTGATGGGCATCACCAGGCCGTGATGGGCATCACGGCTAGGCCGTGATGGGCTCTGTTTGGCTCATTTTCTTCACTTTTAAGGCTCTAAATCATCCAAGCTTCTTCATGGCCAAACCTTGGGCATTTAATCATGAATTCCTGCAAAACAACACCACAACACCACCTTATCCGTTCCAAAGGAAAAACTAAACAAAATCAAACTAAAATTGCCTAAACTATATGCAAATGCATGCAGAAATGTACATGAAAAATGAGGTGAAATCACACTCATCAAATTACCCCAAGCTTAAGACATTGCTTGTCCTCAAGCAATCACCAAGGCCAGAAGATCAAAATAGAACATGGATAGTGAACTAAGAACCCGAGTAAATGATCCAAGCAATAGGCAAATCAAACAATTCAGCAAGAGACAATCAATTCAAGTCCAATTAGAGGCTTAGGTTCCTTAGACTCATATTCTCATTGATTTGGGCACTCTTTCTCATTCGAAGCTCACCCCAAGCTTGTTTATTTGCTTGGTTCTCTTTCTACCTCACTCAAGTGTTTAGGGGTATATAACATTTCGCTCAGTTTTCCTCAAAGAATGAACTCTACCATATGCTTGACTATCAACCACATCTCTACTTTATTAATGAAAACAATTAAGAATCAAGAGGTCTTTAGCTTTGGTTGTAACATGGCCATGGGATTAATCGTTAGGTGGGGAAATCAAGAAAAGGAAATTTTAAAAGGGCTAAACCAAGTATCAAACATTTCAACACATGACACCTTCTAAAATACCTTCCTGGGTTTTCAATACATTTTTCCACCTTTCTTTCTTTATTTTTCTTTTATTTCTCATTTCTTTCTTTTTTTTTCATCCCCTTCTCTACTTTATTTTTCTTCTCTTCTTTTTTTTTTCTTTTGCTTGGAGAAGGGGAGATTTTTCAAATCAAGAGAATTATTTTTTTTCTGATTCTTTTCCCAAACTTTTTCACTACCTTTTTACCCTTTTATAATACTTTAGAAGGTCCCTTATCAAGCATATTCATCAAAACATTCCAGGGTACCAAGAAAAGTATTTTATTCTTTCAGGCTCAAAATTGGGCAACTAAGGGGTAGCATTTCATCATTCAAAGCTCAGAAGGCCAGAAAAATACCTAGTGCCTCAATCATTTTCAAAAAATGTTTTAAAAAATTTTCAAGCTTCGAAATGGTTTTAAGTCAAGTTCTAGAGAAATTCATCCAAGAGGAATAACACTCTAACACAAAGAATGGGGTAAAATTTTGTGAGTACCCCTTTGGCTCAAAATCTCACATTTTAGTTCAGAATCAATGAAAATCACAAGTCCACAGAACCATATGCTAATTATTAACTATCCAAGATTATCTCAAGCATTCTTCATTTGCAGCCATATCACAAGAATGAAAAAAAATTGGGTTCAAAAATTCACTATCTCAATTTATTTGACACTTAGTTCTCACAATTGGATGCAAAATCTAAGCAAGGGCAATCTAATTGTGTGATCATGCAACTATCATGCAAGACTATATGAATGCAACATGAAACATGCAAAATGCAAAATGCAAAATACCCCTACCCCAAGCTTAAGAATTTACATTGTCCCCAATGTAAACAATCAAGTTGGAGCGAGGAAGAAAAATAAAATAAAATAAAATTGGAACGGCTTACCGAGGCGGTAGCGGGTGCTGACTTTGCTTTTCTGGCTTTGTTTCTCCCTGCCCTTGCTTCTCCTTCCTTATTATCCTAAAAACACTTAACAAATTTATTAGTAAAAGAAAACTCTTGATCTTCTCAAATTATTCAAGAGTTTAAAATCAAAAATCAAATGTAACTAAACAAAAAGGAAAAAGGAAAAGGAAAAGAAAAATTGGGTTGCCTCCCAATAAGCGCTTCTTTAACGTCACTAGCTTGACTTATTAAGAAGCATACACCTGGATCCCAAAGCCTGTGATACAGTGGCCACGGAATGCTCAAATTGTATGATCCTGCCGGATCCCATGGCCTGCAGCTTAAATATGGGAGTGAGCGCTTGAAAATCATGGTGACTTCTTCAAGTGTGAAGGACTTCTCACTCCCTCTCGGGTCAAAGATGACCTCCTTGTCAACAAAGCCTTCCCAATGAAAATGGGGTTCAACCTCTTGGACTGACCATGGTGCCTGCATTTTTAAAGATCCAAAATCTGGTTTCTCAGGCAGAGGCATGAACTCCATTGTTGACTGCTTTAAAATGTGAGGTGGCAAACAAGTCGAGAGGATCATTGGTGCTATTC
This sequence comes from Sophora flavescens, assembly GCA_030762895.1. Lineage (NCBI taxonomy): Eukaryota > Viridiplantae > Streptophyta > Magnoliopsida > Fabales > Fabaceae > Sophora > Sophora flavescens. Next base: position 219,201,697 of record CM061065.1, read on the forward strand.
TGGCTTCTGTACAATCTTCACTCTCAGCATTGCCAAATCCATCACCTTCCAAATATGCAGAAATCTCAGCACAAACCACACAAGTGTTTCTCCCATCACATTCCACACATGCATTGGAACTAATAGCATCATCTAATTCCAAAAGTTTTTCATCATCCCCAAGCATGGTGAAATAGATGTCCTCCAATTGCCTCTTCCTTTCAAGCTCTTTAGTCAAGGGTTCAATGGGGGATGGGGCAACTTTGTTCTCCAAAACAGAGTCTTCATTTCTTAATCCGGTTGCTCCCACTTCTTCATCTACCTCATCATCCATTATTGCATCATCTTCATCATCATCCATCAATGCATCATCTTCATCATCATCCATCAAGTTCCCATTTGGCATTTCGGATAGTTGGTTAGAGAGTTCCTCAATACGTACCCCGAGACTTCGAATGGTATCTTCTTGGTTTTCTAAACTTTCCATTTTTGTTACCATGAAGCTCTCCAAAATATCCTCTAGGTGAGACCGACTATCCGGAATAGGTTGCTCAGAATTGACTGCGAATTCGGATTTGAAGTTCTCCCAAGCAACTTCCAATGGTGATGGCTCATCATACCATTGAGATGGTTGTGGTTGATGTGAAGATGTGGAAGGTTCCCAATGTTCCTCTTGATCAATCCAAGTATTGTTTGGAGGGTTCCCCCACCATGGAGTGGAAGTGTTGGGAAATTGATTTCCCCATTCAGAATAGCTTACCATTGGTGGAGGAGAGACTGCTGCCCTTGACAACTCATTATTCACTTGTTGGATGTTTATGGCTAATTGCAGCATATCTGCCCGTAGCTGCAGCTCAAATATCTCAATTTCTGCATCAGATGGCTGATAATAATTATAGTCCATGATCCTGCCAAATAAACTTCCACCTCACAGACAATTAAGCCCAAGATCAAAGAAACAAAAATTCAAATATATACAAAACTAACAAAAGAAAGATATCAAATATATACAGAAAAAATAAAATAAAACTGTCTAAACTAGTTGTCTCATTTGTTACTAATGATATTAGCAAAGCCAATCCCCGGCAACGGCGCCAAAAACTTGATGCGTATTTTTAAGATATAAAGGCAAGTGCACCTCGTCGCAATCAAGTAATACGGTGGTGAGACCGGATATCGTCCTCAGGGATCGGTTGTCAATTACCAATTCACAAACTCAACAACTATCTAGACTAAACTATGGTATGAGATATCAAAACAGAAAACAAAGCAATACAATATTTTTGGTCTTTTTGGACTTTTAACAAACACTTGGAGTGCAGAATTTACAAATGGATAGAACTGTCAGGTTTAGATTACACTAATCCTCCCTTAATTGCAATGAAATGGCTAACAACACAAGTCCTAATTCAATCATGCCAATCAAGCCTTTTCTAAAATACTCAAGCCTAATGTCTTAGGTGCATTGAGCCTAAAACCCCAAATTAAACCCTAATGTCTTAGGTGGATTAACCAGAGATTTTGCATTAAGTCAAGACTTATAAGATTGCAAGCAGCCAACACCTATGTCTAGATTCTTGAACTACTTGGCATATGATTCATGAGCATGCCTTAACACCAACCTTTCAGTTATCTATCAAAGCAACATATCATTCCTATGGGTAGCTAAGCCAAGGAAAGCATTAAACACAGAATCACATACTCATAAAGAAATAAGAACTTGCATTAAAACCAAATCAAATAACAATCAAGTTCAGAAAAGCTACATCTAAACCCAACAATGGGGGAATTAGCTACACATGATAATGTCTACAAAAGAGAAAGAGAGAAGAGAGGAAGAAAACTCCATGACGAATCCTTCAATCTTCTTCCAATCCAAGAGCAGAGAAGATGTCATCTTTAAGGTCCTAGCCTTCCCCCAACCATCAGCCCTCTTTAGGGTTTCCAAGCCTTTGCCAAAAGTCCCCTTGTTCTGTCTGCTGTGCTCTTATTTATAGATCCGTCGCGCGTCACGGCCGTGATGGCCATCACGGCCAGGCCGTGACGGATTCTATTTCTGGAACTTCTGGCATTTTTTAGCTCTCGCGTCGCGAGCCCCTTCTCGCGTCGCGAGCCCTCTGTTCATGGCCGTGATCTCCATCACGGCCAAGCCGTGATGGATTCTGACTTGTGATGGTTTTGGGTCACGGCCGTGATGTACATCACGGCTAGGCCGTGACAGACTCGACTTGACCTTTCTGCCTTTTCAGTTTTGCTCGATCATGGCCGTGATGGGCATCACGGCTAGGCCGTGATGGGCTCTGTTTGGCTCATTTTCTTCACTTTTAAGGCTCTAAATCATCCAAGCTTCATCATGGCCAAACCTTGGACATTTAATCATGAATTCCTGCAAAACAACACCACAACACCACCTTATCCGTTCCAAAGGAAAAACTAAACAAAATCAAACTAAAATTGCCTAAACTATATGCAAATGCATGCAAAAATGTACATGGAAAATGAGGTGAAATAACACTCATCAGCAGACATAGGGTCTCTAAGATTTCATCCGTTTTAATGGGGCATAAGGCCCATAAGCGTTGTTTTTGTTAGCTTTAGCAGACATAGGGTCTCTAAGCTTTCGTTTGCTTTAACGGGCACAAGGCCCATAAGCTTTGTTTCGTTAGCTTTAGCGGACATAGGGTCTCTAAGCTTTCTTTTGTTTTAACGGGCATAGGGCCCATAAGAATTGTTTTTGTTACCTTTAGTTTTAGCAGGCATAGGGGCTCATAAGCTTTGTTTTGTTTGGCTTTAGCGGACAGAGGACCTCAAAAGTCATGACTTGCTAGCTTTAGTAGGCATAGGGCCTCATAAGCTTTATTTTGTTCGACTTTAGCGGGCACAGGGCCCCAAAAGTCATGTTATTGTTAGCTTTAGCAGGCATAGGGCCTCATAAGCTTTGTTTTGTTCGACTTTAGCGGGCACAGGGCCTCAAAAGTCATGTTACTGTTAGCTTTAGTAGGCATAGGGCCTCATAAGCTTCGTTTTGTTTGGCTTTAGCGGTCAAAGGACCCCAAAAGTTATGTCTTTTTAGATTTAGCAGGCATACGGCCTCATAAGCTTTGTTTTGTTCGGCTTTTGTGGGCACAGGGCCCCAAAAGTCATGTCTTGGTTAGCTTTAGCAGGCATAGGACACATGAGCTTTGTGTTGTTTCTGTTCAGCTTCAGCGGATAACCGGCTCCGCAAGCTTTTTACCTTTCTTGTCAAGCTTCAGGGGATAACCGACTCCGCAAGCTTTCCATTTATCTTTTGTCTTTATGCGGATTCAAGCATTTTGTCTTTTGTTGTTAGTTTGGTGGGTACCCTACCTCAGTAAGCTCTTCCTATTTCTCTATTCGGGCTTCAGCGGCAATCCATCCCGTAGGCTCTCTTATCTTTATGTTCGAGCAACCCCCCCCCCGCAACCACCCCCACCGCCCCACCCCCCCCCTCGAGCCACGCAACCACCCCGTAAGCTCTTTATCTTCATCGAGCTTCCGACGGCAATCCACCCCGTAAGCTCTTTTATCTTTCACTTGAGCTTCGACGGGCAATCCACCCCGTAAGCTCTTTTATCTTCGATTCGAGCTTCGACGGGCAATCCACCCCGTAGCTCATTCATCTTCTCCCGCAACCACCCCGAGCCTACTCCCCCCCCTAAGCTCTTTCATCTTTCAGTTCGAGCTTCAGACGGGTAATCCACCCCGTGAGCTCATTTATCTTTCTGTTCGAGTCTGACGGGTAATCCAACCCGTAAGCTCTTTATCTTTATTTTTAAGCTCGGCAGGCAATCCACCCTGCAAGCTTTTTATGTGTGTACCTCGTTGGATAATCCAACCCGCTGGTTCATTACAGGAAATCACTTTTTAGCCACAGGTCTTTTCTGTTTGTCAGTGTACCCCGAACAAAATTGGAGTTCATGTCTTTACTCATTTCTTATAGCGATAATATGTTAACTACGGTTACACATTTTATCTAATAAGAAAAAGTAAAGAGGGGCAGCTGTGAACACCTAATTTTGTCCGGGTATATTTTTATCCTTTTAATAATAATAATAATAAATAAATAAAAATGCCAAAAAAAATAATTTGTTTGTCTGATTTCTTGGTTATTTTTAAGAAAATTTAAATTTAAAAAAAAAAAAGAAGAAGAAGAAACGTTGAGTCCCTTCCCTGCAACATCTACCCCCTACTGTTGGTCTTTCTCCTCCAGCTTCCATCTTTGACCAACATGTACCCAAGCCACTTTTGAATATAGCAAAAATCAGAACTCGGATGGGGGCTGCTCAAGGAGGCCAGTGCAACTGTCAGCATGATAACCTCTGCAACACTCAAGTTTGCAAGGTCCCAATGACATTGAGAAGAGTTCATCTCCTTCTATAAAAAGGACCCAACAGAAACAACAAAGGGGGGAAGACAGAACAGAATACTCTCTGATACCAAGAGGAAAAGATCGAAAAAACCTCTTTCTTTCCTTCTTTCGTTCTCTGTTTCTCCTTGCACCATCTCCTTCTTCCTCCTACCATCTCTCTTCTTCTTCAACAACCCAACAACAATAAAACAAAAAAACCACATACACACATACAACTCAGATCCGTTTCTGGTTCGCACACCCCACACCCCAAACGGCCAGCCCCACCGCAACACCAAGCCAGATCCGCCACGGGCACCGCTGCATCGCCGCTGCTACCCCAAACCAGCGTCGCTGCCTTGCTCCAGCTCCTCCGTGATCGCGACCCATGCCAGCGCCCAATCCCGTCACCGCGTCGTCTCCGCCGTGCTCTCCTCGGCCGTGCTCGCTCCTGTACGGGTCCACCCCTGCAGAACCACCAATCTCTCTGGTCCTCTATCACGTTGGTAATGAAGCTAGAAGCTTCCTTCAAGTTTTTTTTTTCCTTCTGTCTTTTTGTTATTTATTTATGGCCTTATGATGGTTCTGATGGTTTGCTTGGACTTGTGCTTGTTGCATGAGGCCCAAACACATTTTTGTTTGTTTAGTTTTGGCCATTTATTGTCATGTTAGAATGTTGGGCCAAGTAATCTGTCTCAAAAAATATATTAACATATTATGTTTCTTTTAATTGATAAAAACATTTTCCTGAATTTAAGTCTTAAAATAAGGAAAAATATAAAAAAATCAAAATTAAATCTTTATAAAAAAAAATTAATTAAAAATCAACCAACCAATCAAATCTTTTCTAAAAGAACTACGTGGCTTTGAGTTTCCCATCGCACCCGGGAATACGTAGGAGCAAGATAAATCATCTTGTCGGGCCAAAACTAAATTTTTCCTTTTTTGTATCTCCTTTTTATGTCAAAATAATTAATCAAAAAATTAAACTTTTCTATTTTTAGGGATGCTCTATGGACACGGTGTCATGTTCAGTCCCTTAGATTTGAGGTTGCCCTGTGGACTCATGTGCCACGTTCAACCTCATTTAATTAATTTTCCTATTTTTTTTTGCATCCCCTTTTTATGTTAAAATAATTAATCAAAATAATTAAACTTTTCTCTTTCCAGGGATGCTCTATAGATACGGTGCCATGTTTAATCCCTTAGATTTGAGGTTGCCCTATGGACTCATGTGCCATGTTCGATCTCATTTAGTTTTTATAAACCATAAAGTTAAAAATATAAAAAATTAATAAAAAAATTTAAAATATTAAAAGTTAAAAATAATTCTTTCTTTTAAATAACTTTTCGGGTAAAATAAATATTTAAAAGACTATTAAAATGTTTTTGCACAATTAACTTAAGGTACCGTTTTTTAAACGGGCGATGTGGGGTGCTAACACCTTCCCTATTCGTAACCGACTCCCGAATCCAAATCTCTATGTTTTTTAAGATCAGTTTACCTTTAAATAGTTGGGTTTTCTAAGATTTTCCCAATAAAAATCTTAGTGGCGACTCCTCTGTTTTTACCTCCCTTTTCGCGACTCCCGGACGGGACGGTCGCGACACAATGTAATCATAAGGCCTTTACAGGAACATGCCATTCGTAGAATTAGGAAAATTAGTGAGGAACATAGTATTAACAAAAGCAAAAAGGTCGGGAACCACATTTCCAAACACCTTGGCTCTCAGAAGCCAGAAATAAGCCGGACAAGGATACACTACCCCAAAATACACCTACAGCTGATCAATCTATAAGTAGCCATTAGGGAGGCCAGAAACAATACCCCCACTCCCAGAAGTGGGCTCAGGATCAATGATGTCTCCTCCCTCATCAGGGGAGTCAAAATCTTCATCGTCATCGAGTACCACATAGCTCGGTTCATCATCTTCGTCATCTGGTGCAACATGTGTAACACCCCAGTTTTTACGGTTTTTCAATATCGGTAAAATATATTTGTTTATATTATTTTTATTGGAATAATAATTATTTGGACATTTATTTTTGTTTATTTTATGATGTTTGATCTTGAGTAATTTTATTTACTCTTTTAAATTATTTTATTGGGTGCGTTAGAACTGACTTATTTCAGTGAATGCACGCATACTAGACAATAATTTACGTTATTGTCACTATTATTACCAGTACAGAAAAATGTTTTAAATAATATGATTAAGAGAAAAGCATTTCCATATTTTCATTCTATTTAATTTTAGATTTAAAAATAAATTGGTTTGACATTAATCGGAGATTAAATTTTGGACCGAGTATTTTCTTAGTTGATCAGTTCAACCATTAATCTTTATTCTAATTTGAATTTCGAAATCATATACTTATCAACCTTTATTTTTAGATTCCAAAAAGTAAAAGCATGTTTATTTTGCTCTGCTATCTTCTTCTTCCTTATCAAACCCATTTCTTCTCTTCATCTCATCTTTCTCCACCTTCACCCAACCACCTCCTAGGACCTCAGCTGTACGCCACCATCCGTAGGGGCACCGACCATCCGCGCGCGCTGCCCTAGGAGTGCCCTCCGACAGCCGCGTGACGAGGAGGAAAACGCCAACACGCATCTGGTGGTTCAGCTCGTCTCTCCGCCTCTCTCCGTCGCGGGATGCTTCTCTGACCGCCGTCCATAGTGGCTTCCACCATGGTTGTGTTGTTAAAGCTTCCTTCTCTCCCTCTATGAAGCTCATCTTCTTTGTTTGTCTCATGGGTGCTTCAAAACGTTGTTGCCGCTGTCTCCGCCATAACTCCGCCGCACCGGACCTCCAAAACAGCCACCACGTTCCTCTTCCTTCAACTTGGGTAAATGTTTACTCCTAATTTCTTCTAGTTTCAAAAAGGCCCAAATCAATTGCAAACCCTAACCCTATCCCTTTAATTTCAGATTTTAATCTTAAAATTAAACCTTGTTTTATGAAATTGGGACTGTGAATTAGTGTTTCCCTAAACCAATTTCATTATTCTTTAGTTAAAATGAGTTTTCCCCAAATTGTATTTAGGAGCCCTAATCCCCAATTTGATTTTATTTGAATTTAGTTCTGTTTTGTGAAATTAATTATGATTTAGTGCAATTAGGACTCTTAATTGATGATTCCCAAGTTCTTTTCATGATCCTTTAATCAAAACAAAGTTTCCTCAAAGGGTATTATGAAGCGTAAGCTCCAAACATGATTTTCTTTGAAAATAACCTTGTTTGGTAATAAGATTAAGTGTTTAGATCAAATTAGAATGTGTGTTTGGTCATGTGTAATTGATTTCTTGATTTCTAGTTGTTGCACGTTGTTGGATTCCCTCTCTGAGACGTTTAACACGGCTATGATTGCTTGATGGAGTAGATATGAGCTAGCCTGAGCATTAAGATGAGGATCCTTTACTTGTCTTCAAAGGTAAGGGGAGTTTGCCTAGGGATATTCAATAACTATATGCATGTGTGTATGTGTAATTGAGTGTTGTGAATATTATTGTGATGTTGTTGAGCCAATACTTGGATAACTTGTTTACTTGAACTGTTGTGGTTATTACTTGAAGTTGAACATTTCTTGCTTTAAAATGTTATGAATTATATATTTGTGATTAACTGTCATTAAGTGTGATATTATTGTTGTTGTGAATATATTACTGTTGATTGAAGTTTGAGAAGCCGGACTTGAGTCTGTGCCCAATGACTATAAGGATTAAAAGCCTTAATAAGCCTTGAATAGAACTTTGAAAGTTTTGGGTTCACTTATAAAAGTTCCTTATTTAAAGTGCTTACGTCAGGAGAATAAGATCTTTGTTTTTAGAAAAATGTTGAAGTGATTTTAAGTTGAAGGAAACTACCTTTTTATGATTAAAAGTTTTGTACAAGAGAAAAATCCTTTTCAAACTATGTGTCTTCAAGTGAAAACTTTCAAGATTATTTGGCAATATCCTATTGGAGATTTTCAAAGACAAAAGTATTTCAAAGATGCTTTATAAAATACTTTCAAAGAAAATGTTTTCTCCTAAATGTTTTAGAAACTTTCCGATAGCCTGGATAGGTTACTGAGGATTCGGTTTTGAATTTGATTTTCACTGAACGAAAAATAAGTACTTAAGAAAGAGAATCTAGTACGCGAGACGTCGCCTCTAGTATTCAGTTATACGCACGTGATCTTGGATCAGTGTTAATTCGTGGCCATGGGTCCTATTCATGATGTTCTGGACTGAGGGTCCAATTCTCGAAATCGAGGACAGTGCGTTCTGATTTCATTGTTGTGGACTGTGTGTCCAAATCACATTGTTGTGGACTGTGTGTCCTAATCATGTTGAGGACTGTGTGTCCTAATCATGTTGTTGTGGACTATGTGTCCTAATCACGTTGTTGTGGATTGTGTGTCCTAACCACATTGTGATGAACGTTGTTAAAGGTGAATATTGTTTTCTACGACCACAAGCCTAGGACTGGTGCATCGGTCTCGGGCGTTGTGATTGAGCATTCAGACTGTATGTTCTATGCTTCTAAGTTTTCAAGTGATGGGGAAATGATGATTAAGTCGTTAGCTTTGAGCTGCGACAGTAAAAAAGAATGAACACAAAGAAAACCTTTTAAATAAAATAGTTTATCATGTGCATTTCCCCAAGAAGACGTGTTTTCTTATATATCAGATACAAGGTGGTATCTGGGAGTCTGTCCATGTAAACCGAGTGCAGAGGCACATGTGACGTTGCTCGTCCTGAGACCTTAAATGCATGAGGGTATGGAGGCAACTGTCCGGTGGGCTAGAGATTGACCAACTCTAATTCTTCTCCAGTAGAAAACGGTGTTGATATCTCATGAGATTAAGTTAGAGCCTGATATTGAAGTGACATGCATATTTTTAAAGGTTGACTGTGCGGGTTTGAGACCCTTTGATATAACACTGTTATGTTATGTATATGCATGATTCAACTACTTATATGATTATGTGATGTATGTATCATGTGTATGGTTGTTGTGTGATATATCCATTTGTCGGTATCTCACCCTTACAGATATATCAGGTTCCTTCTGGTTCGCTACCGTACCCCGGGTACTTTAGTACAGATGGTGCAGAGGATTCTTCCTAAGTCCCTCAGAGACTTGGATCTGGTTGTTTGATGAAGAATTTGATTGTGGAATGATCACGTGAGTTTTCCTCAGGAATAACTTTTAGGACGACCAGCTTAGGGTTTGAGACTTAGATTATTTTTTATAGTATGTATGAGTATGGCTCAGAGAGCCTTTATTTTTAAAATGGAATGTTTATGGCTCGGAGAGCATATCTTTTGAATGAAAACCTAAGTTGTTCCTTTTGGACTCGTAAAGTGTATTGTTATAACTATTTTTTTTAGCATATTATTGCCTGGTTGTATTTGGTATAACTGGAATTCTGGAATGAAAATGTAATTATTTTAGCAGGTGTTCTTTTACCTGGGATGTCCGAATTACAGAGGAGACTCTGTCGAAATTTTTGTAAAAATACTAGCTTTTATTCAAGTATATTCTTTAAATTAAATAGGCTTGCCAGGCTATGATAGTAAGTATGTGTGCCGATCGAGGCTTAGGTGTGGAGTCGTGACCAAAAATTTTATACCCAATTTCAGACACTTATGTACTTATATAAATTATTTTCCGAAAGCATCAGCAAATTATCTTTTAATTTAAATTCCGCATGTGTTACGTAAGTAATACCTAGTAGGGGTGTTACAACATGCTTCAACTCATCGTAGTCAGCCACCATATACTCCAGCTCCTCGTCGTCCTTAAAGAACTCCTCTGGATCCTCCTCCGGTGGTGATGCAGGAACGACACCGGGTAAGGGCACCCTAAGAAGTGGATGCTCATGCAACAACCCTTGATCGGCCAAACGTTGGAGATAGTACCAGATAGGTGGTAGCGATATCCTCACTGACTCCACTGTCTCTACTCTACGCTGTGGTCCGCCTTCTGTTGGTCCCTCTAGAGAAGTCACCGGCCCGGTATAAGTAGCGGAGTGGAATCCCGGATGAATTACCCACGCAGTCGCAAGATGAGCATTCTCAAAAGTTAGGGTCTGCACTCCCGCTGGTGCCAGGGGATATTGGGATCCATCTAAACTCATATATATAACAAGTCCATATAGGGGAAGAAACAACAAAAGAATATGCAAGAGTGAGATATCAATATATGGAAGATCACCATAACCATATGCATGATACATGCATCATATAAGCATATTAAGCATTTATCGGGTAATTTATCAGAAATAAACACGTATAATATCAAGGGGTCTCATGCCCGCACAGTCAGCTTTTATAAAAGCATGCATGACACTTCAATATTCAGGCTCTATCTTAATCTCATGAGATATCATTGTAACACCCTACTTTTTATTTTCCGATTTTTTTTTCAGTAAAAATATTTTTTGCTATATTAACCGGTATAAATGTATTTATTTATATTTTTATCCGAGTTCATGGAGATTGACTTTTATGAAATAAAAATCATATTCACACTCTATCTTAGGGTAGAAGCTTACGATAAAAATTTGGGTTGAAAATTCAAACGGAACCCGGTCTGCATTTTCACTGACAGTATAATTTTACTGAGCAGAAAACCTAATTTTGACTCGTGAATAAAGCAAAGTATGTTTTTATCATGTTTCCAACAAGATAGGCTATTTTCAAAAATTTCGTAAAAAATAACATATTCGACGGCGTTCAGGCATTTCGTCGTTAAATCGGGTAATCGACGGGGTCGGGAACGGATGGAAATAGATATTTAGTAAAAATATCTAGATATTTATTTGAAATTATCTAGATATTTATATCTTAACTTAACCATGGGTAGTTAAACTTAATCTAGGTTAAGACAATTCCCTATCTATAAATACCCCCCCCCCCCCCCCCACGGCATTCCTCCCCACAATTCTTCTTCATTTCTTCATCACCTTCATTCTCTTCATCTTCCTCACCAACTAAGTTACAAAACTCATAAGAACATCGAATCCCCACCGAAAATATGACCCTCTTCCTTTCTTAAACTCGCAAAACTCTCAACATAAAAGTTGTTCCTCTTTCTCTCTTCTTTCCAACAAGCTAAATATCATCCAAAACGGATAAGTGGATTGGGAAAAAGACTCAAAATACCGGAACTTCCCAGAATTCTCAGCAACCCACGGAACAGCAGAAAGAAGACCCTTTTAACCCCTGTTATGATCCGAAACAAATGAAACCTTAAACACAAAAGTTGTTGCTTTTCTTCTTATCTTTCTAAAAAGTCAAAATTCGTGATTTTTGAATGAGTATATTGTGAGATACACTCACAATACCATCACACCCTCAAGCTGTCCAATTTTCAACTTAGTGAAGGTTGATCATTTTCTTCATTTTTTCAATCTTCAACAGGTAAAAGCTCATCTCCTTGATCATATAAGCTTTCATCTTCATGTATTCCTCATGTTTATGCCATGAATCATATTTTTCCATTTCTAGATCTAAAACTTTGAAAATTCATAGAAAATCATAGAAAAATCCTTTTAATGTGAAACCAATTGCTATGATATTTTTATGTCTTCTACTTTCATTATCCAAGAGCATGTAATCAAAAACATTTTCCTTACCTATTTTCTTTAACTGGCCGAATCTCACCCAAAGGAGAGTTTGATGATTTTGTTTTCATTTTTGAAATCTAATGCTTGATTTGAGCTCTCTAGTACCTATATGATCTAAATCCAAGAGCTTGAATCCAACTAAATTTCCTAGCCTATTTTCCTAATATGAACCGAAACCCTAATCTTTGGTGTTAGAGGATTTTGTTTCAATTCTTTTAGTTATGATCATTTGTTTTATCATTATAAATGCTTAAAGATCATTGATCTAAGAGTTTGTGAAGTTTTGAAATCTCTAGCCTTATTTTTGGTTGTCATAGCCGAACCTAGCCTTTTGTGATCAAGGATGAATTTTGTTTGATTAATTCATTCTTATGATTGGTTGAAGGTTGATTTAATAACCATAGTGTCGTGACGAGGAGCTGAAAGTTCGTGTTTCCAAAGATAAGCTCGGGTGGGCGAAAGAATCAACCTATCACCGGAATCGATAATTAGTAGATTATATGATAATTGTGTAGGGCGACCAAAACCATACTAGTAATCGAGTAATCGACAATACCAAAATCTCATTGGAAACTTTTTCTGTGAAACCAATGGTGATTCGGGGATTGTAGGTTTATCGACGTTAGGATGATTTTATCTTATCTGAGGTTGATTGAATTTATGATTATTATTGAATTACTTATGTAATATATTGTGGTGTTTGAATATTTTTATAATGTTATGTTATGCATGATCTGCCTGGTTGTTAATATTGTGCTTAGTGGATTTTAAGCAAAAATATATATGTTGTTCGAGAGATAGTTGTTTTTTTTGGGTGTGAGAATAATGGTGACTTAGAAGTGCCTAACCCAGATGATGTATTTTAATACGGTATGGTGACATAGAATATGTGTTGAGTTCTAGTGGAAGGTTAAGGCACTAGGATGTTATTAAAATGAGTTGGTGAGATTCACGTGTATTGGTAATATAGTACACAAGGTCGGTGTTGTTATTCACAACCGTGTATTGGTAATATAATACACGAGGTCTAGAGTTCTCGCTAGACCGTTCCACCTTAGAAATAGGTTGTGCAACTATAGTGTCATTGAATTTCATTGAGCACCCCCGGGAGTGGACGGGGTGTGCACAGGGAGCATCGTGCAGTTATAGTGTCATGCTTTGCATGAGCGTTCTCACCATGGAAGAGAATGTACACCGGGAATTTGGAACATGTCGCTTGAACAATTGACTGCCATTCCCCGTGAGAAATGCGTGAAAGAAATCAGTGGTGGCCACGTCAATATTAAAGTCTAGTTGTACGAGATTGGGGTAGAAGATCAATACTTGAATCTAAGGATGTTTTGTTAGTTAGGTGTTGAATGATGATTTGTCTGTGATAATTACTGTATAATTTACTATTACTCCTTTCCTCTTTTTGATGATAGAACTGCTTCTTATCCCCTATGTTTCTGTATTATTGTGGGTTACTTTACTTACATTAGAAGACCCGATGGAGGATTATGTTGCTGAGGAGTTGGACGGAGCTCTGTATGAAATAGAGGCTGCTGAGGAGTTGGATGGAACTCCTTACGAACCAGACACTGGAGGTCGAGCTGTGATCCATGGTGAGTAGAGTATAGATAGTATGGCCGGTGTGTCTAAGAATGAGTATTTTTATATGTTTCCACTAACTATGACTTTTATTTTAAGTTTATGCCTGTGAGGGATCCTACTGAGAGGATTCCTCAACAGTGTTTTGGTAATGTAATAAATAAACAGGTGATTATTTATACAATAAAACCTTGGTGTGTTTAATTTGCAAAAGTCATATGATTGTTTAAATAAATTTTTAATTTTTACGTACTTTTCATGCTAAGCGCGCGATTAAGGAATTAATTAATAATGTTTTAAGCTAATAAAACACCGAGGCACAACGGGGTGTCTCAATCATCACCTTTTCATCGTTGAATAATAAGGAGTTGATCAGGCTCAATTGCCACACGGGCACATAGTCTCGGACACCTCGTGCACCAAGGCATCCTGAATTAACATTGTCTCGAATGCCTCGTTTATCAGGTCATTCGGAATAACATCGTCTCGAATGCCTCATTTATCAGGCTATTCGGAATAACAGGCACGTCTTCCAAATGGAGTAATGCATGAGAAAACCTTTCATTTTACACAGCTTTTCTTTGTGATCATTCACTTTCGCTGACGAAGCTTAAAAGCTAACGACTATTCATAAATTTCATTATTTGAAATTACCCAACATCAACACAGGACACGTAGTCCGAGTGCTCAATCACATAGTCTTAGACCGATGCACCAGTCTTGGGCTTGTGGTCATAGAAAACATCATTCATCTTTAACATCGTTGTCTCACCTTGTGAGTAGGACATCCAGTCCATAACATCGAGACACAGATCAAAGATCTACGTGTAATTATAAGACACTAGAAGCGACGTCTCACGAACTAGATCCACTTTTAACATGTTTCTTACTTTTCGTTTAGTGAAACACAAATACAAAATAAAAGGCTCGGTAACTTATCCAAGTTACCGGAATATTTTCGAAAATAGTTTTATATAAAATCTTTTCATTTGGAAAATCATATGTAAAATATTATGAGAAATCCATTTTCTCTTGAAATCCTTTCCTTAAATTCATTTCTAAATAAAGTCAAATATTTTCCAAAGGCATTTTCCTCCATAAAACATATATTTTCTAAATGGTTTTCTCTTATGCGAAAATCTTTATTCATAAGGAAATGATTTCGTTTTTATCATGAAAATATTTTTAGCAAGTGTTCTAAAAATTCTCATCTTTCAAAAATAATGACCTTACGTGAATTCTTCCTTTCCAAACCACATTCTTTAAGCAAAGAAATCACCAAAACATCTTCTTCTTCTTTTTTTTTTTTTTTGAGATTTTCTTAAAGCTTATCAAGGCTTTTAATCTTATCATTATTTGAGCACCAACAAATACCAGCCTTCTCAGGTATCAATCAAACATCAATATAATAACAGTCGACAGTATAACAGTTAATAACAGTTCATGTCATACATGTTTCATAACACTTTAATCCAGTAAATAACCAAGTAATAAAACAACTACCAGACAATTACCACAACAGTCCAAATATACCAGTCATTCAAACATTGATTCAAACGTTCTAACAGAATTCCAGTAAATCAACAGTTCATATAAACACATGCACACAGTTATTGAGTATCCCTCGGGCTGTCCCCTCTTACCTTTGGTGAAGGTAAAAGTGCTTGGTGTTTGAAGTAACGAACAACGAACGTCCTAGCTTGCTTCGCTATGAAAGTCTAAAGATACCAATACAATACCACAAGTTAAAAATCAACCAAGAGCACTAGACTTTCAAGGTCTAGTTTCGGCCTTCTCAAAATATTAGGGTTTGAGATTTTCAAAAATCATACCACTCATGGATTAATGATCCTTAAGTGTTAGAGAATCATAATCAATGATCATTTTTCAAAGATTGAACAAAACTCCTCTAAGACACTAGCTTAGGGTTTCGGCCTTTTCCTTAAAAATAGGCTAGAAATTTTCAAACTCTTCAAACTCGTAGATTTAGCATTAAAAGGTACTAAGAAGCTCAAATCCATGCTCATATTTGAAAATTTGAAACAAAACATCCTAGGTCCAAAACCTACTGGGTTTGACCATCCTTGGATAAATAGGCTAGAAATTTTTGTTTGATGCAAGCTTTTAGATTATGAAAGTAGAGATCATTAGGAGTTCATAGAAATTAGTTTCAACTCAAACGGATTTTTCTATAATTTTCTAGATATTTTAGAAGTTAAAAGAGCTTTAAGAACATTTTAAGAAAACATAGAGTAAACTCATGAAATAAAAGCAAGATTTGAAAAAGAAGAGCATGGGAGAGTTGCCCTTGAAGCTAGGAAGAAAACTTGTGAAAGCTTGAAACTTGAAAATGAATAAAAATGGAAGCTTTAAGTATTAGAAACTTGAAGTAAGAATGGAGAAGAAGAAGAAACTGGATGAGATGAAATGAAGTGCATATTTATGGAGTGTGGGAGAGAGAGTGGCGTGAAGAGGGAGGAAGAGTGAGCTTGGAGAGCAAGTTTGGAGTTAAGGAGGCGTTTGGTTGGAAAAATTGAAGAAAAATGGGTTTTTGATTAGAATATGATATAATTTGAAAAAGTGTAATGATGATACTTTTTGAGTGTGTCATAACCCTTGTCAATCACATCCCCTCATGTCACTTCACTCCTTTTGTGCTCCCTAATCTGCTCCATTTCGTATCCGGTTGTACTTTCGATCGTAGTTTTCGACGTTTTCGCCCGAATAAAATATTATATTTTATTTTCGAACGTAAATTTTCAAAATAACCTAAGTTGAAGGAAACATGATAAAAACACTAACCGTTTCGTTCATAGGTCAAAGTTAGGTTTTTGCTCAGTAAACTTTTACTGTCAGTGAAAACGTAGACCGGCTTCCGTCTGAGTTTTCAACCGAAACTTTAACCGTGACTTTTTACGGTAGGATAACACAAGAAAATGATTTTTGTCTATTTAAAATCATCCTCTGGATTTTAATAAAAATAACCACATATAATTATGTATTTACTGATATAGAAAGACACAGAAATCAGGGAGTTACACTCACCGTGGGCCGCCCAACATCCACCCGCACCGCCTCCCTTGCCACCCACCCCTCGAACTGCCACCCACAGCCACCCACCCCTCGCACCTCCTCCTGCGCGAGCCGTGCCTCCCACCTGAAGGTGCTGATGCGCCTGCTCCTGCTGGCATTCTCTTGAAACCAAAGCAGGAAGTGGTGGCAATGTTAGGGTGGAAATTTAGGAAGTGAGTCTACTCTTCAATGCGTAGTGAAATTTTAGGGTTTATGGTTTTTGTGTTTTTATGGGTCTTTTTTTTTCAATTTTTGTGGTTTCAATGTGGCTTCTTCTGCACGAATGGCCATGACATGCAGGGTGCGTCCTCTTGTTTCCTTGAACCCTTACCAGGTCAAATGGACTATAAAAGTTAGTGTTACAAGCAAAGGGAATATGCGTACCTATAAGAATCCTAGAGGTAAAGGTTGTGTCTTCAATGTGGAGTTGACAGATGAAGATGTAAGAATATGATGATACATTCACACTCTATTTGATCAATTTCTTGCATATATTTGAAGCATAGAGGTTAATATAATGTTTTATTGTTTTTTTTTTCCAGGGTACTTAGAGTCAAGCAATTATGTTTAATGATGCTGCAAGGAAATTTTTTGACAAGTTTGTTTTGGGGAAGGTTTACTACATTTCAAAGGGGACTTTAAAAGTTGCTAACAAACAGTTCAAAATGATTATGGAATGACACTAAATGAGAATTCTGAGGTGGAAGAGGTGGCTGAGGAAGCGGGTTTTGTTCCGGCAACTAATAATCCATCAGCACCTTTGCAACTAATTAAATTATTTATTTTTAAAAAATATTCATTGCATTTGCGATGGTCAATTATAAAAAGCCAGGTCATCGCTAATTTCTGGTGATTTGCGACAGCCTAATTCTGTTGATTTGCGACGGTCAACTATAAAAAGCTGTCACAAACGATTTGCGACGACCCTATATGCGACGAATTTGTGGCCGTCGCAAATCCTCCAGAAACACTTGTTTTGCGACAGATTTGTGTCATTTGCAACGGCCTTTGGCCCTCTCTAAAATCAATTTTCTTGTAGTGATCACTTTTGCAAGAAGGGCATACTTTTTTTATTATTTGCAAGGGTTATTAAATTGTGGACTCATAATGAGGGAAATTAACGGAGATAGTGGCAGATCTTGACTAAAAATTTCGGGGGAGCCACTATTATAGCTAAAATAATTTACGCAAAATTTATATATAATCATGTATAATTTTATCAACATTTCAAAATGATATACATAATTAATGCTTTTGAAGTGAATACATTATAAGTATAATATTTTTATCTTTATGAAAGTTTTCTTCTTGAAAAATACATCACATTTTTTATGCTTAATCATGGTGTCTTTTTTATATATGACTTTTAAGGTAGTTATGATAAAAATCAAATATTTATAATGATGTGACAATTTATGATTGATTAATAGTATAAGTTTTTTACATCAATAATGCATACAAATTAAATCCTTAGATTATGTATGTGATGATATTTTTGTGGGTGCTATAACAATATTTTTACATTAAAAAATTGATTACAATTATTTTGAGGGGAACCATGACTACCTTCATGAAGGTCCCACTAGAATGAGACATTCCACCAACTGCTTGTTTAATGATTATAGAAAAAGAACAGTGTTATAATGTCTAAATACACTGATGAGGGAAGGGGAACCCACAATAGTCTCTATCGATTGTCGATCTTGATCTCGGTCCATAAATAGGAATGACAACTAGATCGGACGGGCACGGGTAGCACCCTACCCACCCCTCACCCGCAACAGATAAATTTGTGCCTGTCCTGCTCGTCATCTGCATAGATACCCGTTAAATGGATATTTAATGGGTATCCACGGATATGACAAGTACCCATGGATATTTGTCAAAAACCAGTTAAAGAAATACATTGTGCAACAAAGGACAGTGGAATTTTGTTTTTTTGGTAAGTGAAGGACTGTGGAATTGAATCATAATCTCTTGCACTCTTAAATTTATTATACACCACCATGGAATATTTATCTTTTCTATCTATAAGAAAAAAATTTAACACCAAAGCAATATAACAAAACACAATAATTAAAAGGGCCTTTGAAATATAATTATATAAAAAAAACGTCTGATATTAAAACTTCAAACAAATCAAACAGTGCAATATATCCAAGATCTTCTTTTTTCTTTTTTTAATTTTTGTCCTCCACCTCCAAATTACTAAGGATAAGATCGACCAAATCGAACCGCCACGTGGATGAGAAAGCACTCCTAGAATTCCTAGTATAAATTTTTAAATTCACTTAAAAGTCACTTCTTTTTAGTTTCTAATCAGAATCACTTTTAAAGACAAAAATAGTCTAGTGGTTTCAAACTTGGAAGGAAACACACACAAAAGCGGCAACCCCAAATTAGGGCTGAGATGAACGAAATATATGCAGAAAATGTTAGTAGATTTGTAATGGAGAAACCGAAAAAAGAAAAAGAAGAGATCTGTGTTTATGGTAGAGGAGTTCGCGGAGGCGTCTTGGTGGGCCGGTGACGGCGCGACGACGACCAGAGAGGAGTTCGCGGTTGCTCTGATAGATGGAGCTCCAGGTGGAAACTGGGTCGCGGAAGGGACGAGGGCTGCTGGAAGGGAAGAGGGCAGTGGTGTCGTTACGGAGACGAATGCTTGAGGGTTCTGATTCTGGAGTGGTGACGCCACAAATGAGCTTGGGTTGCGCACGGCGTGGAGAAGGGAGCTTGGGTTGCGCGAGGTCGGAAGGGACGGTGGCGGCCGGTAGGGGCGACGACGGTGGGGTCGTGATGGAGAAGGAAGGGACGAGGGTTCTATATTTTGGTTAGGGATGAGTCACGGCGCACGAGAAGTTGTCGAGTGTAACATATGACTAATCAATCACTTAGATTAGGCACTTACGTTTTGATACACGTTTTAAAAAAATATTTTAAAAAATATTGGTATGAGAATAAAGTTTTTTAATATTTGTTATAAGTTTTAAAAATTTATTCTCAGGTATAAAAGATTCCCCAGAATAAAATTAGTGGATTATAGTTATAAGTTTGGGAAATCTCTATTCTCATGTGTGAAGGTGATAAAATTTTATTCCCGGGAATCACATTCCTAGCGATGTAGTTTGCTTGAAAAAAAAAAATCCAGATACCAAACACTACCTTAGGTTTTATAAAAAAGGGCAATCTAGTAGCTTCCTACGTGGGTACGGGTATTCACGGGCACAAGTATCTCAATACCTGCCCTCGCCCTTTAACAAACGAGTATTTAAAATCCTTGTTTATTTTGCTCCACAAGTACCCGTATCTCTACCTGTCTCATGCCCGTTACGAATTTTATCCACGGGTATCTGCGGGCTCGAATAAAATTGCCATCCTTATCCATAAGTGATAAGGAGAAACATTCATTTCATAGAAGCAGCTTATAGAGTAGGCTTTTGTAAAACATGCGTAAAAACAAATTAGACTCGACTTTTATATGTTACATGTTAGAATAGATGAACATATCTTATCTTATCTTAGAGTACATCTTATCTTATAAGAGTATCTTGAATTATCTCAAAGGATTAGGTTGTTATCAGTTAGTTATTATCATAATTAGTTTATCTTTTCAATTAGGATTAGGAGTCTTGTATCCCTGTAAAAACATATTTTGAGTGTTCGTTCTTTTTCTTCTCTTTCTCTGTCTAAACTCATAACTTCAACATGGTATCAGAGAGGTACCATCCTTCGTGACCTATCTCGTCACTATTCCGCTGCGGAGTTCCGTTAAGTATGAAGGAACTCTAATCATCTTCTTAGTCATAAAAAAAAATTGTCATTTTTCTCTCCCCCGTTGTGTTTTCCTTTTCTGGTAACCTGAAGGAGGAGGATACCATCATCCGTCTTTCCGACCCTTGTTTTTGTCCCGTCAGTCGCTGTTCGCTGCCGTCGTTTCTAGTCGCTGACCCCATCACTAGACTCGTCAGCCGCCAATATGTCCAACCGTCCAAACAACACCATTGTTCGCCTCCCAACGCGCCGAACTCGCCAGCCTATGCTATTTTCGGATCTATTCTCACCTCCCTCTATGGACCACTCTTCAACAACTACCTCGATGTGTTTGGTTCCCTTAGGTTATGTTTTGTTGTGTTCGAAAGCTCAAATCTTTGGTCTACTGTTTGCTTCTCCAGTGTTTGTCATGCAATTATTATCCACTGATGGATCATACCAGTGGCTTCTCTTCCCACCGACGATCATTCCGGTGGTGACTCCTTTCCCACTGATGGATCATACCTGTGACTCATTCTCTTATCCACCGATGGATCGTACCAGTGGCTTCTCTTCCCACCGACGATCATTCCGGTGGCGACTTCTTTCCTACTGATGGATCATACCAGTGACTCATTTTCTTATCCACTGATGGATCATACCAGTGGTTTATCTTCCCACCGACGATCATTCCGGTGGTGACTCATTTCCCACGAATGAATTATATTAGTGGTGACTTCTATTTCCGTCAAGGATTGACTTATGTTGGTTATAACTCATATTAGTCATCATGATCGTTTGTCCCAGATGCACTGGTCTCATCTCAGTCCCGGAAGTAGTTGTCTACATGAATTTCAATTTTAAATAATTTGGGTCTCCAATATTGTTGTTGAAGCTTCCAAATGCAATTTTGAGAAGTTCGGACTTTGCTGCTAGATTGCTTGCCAATAAATTTATGTTAGGCTGATGATCATTCTAGCTATCTTGCTAAGTTATCTTTCCGGTAATTGTCTCTGGTCTCTCCAACATCCTTTCCCACTTAAGTTGGCTGTTTCGGTAGTCCCGTCGTCTGACTATAGTCAAGGTTGAGCCGTCGGTACCAGTCACAGAAAACTTCATGATCTGTCACACTCTTAAGTTGGTTGTTTCATGCTAAGGACAACATCTGGTCCGATATCATTTCAGTTTGGTTTGATTGATGTTCGTGAAAATCAGGAATGATTACTTCAATTGGTTGATTGGTGGTTTGTTCTTGGACACAAACATTATTGGTTGATGGTTCTGGTATTTCTCGGTTTATTCAAGATATCTTTATGGGTACGGTTACCTCTGGTTGTTAAATTTTCTCTTTTAAAGGGTATATTTGTAACAAACTTAAAGCTTAATAAGCTTTAGCTTGAGGGGGAGTGTTAGAATAGATGAACTTATCTTATCTTATCTTATCTTATCTTATCTTATCTTATCTTAGAGTACATCTTATCTTATAAGAGTATCTTGAATTATCTCATAGGATTAGGTTGTTATCAGTTAGTTATGATCATAATTAGTTTCTCTTTTCAATTAGGATTAGAAGTCTTGTATCCCTATAAATAGGGGTTAGTGCTTAAGCTTTTTAAACAACAAGATCATAATCAATCATAATCATATTTTGGGTGTTTATTCTTTTTCTTCTCTTTCTCTATCTAAACCCATATCTTCAACATTACCCATACGATGCATTTTTATTTCCATTCCTGGTTTTTCAAAGGTCAAATGTATCTTAGCATTGTTTCCATGCTGGAGTTTGCCCCCCTTTTGAAAGATTCTCTCATTTCATACGTCAAAGATTAAACATTTGAAATATGACTTGGCGGTCTTTCAAAGGTCAAATGTATCTTAGCATTGTTTCCATGTTGGAGTTTTTTTTTTCTTTTCCTTTTTTGAAATATATATTCTCATATTTCATACATTAAAGATTAAACTTTTGAAATACAACTAGTCACTTAATTGAAGAATCTCTTTTTTTTTTCTACACATAAATCCACGAACACGTGACTTTAGGGATTCGAACCCATTCCATTTTGATGAACACATATTAGTTGTTACAATTATCAATTCCAAAAAAGCATTGGTTAATGTATTAAACAAGAAAGAAAACATTCAAAACAAAGACTTGTAGACCTAACATTTTAAAGTTTTGGGGTCAAGATGTGATGATAAATCTATTTTGATATATAATTTTTTGCTTGCTCAATTAAATGCAGCATTAGTGGTTGTTGAATCTATGTGCAAAGATGTCTTTTATCAAAAGTCTTGTATGTATGAGAAAATGTGTGTGACCCGATTCGAAAGGAAATGAGAGTTTTTGATGTTTTTGATGCAGGAAGAGCTATCGATGATATCATCAAATACTTGGGAAATGATGAAGGATGGCATGTAAAGGGCTCATACATGGTTCGGTATATTAAAAATTTCAATCGTGAGTAAAACGTGGATTTAAATTTAAAAATAAATGAAAAGGTTAAAAATTATAAGTAAAATAAGTAAATTGGTCGTATACATTTATTTTATTTTTCATATTAGTCCTATAAGTTTTTTTTTTCAAATTGGTTCTATACGTTACGTTCTGTTTTCACATTAGTCCTTTCCGTCAATTTTGACCTAACGTCATTGGTTTTGATGTCACGTCAGATCAAAACTGATGGCGTTAGGTCAAAATCGACGGAAATGATTAACGTGGAAACAAAACGTAACATGTAGAACCAATTTGAAAAATAAAAAACTTATAAGATCAATGTAAAAAATAAAATAAACATATAGGACCAATTTACCTATTTTGCCGAAATTATATTTCCACATCCGGATTTCATTTGCAATATTAAGTATCTTAATTGTTTTTCTTATTAAATTCAAATTATTATTTAAACATGAATGAAAGTAGAAATTGCATCAACCCCTCTACCCTTGAAATATTCCAATTCCTTGAGTGCGAGATTTCTCACCCCTTCCACTTCTTCCCTCGATCCCTTTTGCAGCATTCCTTGCATCATCCCTACATGAAACCCATATCTTCTCAATCTCTCAATTTCCTCCTCATTCCCACCTCCCAACACTGCTCCACATGCAGCCCCACATGCATGCAACCTACCTTCGTTTTTCTCAACAACCCCCTTGATGCTTTCCACGTGGCAAAACTCCTCTCCACCGTCTGATTGGGATCCCAAACTTTTCCTATACTGCCCATCTATCACCCCTTCCGCACCCACCGCACGTGAGATCTCAATGATAACGCGCAAGATCCGTTCCGAGTTTAGTTGGGCCGGGTCGTCAGATTTTGCTAACAGCTCGAACGCAAAAGGGACAATCCCATCACCGGTAAGAAGCTCGATGTTGGGACCGTATGCATGAGGGACCATGGGCTTGGCTTTGGGCCCATCTGTTAAAGGAAGGTGCTCGTGGGTGTAAGTGGCTGCATGCAAGAGTAACAAAGCGGATGCTGCGGCCATGGCTTGTTGAGGGTCACCGCCAACAAGCTCACAGGCCTCGAGGCATAAAGCCGGCACGGCTGTGCGGGGAGCGGTGAAGGGCAGGTGGTGCATGGGCTCGAAAACCACGAGTGGTTCTTTCATGGGAATGGCCCGCTTGAGATGGGCTTCAATTTCGGCATGCAGGGAGGTCCAGTAAGGGTGGGGTTGAGTTGTTCTAACTACGGTGGGTTTAGGAGGGGCCAAGAGGGAACGGTCATGATTTGATATGCGCGAAAAATGAACCGTGGAGATGATGCCATTGGTGCGGAGGATAGCTCCAACCATAGGGAGAATGGGAGAAGAAGAACTGTAGAAATAGGGAGAATAAGGTGTAGAAGGTGGTGGTGGTATGATTGTTGAAATGGATGAATTATATATAGTTAACAGAGATAGAGAGGATCGTTGGGATGTCAATAAAAGAGAGCTGGTTATTATAGCTATAGTTATGGCGACATTTTCCTCTTTCTTGAAAAAATAAGTGGAACTTTTTCGGAGGTCTACATTATTATTATATGTTTATCATCTCTTGAATCATGATGATTAAAACTGCAAAACTATACTAATTTTATTTAAAAGGAGAAAAATATAACTTTTGAATAGGAAAATTGTAACTAAGTCAGATTATAAACAAGTATAATTTTTCAATAATATGCTAATAAAAGTGTTTATATATTTTATTTTATTTTATTTTTGTTCAGATTCTATCATAATTAGTCATTTGGGTAGAATGGGTTCACCGGAGTATCTCACAGCTTAGGTCATTTGAACCTGTTATGGGACTAATCTTTGGTTCAGCTGATTAATTGAGCATGATTTTACCCATTATTCTCAACCTCTCAATTGGGGTGACACCACAAGGATTTGAACCCAGGTTCATCAGGTTCTCCTTCTTATGGGATTAGTTGCTTCCATTAGACCAACACATCATTGGAGATTTCGATTCCTACATTCATTATTTTCACGTATTTATTGATATAGACCATTAAATATATTTAAGTATGCAATAAAAAAATTAAAAAAAATAAGATTAATCCAATTATATATCTTATAACTTCGTAAACGTGTGGATCGGAATAGATACATTCATACCAACATGTATCACGTGTGAGTGATTTAAATATACTTTATTCTAGAAAAATGTCGGCGGCTGCATGATATTTAAATAATGATATTATTATATATTAATTAAAAATACGGAGCAGCCGTAGACCTGCTGAGATATGCAGTTTGATTAGGCAAGGAGCAGGAATCACGCGTGAAATTGTGTAAAAATCCATGCGGGTCCGTAAAAATAATTGCACACATTTTTTTCATGATAAAAATAATAATCATTTTATTCTCAAATTCATAAACACATAATATATTAGTCTCTCGTATTATATTCATATTTATTTATTTGTCTACGTCTTATCGTGGCAGGAGGATATCTTTGATACCACTACAAGAATTTTTGAGTTTAGCTACTAACTTTACCTACTAAAAAAATTAGTAGCTGATTTAGTGTTAATTAACTACGTATTAACCATCATACATATTTTCTTGCTTAAAGTTAAATATTAATTCATTTTTGTTAACACTTTCCCGTCGCTCTAGTTCCCGTTCCCGTTCCGTCCCCTCCATCGTCTTCGAACTCTCTCAGTATCGCTTAGCTCTCTCTCTCTCTCTCTCTCTCTCTTTCGGGCTCGATCTCTATCTGTCATGTTCGCTCGCTCTTTGTCTCGATCTCTACAGGATCTCTCTTTTTCCCGGATCTGTGATTTGAAGGTGAGGTTTGATTTGAATCTTCTCATCTTGATTTCTTCTTCAATTTGATTTCTGAAGATCTGAAGCAGTGTTACCATCTTTCATGCCCTCTCATTTTTCCCTCTTGAAACCCTAAATTCCAATGCTATTTGAATTTTGGTGCATTCCATTCTCCTTTGTTCTTCTTATATGTCGACAAGTTCTACTCCCTTTGTGATCAGGTAATGTTAATTTTCTTTACATTCTTTTCTATCTACAAATGTTGTTTGTGTTTTGGAGGAATGCTAAATGGAAATTGGGATTAGAATTCAAATTGTAATTGTAGTGAAATTGCTCTTTGCTCTAGCTCTTTTTATATGTTCTTTGCTACTTCTTTACTTCTTTACTATTATATAGTTTTTTAAATGTGTCAAATGCATTCTAACAGTTTTGCACTTGAATTTTTTGGGCATCTATCCCTTGACATTAGTTCTTGATGGTTAGAAGAGACTCTACATTTAGAAATTGAAGCATCTAGAAGTTAATTATCGCTTAAAAATGTAGTGGAGACATAGACTTTTCTTCATCTTTGTTCTTCAAGTCCGAATAGAAGTTTAGGCATTGCAAATAAGGTTGGAAAGGTAAGCAAGCATTGACATTTCATCGTAGATATTTCTAAAATAACTTCCAGTTTAGGAACAATTAATCAATAAGTAATAATTGATTATGCCTTTGCTGTGTTTGATCAAATTCCTAATTTGAATTTGGAATTTGTTTGTTAATGATAATGGTTGTTCAGTGATGTGTTTTAAGTTTTGGAGCGTCCAGTTTAGATTGTTGTTCATATGAATGAATGCATGCAATAGAGTGTGAGGCTTTAATCAAAGTTGCTTTCAATTGTGGCTGGCCTTGGTGGACATGGATTCGAGAGGAGGTGCAGAATTGTAACCTCATTTGTTTGTGTTGTGAGAAATTAAGAGTGAAATAGTGTTAGTGTTGAAGTTTTGTCCTGAAAAATGCTATATAAGAAAATATACACTGCTGATATATTTTAGAGTGAAAACATGTTTATTGACTTTCAAATTCTTCTAGGTATTATTGGGACTTGGGGAGATTATTTCTTGAAGGTCCTGCCTAAAGGTACTTCCTTATCATGTTATTCTCTTTGTTTCTTCTATTTAAATTGAGTTAATATACATTGATATGATCCTCTGCTTATGTTCTCTTTTTTTGTTTTCCATGCAGAATGGTTTCATATTGCTATCCCATGAAGTCATGTCATGCTCTATCATTGACCTTTTTTAACTTTTACAGATAGACTGCATATGATTATTATAGTATCAAATTCAAGATTATACTTAGAAAGAGAAAAGATATAATGATTGTATATGGCACAAAAGTGATCTCTGCATTACTAAATCTTGTTACTGTTTCCTGTGTAGAAAAAGTTGTTGCACCATGTTCCTATTTTCCTCTGGTACACAATACTCTTACTTTTTAACTTTATTGTGACTAATGTGCAGGATCAGAGTCATAAAATCTAAAATTGAAATATGAATTATCGTCTATTTATATGCCAATCATAAATTGTTACATGGTTTTAATTTGATAAATGTGACATGCATTTGCAGGCTGCAGAAATTGAAAGAAGAATATAATTAGAAACAAAGGTTGAAAAGCATGTATGTCACAATCTCTTAACATCCTGCCTGCTTTTATTATATATTTCTTTGGGCTTAGTAACAATTTATGATTGGTAAAGAAAAGATAAAGTTTCATATTTCATCAATATGAAAGGAAGCAACTTACTCTGTGTACAAATCTCCTAACAGTTTTTTGCTTGTTTAGCTTTCAGTTTGAAAATTAGCATTATGCTAGATCCAGAATTTGTATCTCTATTACCTAATCTCTTTTAATTTCAAGCCAATTTTGTTGACCGGTCTTTGTTTAAAGGTGATTTATTAAATAGAAGGTATGCTTTCTTCTCTTTGCACTGAACTTGCCTTATGTTGGTAGAAATTATAAAATATAGATGAACTCTTGGATCTTAAAAATTAGCTGTCAAGAGTGAACTATATGGTATCTTAATTTATGACAGAGTCATTGTGTTACAATGTCGATATCGAGTCCGTAGAAACATTGCTTGCATTGATGTTGTTACAAATGATTTCTTTTCAATTGGTGACTGATTTAGTTGGATTAGGATCAAGTTAGCAAGAAAATTTCTTTGCTCGATAAGAGTTATGATGCTAGAAATTTAGACTATACTGTGATTCTGTGAATATCACTATAATCGCCATTGTTCAAGATCTGATTCAGAAAATTGGAGGTGATCCAAATGTCAAGCAAGACATGTTTTATATTATTTCAAAGTCTTGTGGAGAGGCTCATCTGCTGTGTACCTTGTACTTATGATATTGTTGTCATAGGTTCTTGAATCTCTGATACATATATCTGCTTCATCCAAAAGATTCTCAACTATCAAGTTTTCCTTATTCTCTTTTTCTTCCTCTCTTTAAGTTTCTAGTGAGAGATTTTGGTTAAACATTACTTGTTCCTGGATATTCCATTATGCATTTTGCTATTATAAATACAGGCTGCAAGGAGTGTTCTTTGTCCCGATTATATTGGATGCAAGAGGCTAAAGGTCAACTTTTGCTGAAAATCTTTCATTTGTACTTGTTAGTTCTTTTTCAGCTTTTGTATTGTAGTATGGCTCTCTTAATTTTAAACTTTCTTATATGATGAAAGTGATTGATTTCTTGTTTCATTAATTTCCCATAGATACTAGACAAATCCTCCATTTTCTTGTTTGAACCTTATTTGTGCTGCCATGTATAGGCTCATTTATACAAATAATGTATATGAGGGATTTTCAGGTGCAGTGGAGGCATTTTCAAGAAGGAATAGCTAGCTCTGGGCATGGACTACATAATGATCTTTCTATGCATGGACTGCATAACACTCAGTCTTCACAAAGAACCTAATTTTGATAATGGCAGTTCTTCTCATGCCTCAAAAAGGTCTATCATATCTACTACTCAGAGGCTTCAACCAAGTATTTTACTCCAAATCACCAAATCTACAAGGGTTTAGTAGCTTTCAGGTTCTAACTAATTCCTCAGTGACATCTGTCAAAATCAAGACTAGTTAATGTAAAAACATATGTATTTTCTCATAATCTGTCTAGTAGAGAGCAACAACCTAAGCTACTTGAATTCTATCCCACACTCTAATGAGCCACCTGCAAACAACCCAACCTCATTGCCTTCGAGCGGAGGTTATTTCAATTGTTGCTCTGATTAGTTCGTCCATCTTTCGCATTTGATGTAGTGATAGTTACTGTTGCATGCTATCTGTTCGATAAAATGCCTAAAATCCTATTTTACTAACCGTTGAGCTGCTAGACTCAACTTTCTGTGAGATTTGGTTTTGTAGCTGCCTTTATCTATCATTGGCAGGCTCTGAGAATCATCTAATTTTGGTGAATCTGAAGAACAAGGTACCGATAACTACTTTGACTCTTCGTGAAACCATCTTTAAAGCTTCTGTGTTATGAAATTATAAAAATCAGTGCTAATTATTTGTGTTATGGTCATATAGCTGAGATGCAGTTATTAGTTATTATTGTGATTTAGTTTGTGATAAATTTTACACCGTCAAAAAGAAGATAGCTGGTTGTGGCTTCTTATAGGTCGACAAGTTATACTCCATTTGTGATCAGGTAATGTTATTTTTCTTTGCATTTTTTTCTATCTACAGATGTTGTTTGTGTTTCGGAGGAATAATGCTAAATGGAAATTGGGATTAGAATTCAAATTGTAGTTGTAGTGAAATTTCTCTTTGCTCAGGCTCTTTTTATACGTTCTTTGCTACTTCTTTACTATTATATAATTTTTTAAATGTGTCAAATGCATTCTAACAGTTTTGCACTTGAATTTTTGGGCATCTATCCCTAGATGCTAGCCTCCTCCGTGACATTAGTCATCGATGGTTTGAAGAGACTCTACATTTAGAAATTGAAGCCTGTGGAAGTTAATTATCGCTTAAAAATGCAGTGGAGATATGGACTTTTCTGCTTGCTGTTCTTCAAGTCCAGAATAGAAGTTTAGGCATTGCAAATAAGGTTGGAAAGGTAAGCATCATTGACATTTACTGTAGATATTTCTAAAATAACTTCCAGTTTAGGAACGATTAATCAATAAGTAATAACTGATTATGCCTTTGCTGTGTTTGATCAAATGCCTAATTTGAATTTGAAATTTGTTTGTTAATGATAATGGTTGTTGAGTGATGTGTTTTAAGTCTTGGAGTGTTCAGTTTGTAGAATGGTAAACAAACAAGTAATGCATCATTAAAATCAAACATACAAATA
The DNA here is from genome assembly GCA_030762895.1 of Sophora flavescens. NCBI lineage: Eukaryota > Viridiplantae > Streptophyta > Magnoliopsida > Fabales > Fabaceae > Sophora > Sophora flavescens. Next base: position 219,231,680 of record CM061065.1, read on the forward strand.
TTTCTTCTTTTAATTGCTGGTAACTTGTTTATCAAAAAAAAAAATTGCTGGTAACTTGTCAATCTCTTTTTTTTTTGTGTCTTTTTTTATAGTTTAAACTGACTTTTGCATTGATATTATAATTGTTTTGTAATATTATTATAAAATATGACACATACATAATTCATAGCATATGAAAGTTATTTGGATATTCATATGATTGCACTCATTATATCATTTTGAAGCTAAGCTGGGTCGTTCATCAAAACTTTGGTTTTCTTTTTCCATTTTCTATCATCTTTTGCCTATAGAGATATTTCTGTTTCCTTCCTATACCTTACTATATCAACTTGATTACAATATAATTTTTATGATATGCAGGTTGCCATAATTGCTTGGCTTGAAGCGGATTCAGTTTGTGGTAGTCATTCAATTGCAATCCTGATAGTTCTTGTTATTCCTTATCTATGGCATTTGTTACAATGTCTTCCTCAATACAAAGATACCAAAGAAAAAACATGTCTTTTCAATGGTAATTGCTCTGTGTAACTTTTCTCTTTGCTCTCCTGTAAGTGTAAGATGTGTTGGTTGTCCTTTTTGTTATTGAAAATTACTTGGTTAGTTAAATGGTGTTACGCTGAAAGCTTTTTGGTAAAAAGCAAGAGTGAGACTTTCCCTACCTTTTGAAATTCCTCCTATCTCCTTTTCATGGACAAGGAATTCATTGTATTCATTTTGACCAAAAATAGCTTCTATTTTAATATTTATGGCATTGCATCTATGCCTTGGTTCTTGATAAGTTTTGTAAACAGTTCAATTTTCAATTCTGACTTTTTTTTATGGCTGTCATATGAGTTGAGACTTGAGACAAATATGAGTATTCAGTTCTCACTTAAGGTGTTCAACATTGCTTGTGCACTCATGTCTATATTGCTGCAAGCACTCTTTATAATTTAAGGCCTATTTGCTTGAGATCCTAAAATTCTAATTCCATTTGTACTTGTTTTCCAGCTTAAAAATATTCAACAAAGAAGTCCCGGTAATTTCTCTTTCCTCCCTTAAATATCATGTCATTCCTGAGATATATAATGCTTAAATACAATTCAGGTATATAATGCTTGATTTTAGTTTGCTAATGCTTAGGTGGTGAATAAGTTTCATATAGAACCCAAAGCCAAACTCCTACAAAGAATTTCAAACTAATGGATATCCTTGAGAAGGTAACCAAACTAAATTGTCTATCCTTCAGAGAAGCTTTAGTTGTTAATATTTTCAATGAATTTAGATTTGCATGTTTAGGTGCTGAATTTTATGCTTGGTGTATATCGCTAGAAATAGTTCTGTATTCGATGTAAAATGGTTTATCTTACCCTCTGAATTTGGTGCTCTCTTGAAAGACTAGTCTCTCTCTTTTTATTTTTCATTTTACTTTGGAGACATGCACAGACAAATTTGTTGCACTTAAAACAAGTACTTTTGATCACAAAATTGAAAAGAAAACAAGAACAGGGACTAGGGACTATGAGCTTTAACTCTATTTAGACATGCCCCCTCTTAAAATAATAAAAAAAAAATACTAGCCTAATCATGGAATGTTCATGTGTTGTTCTAACAGGTTTTATTTTTCATTTTTGTCGCCATGGTTGATTCTAATAATGAAGAACCTGGTTTCATATGATGCCATTCAATGTTGTTTTGATCATCTATCTAACTTAACTTTTTGCTTGAAATCTGTAGGGTCCGGGGTTTTCAAAATTTCTGAAAAGTTATGATGTAGGGACTGAGCAAACCAAAGATGAAGTAAGTGTCAGTATATTCATGACTTATTTCATTAGATTGTGGAGATTTATGTGTAGGAATTTTTGGTGAATTCACCAATGTCTTCTCTTACATTTTTTAGATTAGTAATTTGTGACATTATGGATACTTCTTATTTAATGTTTGTCAATAGTTTGGATATTTGAGATATTTTATTTATGTTTGAGCTTGTTTGTGCCTATTCAAAATGTGATTTTTTACACCAGTCAGTATCCGATTTGAAAAGTTCTCACATTCTATATCACTTAATTCTATAATGCGAATATAATCGATGTAAAAAACCTTTTTTGATCGGTAAAAGATATCGTCGCTAAATTGGTCCATAAAACTGCAGGTGCTTGGGACCAATTTAGCGAGTAAATTTTTTTTCTATTTTTTTTGAATTAGCTAGGGAATAACTACAGAATCGCTAAGAAAATCTAGCCATAGATTGGCTATAAAATCGCTACGACAATATGGTAGCTATTTAGCTAGTAAAAACAATTTTGAAGAGCATATTACTAGGGATTAACTACAAAATAGCTAGCATTTATTTAAGATTAGCTATGAATTGGATAGAAAAAATTTCCTAGCTAATTTGCCACTCAAATTATGCTACCACCAATTCTGCAGCAACTTTGTAGTTAATTTGTAGCTAAATTTATTTGCTAGAAATTAGCTACCAATTAACTACAAAATTTGTCGTAGCTAATCGCCGAATTTCTTGTAGTGTACATAAAAATAAAAGTTGTCTATATGTCCTTTAAACTATCATGCTTGGCTAGTCAGCGATCGTACATGACTTCTGATTAATTTTCACCATGAAAAACGAATGAAAAGTAAAATAACATTCTCAATTTTCAAATATCTAGACTAAAATTGTGCATTTTTTTTACTTTTATTTGTTTTTCATTGTGAAAACTCATAGGTCACACATAACCACTAACAGGCTAGACATGATGGTTAATTGAACAGGTAGGCAAGTATATAAATGGATGTTAGAATTGATTCATGGAGTAACATAACACATGTTTGTAAATTTGAGAAACTAAATAATTAATTTAATTTACCAAAAGTGTCACTCTAATTATTTTTTAGGGACAATATTGGATCTTTACTCTTAAATTATTTTGGAATTGTTTCATTGATAAATATTTATCTTTTTTTTTATCATGTCATAAGTGATGTTTAATCTCCATCGAGAGACCCAAATAACATTTAAAGATTGTTCATCCCCATCAAGTTTATTCATACAAGTAATGCCATATTTTAATTAAGATTAGTAAACTTGAATTAGAGTAGAGATTGATGATTGAACTGGTCAACCAAGAGAATCAAGGATCCGAAATTAATTTATCATTAATTGCAAACCATTTTATTGTTAAATCTGATATTGAATAATAGAGTAAAATCTAAAAATAAATTTCTTTCAATCATATTAATTAAAATACTTTTCTAAACAAATAATAGTGATAATAACGTAATACTATTATCTTACAAGCGTGCATACACCGCAATAATGTAATGTTAACGCACCCAGTAAAAATAGTTTAATAAGCAAATAAAATCAAATAAGCCAAATCACATAAAAATAAATATCTATCTTAATAATAAATATAGTTATCGAAACACAAACATTATATATATATATATATATATATATATATATATATATATATATATATATGTATATATATATGAGAGTAGGGATTCACTTCCTTCAAGAGTAAGTTTAAAACACTTACTCCAAATCATCACCTTTCAATTTATTCTAATTCAATCGCCAATGTTAATTTATTAAAGAGCCCATTTAACTTTCATTAGATTAGTAAGTTTATCTTTCATTTAATTATGTGTGTGTGTGTGTTGGGGGTGGGGGTGGGCCACTTACTCCATGAGTAACTCTTGTCCAGAGCCGACCCAAGAGCGAGTGAGGTCCAAAGGAAACTTTGAGTGAGACCCATTTATTTTAAGTTAGAGAGACTACCTGGATCAAGTTCTGTTTTACGTTGGGCCTTTTTACTAGCATGTGTAACCTTTTTCCTTTATAAAAATTATGAGTAAATAATTTTTTTACTAGTGAGCCTAAAGTTAGGGCTTCAGACATGGTTTCATCCTTGGGTCGACCTGCTCTTGTCAGAGTTACACCGACTAATACACACACACATATATATATATATAATTATCGGGATGTTACAATATACAAGTGTTAATATGTCACAAGTCGAATTCCTGACCAATTGTTTAAGAGACCTGAACTCGTTATCACTCGGACTAACCATATGTGGAGATATTTATTATTATTATTATTTTAAATGTTAGGCACAAGAAACTGTTCTTTTTATTCTAAGAAACTTTGCATGTCGCAAGTGTGTTCTTTTCCTGAATTGCTCCTTTTTATCCATTTAAGTTAACAATTTCTTGAATATGATACTCACTCAATACTTTTATTTTATATTGGTATGTGATATATTTTTTAAATATTTTATATTATTATATAATATATTTATTTTCTTATACTTATATTAATATATAGAATTGTCAAAAAATATTAATATATAGATTTCTATTAAAGTGTCATATTTAATAAATAAAAAATCTTTAAAGCAGTGATAACGAAAAATGGGATGGTCCATTGCTGTCGGGAAAAGTTGAAATCTTCCACTCGATTGAAATATTGAATGCCACGTTATGATTCCATAAAGAAATTTTTATCTTAACAACCGTCATATACATTACATATAAAATAATATATTTAATAAAAATAACTAATATAATTTAATAGATTTAATATTTATTTATTTTTTGAATAAACGGGGTCAAAGACCGAAAAACAGAAACTACAAACTAAATGACCCTATCAAAAAAAGTCCTAAAAACATCCGAAATAAAAGCAAGATACAAATATTTATGCGCAAAGTGTAAGAATTAATGTCTCATGTGTGTGACAATTATTAGTGGTGGTTTAATATTTGAATGAAAGGACATATTGTTTAATATTTGAATGAATGGTTATGACTCTTAGGAATGAGTCTTTTCATAAAAGAATATATTGCTTGATGGAAGCAAGTATAAAAGGAAGGAAATGAAACATTTCCCTATCTCTGCCTAGAAAGAAAGTCTCCTAATTTCCATCAAAGTTAGAGGCATAAAGAGGAAGGAAAGGAATAGAAGAGTTTCCATTGTTGATTAAAGTTCAAATAAAGAAGTATTAACAAAAGCATGGAGAAATGTTAGTGTTTCTATTCATCCTATTAGTGAAGACTATGAATTCTTAAGATCCTTATTAATGGCTCATGTATGATAGAGTTTACATGTGGTATTAGAGCATGTGTTAGGGAATTTATAGTTTTCCATTGATGATGTTTGAATTCCCTAATTTTATGAACCCTAATTTTAAATATTGGGAATTTATAAATTATCACTACAAGAAAAATTGATTTTAGCGAGGGCCAAAGGCCGTCACAAATCGCACAAATCCGTCGCAAAACCGGTGTTTCTGATGGATTTGCGACGGCCACAAATCCGTCGTGTATAGGGTCGTCGCAAATCGTTTGTGACGTCTTTTTATAATTGGCCGTCGCAAATAAACAGACATTAGCGACGACTAGGGCCGTCGCAAATCAACAGACATTAGCGACGGCCTAGCCGTCGCAAAAAACCAGAAAGTAGCGACGGGTTGGCCGTCGCAAACTACAATACATATATTTTTAGGCATTTCGTCGAGCAGCTTGAACCTGCAAATCTGGTAACTTCTGTGTATGTTGAGCAATTCACCAAACAGTTGACATGCTTCAAGATTCACATCATACTGAACTTTCTCCATGTAGTAAAACATTGGTCTTCTCTTTCTCTCCCTCTGAAAAACACAAACAATCATAAAATCAAACACCACTCATTATAAAAACTTAAAAGGGAACAATATTGAATCAGAAAAATACCTCCATTGCTCGAAGATATGAATAGATGTCATGAACAAAAGGGTCTCCATTTTGTTGATCATTATTGAACTTGGTGTTATGAGTGGTTGAGTTTGCATCAATGACATTGTCATCGTCGAGTCCCTTAATGGTAGCATCAACACTTGAATCCGAAGAAGAAAGGGTATTCTTCGTCTCTCTTTCTCTAGGTTGGAAGTTGGAACAACAAAGAACAGGGAAAGAGAAAGAGAATAGGGCGAGTGACGGATGGGGGAGGCCGGATGGGAATGGGGTGGGCGACGGACTGCCGGCGGATGGACGACCAGCGGAGGACCGCAATGGCGATGCGACGGCAGTAGCGTGGGGTACATCTGCGTGAGGGTTTTGGAAAAAGGGAGAAGTGGAGTTGCAGGTTGAAGAAGGGACTAGGGAGAAGTGGGGCTGGTTGGGCCTTATTAAAGGGTTTTCAATGGACCATCATCATTAATGACGGCCAAGGCCGTCGCAAAACCATCATCATTACTGACGGCCAAGGCCGTCGCAAACTGTAAGCATATTAGCGAAGGACTGGCCGTCGCAAACGTTATAAATTATTGACTGCCAGAGGCCGTCGCAAACTTTTGGTACATTAGCGATGGTCCGGCCGTCGCAAACTTGAATATTTCTCCACTCGAACTGGCGCCAAATTTTCGCGGAAATGCGCTCAACGATAGCGACGATAGAGGCCGTCGCAAATTGCCCAAGGCCGTCGCAAATCTGGGAAATACAACCGTTCCTGTTAGCGACGGCAAAGGCCATCTCAAATGACAATTTTACTGACGGCATCGAGGCCGTTGCAAAAAATCCATCGCAAATCATCATTATTCTTGTAGTGTATATTTTTTATTCCACTGCACTGTGATTGTTAAAAGTATGTATGTTTCAATTATGATTTTCCCTGTATGTTTTCGAAATGCAAATGCCATGATGAATCCTTTTGAAGTGCTTTCAAATATCATTTTGAAACTAAATGCTCCCATACGTGTTTAGAAATTGGGGAACAAGGAAACGTGAAATTTTCGGAATTGATAATAACTATTCCCAAATGTGAATTGCTTCCATATTTTAAATGATAATCAAATATCAATTTGATGAAAGTCTCCCTGTACGTGAACTTTAATTACCGAAATTGAGAGTTATGAGTTTTTTAAAGGTTCTGTACAGGATGATTGTATATATTCGTATATGTTATGAAGTATGTATATTTTGGGACTAAATGTATGATGGATTTGTTAATCACCAAAGTGGTCAAATCTGAAAGTTTATTTAATTCCTAATGAATGATAATTTATTTCAATTACCCATAGAATGTGATGCTATAAATGACATGATGATTGTTAGTTTATGGGTAAATTGAAGTTCATTGTTATAAGGCATTTACGGATCACCCAAAGGTTGATTAGTTGTTCTTATAATTAATGGACTTGATTGATGGTGATGTGAATGCACTATTAGTTTTATTTATATGTCCAAAGATAGTAAATATTTCTAGTTAGTGCATATTTCATTGCCTAATAATGTTGACTGTATTAGCATCATTATGTTTGTTGTGCATTGATGTATCACCCAAAGAAGAACATTAATGTGCATTGAATGTTTTATGTTTATTGTCTGAATTTGATTGTATGTTATTTTATGACTCAAAGCATTAATGTGAAGCATGTGTTAATTGCAGTATCTGTCCCTATGTCTTTACATTCGTATGCTACGTCTGTTCCAACATTTACTGGGCTGAACTTCTCTGAATGGAGTGAACAAATCCAATTTCACCTTGGTGTAATGGATCTTGATTTGGCTCTTCAAGTTGAGAAGCCTGCTGCTATTACTGATGCTAGTAAAAATGACGAGAAGGCTCATTTTAAGGCTTGGGAAAAGTCAACCAGACTAAGTTTGATGTTTATGCGAATGAGCATAGCAAGTAACATTAAGTCTGCTCTTCCTAAAACTGAAAGTGCAAAAGAATTTATGAAGAATGTGGAAGAGCGCTCCCAAACTGCTGACAAGTCTCTTGCTGGGACATTAATGAGTACCTTAACCACCATGAAGTTTGATGGTTCTCGTACTATGCATGAGCATGTTATTGAAATGATAAATATTGCAGCAAGACTTAAGTCATTGGGAATGGAAATGGATGAGAATTTCCTTGTGTAGTTCATTTTGAACTCAGTACCGTCTGATTATGGTCCGTTCCAAATGAACTATAACACCATGAAAGATAAATGAAATGTGCATGAATTACACAGTATGTTGGTTCAAGAGGAAACGAGACTTAAGAATCAAGGAAGTCACTCAATCCATTATGTGAACCATCAAGGAGCTGGTAAGAATGCTGATAAGAAACATGGAAAGGGGAAAGGACCACTAAAGATAAATGAGTCATCTTTTAAGATCCAGAAGAAAGGAAAGAATGACAAATTTCATTTCTGTCGGAAATCTGGACATTTCCAGAAGGATTGCCCCAAACGTAAGACTTGGTTCTAAAAGAATGGTGAGCTTAATGCTTATGTATGTTTCGAATCAAATTTAACTGAAGTTCCTCAAAATACTTGGTGGATTGATTCTGGATGTACGACTCATGTTTCTAATTCGATGTAGGGATTTCTTACGATCCAAACCATAAGCCCAAATGAGAAGTTTGTATTCATGGGGAATAGAGTGAAAGTTCCAGTGGAAGCTATCGGGACTTATCGTTTGATCCTTGACACTGGACATCATTTAGATTTATTTGAAACTTTGTATGTACCTAATATTTCTAGGAATTTAGTTTCTCTGTCAAAACTTGATGTTGCTGGATACTCTTTTAAGTTTGGTAATGAATGTTTCAGTTTGTATAAGCATACATTTATGATTGGATCTGGTATACTTATTGATGGTTTATATAGATTGAATCTTGATAATCTATATGTTGAAACACTTATGACCTTGCATCATAATGTTGGCACTAAACGTGGTTTAGTGAATGAACGTTCTGCTTATTTGTGGCATAAGCGCTTGGGTCACATTTCCAAGGAAAGAATAGTAAGACTTATAAAGAATGAAGTCCTTCCAGATTTGGATTTTACCGACCTTAATATTTGTGTGGATTGTATTAAAGGAAAGCAAACAAAACACACAAAGAAAGGCGCCACAAGAAGCACTCAGCTTCTTGAGATAGTTCACACTAATATATGTGGACCTTTTAATGTTAATTCTTTCGGTAAGGAAAAATACTTTATCACCTTTATTGATGATTTTTCACGTTATGGATATGTCTATTTACTGCATGAGAAGTCTCAAGCGGTGAATGCCTTAGAAATTTATGTAAATGAAGTTGAAAGGCAATTGGACAGAAAGGTGAAAATCATAAGGTCTGATAGAGGTGGTGAGTATTACGGAAGGTATGATGAAAATGGACAACACCCTGGTCCATTTGCTAAATTCCTAGAAAAGCGTGGCATATGTGCTCAATACACAATGCCAGGTACACCACAACAAAATGGTGTATCGGAAAGGCGTAACCGAACTTAATGGATATGGTTAGGAGTATGTTAAGTAATGCATCTTTACCCTTATCATTGTGGATGTATGCCTTAAAAACTGTCATGTATTTGTTGAACAGGGTTCCTAGTAAGGCAGTTCCAAAGACACCTTTTGAACTGTGGACTGGAAGGAAACCTAGTTTAAGGCACCTGCATGTTTGGGGTTGCCAGGTAGAAATAAGGATTTATAATCCACAGGAAAAGAAACTGGATGCAAGAACAATCAGTGGATATTTCATTGGTTATCCAGAAAAGTCTAAGGGGTTTAGATTTTGTTGTCCTACCCATAGTACAAGAATTGTTGAAATTGGGAATGCTAGGTTCATTGAGAGTGGTGATACCAGTGGGAGTGAAGCTTCACGAAATGTGGAGATTAATGAAGTAAGAATACAAGTTCCTTTGACTTGTGTTCCTACTGCTCAAGTTGTTGTTCCTCAAATTGTTGAACCGTATAATAATCAAGAAGAACAACAAATTAATGTTCCCAAGGTTGACAATGAACCTATAATAGAACAATCACAATAAATAGCATTAAGAAGTTCCCAAAGAGAAAGGAGATCTACTATACCGAATGATTATGTGGTATATCTACAAGAGTCAGAAAATGACTTAGGAATTGATGATGATCCAGTTTCGTTTTCACAAGCCATGAATGGTGATAATGCTGATAAATGGTTAGATGCCATGAAAGATGAGCTTAAATCCATGGAACAGAATGATGTTTGGGACCTCGTAGAATTGCTTGAAGGTTGCAAGAGAGTTGGGTGTAAATGGGTCTTTAAGACTAAGCGTGACTCTCATGGCAACCTTGAACGTTACAAGGCCAGACTTGTTGCTAAAGGTTTTACTCAGAAAGATGGCATTGATTACAAAGAAACGTTTTCACCAGTTTCCAAGAAAGATTCTTTCAGAATTATCATGGCATTAGTAGCTCATTATGATTTAGAGTTGAATCAAATGGATGTGAAAACTGTCTTTCTAAATGGGAACTTAGAGGAAGATGTTTATATGAATCAACCAATGGGATTCATAGAGAAAGGAAAGGAACACATGGTATGTAAACTTAAGAGATCAATATACGGACTTGAACAAGCTTCCCGACAATGGTATCTTAAGTTCGATGATACTGTTGTTTCTTTTGGATTTAAGGAAAACACTGTTGACCGGTGTATATATCTGAAGATCAGTGGGAGTAAGTTTATATTTCTGATTCTGTATGTTGATGATATCTTGCTTGCAACTAATGATCTTGGTCTGTTAAGTGAGACCAAGAACTTTCTCTCTAACAATTTTGAAATGAAGGATATGGGTGAGGCAAGCTATGTGATCGGAATAGAAATATTCCGGAATAGATCACTTGGATTGTTGGGTTTGTCTCAAAAAGCATATATTAATAAAGTTTTAGAGAGATTTATGATGGACAAGTGCTCCGCATATCCTGTTCCAATTTAGAAAGGAGACAAGTTTAGTATCATGCAATGTCCAAAGAATGATTTGGAACGGAAACAGATGGAAAATATTCCTTATGCATCTGTTGTTGGGAGTTTGATGTATGCTCATACATGCACGAGACCAGATATAAGTTTTGCAGTTGGAATGCTGGGAAGATACCAGAGTAATCCAGGAATGGACCACCGGAAAGCTGCAAAGAAAGTTCCAAGATACTTGCAAGGAACGAAGTACATCATGCTTACTTATAGGAGATCTAATCACCTTGAGGTGGTTGTATATTTAGATTCAGACTTTCCTGGATGTGTGGATACAAGAAAGTCCACTTTTGGTTACGTATATCTTTTAGCCGGATGAGCAATATCATGGAAGAGTGCGAAGCAGTCAATCATTGCTGCATCCACTATGGAGGCTGAATTTGTGGCATGCTTTGAGGCCACTATTCAGGCTAATTGGCTGCGAAACTTTATTTCAGGACTTGGAATAGTCGACAGTATTGCCAGGCCGCTGAAAATTTATTGTGATAATTTCGCAGCTATCTTCTTTTCGATAAACGATAAGTACTCTAAGGGTGCTAAGCATATGGAAATAAAGTACTTTGTCGTTAAAGAAGAAGTTCAGAAACAAAGAGTGTCAATTAATCATATTAGCATTGAACTTATGATTGCCGACCCTTTAACAAAAGGGTTACCGCCCAAAGCATTTACTGGTCATGTTGAAAGAATGGGCAATATGTCTGGTAGCGAATGTTAAATTCTGTTTTTAATTCATTAATGATGTATGTATGACACTCTAAGCTTATTAATGTATAAGTTTCTGAAATTTTTGTTTTCAAACTTATGTGTGCACAATTATGAATGATGATGTTGAAAAACATGAATGGTCTTTAAAAATGACATTATTGTTAGACATATTATGTATTTCCCATGAAAGTGTCATATTAGGAAGAAGACTAATATAGTAGTGCATGGAAGGAACTATGTCAAAGTAGGGATATATGACCGCCATGACTCTTATTATTTCTTGTTCTTAAATATGACTTACGATGAAACAATTGTCCTTATTTATGCGCATTATGATTGAGAATTTATTAGACCACATGAGGTTGTACTTTGTCACATGAGTTAAGTGGAAGAATGTAAGAATTAATGTCTCATGTGTGTGACAAATATTAGTGGTGGTTTAATATTTGAATGAAAGGACATATTGTTTAATATTTGAATGAACGATTATGACTCTTAGGAATGAGTCTTTTCATAAAAGAATATATTGCTTGATGGAAGCAATTATAAAAGGACGGAAATGAAACATTTCCGTATCTCTGCCTAGAAAGAAAGTCTCCTAATTTCCATCAAAGTTAGAGGCATAAAGAGGAAGGAAAGGGATAGAAGAGTTTCCATTGTTGATTGAAGTTCAAATAAAGAAGTATTAACATTTAAGCATTGAGAAAGGTTAGTGTTTCTATTCATCCTATTAATGAAGACTATGAATTCTTAAGATCCTTATTAATGGCTCATATATCAAAGAGTTTACACAAAGGTGTGTGTGTATGTATATATATCATTACTATAACATGCATTCCAAATATTTATGCACAAAGATATGCACAAATCAACTAGTTATCCAGCTTTTGGCTACTCCGTCGGGAATCATATTGGACATATAATGTGGGTTTTCTCTCCTAATTTTTGTTATGTGAAATGCTTAAAAACCATCAACAGTTATACACAATTTATGGTAAAAATGGCATAAATAGCATAGCTCTTTTTACTCTTGTTGTTTAAATCTATGTATATGAACACTTAACATTGCGGTAAAGAAAAACACTTAATATTATTTCATTTATATCTGTTTAATTGAGTTTCAAAGTATGTACAGTATAATTGTTGATTAAAAATTTTATATTAATGATAAACTAATATTAAATGCGTTTTTATTTTTCCATGTGTAACCAATTTTCTTAAATTGTTACAACTCTAAAATACAAAAAGAAATTAGGATTGGTCGTTCGATTTAGACATATATACTTGAGAGGATGGAGAAAAAATAACGCTGTCGTGTGATGCGAGTGACTGAGTGTGACTTCTGGAAGATATACGTGGTTTGGTTTCATTCTCTACCAACCTTCTATTTGTTTGTATCAGTATAAAACTAGATTTTTTATCCGTTCCGTACGATGTACGGATGAGTTATATATAAAAATAAATATTTTATATTATTCTGAAAGAATATTGATACTTTAATATAGAAAATAATAAATCAGGATATCAACAAATAAGTATTTGTATAGTAAATTGAGGAGAAATAGATAGATGAAAAAATGAACAAACTTTTTCCTATTTCATTTAAAATAAGTGTTGCATAAAATTTGATTATATTTATAGGTAGACAAAAAATATGCGTTACTGATAAGATTTCATAACATTTTGAATCATACTTAAAAGTAGATAAAATAATAAAATAATAAAAAATAAAAAAATTTAAGTATTCACTGTAGCACTAAAAGATAGGAAAATAAAAATAGTAGCAAGAATATTAATTGCCAAACTTGTTTTCCAAAATCAAATATAGAAGCAACAAAAGATAAAATTGCATGAATAGAACAAAACTCTACATAGATAAACACTAAAAATCATCGGTGACAAAATTAGATCAATAAACTTATTAAAATATTCTAAGTAGTTTTTTTTTTTTTGCATATATCTTTTTATACTCTCTCGTTCCTGGCCTTGATACCTTTATTACTCAATAATGTAAATGATAGTCTTTTTTTATGTTCAAATGGGCTAAAAGCCTAAGAAAAGAAAAATATTACATAATATTCACTAAGCGGGATAAAGAAACCCCAGACCCGTCACTTCTACTTTTATATATAAAGATAATTAGACTTAATGAAGACTAAACATATTCCCAAATCCAACGTTTAGTTACTATTTTCTCAAAAGATATTGAAGATATATATTGTTGTTTTACAAAATTACTCACAATGTTGGGGGGGGAAGATATAGAAGTTTCATTCTAGTTTTATATATAAAGATTACTATTTTCTCTAAAGATATTGAAGATTCAATATTATATTGTTATTTTACTAAATTGCCTACAGTTTTAGGGGGGAAAGATATTGAAGTTTCACCTCTACTTCTATATATAAAGATATCGATCTTCATTAAGTATTTTCATTCTTGGAATTTCATTTAAGAATATTGTTGCAAAATGATTGATCCTCGTGATGCATCTATATGTGTTTTTAAGCGCACACATACCTAAGCATTTTTTACCTTCCATGTCATGTCTTCATTTTTTTTTGTTGAATAAAGTTTAGATTGAGGGAAGACACACCTCTTTCAAGATCAGAGAATATCATCAACCTTAGCGATGATTTATAGTTGAGTGTCATGTCTTCGTTGAATATTCCATCTTTGTAAAATTATGTCATAATTTCCACATTTCAATATTAGTTGTCATATATTACTATAAAGGTTTTTTTCTCAAATTAAAATACATTGCTATAGAATATCAGCTGTAATTATTACTATATTACTATATACAAAGATAAACTTTCTTTCAATATAGATTTAGATTATTATAATATTTAAAGAAAATGCTAATTGTTATTATTATTTTTTTTAAAATATTTTTTTTTTTATATTATAATGAGTGAAACAAAAATACTAAGTTTATTGATATTAACTATCCAATGTTAATTTAAGAAATGATTAGAGTTAATGAAGACTAAACATATTCTAAAATCCAACATTTAATTACTATTTTCTCTAAAGATATTGAAGATATTATATTGTTATTTTACTAAATTGCCCACATTTTTTAGGGGAAAAGATATAGAAGTTTCACTTCTACTTTTATATATAACGATAATTAGACTTAATGAAGACTAAACATATTCCCAAATCCAACATCTAATTACTATTTTCTCTAAATATGTTGAAGATATTATATTATTATTTCACTTCTACTTTTATATATAAAGATTACTATTTTCTCTAAAAATATTGAAGATATTGTTAAGTCTCTAAATGTCTGATGCATTTCCCTAAGTTTTGATGAGAACTAAACATTGGTTAATGATTTAATTAACATTTATATTGGTTGTTAACTGATGGGATCCGGCAAGTGTATCGGATCGAAGCAAGTAATAATTAAATCGACAAGTAAATTACCGAGTATCGAACTCAGGGATTGGGAAACCAAGTACAACTTCACAAATTATACAACTATTTTACACTAAGAAATAGGTGTGAAAAGATTTCAAGAAAATAAAAGAAACAAAAATCAAATATCACTACAACAGATTAGACTTTAGTTAGCGTTTCCGTATGCCCTTTAATAGCGTTTGTAACTGCTATCTATGCTACCGCTATTAAAACTCGTTAGCAAAGATAGCATTTAGGAAGCGCTATTAATAGGTGACTTTAGATAGCGTTTGTACACGGAAACGCTATCTAAAGTCTGACTTTAGATAGCGTTTGTATCAACAAACACTATCTATTCCCCTTTTTTTTTTTCTTAACTTTTACATCCATTATTCCTGCATATTGAACTACACAAAAAAACCACAATTGTTGCAGTCAATACAATTGTTCAAAATGTGTTCAAAATATAAGTGTTCAAATATAAGTGTTCAATGCAGCACTGTGTTTGTGCAGCAAACCAGTAACTATACAATCAAAGTGCAACACTCTATACAACAACTATATATATAACCAGATATAAGTACACCACTATGTTTCTAAAGTATTAAAATTCACACGAGTAAGACAAAATCAAAGTGCAGCAACTATACCAGATCTCAATCCTTAAGAAACCAAAATCAGAAAACCAACATACATCTACAATTAATCTACATTTACAGCTTCTGTTTGTTTTTCATGAGACCAAGACAACACCAAAGTAATGTGTCGAAATGTGATCCAAAGCCTCTGTAGCATACATACTGCATTTCCACCACAAAGACTAACCTGTTACATTGGGATACAGCAGACTAATTAGGTAAATACTACTGTAGCAAGAAACAGAATTCAATGATAGATGAATAAGCTGTGAATTAAGGCATCCAATTGAATGTATTTAACTGCGAATGCAATACTAGTAAAAAAAAAAAGGCATGCATTACCTCTGGAAGCCTGCTGGCAGATGGTAGAGTGCAACTATCTTTGACGCTTGCTTGGGCTGTGAAATTAGCCTGCCTCTAGAGCAAATTCCTTGCTATTAGGATACTAGAGCAATAATAGTAATGACAAGAGCACCATGATTCATGGAGGACAAACCAAAATTAAACTCCAATACTAGGTTAAGTTTCCACGTTCATTATTAACCTGAGTTTGCTGAAGGAACCAACCGGTGCTTATAGTGCAGCTATGCACTCGATTTCAATCTTGGCATCCAATGGCAAGGCAGCTACTAGATAGGTTGAACGAGCTGGGGCATATCAAACTGACATATCAAAACATCCCAAAATGGTTCTTTACCATGTTTAGATTTTTCTCCCCAATGTTCTCACTAAATAACAAAGATAAAAACTTCTCAGCTCCAAGTTAATCACTACTGCTCACATGTCTAACAAAAAGTGTGGCACAAGTATAAAATGAAACCCAGAAACCCTTAAGTTTCTATAACTAAGCAATTAACATAATTAAGACTCTTATCAGCTATTCATATCATCTCTTGTGTAACTAATTCAATGCACTCATGCAGACAAACTACATAGATCTCATAACAAATTAACACTAGATAGAATACCTATATGTAGCTTGAACTGTTAGAGGCCTTCTTGTTAAAGATGGTTGCACTCTCCCTTGACGATTTAGGTGCAGTGACAAGCTAGACGGTTTGATCTTCACCGGAGAGTGGTCTGACTTATTTATGGATGATGCTGGCAAGAGTTTTTGCAACAGTAGATCAGTTAGAAAATGAGATGTGAAGAGTAAAATGCGATGTAAGAACAGAGATGACAAGATATCAAAGGATTGTAAGAACAGTTTTGCAACAATTAACATGTAAGTTCAATGGCAATAAAAATCATTATGATTGCTTGGTGCAACAGAAATATGAGAACTACTGGTTAAACATTATTTGACATAGTTTAAAACTGTTTTCAAGTTGGCCCTTATATTTAAAAACTCTTTACATCAAGTCTTCCTAATTGTAAACTAAATCAAAAATCAAATTAGTCTCAGCTATTAGATCAAAATTTTAAAAACATTTTACATTAAGTCGTCCTAATTGTAAACTTTTAGTTGACATGCCATTAGCCGTGTAGATAAGCCTTGACAATGTTATAACATTTAGTAGACTAATTTGATATTTGATATTGATAATATATACAATAATGATGACTAGTTTAAAAAATTTGGACCAACTTAAAAGCGGGTATAAACTATAGAGACCAAAATTATATTTTAATCAAATAATTTTTCTTCATTCACTCTCTTTCTCTTTTTGGCACATCACGCCATTCGTTATTTTAATCGAGGGTGCACACACAAACAATGCATGAGAAAATCAATTACTTTAGTTAATTTATTTAACTAAATTATCCGAAATCTCCATAGTTGTACTTTCCATCTTTACTCTCTATTTTCTCAACTAAATTTTTTTCCTATTTTTTTTTTCTTTAAAAAAAATAAGAAAACTCGATCATTTGGCAAAATTTTCTATCCGTAATGTTCTCAACAACCCAGAAACAGAAAATTGAAAAAGCTAAAATCTTTAGAGTGTTCAATAACTAAAAACCTTAAGAAGATTATATCTATAGCCTTAAACAGCCTGAATAACGCTTCAAGAAATTCATCCGGAAAAAACAAAAACAAAAACAACGAAATGTGCTTGATTGCATTGTATTCAAATCCACAGGAGAAATGTGCTTGATTTAGTATTCAAATCCACAACGAAATGTGCTTGATTGCAGCCTGAATAATGCTTGATATAAAAGAGTTCCAATGAAATAGCACAAAGAAAATCACCTGAACACAGTAGAAAAAGGGGTAAAGCTGCAAACTTGGAAGTGGGTTCAACCGGGAATGCGCCCCTGTGACTATGTCACAGACCCTGAGCCAGAGTGTGAAGCTCTTAGTATGAGACTCGTGTAAAATAGAGGTTGATGTTGATGGCTCTTCTATAGCCGATAGGGGTATGGAGAGAACTCGCGGTGGTAGTAGGAGCAGCGGCACAGGGGTTTGGGTTCGAGTGGGTTCTTTCTCTTTCGGAGTAGCAGCGGCGGCGAGCAATGAAGGTGAGGGAAGAAAAAAGAGATGGCATGCAACAGAGGGAAGGAAACAGTAGAATGAAAATGAGGAAGAAACAGAGGGAAGGCCGCGGCGCGCGTTTAATTTTGCTCCTGAAGACCTAAGATAGCGTTTCCTAAAGGAAACGCTATCTTAGGTGATACCTAAGATAGCGTTTCCTTCAGGAAACGCTATCTTAGGTATCACTTAAGATAGCGTTTCCGTGTTGAACCGCTATCTTTTCCTAAGTGGCACTTTTAATAGCGGTTCCACACGGAAACTCTATCTTAGGTGATACCTAAGATAGCGTTTCCTGAAGGAAACGCTATTAAAAGTCCCCCATCACTTTTAATAGCATTTCCACACGGAAATACTATTAAAGGTGCGTTATTAAAAGTCTATTCTGTTGTAGTGTATTTTTGGGATTTTAAATATGAAAAAGAGATTTCGAGGAATTGGGTTACCAACAAGACCGCTCATGCTACTAACTTTACTACCCCTCTTGTTAATTATCGAAATTTGCTTTGAAGGAGAATTTATCCTAAATAAGTTAATGCTCCATCTCGGGTTACAAGAACCGTTCCCAATTAAACCAACCCCTACTCTCGTGGTAATTGAATTTAAATTGAACCCTTTAAGTTTTGTGACAATTCGTGAACCCTCAAAGGACGGCTTCTAACTCTCGTGATTTAAGTCCTAAGTTTGATTCCTATAGATCCGATACCTAAGTTCACCGCTAGGTTCGTCCTTAGAGTATCTATGACATGCAAATAAGTGCGCACCAGATTCACAAGTAATTCATGCAATAAGAATTAAATCGAAAGCAAATTGAAATTAACAAAAAGTAAAACGTCAATTCATAACATAAAACAAATCTTGGGCATAGCCCCAATCCCTAGAAATAAAAAGACTACTCAAGCATTAACATGGTCATGGCAAGCTTGATTAACAAAAGCATAAAAGAAAACCTAAGAGAGAAGAAGAAATTGGAAAAGAAGAAAAATCCTAGTTTTTGCCTAAGGTAGCAGCCCAAGTCCTTCTATTTTCGAGCCTAATTGCTCTATTTATAGAGTAGGGTAACTTGAATCCCAAGCAATTACAAAAATCAGATCAAATCAGGTTTTAAAATTCAATATATTGCGCGTCACGGCCGTGACAGATTCTGTCTTGGAAAACTTGGCACTGATGGCCTGTCACGGCCCTGATGGCCATCACGGTCTGGCCATGACAGGTTCTGACATTTTAGTTCTCTTCTTTTCAGCCTTGCTCGATCATGGCGGTGATGGGTGTCACGGCTAGGCCGTGATGGGCTCTGTTTGGCTCAGTTTTCTTTACTTTTCAAGCTCCATCTTCATGCAAGCTCCATCACGATTGATCTTGAACATTTTAATCTTCATATCCAAATCAGTATCTCCAAATTAATTGTCAAATCTTATCATATCTTTTATTGTTGTGATAGGCAATTATTATCCAAATCCAAATTGATTAATTTGGATCCAATCTTTTATCTCAATGCCAATTGAATTATCTTTTAATCATAATAATCCAAATCCAAATTGATTTGGATTCAAATCCATCATGTGGGCCCTTGCAATTTAGTTGACAGTCTTCAATTTAATTGGTTTCCATTCTTTTCTTCTTGATACTTTCCTAAAAATCAAAATAAGAAAAATCTTGAGAAAATCATCTAAAATCTAATTAAATCAATTAAATGCACACATTGACTCTAAAATAACAAAAATAGGAAAACAAAGTCTAATTTGGGCTAAATCAAGTATTCAACTCAACTTAATTGATTAAATCCACTCTAAAATAATAGATAAAACATGATAAGCGAGCAGATTATCAAAATACCCCAAACTTAAACTTTGCTTGTCCTCAAGCAAACTAAAAATCAAATAGACTCAAAACTTGGCAAACTCGAAGGATTCAATCAATTTCGCACAAATTTCATGCAATTTTATCAATTCAATTTTTATTCAATGTTTTCCCTTTTCATTATAGTAATCCCCACATTCATTTACTTCAAACAAAGAAAATTTCATCATTCATGCAATAATCAATCTAAGCAAAGGATCTAAGTTACACACAAGAGGGAGATCACCAATTTCAAACAATTGCCTTCCTCACAAGGGCATTTAGTAATTCGCTCATTCGCTCAATTTGTCTAGGATATCAACTTTCACTCAATTTCACATTTTAAGAGCACTTTCCATGAATTTGATTTTCATCTAAAAAATAGTTCCCACAAAAACATGCATGCAACATCAAAAGTTCTTTTAAAGGTTGTAATGGAGCCTGGCTAAATGTAGGATATTCAAAGGTACTAGGCTTTACATCCCTAGGAATTAAGAGAGCATGAAACTTTTTACCTTGACTTTCCACTCTTATTCTTTTTTCAATTTATTTTATTTTATTTTATTAAATTTTTTTTTGGGTGGCTACAACCTTTTCCTTTTAATACCCCTTTTTATTTTGCCCTTTTTTGGCATTTTTTTTTATTTTTCTTCTTTTTCTTTTTTCCTTTTGCCTTTGGCTTCAACCTATATTTGTTTTTACTTTTTCTCAACCCAAAATAACATATCAAATGCTGGTAGCCACCCCAAACTTAGTTTCTTACAACCCTTGTCTTGCTAAGCTTCCACGCTCTCCTAAATCCTAAGATTGGGTTAACATGGTTTTTCCGGATTTTTGGCTTATAACATAAGGTCGTCAAGAAACAGTAGACTATTAGGCTCAATGTGGCTAACTAGGAAACATGCATTAGGGATGGTTCTTTTTAGGCCAAGTAGCTATTTCAAAGAAAATTGCCTACATCATTTGATGCAAACATATAACCATGCAAACCATGAAGAGATTCAAGCAAATCCAGAAAAGTGCAACTTAAAAGTGATTCACACAATTTAAAAACAATGTTGGAGGCTCAATTTCCTCACCTGGACACTTTTTAGCAAATTATTTAACTGAGATACAATCCCTAGTGTATGCACCCCTCCACCCCAAACTTGTCATAAATCATGCATTCCAAACAAAAATTCTCAAAGTTCAATTTTCAATTTCAGATTTTCAAAACCTAGGGGGAAATCATCAAAAATCAACATGCAATCCATCTATGCTAAATTCAATTAAATTCCTTCAAGCCTACCAACACAAGACTCGCACACATATGACTCAAGTAAAGAAAAGCAAAATAATTAAAAAGAGAAGGGTTTAGAAAAACTCATTGAAGACGCTTCCACCCGGATCCCATAGCCTGTGGTAAAAAGACTAAGAGATGCCCAAGATGTAAGACCTTCCTCCCGGATCCCATGGCTTGTGGAGTGGAGATGGAAGAAGCAAGTGTGATAAGATTCCATTGACTTCTATAAGTGATATGATGAGCTCATTTCCTCCCGGGTCAAATGGTAAGTCACCTACTCCAAGAATGGCCTTTATGTAATTAGTTTCTCCATGAAGCACTAGAACCATAACTTTTTTAGGCGACCCTAGAGCCTTTGCCGCTGTTGATGAAAACTCCCAATTCTCAGGCAATGACTTGAACTCCAAAGTTGGTATTTTCACAAAGTAATGTTGTAGACAAATAGAAGGTACCAACTTTGTTACATCCACACATGCATGCAAACCAACATATTTATCCAACTCAAAATTTTTAGGCTCCTCAATAGGAATGGTAAGAGATGTATTTTCCACATAATTGGTCTCTCTTGTCCCTTGCAAAGGAACAATAGGAGATATTTCCTCCTTGCACTCCTCTTCATGATCCTATCCTCTTGAATCATCTTCCACCACTACTTCATCTTCATTCACATCCATGCTAGCAAATAGATTCTCTTCAATTTGAATTCCATGTTGCTTTTCTGCAAGCAATTTAAAAAATTCACTAGCTTGTCCTTCTAGCTTTTGAAATTTGTCACTTAGCGATGCCGTTATCTTACTAGCACTTTCCCCTGCTCGCATTTCAGCCCTCTGAATCATGGAACTAACTTCGTCCTTGCTACGCTCTATGCTCAAGCTCAAAGAATAAGCATCTATATCCCAAAGAATCTCAAGCAAATCGGGATCCAGCTCGAAGCATGGTGGTTGTAGCACCCTACTTTTTATTTTCCGATTTTTATTTTTTCAGTAAAAATATTTTCGCTGTATTAACCGGTATAAATGTATTTATTTATATTTTTATCCGAGTTCATGGAGATTGATTTTTATGAAATAAAAATCATATTCATACTCTATCTTAGGGTAGAAGCTTACGGTAAAAATTTGGGTTGAAAATTCAGACGGAACCCGGTCTGCGTTTTCACTTACAGTATAATTTTACTGGGCAGAAAACCAAATTTTGACTCGTGAAAGAAATGGTTTATATTTAAATCATATTTCTAAAGAGTTTGG
The DNA here is from genome assembly GCA_030762895.1 of Sophora flavescens. Taxonomy (NCBI): domain Eukaryota; kingdom Viridiplantae; phylum Streptophyta; class Magnoliopsida; order Fabales; family Fabaceae; genus Sophora; species Sophora flavescens. The sequence goes on from CM061065.1 coordinate 219,254,009, forward strand.
TTGTTTTGAAAATTTTCAACCGAAAATAAAATATTACGCTTTTTACGGGCGTAAAACCCTAATCGGGAAACCGACGGAGTCGAGAAGGGAAGTGCAGAGACCCGTCAAGAGATCGGGACAATGAGTCATACATGATGACTCATGGAGGATGAGTCACTAAGCATTTATGAGCATTAAATGCAAGTAATCATGACATTTAGGTAAAAAGACCAAAATACCCCCAAGCTTTCGCGGGTATTAACAAGACGCATCTACGCACTCTTATCCACTCATTTTACGTGGTTGAAAACCTCCCAAATCTCTCCAATTTCGTGCCTCCACCTCCAATAAATCTTACCTATTTCATTTTGCTTTTGTTTCATTATTTTCCTCTCAAAAACCGAAATCGGGTAAACGACGGAGCTGCGTATGGAATTTCCGGGAACCGCTAATGGATAAGATCGATGACTCATTGGTGAGTCATTTTGTGTGGCCCAAAATCAGCCACACCTCCATCAAATGTGAGCCACATATTATTAACCATGGTTAGCCAAAATAACCTTAGTTAAGTTAATTATAACCTTAGTTAAGTTAATTATAACCTTAGTTAAGCTTATATTAATTTAATAATCACAAAACCCATTAAACCAATTACTTTTAACCAAACAAGGCATAAGATTACTCCTATAAATACCCCAAAACCGTGGCCTCCCTCACCATTTCACTCATCTTCTTCATTCTCTTCATCTTCCCCACCAACTAAGTTACAAAACCCTAAGAACACCGAATTTCCACCAAACATATGACCCTCTTCCTTTCTGAAACTCGAAAAACACTAAACATAAAAGTTGTTCCTCTTTCTCTATTCTTTCCAACAACTTAAAGATCATCAAAAACGGATAAGTGGATTGGGAGAATGGCTCAAAATACAGAAACTGCCCAGAATTCCCAGCAACCCACGAAACAGCATAAAGAAGGCCCTTTTCACCCCTGTTATGATCCGAAACAAATGAAACATTAAACACCAAAGTTGTTCCTTTTCTTCTTATCTTTCTATCAAGCCAAATTTCGTAATTTTGGATGAGTATATTGTGAGATACACTCACAATACCATCACACCCTCAAGCTGTCCAGTTTTCAACATAGTGAAGGTTGATCATTTTCTTCATTTCTTCAATCTTCAAGAGGTAAAAGCTCATCTCCTTGATCATATAAGCTTTCATATTCATGTATTTATCATGTTTATGCCATGAATCATATTTTTCCATTCCTAGATCTAGAACTTCAAATAATTCTAGAAAATTGTAGAAAAATCCTTTTAATGTGAAACCAATTTCTATGATCTTGTGATGTCTTCCACTTTCATTATCCAAGAGCTTGAATCCAACTAAATTTCCTAGCCTATTTTCCTAATATGGGCCGAAACCCTAACCCTAAAGGTTAGAGGATTTTGTTTCAAATTTTAGTCTTGTAATAAGTAATCTATGTTAGTTAAGACTCTAGTAACTAGGATCCAAAAGATAGCATTAAGAAGATAATCCTAAACCTATTTTCTAAGTCTTGACCGAACCTAGCCCTAAAGTGTCATAGATGGTTGTTAGTTGATTAATTATAGTTATGTTGTTTGGTTGAAGGTGTTTGTGTTAACTCGTGGCGGGATAACGAGGATCGTCGTGTACGTGTTTCCGGTGAAAACTCAGGTGGGGAAAAGAATCAACCTATCGTCGGAATCGATAAGTAGTAGATTATATGATAATTGTGTAGGGCGACCTAAACCCTACTAGTAGTTGAGTAATCGACAAGACCAAAATCTCATTGGAAACCTTTTTCTGTAAAACCAATGGTGATTCGGGGATTGTAGGTTTATCGACATTAAGGTTGATTTTATGATGTTGAGGATGTTTGGATTTATTTATTATTTGATTTGATTGTGATATGCTGGCTGTGATAATTTGTTTTAAGTGATATTTTATGGTGTTTGATTATTTTATTGATATTATGTTGATATTTATTAACCGTTGATGGATGATTTGCTTTTATTATTTATATCGAATTGATACTTTATGATATGGATGTTAATATGCTGTTTTGAGGTTGGAATGGTATATGTCTGAGTAATTTCTGGCTAAGGAAAAACTTGGTATTTAAGCGTGTTTATCACCACCTCTTTTTCCTGGGAAGTTATCCGGTATACTATTCGTAGTTCTTAAATTTGGTGATTTTTATTCTGTTGAATGATATTTTATGATGATTAAAATGTTTATGTGAGAATGTATTATAGCTTGATGATAATTGAATTGCTTGGTTCAACAATATTCTGATATATGGTTAGAGATGATCTGCCTGGTTTTTAATATTGTGCTTAGCTGATTTTTAAGTAAGGATATGTGTTGTTCGGGAGATAATTGTTTGGGTGAGAGAATAAAGGTGATTTAGAGGTGCCTAGCCTAATTAAGTGGTTTTATCTAAGAGGAAAAAGGTGTTGAGACTTTGATGGAAGGTTGAGGCACTAGGTTGTTATTGATGTAATTTAGGGAGATTCATTTATCGAGGCATTGTTAGTCACAGCCGTGTGAGTGGAACACACGAGGTCAGGATATCCTATTTTGGGGATATCGGATATTACGGGTGAGTGCCCTACGGATGTGGATGCCGAGGTAGACTACCGTAATACTCTTTAGTTCTTGACGAGTTCGATTGTTCTTGGCACTGGACCGTTATGGAATGATATTCCTTGACGAGTTCGTATGTTCTTGGCACTGGACCGTTATGGAAGGATGTTCCTTGACGAGTTCGTATGTTCTTGGCACTGGACCGTTATGGAATGATATTCCTTGACGAGTTCGTATGATCTTGGCACTGGACCATTTTAGACTAATAAGTGTTTAGTCTTTGATGCGTTCGAAAGTTATTGGTAATTTGGACCGTTTCGGACTATCGACTAATGTGACGAGAGTGAAGATGGCCACATCAAGTATTAAGTTTTAGTTGCATGGGGGTGAGGGTAGAGGATGATATAGTGAATTGAGGATGATTGCTGATTTTGATTGATGCGTGTCCGTGACAATTCTTGTATAATTTACTATTACTCTTTTTCGCTTTTTGATGATAGAACTGTTTCTTATTCCCTATATCTTTTCGTGTGTTGTGTTTTATTTCGATGTGATCGTACAAGAAGACCCGATGGAGGAACCAATTGCTTTGAGGGGTTAGATGGAACTCCTTACGAACCAGATGCTTTGGAGGTCGAGTTGTGATTCAAGGCGATTAGAGTATAGACAGTATGGCGAGTGTGTCTAAAGAGTATTTATATTTCCCGAGTATGTCCGTAGTGAAGTTTATGCCTGTGAGGGATCCCCTGCGAGAGGTACCCTTAATGAGTGCTTTTGGAATGTAATAAATAACAGGTGTGTATTTATGTAATATAGTTTTGGTATGTTTTATATATGCATAAGTTATATAATTATTAATTAAGTTTTAATTTTTACGTATTTTCAATGATAAGCGAGCGATTAAGTAAATAAATATTAAGGTTTTAATGTAATAATACGATGGGGCACAACGGGGTGTCTCAGTGGTGGTTGCAAGGATGACAAATAGGATTTCCATTCCTCTTTGGAGTATATCATCACGTGCTTATCGGTGATACCATCAAACACGATCCAATCAAGTTGATATTCACAAGTTGGATAGTAACGATAGTCCATGTGTTTCATCAACCTTGCACAAACAAAACTCAAAAGAAAAGGTCAAATATATACAAATAAAATTTAAAAAGTCTAAAGTAGTTGTCTCCTTTGTTACTAATGATATTGGTAGTGCCAATTCCCGGCAACGGCGCCAAAAAATTGATGGGCTCCGGCAAGTGTACCGGATCGAAGCAAGTAATAATTAAAACGGCAAGTAAATTACCGAGTATCGAACTCAGGGATTGGGAAACCAAGTACAACTTCACAAATTAAACAACTATTTTAGACTGAGAAATAAGTGTGAATATATTTCAAGAAAATAAAAGAAACAATAAAATAAAATCAAATATTTTTGGGTTTTTAAATATGAAAAAGAGATTTCCAGGAATTGGGTTACCAACAAGACCGCTCATACTACAAAATTGACTACCCCTCTTGTTAATTATCGAAATTTGCTTTGAAGGCGAATTTATCCTATATAAGTTAATGTTCTCTCTCGAGATACAAGAACCGTGCCCAATTAAACCAACCCTTACTCTCGTGGTAATTGTATTTAAATTGAACCCATTAAGATTCGTGACAATTCAATGAACCCTCGAAGGACCGCTTCTAACTCTCGTGATTTAAGTCCTAAGTTCAATCCCTATAGATCCAATACCTAAGTTCACCGCTAAGTTCGTCCTTAGAGTATCTGATGCGTGATTTTTAAGATATAAAGGCAAGTGCACCTCGTCGTAAACAAGTAATACGGTGATGAGACCGGTTATCGTATCCACAGGGATCGGTTGTCAATTACCAATTCACAAACTCAACAACTATCTAGACTAAACTAAAGTATGAAAAGATCATAAAACAAAGAAATAAAATATTTTTGGTCTTTTGGGAATTTTATCGAACACTTGGTATGCAAACAGAGATGTGGCTAGAATTGTCAGGGTTAGACTACACTAATCCTCCCTTAATTGCAATGAAATGATTATCAACACAAGCACTACTTCAATTATGGCAATCAAGCCTTTTCTAAAATACTCAAGCCTAATGTCTTAGGTGCATTGAGCCTAAAACCCCAAATTAAACCCTAATGCCTTAGGTGGATTAACCTGAGATTTTGCATTAAGTCAAGACTTATAAGATTGCAAGCATTCAACACCTATGTCTAGATTCTTGAACTACTTGGCATATGATTCATGAGCATGCCTTAACACCAACCTTCCAGTCATCTATCAAAGCAACATATCATTCCTATGGGTAGCTAATCCAAGGAAAGCATTAAGCACAGAATCACATACTCATAAAGAAATAGAGACTTGCATTAAAACACCAAATCAAATACAAACAAGTTCAGAAAAGCTACATCTAACCCCAACAATGGGGGATTAGTTACTCATATTTACAGAAAACCAAACCAGGGAAATAGAAGAAGAGGAGAGGAGAAACTCCATGGGAGCCTTCCTTCTTCTTCACAGCAACCCCTCTCAGCAACTCCCTTCTAGGGTTGAAACCCTAGCTCAGCCACAGCCTCCAAGTGCCTCCAAATGCCTCCCTCCAGACCTAAAAACTCTCCCAGTTCTGTCTGCTGCGTTATAATTTATAGGTCTGCTGCGCGTCACGGCCGTGATGGCCATCACGGCCAGGCCGTGACGCGTTCTGGAGTGGGCGTAATTTCACTTTTTAACTCTCGCGAGGCGAGCCCTGGATTCGCGACGCGAAACTTGAATTTCTGGACTGTCACGGCCGTGATGTCTATCACGGGCAGGCCGTGACAGTTTCTGACTTTTGCCTTCTTCTCTGCTTGATCACGGCCGTGATGGTCAGCACGGCCAGGCCGTGATGGGCTCTGTTTGGCTCATATTCTTCACTTTTCAAGCTTTATTTCATCCAAGCTCCACCATGGCTGATTTTGATCATTTTTACATTGAATTCCTGCAAAACAACACCAAGACACCGCTTCACCCGTTCCAAAGGAAAAACTAACAAAAATCAAATAAATAATGCCTAATCTATATGCAAAATGCATGCAAATGTATACATAAAATATGATGTAAAATCACACTATCAGTATCTATGACATGCAAATAAGTGTGCACCAGATTCACAAGTAATTCATGCAATAGGAATTAAATCGAAAGCAAATTGAAATTAACAAAAAGTAAAACGTCAATTCATAACATAAAACAAATCTTGGGCATAGCCCCAATCCCTAGAAACAAAAAGACTACTCAAGCATTGCCATGGTCATGGCAAGCTTGATTAACAAAAGCATAAAAGAAAACCTAAGAGAGAAGAAGAAATTGGAGAAGAAGAGAAATCCTAGTTTTTGCCTAAGATAGCAGCCTAAGTCCTTCTATTTTCGAGCCTAATTGCTCTATTTATAGAGTAGGGTAACTTGAATCCCAAGCAATTAAAAAATCAAATCAGGTTTTAAAATTCCAGATATTGAGCGTCACGACCGTGATGGCTGCTACGGCCAGGCCGTGACAGATTCTGTCTTGGAAAACTTGGCACTGATAGCCTGTCACGGCTGTGATGGCCATCACGGCCTGGTCGTGATGGCCATCACGGCCTGGCCGTGACAGGTTCTGACTTTTTCGTTCTCTTCTTTTCAGCCTTGCTCGATCATGGCGGTGATGGGTGTCACGGCTAGGCCGTGATGGGCTCTGTTTGGCTCAGTTTTCTTTACTTTTCAAGCTCCATCTTCATGCAAGCTCCATCACGATTGATCTTGAACATTTTAATCTTCATATCCAAATCAGTATCTCCAAATTAATTGTCAAATCTTATCATATCCTTTATTGTTGTGATAGGCAATTATTATCCAAATCCAAATTGATTAATTTGGATCCAATCTTTTATCTCAATGCCAATTGAATTATCTTTTAATCATAATAATCCAAGTCCAAATTGATTTGGATTCAAATCCATCATGTGGGCCCTTGTAATTTACTTGGCAATCTTCAATTTAATTGATTTCCATTCTTTTCTTCTTGATACTTTCCTAAAAATCAAAATAAGAAAAATCTTGAGAAAATCATCTAAAATCTAATTAAATCAATTAAATGCACACATTGACTCTAAAATAACAAAAATATGAAAACAAAGTCTAATTTGGGCTAAATCAAGTATTCAACTCAACTTAATTGATTAAATCCACTCTAAAATAATAGATAAAACATGATAAGCCAGCAGATTCTCACTAACCTGTCTATCTATTGTGCAGATTAAAAATAATAGAATCATTCGTCCAGCACAAGTGATAGAAGCTCACGTCCTACGCAAGTGATAGAAGCTCACGTCCAACACAACTGATAGAAGCTCACGTCCAACACAAGTGATAGAAGCGCACGTCCAACACTCAAGTTATAGAAGGGCACGTCCAACACTGAAGTAATAGAAGCGCACGTCCAACACTAAAGTGACAGAGGCGCTCGTCTACTAAAGTGATAGAGGCTCTCGTCCACTAAAGTGACAGAAGCACTCGTCCACTAAAGTAGCAGAAGAGCTCGTCCACTGGAGTAACAGAAGAGCTCGTCCACTGAAGTGATAGAAGTGCTCGTCCACTAAGGTATCAGAAGCGCTCGTCCACACAAGTCTTTGGACTTGCTAAGTCCTTAATGAGAGTATCCGTCCAATGACGTGGCATATGGAGCTTGTCTACTAGCTCGTCCGTATATAAAATCTTAAATGGCTAGATGGATGCGGTTATTTTCAAGATGGACGCGCTTATCTTATGAACGTGAATTCTATAAGAATTTTCAGTATCTTCTTTCAAGAACCAGAATCAAGAAAAGTCAGAAGTTACTCTCTCAAGCAACCTCGGATTTCAGAACCAAATACCTGTTAAAGAATGCTTCCAACATGCTTTATTCCTTAGTACCTATGGTCCTTACACGAAAAGGGAATTGCACTCAGCAAAGTACAAAAAGCTCTCTGCACAACTCTGATATGGCTGTATCACGATGCATAAAGTCATGATCCTTCATGTTAGAGTACAACCAACGTTCCTATTGCATTAATGACTGCCTAGAACGACTCTATCTCATTTAATGAAGTTCTGCTTGAAGCCAACATCTGAGGGAATGTCTCTAACGGATCCTAAATGCTTGAAGACTATAAATATAAAAGTCATTGAAGATGAAGAAAAAGAGAATACACAAAGCATTAAAGAGCCATTACTCTGCGCATTAATATCTTAATTATGTATTCTTCAATCATTTGAAGTTATTACGCAGACTTTCCTAAGCTTTACATTTAAACCACTCTCTGAGTGTTAGTGAAAGTTCTGTCTATGTGAAGTTGTATATATCACAAACCAAATCTCTCAAACAAACTTGAGTGAGCCTGAAGAGGCTAAGTGTTCAAAGAATACTTGTCTTGAGCCTGAAGAGGCTATGTGTGCAAAGAATACTTGTCTTAGAGCCTGAAGAGGCTAGGTGTGCAAACAATACTTAGAGTCTGTAACCTGATCAGTTATAGTGGATAAATCTTGGTGCTGCCACGGACTGGACATAGCTCTTTGTTTTGAAGAGTGAACCAGGATAAATAACCGTGTCAATCTCTCTTTCCTTATAACCTCTTTAATTGCTTTAGTTTTCTTATACGTCTATCAAGTGGTGTGTTTGCCAAAGTCACTATTAAGATTTCATCAGACGAGCCACCCGTATGTCCTGTATCTTTCCACTCGTCTGAACCTAGCTTCTGTATGCGAAAAGATTTCAACTTTGTTTAAATTCTGATAAACACAATTCAACCCCCTTTCTCGTGTTTATAGTTGTCAATTTCATTTGGTATCAGAGCTCAGCCTTTGGGTTGAGCATCTAACAGTGTAGAGGTAAAAGGTCCTGAAGAATAGACATGACTGCTGGGGCTAGTTCAAGTGGAAGTCACCAGACTGAAGGAGCTTCCCTAACCAGACCTCCTTACTTCAATGGAGAAAACTACAACTATTGGAAAGATAGATTTAAATGGTTCATTCTATCTAGAAACTCTGATCTTTGGGATGTAATTACAGATGGTCCATTCATTCCCAAGAATGATGATAATACTGACAAACCAAAAGCTCAGTGGACTACTGCCGAAAAGACAAAATGGGAGTTAAACCACAAAGCTAGATATAACATCATATGTGCTCTCGGCCCTGAGGAGTTTGAGAAGGTATGTGCTTGTGACCCTGCCAAAGAAATATGGGACATAATAGCTGTCACACATGAAGGAACAACCAAAGTCAAAGAGTCAAAGATTACCATACTTGTCAGAAAGTATGAACTGTTTGTCATGGAGGAAGGAGAATCTGTTGCTCAAATGATAGGAAGATTTCAGACTATAGTCAACAGTTTAAAATCTCTTGGCAAAGTCTATACCAATATTGAGAAGGTTGGAAAAATTATGAGAAGTCTACCTAAACAGTGGAGACATTTGGTCACTGCTATCTCTCAAGCCAAGGATCTCACTACCTTGACTATGGGTGAACTTCTTGGAACACTCACTGTTCATGAGCAAGAACTTGGAGATGAAGTTGCACCAAAGAAGGGCAAGTAAATTGCTCTAAAAGCTGATCTAAAGTCAGCAAAAGATTCCAAGGCTCTAAAGGTAGATGAATCATCTAGTGATGCTGACCTATCTTAACACGAGGATTCTGAGAGTGATGAAGAATTGTCTCTCCTTACCAGGAAGATAAAGCTTCTCCTACAGAAAAATAGTTCAAAAGGGATAAGCCATTCAAAAGGTTTAATAAAGACAAGAACTTCAAATAATCCACTTCAACAGACAAAAGTCCAATTGTCTGCTATGAGTGCAAGAAGCCTGGTCACATCAAGGTTGAATGTCCTCAACTCAAGAAGGCCCCTTTTAAGAAATTCTTCAAGAAGAAAAAGAAAGGAATGATGGCTACTTGGGAGGATCTGGAGTCAACATCGTCTGATGAAGAAACAGAGGAAGAAGCCAATCTCTGTTTGATGGCCAACACTGACTCGGACTCAGACAATGAGGTACATCCTAACTATGAGGAATTACTTGATGCCTATGAGGAGTTGATGGAGGAATCCAACTGCTTATCTAAGGCCTTCAAATCCCTCAAGAGAGAGTATGTAAAGCTCACTAGTTAGCATAAACAGAAATCTCAAGAGTGTGAGAAGCTGGCTAAAGAGAACAGTGAGCTGAAAACTGAAAATTCTAATGAAGCTAAGATCTCAAGTGAAACATCACCATCTGAAGAAGTTGAAAAACTTCAACAGAAAGTGGAAGAGCTCACTTTTGATCTTGCCAAATTTTTTATTGGTAGAGATAATCTGACTAAGCTACTTGGCTGTCAGAGGCACTCTCTTAACAAAGAAGGTATTGGATATGTCCATCAGACACATCATAAAGTATCAACTAAAGCTTCTACAGTATTTGTTAAGTCAACTGTAACCAAGTCTACACCTGCTTGTAACTTCTGTAGAAAACTGGACATGTTATGTCTAAGTGTATCCATAAGAAGAGAAGGAAGTCTTCACAGACTCCTAGAACTAACAGAAAAGGACCCAGAAAAATATGGGTACCTAAAGATCAAATAACTTTTGTTGTAGATGTCCTCAACAGAACAAAGAAAACACCACTGCAGGTACCTGGACAGTGGCTGCTCGTGTCATATGACAGGAGAAAGGTCTATGTTCCTAGACCTCCAACTTAAGAAAGGAGGACACGTTGTAACATCCCTAGCTTCTCTATGGATTGACGACTGTCCCCACAAACCATCACGGGTCTTTTCAGCGTGCTTTGTCCTCACTCACACGCTTCTTGGGAAAACTTCCCAGAAGGTCACCCATCCCATAAATGCTCCAAGTCAAGCACGCTTAACTGTGGAGTTCTTAAGTGATGGGCTCCCGAAAAGAAGACGCATCTTATTAGTATAGGTAGTACCAATCAATTCATATAAGCCTTCCTCAACTGTATAGTCTCATACCTGCTCAGTCTTAGGATCCCTCTCATTCGGGTGTGTAACCGGTTCATTCATGTGCCCCTCCGCCTAAAAGCCTGCCAGGAGCCGCTCCTTGTCCGTGCCTTCTTGCACCGGCGACCACTCCCCGCCCTCGTCAGCACCCGGGTGTTACATGCCCACCAGCTTCCGCTTGGTTCGTCCTCGAACCACACCGTATTGGGAGAGGTGCCACTCTGATATCATTTGTAACATCCCTAGCTTCTCTATGTATTGACGACTGTCCCCACAAACCAACACGGGTCTTTTCAGCATGCTTTGTCCTCACTCACACGCTTCCTGGGAAAACTTCCCAGAAGGTCACCCATCCCATAATTGCTCCAAGTCAAGCACGCTTAACTGTGGAGTTCTTAATTGATGGGCTCCCGAAAAGAAGATGCATCTTATTAGTATAGGTAGTACCAATCAATTCATATAAGCCTTCCTCAACTGTATAGTCCCATACCTACTCAGTCTCAGGATCCCTCTCATTCGGGTGTGTAACCGGTGAGCGTCAGTGTTTTCCAAAATAGATCTAAGATCGGGATACCATCAAATTAGAGTTAGAAGCGAGGACATCTAAGACAACCTTCAGGACAAGGTGTGGGCACTATGAGTATGTAGTGATGCCCTTTGGTGTGACCAACGCCCCAGCCATTTTCATGGACTACTTGAATCGGATCTTTAGGACCTTTTTGGATAGGTTTGTGGTGGTGTTCATAGATGATATTTTAATATACTCTAGGACATCGGAAGAACATGGAGAACACTTAAGGTTGGTGTTGCAGATCTTGAGGGACGAGCGTCTTTATGCCAAACCAGAGAAGTGTGAGTTTTGGCTAGACGAGGTAAAGTTTTTAGGACACACAATCTCAAAGGATGGAGTAGCGGTTGATTCCTCTAAAGTTGATGCGGTGTTGGGATGGGAACAACCGAAGAAAGTAACCGAAGTGAGAAGTTTCTTAGGCTTAGCTGGTTACTATAGGAAGTTTATAGGGGGGTTCTCTAGATTAGCCTTACCTTTGACCCAGTTGACTAGAAAATGGAAACCTTTTGTGTGGGACCAGGAGTGTGAGGACGGATTCCAAGAGCTTAAGAGGAGATTGGTGTCATCACCAGTCTTAATTATACCAGACCCCTTAGTGAGTTTTGTGGTATACTGTGACGCATCCAGGAATGGCTTGGGATGTGTCTTAATGCAGGAGGGCAAGGTGTTAGCATATGCCTTTAGGCAGCTTAGGCCACATGAGGGGAATTACCCTACCCATGACCTAGAGCTAGCAGCTGTGGTTTTTGCCCTTAAGATTTTGAGGCATTACCTTTATGGGGCAACGTTTGAAGTTTTTAATGACCATAAAAGCCTTAAATATCTGTTCGACCAGAAGGAGTTGAACATGAGACAACGAAGGTGGATGGAGTTCCTTAAGGACTACAACTTCAAGTTGAAATACCATCCGAGAAAGGCCAATGTGGTGGCAGATGCTTTGAGTAGGAAGTCCCTACACGTGTCAAGCTTGATGGTACAAGATCTGAACCTGATGGAAGAGTTTAGGGACATGAACCTGGAAGTGTTGGATGTGACCTTAAATGTCTTAAGTTTGAAGTTGAATAGGTTGGAAATTAATAGTGGCCTTAGATATGAGGTTAGGCGGGAACAACTTTTAGACCAGGAGTTGCAGTCTTGGTTAGGACAAGAGGGTTATGAGTTGTCAGTTGATTGGCTAGTGAAGTTTAAGAGTAGGATCGTTGTTCCTAAGGAGGTGAGCCTTAGAGAGAAGATATTAGAGGAGGCTCATAAGGGAAAGTTTACCATACATCCTGGAATAACTAGGATGTACCAAGACCTTAAGAGGATGTATTGGTGGCCAGGAATGAAAAAGGATGTGGCTAGCTTCGTAACTAGGTGTTTAGTGTGCCAAAAGGTTAAGATAGAACATCAGAAGCCTTCGGGGTTGTTGCAGTCCTTGGAGATTCCAGAATGGAAGTGGGAGAGAATTTCTATGGACTTTGTGATGGGGTTACCTAGGACGCATTTGGGCGTAGATGCTACTTGGGTGATAATGGATAGGCTGACCAAGTCCGCCCACTTCTTGCCAATTAAGGCAACCTATAGCTTATACAAGTTGGCCTACCTCTATATCAAGGAAATAGTCAAACTTCATGGGATACTCACATCCATAGTGTCGGATAGAGACCCGAGGTTTACCTCTAGATTTTGGAGAGCTTTTCAGCAAGCCTTTGGGACTAAGTTGAACCTTAGCACGGACTATCATCCCCAAACCGATGGTCAGTCAGAGCGGACCATTCAGACCCTTGAGGACATGCTTAGGGCGAGTGTCCTGAATGAAGGAGGGAGTTGGGATGGATTCCTATCTCTCATTGAGTTTGCATATAACAATAGTTATCATGCTAGTATAGGCATGACACCCTATGAGGCCCTATATGGGAGGAAGTGTAGGTCCCTTTTATGTTGGTGTGAGGTAGGTTAGAAAACCTTGATAGGACCTGAATTAGTCCAGGAAACCTCCGAGAGAATAAAAATGATTAGGGAGAGGATGCGCACGGCGCGAAGTAGACAAAAGAGCTATGCCGACAAAAGGAGAAAGCCTCTATAATTTCAGGAAAGTGAGCATGTATTTTTGAGAGTCACTCCTAAGACGGGGGTAGGGAGGTCGATGAAAGTCCACAAGCTAGATCCTCGTTTCATGGGACCCTTCCAAATCCTTGAAAGAGTCGGGCCTGTTGCTTATCAATTGGCTCTTCCGCCACAATTGGCAAACCTTCATGATGTTTTCCAAGTGTCACAACTCAGAAAATATGTGTCTGATGAATCTCGCGTGATAGCTCCCGAGTCTGTACAATTGAAGGATAATTTTGATCTATAAGCCAAAGCCTAGTCAAATCCTGGACAAGAGCACTAAGACTCTAAGGAACAAGGCGATTCCATTGGTGAAAGTGTTAGGGAACGGATTGACTCCTGAGGAAGCCACTTGGGAGATGGAGGAGGACATCGTGCGTCAATACCCAGATTTTATTATCTAAGGTATGGTAACCTTTAAGTTTGAATATGCCATATGTTAAAATAAGTGCGTAAGTATGAGGCGAATTTCGGGGACGAAATTCTTTAAGGAGGGGAGAAAGTGTAACATCCTAAAATTCTAATATAATTAATTTTAAAAAAAAAGAAGGATTAAGTTATAAAAAAAATAAAAAAATAAAAAAATAATAATGATATAATAAAAATAAGATATAATTGAGAGGTTTAGTGTAAAGGATTTGTTAGTATAAAATTTATTAGAGTTGGTTAGGAATTGCAAGGGGAATAATGAATTAAAATATATATATATATATATATATATATATATATATGTATGTATGTATGTATGTATGTATGTATGTATGTGTGTGTGTGTGTGTGTGCGCGCGTGTGAATATAAACATAAGTACATACTTTCACGTAGGGGCCTAGGGGTACCTCATAAGTCAAGTGGGCCTAGTTATTCTATAAAAAAATAAATAAACAATAAAGAAACAAAAAAAAGGAAAAGAAAATAAACTAAAAAAAAAAGAGAAAACCTACGCTGCCTAGCAGTAGATACATACATACATACATACATACATACATACATACATACATACATACATATATATATATATATATACTCAAATCATTGTGCAGGCAACGAGTGCGCCGCGCAGAGGAGGAATTTAGAGGAGGGGCCGAACAGTCCGAGAGACATAGAGACGCGTTTCTTTTTCTTGTCGGTGTAATCGTAACAGTGAAGGGAAGAAAATATTTTAGAGAAGCACCAACTTTTATCATACGTAATTTTTAGAGCACTTTGGGAGTCTTCGAGAGGTGAGTAACAGTACCTTTTTATAACCCTTTCCATGGTACATGTGTTTGTTGTGTTGAGCGATTTACCTATGATTTTGAGAGATTTTAATTGAATGATGCATGTTATTAATAGAATAATTTTTTTAGGGGTTTTGAATTAAAATAAAAAAGATTATTAAATTGGGTATTTATTCTTGTTACTGATAGCATGAAATACATGATTGGTATTTGAATTAGTTGAATGACGTGCTTACTGGTGTATGTTATGCTATGTGAGTTTATTTGACATGCATGACAAGATCAAATATTTAATTTTTGGTAAATGAATTGTTACACGTGTGAGACATGAAATTGTGCCTTATGATGAATTGTATGATGTTTGCCGCAATACCACCTATGATAGGGGTATCGAAAAGTAATACCACCGTAATGGGGTATCGAAAGTAACATCCCCATATAATTGGGATGTCGAAAATAAGTAATACTACCTAAAAAGGAGTATCGAAAGTAACACCGCCACAGGTTGGGGTGTCGAAAAAGGAGAAATACCACCATGTGCACATGGGAGGTATCGAAATGGAAATGTCCCCGACAGGAGGGTGACATCGAAACACTCCTCGTGAGTAGGGGTGGGCAATGGGACGCCATTGCCATGTGATGTGTGAATATATGGCATGCCGGCAAGAGGGCAATTTAATTAGGAAATCTTTGGACCGCTTGGATTAAACTTGAATTTATCTGGTACATGGAATGTGATGTATTGAGATGAGATTACTATTAATGTTAAAAGTATTTTCTTTATATATATTATTTTGAAAAATTAGCGGGTGCCATAGACAGTTTTTCCGGTTACCGCACCGGTTGAGAACAATGCTATTTTCTAAAATGTTTTTATAAAATTGTATTGTTGATCACTGGGATTTTATATCTCATTATTAAGCATTGTTTTCAGAGCACGAGGAGGACGTCATTGAGGCTGAAGAGGTGTGAAGACTTAGTGGACACCATTAGATAATCTTTCTAGTTTGGTTAGTCTGTTCTTAAATAAGGAGCCGTATGTGGCTTGACGCAATTATTTATCGTTGGGATTGTAGTTAGACACCCGATTTTGAGGCTTTTGATTTTATTTATTTATTTATATCTATATTCATTACATGGATAATTTAATACTATATTATTTAATATGAGGCATTTTTAGACTTTAATGTTTTCCCTAATTTTTCTTTACGAGATATATTTTTAATTAAATGTTTTAGAGGATATTTTATTGATTTTATCTTGGGATCACTAATGTAACGAAGGGCGTTACACACATTGCCTTCGGAGGGAATCAGAAAGGGAAAGTCATAGGAATTGGTACTATTGGTGGTAAACCCCTTCTTTCCTCTATATCTAATGTTCTTATGGTTAAATGATTAAGACACAATTTTCTTAGAATAAGTCAAGTATGTGATAGTGGTTTTGATGTTTCCTTTAACAATGATGTATGCATAGTTAAAGACTGTTGTGGCAAAACCCTCTTTTCAGCTAAAAGGCAACAAAATCTTTATAAGATTGAACTGTCTGATCTCTCAGATCAAAGTGTAACCTGTCTAATGTCTAAAGAGGATGAGAGATGGTTATGGCATAAGAAACTAGGACATGCTAGTATGAAACTAATTTCTGAATTAAAAAGGAATAATCACGTGAGAGGATTGCCTGATATTAGTTTTAAGAAAGATGTCTTGTGTGATGCATCTCAGAGAGGTAAACAGATAAAATCAAGTTTCAAATATAAAAACCAAGTATCAACCTCTATACCTCTTCAGTTGTTACACTTGGATCTGTTTGGACCAGTTATTGTTGCCAGCCTGACTGGAAGAAAATATGGATTTGTCATAGTTGATGACTATTCTAGATACACATGGGTACTCTTCCTAACACACAAGGATGAGTCTTTTAAGGCTTTCTCAGTATTCTGTAAAAGAGTACAAAATGAGCAGGGTTTCTGTATTTCTACCCTTAGAAGTGATCATAGGGGAGAATTTGAAAATGAGCAGTTTAGACAGTTCTGTGAGGAGAATGGAATCTCTCACAATTTCTCTGCACCTAGAACTCCACAGCAAAATGGAGTGGTTGAGAGAAAGAACAGATCTCTGCAAGAGATGGCTAGATATATGCTCAATGAAAATAATCTCCCTAAGTACTTATGGGCAGAAGCTGTAAACACTGCTTGTTATGTACAAAACAGAATACTTATTAGGCCTTGTCTAAAAAGGACTCCATACGAATTGTGGAAAAGAAAAAAACCCAACATATCTTATTTTCATGCTTTTGGATGTGAATGTTTTATTTTGAATATCAGAGATAATCTTGGAAAGTTTGATTCTAAGGTAGATAAAGGTGTTTTCGTAGGATATTCTGAAAAGTCTAATGTAACAGCCTGATTTTAATTATGTTGTTCAACCGATTAAAATATAATTAAGTATATTTTAATCAGAGAGTTAAAAAGTGTTTTTGAATAAAACAAAATCATATTCATAATCTACTTTATGGTAGAGGGTTACAGTAAAATTTTCGGTTGAAAATTCAGACGAAAGCCGGTCTGCGTTTTCACTGCCGGTACAAATTTATTGTGCAGAAAACCTAATTTTGACCCGTGAACGAGATAGTTAGTGTTTTTATTATGTTTCCTTCAAATTTGGTTACTTTGAAAATTTTCGTTCAAAAATAAAATAAAATATTTTATTCGGGTGAAAACGTCGGAAGAATTACAATCGGAAATGCAACCGGGTACGAAATGGAGCAGAATAGTAGACATAAAAGGCATGAGGTGAGATGAGGGAGTGAGGTGACTCACTAGAGGTATGGTCTAAGCTACCTCCTAAAAAGTGGTCATGATGGACATTTTGAAATATATCATATTATATTCTAAAAACCTAATTTTCTCTTTCCTCTTCAACCAAACAAGTCTTAAAGACAAAACTTGCTCTTCAAGCTCATCCTCTCTCCAAAATTTCGAGCTCCCCTCTCCCTCCTCTATATAATCATCACTCATCCTCATTCTCTCATTTTCTTCCTCCATCTTCATACTTCTACAACTTCTTCCATTTCTTCTTTTTTTTTTCAAACACTTAAAGCTTCTATTTTTATTAGTCTTTTCAACTTGAGTTCTTCATTAAAGTTCTTCCTTATACTAAGGGTAATGCTCTCATATGAATCTTTTTGAAAGTTTCATCTTTTATTTCTTAGTTTACTTTATGTGTTCTTTATATGCTTTAAACTTCTAAAATCTCTCTAAAATGGTAGAAAACTCCTTTTGAGTTGAAACCACTTTCTATAGTCTTGTATTAACTTATATTTTCACATACTAAGAGTTTGTGTAAAACAAAAATCTCTACCTATCTCTTCCAATGAAGGCAGAATGCTTGCATTTGTGACCTAGGAAGTTTTTGTTTCAACTTTTGGAATATGATCATGTGTTTGAGTTTCTAACTATCCATTGATCTTAAATCTATAAATCTTGGAAGTTTTGATAGCTTGTTCCTATGATGACTGAAAATATGAATAAGTAAGCCTATGATACTATGTTTCAACTTTCCAAGTATGATAATGGATTTAGAACTCTTAATACCTTGTGATTCTAAACCTAAGAGTTATTGTTAAACAAAGAATATTTTCCTCATCATCCTATGATGACCGAAACTTAGTGTTTAGGTGCTAGGATGTGTGAGTTTTTATTTTTCCAAAATGATCACGGACTTAAGCTCCATAAGATATTTGGATGCTAAGTCTAAGAGATTGGAAAGTTTAAGGATTTATAACTTGTTTATTCTACGTTATTAAAGAGAGGATTGATTACTTTCATTTTTCCAAGATGATCATGGACTTGAGCTCCATAAGATATTTGGATGCTAAGTCTAAGAGATTGGAATGTTTAAGTTTCCATTGTTTTCCAAGATGATCATGGATTTGAGCTCCATAAGTTATTTGGATGTTAAGTCTAAGAGATTGGAATGTTTAAGTTTCCATTGTTTTCCAAAATGATCATGGACTTGAGCTCCATAAGATATTTGGATGCTAAGTCTAAGAGATTGGAAAGTTTAAGGATTTCTAACTTGTTTATTCTATGTTATTAAAACTAGGATGTATTACTTTCATTTTTCCAAGATGATCATGGACTTGAGCTCTATAAGATATTTGGATGCTAAGTCTAAGAGATTGGAAAGTTTAAAGATTTCTAACCTATAAATCCTATGAAGGCCGAACCTAGAAGGTTATGGACCTAGGAAACTTTGTACTTATTTTTCCAAAATGATCATGGTTTTGAGCTCCTTAATACATATAGATGCTAAACCTAAGAGATTGGAAAGTTTAGTGAATGCTAGCCTGTTTTACTAGCCTTGGCTGAATACCCTAAGTTTATAACTTAGTGGGATTTTAATTCAACTTTGTCAAGTGATCATTGTTTATGAACTCCTAACACTTAAGGATCATAAATCCATGAGTTGTATAATTTTTGGGAATCTCTAACCCTAAGAACTAGTCTTGGCCGAACCTATACCTTGTGGTTTAGTGTTCTTGTTTGATTTTAACTTGTGATTTTGTGTTCATAACCTTAGACTTCCATGGCGGAGGAAACGAGGACGTTCGTGGTATACCTCTTCGAGCATCTAATCTCCTTACCTTCACAGAAGGTGGAGTTAGTACTTAGTGGTGTGACAATGAGGAGCTTCGAGTTCGGGAGTCCGGTGATAACCCAGGTGGGGGAAGAACCAACCTATCGTCGGAATGGATAAGCAGTAGATTATATAATAATTGTGTAGGGCGACCTAAACCCTACTAGTAGTCGAGTAATCGACAAGACCAAAATCACATTGGAAACCTTTTCTGAAAAACCAATGGCGATTCGGGGATTGTAGGTTTATCGATATTAGGTTGATTTTATATTGTTGATGGTTGATTTGATTTTATTAACTTTATTGAATTGATTTTGTGCTATGTTTGTGATATGGGAATATTTTTATTGATATTGTGTTATGCATGATCTGCCTGGTTTGTATTATTATGCTTAGTGGTTTTTAAGCAAAGATATATATGTTGTCCAAGAGATGATTGTTTTGGGTGTGAGGATAATGATGATTTAGAAGTGCCTAATCTAGATGATGTGTGTTAAAGAGGTGTTATGGCATAGAATGTGTCAAGTTCTAATGGAAGGTTAAGGCACTAGGATGTTGTTAAAATGGGTTGGTGAGATTCAAGTATAGGTGTTGTTGTCCACAACCGTGTATTGGTAATATAATGCACAAGGACAAAAGTGTATTGGTAATATAATACACAAAGACAAAAGAGTATTGGTAATATAATACGCAAGGACATATGTGTATTGGTAATATAATACACCGTGTATTGGTAATATAATACACGTAAAACACTTCCGTGTATTGGTAATATAATACACCGTGTATTGGTAATATAATACAAGTAAAACACTTTTGTGTATTGGTAATATAATACATCGTGTATTGGTAATATAATACACGTAAAATCAAGAGTTCTCGCGAGACCACTTCCACCTTAGGAAATAGGTGTGCAACTATGGTGTCTTTGAGTAGCATGAGATTGGGGGTAGAGGATAATATATTACCTTGAGTGTGATCTGTTAGTTATATGCATTGTTTGTCTGTGACAATTACTGTATGATTTACTATGACTCTTTTATGCTTTTTGATGATAGAACTGTTTCTTATTCCCTATGTTTCTGTATTTTTGTGGGTTACTTTGGTTTACGTTCGAAGACCCGATGGAGGGTTATGTTGCTGAGGAGCTGGACGGAACTCTGTATGAAACGGAGATTGCTAAGGAGTTGGATGGAACTCCTTACGAACCCGATGCTGGGGGTCAAGTTGTGATCCATGGTGATTAGAGTATAGACATTATAGCCAGTGTGTCTAAAGGAGCATTTTATATTTCCACTAAGTATGTCTGTTATTAAGTTTATGCCTGTGAGGGATCCTACTGAGAGGATACCCTTAACAATGTTTTGGTATTGTAATGAACAACTAAGTGTGTATTTACATATGTTAAAGTTATTGTGTTTTAAATTTGTAGAAGTTATATGATAATTAAATAAGTTTTTAATTTTTACGTATTTTCACGATAAGCACGCGATTAAGAATTGATTTAAGAAGGTAATTAATCTAATAAAACACTGTGGCACAACGGGGTGTCTCATCTAAGGCTTTTAGAGTTTACAATTCAAGAACTTGTATTATTGAAGAATCTGTTCATGTTTAATTCAATGATGGATTAAAGACTGATAAAGAACTATCAGATCTAGAAGATGATCTTGCAGGTCTTGATATAAACAAGCCAGTAAGTCAACAACCCGATCTAACCAAAACAGAACCTGTACCTGAGGCTGATAGACAAGTGGAACAAACGAGTCAGCAGAAAAGTCAAGATCTTCATGATGATCTCAAAAGGGATTGGAAGTTCAGCACTCATCATCCTAAGGATCTTATTATTGGAAATCTTTCTGAAGGAGTAAGAACCGGATCTACATTAAGAGAATCAAGCAATGTGACCTTTATTTCAGATTTGGAGCCTAAACGCATTGAAGAAGCTCTTAAGGATGAAAGCTGGATTCTTGCTATGCAAGAAGAACTTAACCAGTTCACCAGAAATGATGTCTAGACTCTTGTCTCTAAGCCTAAAAACAAGTCGGTTATTGGAACAAGATGGGTCTTCATAAACAAATTGGATGAAGATGGTAAAGTTGTCAGAAATAAGGCAAGGTTAGTAGCTCAAGGCTATAACCAACAAGAAGATATTGATTATACTGAAACCTTTGCACTTGTAGCTAGAATAGAAGCCATACGCATTTTAATGTCATATGTTGCACAACACCAAATTACCCTGTTTCAAATGGATGTAAAAAGTACTTTTCTAAATGGTATAATTGAATAAGAAGTGTATGTTAAACAACCCCTTGGTTTTGAGGATACTGATATGAAATAGACAACTATAAACACGAAAATGGGGGTTGAATTGTGTTTATCAGAATTTAAACAAAGTTGAAATCTTTTCACATACAGAAGCTAGGTTCAAACGAGTGGAAATATACAAGACAGATGGGTGGCTCGACTGATGAAATTTTAACAGTGACCTTGGCAAACACACCACTTGATAAGCGTATAAGAAAAGAGTTATGTCCAGTCCTAGGAAGCACCAAGATTTATCCACTATAACTGATCAGGTTACAGACTCAAGTATTGTTTGCACACCTAGCCTCTTCAGGCTCAAAGACAAGTATTCTTTGCACACCTAGCCTCTTCAGGCTCAAGACAAGTATTCTTTGCACACTTAGCCTCTTCAGGCTCACTCAGGTTTGTTTGAGAGATTTGGTTTGTAATAAATACAACTTCTCACAGACAGATCTTTCAATAACACTAAGAGTGGTTTAAATGTAAAGCTTAGGAAAGTCTGCGTAATAACTTCAAATGATTGAAGAATACAGAATGAAAGAGTGAAGATATTAATACACAGAGTAATGGCTCTTTAATGCTATGTGTATTCTCTCTTATATGTGCTTCATCTTCAATGACTTCTGTATTTATGGTCTTAAAGCATTGAGGATCCGTTAGAGACATTCCCTCAGATGTTGGTTTCAAGCAGAACTTCTTTAAATGCAATAGAGTCATTCTGGGCAGCCATTAATGCAATGGGAACGTTGGTTGTACTCTAACATGAAGGATCATGGCTTTATGCATCATGATACAACCATATCAGAGTTGTGTAGAGAGCTTTTTATACTTTGGTGAGTACAATTCCCTTTTCGTGTAAGGACCAGAGGTACTAGGGAATAAAGCATGTTGGAAGCATTCTTTAACTGGTCTTTGGTACTGATATCCGAGGTTACTTGAGAGAGTAACTTCTGACTTTTCTTGATTTTGGTTCTTGAAATAAGATTATGAAAATTCTAAGAGAATTCGCGTTCATAGGATAAGCACGTCCATCTTGAAAATAGTTGCGTCCATCTACCCATTTAAGATTTTACATTCGGGCTAGTAGACGAGCTCCAAATGCTATGTCATTGGATGGATACTCCTTTAACTGGTTGAACGTAACCTAGTAGACGAGCTCCATATTAAGGACTCAGCAAGTCCAAAGACTTGTGTGGACGAGCGCTTCTGTTACATTAGTGGACGAGCACTTCTATCACTTCAGTAGACGAGCGCTTCTATCGCTTCAGTAGACGAGTGTTTCTGTCACTTTAGTGGACGCTGACTTTTGTCACTTTAGTGGACGTGAGATTCTATCACTTGTGTTGGACGTGAGCTTCAATCACTTCAGTGTTGGGCGTGAGCTTCTATCACTTGTGTTGGACATGAGCTTCTATCACTACAGTGTTGGACATGAGCTTCTATCACTACAGTGTTGGACGTGCGTTTCAATCACTTGCGTTGGACGGATGATTCTATTATTTGTGTTGGACGGATGATTCTTACAGTTTTAATCTGCACACTAGATTGACAGGTTAGCAACCAATATGAAGGTTAATTAAATCAAAAACCAATGTTTAGTTCTCATCAAAACTTAGGGAAATGCACATCAGACATTTTAGAGACTTAACAATCTCCCCCTTTTTGATGATGACAAACATCGAGATGATTTAATGAAACTCAAAATATCAACAAAGAAAATAGCATATAGCAGATAGGTTGAAATTTTCTTAAGCGGACAGGTCATGCAGATGTTAGATCAGACATTAAGTTTGACTTGTTTTACTTTGAAATTATTATCATAGCTATCTTACTTAAAATTTATCTGAGAAATTATGGCAACCATCAGAGCATACACATGTCCATGTATTATTTAAGATTCATATCATATTCATTCATATTCATTCTTCTATAACACATTTCTCATTTCTCCCATTCTCCCCCTTTTGTCAACATCAAAAAGGGTTATCAAGTTTTATTTATGAGATATGTTTAAGGGCAAGATAACATGTTAAGAAAATCATAGTAATGCAGCAAGCATATGAGACGTACTCCACTTAAACTATTGTATCATCATCCCCCCTGAACTAATGCTTAGTTAAAAGAACATGTATATAGGAGTAATGACAGAATTAGCACAGACGGGTTAACATTCAGACATGTCATTCAACGATGCAATGCATGTTTAAATTATCTCTAATAAATAAAAACCTTTCTTCTGCGAGGGGTTTAGTGAAAATATCAGCCCATTGATTTTCAGTTTTAACAAACTTAATGTCAAAGATGCTTTTCTGAACATAATCCCTAATGAAATGATGTTTGATTTCAATATGCTTAGCCTTAGAATGTTGGATTGGATTTTTAGTTAAGCATATAGCACTGGAGTTATCACACCATACAGATATGTTATGTTCATAAATAGAGTAATCCTCAAGTTGGTGTTTTACCCATAAGAGTTGAGAGCAGCAACTAGCAGCAGAGATGTATTCTACTTCAGCGGTAGACAGGGCAATGGTTGTCTGCCTCTTACTTGACCATGAGACTAAACTTGCTCCAATGAAGTGACATCCTCCACTGCTGCCTTTTCTTTCTATTCTGTCTCCAGCAAAATCAACATCACAATATTCCACTAATCTGTATTCTTTTGATCTTAAATACAGCAAACCAAGATTAGTAGTTCCAAGCAAATATCTAAATATTCTTTTAACAACCTTAAGATGAGATTCTCTAGGATCATATTGGAATCTAGCACACATACAAATACTAAATTGAATGTCAGGTCTGCTTGAAGTTAAGTACAGTAGAGAGTCAATCATACCTCTATAGACAGTTTGATCTACATTTTTACCTTCATCATCTTTGCTTAGTTTTGAATTGGGTTGCATAGGGGTTTTCACGAGCTTTGCATTTTCCATTTTGTATTTCTTGAGTATCTCCTTGGTATATTGTTGTTGATGAATGTAAATTCCATCACTTGTCTGCTTGATTTGTAATCTAAGGAAGAACTTCAATTCTCCCATCATGCTCATCTCAAATTCAACTTGCATTAGATTCAAAAATTCCTTGCACGGTTTTTCATTAGTTGCTCCAAAAATAATATCATCAAGATATATTTGAACTATAATAAAGTTCTCTTTAGAGTATTTTTTGAACAGAGTAGTGTCTACTTGTCCTCTAGTAAAACCATTATGCATGAGAAAAGAACTGAGTCTATCATACCATGCTCTAGGTGCTTGTTTCAAACCATATAATGTCTTTTTAAGTTTGAAAACGTGATCTAGTTTATCAGTATCCTCAAAACCAGGGGGTTGTTTAACATACACTTCTTCTTCAATTATACCATTTAGAAAAGCACTTTTTACATCCATTTGAAATAGGGTAATTTGGTGTTGTGCAGCATATGACATTAAAATGCGTATGACTTCTATTCTAGCTACAGGTGCAAAAGTTTCAGTATAATCAATACCTTCTTGTTGGTTATAGCCTTGAGCTACTGACCTTGCCTTATTTCTGACAACTTTACCATCGTCATCCAATTTGTTTCTGAAGACCCATCTTGTTCCAATAACCGACTTGTTTTTAGGCTTAGAGATAAGAGTCCAGACATCATTACTGGTGAACTGGTTAAGTTCTTCTTGCATAGCAAGAATCTAGCTTTCATCCTCAAGAGTTTCTTCAATACGTTTAGGCTCCAAATCTGAAATAAAGGCCACATTGCTTGATTCTCTTAATATGGATCTAGTTCTTACTCCTTCAGAAGGATTTCCAATAATAAGATCCTTAGGATGATGAGTGTTGAACTTTTAATCCCTTTTGAGATCATCATGAAGATCTTGACTTGTCTGCTGACTCGTCTATTCCACTTGTCTTTCAGCCTCAGGCACATGTTCTGTTTTGGTTAGTTCGGGTTGTTGACTTTCTGGCTTGTGTATATCAAGACCTGCAAGATCATCTTCTAGATATGATAGTTCTTTATCAGTCTTTAATCCATCATTGAATTTAACATGAACAGATTCTTCAATAATACAAGTTCTTGAATTGTAAACTCTAAAAGCCTTAGACTTTTCAGAATATCCTACGAAAATACCTTTATCTACCTTAGAATCAAACTTTTCAAGATTATCTCGGGTATTTAGAATAAATCATTCACATCCAAAAGCATGAAAATAAGATATGTTGGGGCTTTTTCCTTTCCACAATTCATAAGGAGTCCTTTTTAAAAAAGGCCAATAAGTATTCTGTTTTGTACATAACAAACAATGTTTACAGCTTCTGCCCAGAAGTACTTTAGGAGATTATTTTCATTGAGCATAGATCTAGCCATCTCTTGCAGAGGTCTGTTCTTTCTTTCAACCACTCCATTTTACTGTGGAGTTCTAGGTGTAGAGAAATTGTGAGAGATTCCATTCTCCTCACAGAATTGTCTAAACTGCTCATTTTCAAATTCTCCCCCATGATCACTTCTAAGGGTAGAAATACAGAAACCCTGCTCATTTTGTACTCTTTTGAAGAATACAGAGAAAGCCTTAAAAGACTCATCCTTGTGTGTTAGGAAAAGTACCCATGTGTATCTAGAATAGTCATCAACTATGACAAATCCATATTTTCTTCCAGCCAGGCTGGCAACACTAACTGGTCCAAACAGATGCATGTGTAACAACTGAAGAGGTCTAGAGGTTGATTCTTGGTTTTTAGATTTGAAACTTGATTTTATCTGTTTACCTCTCTGACATGCATCACACAAGACATCTTTCTTAAAGCTAATATCAGGCAATCCTCTCACGAGATTATTCCTTTTTAATTCAGAAATTAGTTTCATTCTAGCATGTCCTAGTTTCTTATGCCATAACCATCTCTCATCCTCTCTAGACATCAGACAGGTTACACTTTGATCTGAGAGATCAAACAGTTCAATCATATAAAGATTTTGTTGCCTTTTAGATGAAAAGAGGGTTTTGCCACAACAGTCTTTAACTATGCATACATCCTTGGTAAAGGAAACATCAAAACCACTCACATAATTGACTTATGCTAAGAAAATTGTGTCTAAATCCTTTAACCATAAGAACATTAGATATAGAGGGAAGAGGGGTTTACCACCAATAGTACCAATTCCTATAACTTTCCCTTTCTTATTCCCTCCGAAGGCAACGTGTCCTACTTTCTTAAGTTGGAGGTCTAGGAACATAGACCTTTCTCCTGTCATATGACGCGAGCAGCCACTGTCCAGGTACCAACAGTGGTGTTTTCTTTGTCCTGTTGAGGACTTCTGCAACAAAAATTATTTGATCTTTAGGTACCCATATTTTTCCGGGTCCTTTTCTGTTAGTTCTAAGAATCTGTGAAGACTTCCTTATCTTCTTATGGATACACTTAGACATAACATGTCCAGTTTTTCTACAAAAGTTACAAACAGGTGTAGATTTGGTTACAGTTGACTTAACAGATACTGTAGAAGCTTTATTTGATACTTTATGATGTGTCTGATGGACATATCCAATACCTTATTTGTTAAGAGAGTGCCTCTGACTGCCAAGTAGCTTAGTCAGATTGTCTCTACCATTAACAAATTTGGCAAGATCAGAAGTGAGCTCTTCCACTTTCTGTTGAAGTTTTTCAACTTCTTCAGATGGTGATGTTTCACTTGAGATCTTCGCTTCATTAGACTTTTCAGTCTTCAGCTCACTGTTCTCTTTAGCCAGCTTCTCGCACTCTTCAGATTTCTGTTTATGCTCACTGGTGAGCTTTATATACTCTCTCTTGAGGGATTTGAAGGCTTTAGTTAAGCAGTTGGATTCCTCCATCAACTCCTCATAGGCATCAAGTAATTCCTCATAGTCAGGATGTACCTCATCGTCAGAGTTTGAGTCAGTGTTGGCCATCAAACAGAGATTGACTTCTTCCTCTGTTTCTTCATCAGAAGATGTTGACTCCAGATCCTCCCAAGTAGCCATCATTCTTTTCTTCTTCTTCTTGAAGAATTTCTTAAAAGGGGCCTTCTTGATTTGAGGACATTCAGCCTTGATGTGACCAGGCTTCTTGTACTCATAGCAAACAATTGGACTTTTGTTTGTTGAGGTGGATTCTTTGAAGTTCTTGTCCTTGTTGAACCTTCTGAATGGCTTATCCCTCTTGAACTTATTTTTCTGTAGGAGAATCTTTATCTTCCTGGTCAGGATAGACAATTCTTCATCACTCTCAGAATCCTCGTGTTCAGATAAGTCAGCATCACTGGATGACTCGTCTGCCTTTAGAGCCTTGGAAACTTTTACTGACTTTTGATCAGCTTTCAGAGCAATAATTGACTTGCCCTTATTTGGTGCAACTTCATCCCCAAGTTCTTGCTCATGAACAGTGAGTGTTTGATCAGCCTCTGGCTCATCTAGTTTCCAGCTAGAAAAGGGGTAGATTTTGTGCATAATCGGGCGAGTCAACCTCGCCAATCTCCTAAATTGGCCTTGTTTTGTTGCTAAGTTAGAATTTGATTCATTTAATGTATTTTTAGTAGTTTTTAGTTTATTTTGAGTAGAATTACACTTTTTGTTTCCTTTTATTGTTTCAGGTTAAAAGCGAAGCTCTTAGAGTCAAGGAAAATGAAGAAAACAGTGGAAAAGCAATTCTGGAAGTTTCGCCTCGCGAGACAGGATCTCGCCTCACGAGCCTGAAGACCAGCCTGAACAGCAACAGTCACCTTTTCTGTCTCGCAACGCGAATCACCATCTCGCCCCGCGAGCCTGTAGGCCTGACTGTGCCAGAGATGTCACCCTTTCTTTCTCGCCTCGCGAATCACCATCTCGCCTCGCGAGAAAACCAATCTCTGAAGATCTGATTCATAAGATTCACCTCGCGAACCAAGTCTCGCCATGCGAGCGGGCGAGACCCAAAACCTCTATTTATAGGCTGTTTTAGGGCAGATTAGGGATACCTTTTGTTCACCACTTGTTTTAGATCGTTTTTGAGACAAATCCTTATTCTCTGGAGCTGTGTCTCCCTATGTTCTTTTCCTATTTTACAATTATGATGAACTCCAATTGTTTGTACGTTGTTACAAGCATGAGGAACTAATTCCCTTGTCTAAGGGATCAATGAAGCCACCCATGACGGTGTAGCGTTCAATGTGATGTATGTTTCCCTCCTTTACCTCAATTCATGTTTTCCAATTCTGAATTTATTGCGTTGATCATAAGCATGCATGATTGACTAGTTAACGTGATGAGGCTTGATAGGTAATTCGCGTTTAGAACTTGAATTGGGATCACTGATTGAATATTGCACGAGAGTGAGTAGGAGATCAGTGTAACCTTATAGGGAACAAGATTTAATAGAGTTTGATGATTGGGTTATGAGACCGTAGCAAGTAATTAACTCAATCGTTGAATACATCCCATTGAGCATGATAGTGTCATTAGGAGAATTTGGGGGTCCTGGTTGACATTGCAATTGAACTTAGGGAGGGGATCATCATCACTTGGGTGTTATGCATGATTGGGTAGGTGGATTTGTGACCTTAGATGTTTAATCCATATTTTAATTCTTATCTTATCTTATCGCTACCTACTTTATCTCTAATAGATTTGTTGATTTAAATTGCTATCCTATTTCCTCTCTCTTCTCAACCACTTGCTTTTACTTGGTCAAACGTATCGAATTTCTTGCAAATTGGTAGAATTGGTAGCCCAATCCCTGTGTCCAACCTCGGTAATTACTTACCGTATTTATTACTTATGACGACCCGGTACACTTGCCGGTGACTAAACAGTGTTCCAAGAAGTTCATCCATAGTCAAGGTAGTGAGATCCTTGGCTTGAGAGATAGCAGTGACCAAAGGTCTCCACTGGTTAGGTAGACTTCTTATAATCCTTCCAACCTTCTCAGCATTGGTATAGACTTTGCCAAGAGATTTTAAACTGTTGACTATAGTTTGAAATCTTCCTATCATTTGAGCAACAGATTCTCCTTCCTCCATGACAAACAGTTCATACTTTCTGACAAGTTTGGAAATCTTTGACTTTGGCTGTACCTTCAAGTGTGACAGCTAAAGTGTCCCATATTTAATTGGCAGAGTCACAAGCACATACCTTCTCAAAGCCCTCTGGACTGAGAGCACAGATGATGTTATATCTAGCTTTATGGTTCAGCTCCCATTTTGTCTTTTTTGCGGTAGTCCGCTGAGCTTTTGGTTTGTCAGTGTTATCATCATTCTTGGGAATAAATGGAACATCTGTAATGACATCCCAAATATCAGAGTTTGTAGATAGAATGAACCATTGAAATCTATCTTTCCAATAGTTGTAGTTTTCTCCATTGAAGTAAGGAGTTCTAGTTAGGGAAGCTCCTCCGGTCTGGTGATTTCCACTTGAACTAGCTCCAGCAATGATAAGCCTCTGGCTCATCTAGTTTTATGACTAGTATGACCGTGGTTTTGTGCCAATTATATCTCGTTTTCGCCCAAATTAGACTTGATTGTCCTCAGGCAAGGTTTTGAGTCCTTTAAGTAGTTTTAGGGTAATTTAGCCAGTTTTGAGTCAAATAAAGCACTTATGGCTATTTCATGTTTTCAGGTTAACTTAGAGTTCAGGGAATGAAGGAAACAGTGGAAATTGCAATCCTGGAAGTACTAGCCCCGCGAGAGGTTACTCGCCCCGCGAGATTGAAGACCAGCCTGTGCCAGAAATGTCATCTTCTCTGCCTCACCACGCGAACTGCGTCTCGCCTCGCGAGTCTCAAAGTCAGAAAGCATTACGGTCAGCCCGTGATACCCATCACGGGCGTGAAGAAAAGACCATGGAGGATAGAGACCATCACGGCCTAGCCTTGATGAAGGTCACGGCCATGACAGATAAGTACCCAAAGTCAGAAGTAATCACGGCCTGGCCGTGATAGGCATCACGGCTGTGACAAACCAGATTTTTAAGTCTCGCCTCGCGAGAGGCCAAATTTGAACTGGTGCCATTTTAATATTCGCTTCGCGAGAGGCTACTCGCCTCGCGAGCGTGTGTAGATTCTGAAGCTATAATTACTGTTTAGGGCAGATTAGGGGGACATCTTTGGCTAATCCTTGTTTTCGAATTTCTCTGATTGTATTGCGTTTTTGATGGAGAACTAATCTCCCTAGGTTAATCTACTGTAATCGGCTTTCGCCGACACTTGAGGTCTTGTAATTCCCGATTGAATTTTCTTCTCTCTTTCAATGCTATTCGTTATTCTCTGTTTGCTTAATTCAGTTTGTATCGAATTAGTGTTGATTTATTTTCGATGATTTTGTGTTCCTAAACTTAATCGCGTTTTCTTAATTCGCGTGCGTTCAATTCGTGTTTGCTTAATTCACGAAGGGCTTCATCCGTTTGCTTAATTCGGAATTAGGAACATATGTCCCGTAGCGTCGATTTCGCTTGTTAATCGATGCTACAATCGGAAAGGGATTAGAATCCGCTTAGGGCATGGAATTACATGAACCGATGATAGTGGGAAACCGAACAGCAGATTGATCGTCTTAGTCTTATTTGATAATCACTTAAATTGCTCTGTTTTTATGCTCTGTTTTCATTCTGTTTTCTAATCAATTTCAAACCAACCCCCCCCCCCAGGAAAACTGATTTTCTGTGATAATAACATTATGAGAGTCCGCGAGAGACGATACCTGAGTTGTCGCATTCTAAACTACATTTTTACAAACCGCTCTTCTTTTGACACGTGCGCGACAGCGCGTCAAATTGGCGCCGTTGCCGGGGACTCTTGTTTGTTATTTTCGCATTTTTTTTTCGTTTTTGTTTTGAATTAGTCTGGCTACTAGGTCTACTTGCCCTGACTTGTGTGATCTTGATCCTGAAAATGAAAGAACACTGCACACACGCCGTAGAGCAATTCAGGCTAGCACAAGTGGTGATTCTAATTCTGAAACTGTTTTCGATAACATGGGTGACCAAAGGACATTGAGGCAGCTTGCTGCCCCTGATGTTAATTATAATGGGTTGTGTATTGAGTATGCTGGTGTGGTTACTCCTTTTGAACTTAAATCTGGATTAATACACTTGTTGCCAAGGTTTAGTGGTCTTGCAGGTGAGGATCCACATAAGCATTTGAAGGAATTCCAGGTAGTCTGCTCTACACCCTTGAGACCGGAAGGCATTACTGAAGACCATATCAAATTACGAGCCTTCCCATTCTCACTTGAAGGCGCTGTAAAGGATTGGATGTACTATTTGGAGCCGAATTCTGTTACAACTTGGAATGATCTGAAGAAGGTTTTCCTGGAAAGATACTTCCCTGCCTCCAGAGCTGCATCCATCAGAAAGGAGATATGTGGCATCAGACAAAGCAATGAGTCATTGGCTGAGTACTGGGAGAGATTCAAGAAGTTGGTATCTAGCTGCCCCCAACACCAGATTTTTGAGCAGCTCCTTATTCAGTATTTTTATGAGGGATTGCTCCGAATGGACAGAAATATTTTGGATGCCGCTAGTGGGGGAGCGCTCGTTGATAAAACTCCAGCTGCTGCCAAGCAATTGATTGAAAATATGTCATTAAACTCCCAGCAGTTCACAACCAGAAGCAACTCTGTCGAGACAAGGGGTGTAAATGAGATCCAAGGTTCTTCTTCCAACAAGGCCCTTGAAACCAGAATTGATGAGCTCACTTCTTTGGTGAAGCAACTGGCAATGGATAAGGTTCAGTCGGCCAGGTTGTGTGGCATGTGTAGTTCTCCTGAGCACCTGACCGATGCGTGCCCTATTCTGAAGGATGAGTCAATCACTTATTTACCTCAAGCTTATGCAGATAATCTCTACAATCAAGGCAAAAATCAGAATCGGTACAGCATTCCTGACCTATCCACAAATAAATACCACCCCAACTGGAGGAATCATCCAAACCTTCGGTATGGGAATTCATCACAACAACAGTTGATGGCACCACCACAGAATCCCCCCAAGTGACCACCTCTGCACCTTCCGGACCTTCACTAGAGGACATGTTCAAGCAAATGACTGCACAAATAAATGCACAAATGAATGCACAAAATCTCCAGTTTCAGCAGCAATTTGGACAGTTACAGCAGCGAACGGATACTAGCATTCACAATTTGCAGACACAGATTGGGCAGCTTTCCACCTCGATGAATTCCATACAACAAGCCCAAGGATCGAACCAACTACCTGCACAAACAGTAGTGAATCCTAATGTCCAAAATCCTAATGTGAGTGCCATTTCTTTGAGATCCGGGAAGGTTGTAGAGGCAGCCCCTGAAAAAGATGAAGAAACTGTTGAGGTAACTCCTGAGCCCTCTGTTGTTGTTGAAGCTGAGAGAGTGTATGTGCCACCGATCCCTTTCCCACAAAGAGTGCAGAAAAATAAGAAGATTGATGGGGAAGACAAGGAGAGGGAGATTTTAGATGTGTTCAGAAAGGTGGCGGTAAACATTCCGCTTCTGGATGTGATTAAGCAGGTTCCAAAGTATGCAAAGTTTCTGAAGGATTTGTGCACCCACAAGAGAAGGTTGAAGGGTAATGAGAGAGTGAATTTGGGGTGAAATGTTTCAGCCCTCATTCAACCTAAACTTGCTCCCGAGAAGGTCACAGTTTCAGCTCTCACTTAGGCATTGCCACAGAAGTGCAAGGATCCGGGAACTTTTTCCATCCCATGCACCATTGGGGACAGCAAATTCGATAATTGCATGTTGGATTTGGGAGCCTCCATAAATGTCATGCCCACCTCCGTTTTCAACAACCTTGATCTGGGTCCTTTGCAACATACAGGTCTTACCATTCAGTTGGCCAACAGGACCAATGCTCGCCCCATGGGAGTGGTAGAAGATGTGCTGGTACAAGTTGATGATTTGATTCTCCCTGCTGACTTTTACATCCTGGACATGGCAGGGGAAACAAATTCAAACAGATCTCCAATCATCCTGGGCAGACCGTTCATGAAGATGGCAAAGACAAAGATTGATGTTGATGATGGAACCATGTCCATGGAGTTCGGTGACATTATTGCAAGGTTCAACATTTTTGATGCTATGAAGCATCCATTGGAAGAGCACTCTGTTTTCCAAATAGAGTTGCTCTCCGAAATTGTTGATGACACCTATGATGACTTGGTTGTTGATTTTCCATCCATTTCTGATTTTAATGATGTTTATTCATGTACTGACTGTACTAACACTAACCCTTGTGTTGTTTGTGCTGAGATTGATTCTACTTTGCAGGGTGATAGTGAAAGTGAAGCTGTCCGTTCGGCTGAAGTTCTTGACAGACCGGCTGCCCCAAACATACCATCCGTTGAGCAGCCACCCTCCTTAGAGCTTAAGCCACTTCCTGGGAATATGAAGTATGCTTACTTGGAGAGGAATGAAAAACTTCCAGTGATAATCTCCTCCAACCTTGACTCTGACCAGGAAGCTAAACTCTTGGAGGTTTTGAAGAAGCACAAGAAGGCAATTGGATGGACCTTGGCTGACATCCCAGGAATTAGCCCCTCTAGATGTATGCATAGGATTATGTTGGAGGATGGGGCTAAACCAGTTAGGCAGCCGCAAAGGCGGCTAAATCCATTGATTCTGGATGTTGTAAAGAAGGAGGTGACAAAACTCCTGCATGCGGGTATCATATACCCCATCTCTGATAGTACTTGGGTGAGCCTAGTGCAAGTTGTACCCAAGAAATCTGGCCTCACAGTGGTAAGAAATGAGAACAATGAGCTTGTCCCCACTAGAGTCCAGAATAGCTGGAGAGTCTGTATTGACTATAGGAGGTTGAACCAGGCCACTCGAAAGGATCACTTTCCTTTGCCGTTCATCGATCAGATGCTCGAACGGCTAGCCGATAAATCCCACTACTGTTTTCTTGATGGATTTTCCTGATACTTCCAGATCCACATTGCACCAGAGGATCAGGAAAAGACCACTTTCACGTGCCCCTTCGGCACGTTTGCCAACAGGAGGATGCCATTTGGCCTTTGCAATGCTCCTGGCACTTTCCAGAGATGCATGATTAGCATTTTCACTGAATTTATTGAAAATTGCATGGAAGTGTTCATGGATGATTTCACTGTATATGGTTCCTCATTTGATGCATGCTTGCATAGTCTGAATTTGGTTTTAGAAAGATGCATTGAAACTGACCTTGTTTTGAACTATGAAAAGTGTCATTTTATGGTTGAACAGGGGATTGTGTTGGGGCATATTATTTCTAAAGAGGGTATTTCAGTAGATCCTGCTAAAATTGATGTGATTTCAACATTACCTTACCCATCTTGCGTTCACGAGATTCGTTCTTTTCTTGGTCATGCAGGGTTCTACAGGTGCTTCATTAAGGACTTCAGCAAGATAGCTCTTCCTCTGTCAAACTTGCTGAAGAATGATGCCATATTCAGTTTTGATGATAACTGCAAGAAGGCGCTCGACTTCTTGAAAATGGCATTGACCTCTACCCCCATCATCCAGCCCCCTGACTGGACCCTCCCTTTTGAGCTCATGTGTGATGCTTCTAACTATGCTGTGGGGGCGGTCCTGGCACAAAGGGTGGGCAAGGCTGCACATGTCATTTATTATGCTTCTAGGATTTTAGATGTTGCACAGTCTAATTACACCACCACTGAAAAGGAACTTCTAGCTGTTGTTTTTGTTCTTGATAAGTTTAGATCATATTTGCTAGGGTCCAGGGTTATTGTTTTCACTGACCATGCAGCTCTGAAATACTTGTTGAAGAAGCCGGAAGCAAAGCCGAGGTTGATTCGGTGGATGTTGTTGCTCCAAGAGTTTAATGTGGAGATAAAAGACAAGAGTGGAGCAGAAAATTTAGTGGCTGATCACTTGAGTAGGAGAGAGAGGCATGAGGATCCTTCCCCCATTCAGGATGACTTTCCTGATGAGCAGCTTTTACAGTTGCATGGCGTTACTCCTTGGTTTGCCGACATTGTTAATTACCTAGTTGCTGGTGTCTTTCCGACAGGATCAACTAGGTCACAAATCCACAAACTAAAGAGTGAAGCCAAGTACTATGTTTGGGATGATCCATTTCTTTGGAAATTTTGTAGTGATCAGGTGATTAGAAGATGTGTCCCCGACTATGAGATTGAGTCTATTTTGCACTTTTCTCATGCCTCTCAAGTAAGGGGACATTTTGGGCCACAGAGGACTGCAAGAAAAGTCCTCGATTCTGGTTTTTACTGGCCCACCATTTTTAGAGATGCTTATGAGGCTTACCGGACTTGTAAGGAGTGTCAAACAGCAGGTACAACCATCACTCGCAAGAGTGAGATGCCTCAGCAACCTATGCTCTTCTGTGAGGTGTTTGATGTGTGGGGAATCAACTTTATGGGTCATTTCCCTGCATCTTTTGGCTTTCTCTACATTCTTTTGGCTGTTGACTATGTTTCAAAGTGGATGGAAGCTATCCCCACTAGGACTAACGATTCTAAAGTTGTTGCAAATTTTGTTAGGTCCAATATTTTTTGCAGGTTCGGCATACCTCGTGCCATCATAAGTGACCAGGGCACTCACTTCTGCAACTGCACCATGGAAGCTCTACTCCGGAAGTATGGAGTTGTGCACAGAGTCTCCACTGCTTACCATCCCCAGACCAATGGCCAGGCTGAGATCTCCAACAGAGAGATCAAACAGATCTTAGAGAAAGTGGTGCAGCCGAATAGGAAGGACTGGAGCCGCCGTCTAGAAGACGCACTTTGGGCTCAGAGGACCGCTTTCAAGACGCCAATAGGGATGTCCCCCTTTAGGCTTGTATTCGGTAAGGCTGGTCACCTCCCTGTGGAAGTTGAGCACCGTGCTTATTGGGCGGTCAAGTGCTGTAATCTGGAAATGCAAAAATCTGGTGTTGAAAGGAAGCTCCAATTACAGTAGCTTGAAGAGCTTAGGCCGGAAGCCTATGAAAGCTCTCGGATTTATAAGGAGAAAACCAAGCATTTCCATGATAGGATGATTGCTAGGAAGGAATTCTCTGTGGGTCAGCGGGTCTTACTGTTTAACTCCCGCCTGAAATTGATGGCTGGGAAACTTCGGTCCAGGTGGATTGGACCATTTGTTGTTACTAATGTTTTTCCTCATGGTGCAGTAGAGATTAAAAGTGCAGGTAGCAACAAGGCATTCAAGGTTAACGGGCAGCGGCTGAAGCTATTCCATGAGAGCTCGGGACCTGAGGATGCTACTGTTGAGGAGCTCTCCTTGGGAGAGCCCACCTACACTGCAACTTGATCAGGGAGCACCCTTTCCTTTCCCTCACTCTGTTCTTATATTTATGTTGTTTCATTGAGGACAATGTATGTTTTAAGTGTGGGGGAAGGAACCATTTGTTCTGTTTTTTTTTTTTTGTGTGTTTTCTTTTCGCTCTTGAATAATTTGAGAAGCTCAAGAGCATGTGTGTGAGTCTTGTGTCGGCAAGCTTAGTGGGTTTTGTTGATTTATCACAGATTGATTGCATGATTTATGTTCATGATTCCCCCTAGGTTGTAAAATTTGAAAACTGATCCCCATGTGAAAATTTTTTTGAAAATTGAACTTTGAGATATTTCATTGTGATTGCATGATTTATGATAAGTTTGGGGTAAAGGGGTGCACACACTAGGGATTGAATCTCGGTCAAACAATTTGCGAAAAATGTCCAGGTGAGGATTTGAGCCTCCAACATGTTTTTAACTGTGTGAATCACTTTCAAGTTGCACTTTCCCGAATTTGCTTGAGTCTCTACTTGGTTTGCATGTTTATTTGCATGCATCAGATGATTTAGGCAGATTTTCTTTGAATGAGCTACTTGGCCTAAATTGGACCATCCCTAATGCATGTTCCCTAGTTAGCCCTATTGAGCCTGATTAGCCTGTTGTTCTTGATAACCTCATGTTATGAGCCAAAATCTGGAAAAACCATGTTAACCCGATCTTAGGATTAGGAGAGCATGGAAGCCCAGCAAGAGAAGGGTTGCAAGAAAGTAAGTTTGGGGTGGCTACAGTGATATGTCATTCTGGGGGGAGAAAAAGAAAAAAATATATAAAGGTTGAAGCCAAGGGCAAGGAAAAAAAAAGAGAAAAGAAAAAAATTTTGCCAAAAAGAAAAAGGGCAAAACAAAAATGGTGTCAAAGGAAAAAAGGTGTAGCCACCCAAAGCGCCAAAAAGAAAAAAATGATAAAAGGAATTAGAGTAAAAAAAATAATAGTGTACAAGCTTCATGCTCTCTTAGTTCCTAGGAACTTAAGCCTTGTTCCTTTGTATATCCTACCCTTAGCCAGGCCTCATTACAACCTTTGAAAGACCTTTTGATGTTGCATGCATGTTTTCGTGGGAACCTTGATTGAGATGAAAATCAAATTCATGGGAAGTGCTCTTAAAGGTGAAATTGAGTGAAATGTTGATAGCCTATACAAATTGAGCGAATGAGTGAAATATTACATGCCCTTGTGAGGAAGGCGATTGTTTGAATTTGGTGATCTCCCTTTTGTGTGTAACTTGGATCCCTTGCTTAGATTAATGATTGCTTGAATGATGAAATTCTCAAATGTTCAGAATAAATGATTGTGGGGATTACATTGTTGGAAAGGGGGGGCACATTGAAGGAAAATTGTTTTGATGAATTGCTTGAAATTTGTGCGAAATTGACTGAATCCTTTGAGCTTGCCAAGTCTTGAGTCATTTTGAGTTTTAGTTTGCTTGGGGACAAGCAAAGTTCAAGTTTGGGGTATTTTGATAAGCCTCTGGCTCATCTAGTTTTATGACTAGTATGACCGTGGTTTTGTGCCGATTATATCTCGTTTTCGCCCAAATTAGACTTGATTGTCCTCAGGCAAGGTTTTGAATCCTTTAAGTAGTTTTAGGGTAATTTAGCCAATTTTGAGTCAAATAAAGCACTTATGGCTATTTCATGTTTTCAGGTTAACTTAGAGTTCAGGGAATGAAGGAAACAGTGGAAATTGCAATCCTGGAAGTACTCACCCCACGAGAGGTTACTCGCCCCACGAGATTGAAGACCAGCCTGTGCCAGAAATGTCATCTTCTCTGCCTCGCCACGCGAGCCTCAAAGTCAGAAAGCATTACGGTCAGCCCGTGATACCCATCACGGGCGTGAAGAAAAGACCATGGAGGACAGAGACCATCACGGCCTAGCCGTGATGAAGGTCACGGCCATGACAGATAAGTACCCAAAGTCAGAAGTAATCACGGCCTGGCCGTGATAGGCATCACGGCTGTGACAAACCAGATTTTTAAGTCTCGCCTCGCGAGAGGCCAAATTTGAACTGGCGCCATTTTAATATTCGCCTCGCGAGAGGCTACTCGCCTCGCGAGCGTGTGCAAATTCTGAAGCTATAATTACTGTTTAGGGCAGATTAGGGGGACATCTTTGGCTAATCCTTGTTTTCGAATTTCTCTGATTGTATTGCGTTTTTGATGGAGAACTAATCTCCCTAGGTTAATCTGCTGTAATCGGCTTTCGCCAACACTTGAGGTCTTGTAATTCCCGATTGAATTTTCTTCTCTCTTTCAATGCTATTCGTTATTCTCTGTTTGCTTAATTCAGTTTGTATCGAATTAGTGTTGATTTATTTTCGATGATTTTGTGTTCCTAAACTCAATCGCGTTTGCTTAATTCGCGTGCGTTCAATTCGTGTTTGCTTAATTCACGAAGGGCTTCATCCGTTTGCTTAATTCGGAATTAGGAACATATGTCCCGTAGCGTCGATTTCGCTTGTTAATCGATGCTACAATCGGAAAGGGATTAGAATCCGCTTAAGGCATGGAATTACATGAACCGATGATAGTGGGAAACCGAACAGCAGATTGATCGTCTTAGTCTTATTTGATAATCACTTAAATTGCTCTGTTTTTATGCTCTGTTTTCATTCTGTTTTCTAATCAATTTCAAACCAACACCCCCCCCCCCAAGAAAACTGATTTTCTGTGATAATAACATTACGAGAGTCCGCGAGAGACGATACCCGAGTTGTCGCATTCTAAACTACATTTTTACAAACCGCTCTTCTTTTGACGCGTACGCGACAGCGCGTCAAGCAGTCATGTCTATTCTTCAGGACCTTTTAACCTCTACACTGTTAGATGCTCAACCCAGAGGCTGAGCTCTGATGCCAACTGAAATAGACAACTATAAACACGAGATGGGGGGTTGAATTGTGTTTATCAGAATTTAAACAAAGTTGAAATCTTTTCGCATACAGAAGTTAGGTTCAAACGAGTGGAAAGATACAAGGCAGATGTGTGGCTCGTCTAATGAAATTTTAACAGTGACCTTGGCAAACACACCACTTGATAAGTGTATAAGAAAACTAAAGCAACTAAAGAGTTTAAGGAAAGAGAGATTGACACATTTATTTATCCTGGTTTACTCTTCAGAGCAAAGAGTTACGTCCAGTCCTTGGCAGCACCAAGATTTATCCATAATAACTGATCAGGTTACAGACTCAAGTATTGTTTGCACACCTAGCCTCTTCAGGCTCAAAGACAAGTATTCTTTGCACACTTAGCCTCTTCAGTCTCAAGACAAGTATTCTTTGCACACTTAGCCTCTTCAGGCTCACTCAGGTTTGCTTGAGAGATTTGGTTTGTAATAAATACAACTTCTCACAGACAGATCTTTCACTAACACTCAGAGAGTGGTTTAAATGTAAAGCTTAGGAAAGTCTGCGTAATAACTTCAAATGATTGAAGAATACAGAATGAAAGAGTGAAAATATTTAATGCGCAGAGTAATGGCTCTTTAATGCTATGTGTATTCTCTCTTATCTGTGCTTCATCTTCAATGACTTCATCTTCACAGAGAGCTTTTTGTACTTTACTGAGTACAATTCCCTTTCGTGTAAGGACCAGAGGTACTAGGGAATAAAGCATGTTGGAAGCATTCTTTAACTGGTCGTTGGTACTGATATTTGAGGCTGCTTGAGAGAGTAACTTCTGACTTTTCTTGATTCTGGTTCTTGAAATAAGATTCTGATAATTCTAAGAGAATTAGCATTCATAGGATAAGCGCGTCCATCTTGAAAATAGTTGCGTCCATCTAGCCATTTAAGATTTTACACTCGGGCTAGTAGACGAGCTCCAAATGCTATGTCATAGGACGGATACTCCTTTAACTGGTTGAACGTAACCTAGTAGACGAGCTCCATATTAAGGACTCAGCAAGTCCAAAGACTTGTGTGGACGAGCGCTTCTGTTACCTTAGTGGAGGAGCACTTCTATCACTTCAGTAGACGAGCGCTTCTATCGCTTCAGTAGACGAGTGCTTCTGTCACTTTAGTGGATGCTGGCTTTTATCACTTTAGTGGACGCTGGCTTTTATTACTTTAGTGAACGTGAGCTTCAATCACTTCAGTGTTGGACGTGAGCTTCTATCACTTGTGTTGGACGTGAGCTTCTATCACTACAGTGTTGGACGTGAGCTTCTATCACCACAGTGTTGGACGGATGGTTCTATTATTTGCGTTGGACGGATGATTCTTACAGTTTTAATCTGCACGCTAGATTGATAGGTTAGCAACCAATATGAAGGTTAATTAAATCATTAACCAATGTTTAGTTCTCATCAAAACTTAGGGAAATGCACATCAGACATTTTAGAGACTTAACTTGATAAACCAGATCACGTTTTCAATCTTAAAAAGGCATTATATGGTTTGAAACAAGCACCTGGAGCATGGTATGATAGACTCAGTTCTTTTCTCATGCATAATTGTTTTACTAGAGGACAAGTAGACACTACTCTGTTCAAAAAATGCTCTAAAGAGAACTTTATTATAGTTCAAATATATGTTGGTTATATTATTTTTGGAGCAACTAATGAAAAGTTGTGCAAGGAATTTTCAAATCTAATGCAAGCTGAATTTGAGATGAGCATGATGGGAGAATTGAAGTTCTTCCTTGGATTACAAATTAAGCAGACAAGTGATGGAATTTACATTCATAAACAAAAATATACCAAGGAGATACTCAAGAAATACAAAATGGAAAATGCAAAGCTCGTGAAAACCCTTATGCAACCCAATGCAAAACTAAGCAAAGATGATGAAGGTAAAAAGGTAGATCAAACTGTCTACAGAGGTATGATTGGCTCTCTACTGTACTTAACTTCAAGCAGACCCGACATTCAATTTAGTGTCTTTATGTGTGCTAGATTCAAATCTGATCCTAGAGAATCTCATCTTAAGGCTGTTAAAAAAATATTTAGATATTTGCTTGGAACTACTAATCTTGGTTTGCTGTATTTAAGATCAAAAGAATACAGATTAATGGGATATTGTGATGCTGATTTTGCTGGAGACAGAATAGAAAGAAAAAGCACCAGTGGAGGATGTCACTTCATTGGAGCAAGTTTAGTTTCATGGTCAAGCAAGAGGCAGACAACCATTGCCATGTCTATTGCTAAAGCAGAATACATCTCTGCTGCTAGTTGCTGCTCTCAACTCTTATGGGTAAAACATCAACTTGAGGATTACTCTGTTTATGAACATAACATATTTGTATGGTGTGATAATTCTGGTGCTATATGCTTAACTAAAAATCCAATTCAGCACTCTAAGGCTAAGCATATTGAAATCAAACATCATTTTATTAGGGATTATGTTCAGAAAGGCATCTTTGATATTAAGTTTGTTAAAACTGAAAATCAGTGGGCTGATATTTTCATTAAACCCCTCGCAGAAGAAAGCTTTTTATTTATCAGAGATAATCTAAACATGCATTGCATTGTTGAATGACATGTCTGAATGTTAACCTGTCTGTGCTTTATCACCTACCGATGCTAAATCTGTCTTTACTCCTATATACATGTTCTTTTAACTAAGCATTAGTTCAGGGGGAGTAATGATACAATAGTTTAAGTGGAGTATGTCTCATATGCTTACTGCATTACTATGATCTTCTTAAATATAACCCTTTTTGATGTTGACAAAAAAGGGGTGGGGGGAGAAAGGAGAAATGAGAATGGGAGAAATGAGAAATGTGATAGAAATGTGTTATAGAAGAATGAATATGATATGAACTTAGATAATACATGGACATGAGTATGTTCTAATAGTTGCTATAATTGCTCAGATAAATCTTAAGTAAGATTGCTGATATGATCTTAGATAATATATGGACATGAGTATGTTCTAATAGTTGCTATAATTGCTCAGATAAATCTTAAGTAAGATTGCTCTGATAATAATTTCAAAGTAAAACAAGTCAAACTTATGTGTGAGTGTGACTAAGAAAATTTCAACCTGTATGTTATATGCTATTTTCTTTGTTGATATTTTCCGAGGTTCATTAAATCATCTCAATGTTTGACATCATCAAAAAGGGGGAGATTGTTAAGTCTTTAAATGTCTGATGTGCATTTCCCTAAGTTTTCATGAGAACTAAACATTGGTTAATGATTTAATTAACCTTCATATTGGTTGCTAACCTGTCTATCTAGTGTACAGATTAAAAATAATAGAATCATCCGTCTAGAACAAGTGATAGAAGCTCACGTCCAACGCAAGTGATAGAAACTCACGTCCAACACAAGTGATAGAAGCTCACGTCCATCACAAGTGATAGAAGCGCACGTCCAGCACTCAAGTGATAGAAGCACACATCCAACACTGAAGTAATAGAAGCGCACGTCCAACACTAAAGTGACAGAGGCACTCGTCTACTAAAGTGACAGAGGCGCTCGTCTACTAAAGTGGCAGAGACGCTCGTCCACTAAAGTGACAGAAGCCCTCGTCCACTAAAGTAGCAGAAGAGCTCGTCCACTGGAGTAACAGAAGAGCTCGTCCACTGGAGTAACAGAAGCGCTCATCCACTGAAGTGATAGAAGTGCTCGTCCACTAAGGTATCAGAAGCGCTCGTCCACACAAGTCTTTGGACTTGCTAAGTCCTTAATGAGAGTATCCGTGCAATGACGTGGCATATGGAGCTCGTCTACTATCCCGTCCGTATATAAAATCTTAAATGGCTTGATGGACGCGGTTATTTTCAAGATGGACGCGCTTATCTTATGAACGCGAATTCTATAAGAAATTTCAGTATCTTCTTTCAAGAACCAGAATCAAGAAAAGTCAGAAGTTACTCTCTCAAGCAACCTCGGATTTCAAAACCAAAGACCAGTTAAACATTGCTTCCAACATGCTTTATTCCCTAGTACCTCTGGTCCTTACATGAAAAGAGAATTGCACTCAGCAAAGTACAAAAAGCTCTCTGCACAACTCTGATATGGCTGTATCACGATGCATAAAGCCATGTTCCTTCATGTTAGAGTACAACCAACTTTCCTATTGCATTAATGGCTGCCCAGAACAACTCTATTGCATTTAATGAAGCTTTGCTTTAAGCCAACATCTGAGGGAATGTCTCTAACGGATCCTAAATGCTTGAAGACTATAAATACAGAAGTCATTAAAGATGAAGAAAAAGAGAATACACAAAGCATTAAATAGCCATTACTCTGCGCATTAATATCTTCATTCAGTATTCTTCAATCATTTGAAGTTATTACGCAGACTTTCCTAAGCTTTACATTTAAACCATTCTGAGTGTTAGTGAAAGTTCTGTCAGTGTGAAGTTGTATATATCACAAACCAAATCTCTCAAACAAACCTGAGTGAGCCTGAAGAGGCTAGGTGTGCAAAGAATACTTGTCTTGGAGCCTGAAGAGGCTAGGTGTGCAAACAATACTTATAGTCTGTAACCTGATCAATTATAGTGGATAAATCTTGGCGCTGCCAAGGACTGGACGTAGCTCTTTGTTTTGAAGAGTGAACCAGGATAAATAACCGTGTCAATCTCTGTTTCCTTATAACCTCTTTAATTGCTTTAGTTTTCTTATACGTCCATCAAGTGGTGTATTTGCCAAAGTCACTGTTAAGATTTCATCAGACGAGCCACCCGTCTGTCCTGTATCTTTCCACTCGTCTGAACCTAGCTTCTGTATCCGAAAAGATTTCAACTTTGTTTAAATTATGATAAACACAATTCAACCCCCTTCTCGTGTTTATAGTTGTCTATTTCAGATATTATATTGTTATTTTACTAAATTGCCCACAGTTTTAGGGGGGAAAGATATAGAAGTTTCACCTCTACTTTTATATATAAAGATATCGATCTTCATTAAGTATTTCCATTCTTGGAATTTCATTTAAGAATATTGTTGTAAAAGGATTGATCCTCGTGATGCATCTATATGTGTTTTTAAGCGCACACACATCTAAGCATTTTTACCTTCCATGCCATGTCTTCATTTTTTTTGTTGAATAAAGTTTTGATTGGGGGAAGACACCCCCCTTCAAGGTT
Source organism: Sophora flavescens (assembly GCA_030762895.1). NCBI lineage: Eukaryota > Viridiplantae > Streptophyta > Magnoliopsida > Fabales > Fabaceae > Sophora > Sophora flavescens. The sequence continues at coordinate 219,298,716 of CM061065.1, forward strand.
AGAGAATATCATCAACCTTAGCGAGGATTTATAGTGGAGTGCCATGTCTTCATTGAATATTCCATCTTTGTAAAATTATGTCATAATGTCCACATTTCAATATTAGTTGTCATATATTACTATAAAGGTTTTTTTCTCAAATTAAAATACGTTACTATAGAATATTAGCTGTATTTATTACTATATTACTATATACCTAGATAAACTTTCTTTCAATATAGATTTAGATTATTATAATATTTAAATAAAATGCTAATTGTAATTATTAATTATTTTTTTAAAAATATTTTTTTATATATTATAATGAGTGAAACAAAAATACTAACTTTATTGATATTAACTATCCAATGTTAATTTAGGAAATGATTAGAGTTAATGAATACTAAACATATTCTAAAATCCAACATTTAATTACTATTTTCTCTAAAGATATTGAAGATATTATATTGTTATTTTACTAAATTGTCCATAGTTTTGAGGGGAAAAGATATAGAAGTTTCACTTCTACTTTTATATATAAAGATACCTAGATAAACTTTCTTTCGATATAGATTTAGATTATTATAATATTTAAATAAAATGCTAATTTTTTTTACTATTTTTTTAAAAAAATATTTTTTATATATTATTATAATATTTATATTGTTATTTTACTAAATTGCCCATAGTTTTGAGGGGAAAAGATATAGAAGTTTCACTTCTACTTTTATATATAAAGATACCTAGATAAACTTTATTTCGATATAGATTTAGATTATTATAATATTTAAATAAAATGCTAATTTTTTTTACTATTTTTTTAAAAAATATTTTTTATATATTATAATGCGTGAAGCAAAAATACTAAGCTTATTGATATTAACTATACAATGTTAATTTAAGAAATAATTAGAGTTAATGAAGACTAAACATATTTTCAAATCCAACATTTAATTACTATTATCTCTAAAGATATTGAAGATATTATATTGTTATTTTACTAAATTACCCATAATTTTGGGGGGGAAAGTTATAGAAGTTTTACTTCTACTTTTATATATAAAGATTAACTATCCAATGTTAATTTAAGAAATGATTAGGATTAATGAAGACTAAACATATTCTCAAATCCAACATTTAATTACTATTTTCTCTAAATATATTTAAGATATTATATTGTTATTTTACTAAATTGCCCACAATTTTGTTTGGAAAAGGTATAGAAGTTTCACTTCTATTTTTATATATAAAGATACCTAGATAAACTTTCTTTCAATATAGATTTAGATTATTATAATATTTAAGTAAAATGCTAATTGTTACTACTATTTTTAATTTTTTTTATATATATTATAATGAGTGAAACAAAAATAATAAGTTTATTGATATTAACTATCCATTGTTAATTCAAGGAATAATGAGAGTTAATGAAGACTAAACATATTTTCAAATCCAACATTTAATTACTATTTTCTCTAAAGATATCGAATATATTATATTGTTATTTTAATAAATTGCCCACAGTTTTGGGGGGAAAACATATAGAAGTTTCACTTCTACTTTTATATATAAAGATTATATTATAATGAGTGAAACAAAAATACTAAGTTTATTGATATTAACTATCCAATGTTAATTTTAGAAATAATTAGAGTTAATGAAGACTAAACATATTTTCAAATCCAACATTTAATTATTATTTTCTCTAAAGATATTGAAGATATTATATTGTTATTTTACTAAATTGCCCACGATTTTGAGGGGGGATATATAAGTTTCATTTCTATTTTTATATATAAAGATACTAGATAAACTTTCTTTCAATATAGATTTAGATTATTATAATATTTAAATAAAATGCTGATTGTGGGGGTGGGCAGGGATATAAAAGTTTGATTTCTACTTTTATATATAAAGATACTAGATAAACTTTCTTTTAATATAGATTTAGATTATTATAATATTTAAATAAAATGCTGATTGTTAATACTATTTTTTTTAAATAATTTTTTTATATATTATAATGAGTGAAACAAAAATACTAAGTTTATTGATATTTACTATCCAATATTAATTTAAGAAATAATTAGAGTTAATGAAGACTAAACATATTTCCAAATCCAAGATTTAATTACTATTTTCTCTAAAGATATTGAAGATATTATATTATTATTTTATTAAATTGCTCACAGTTTTGGGGGAAAAGTTATAGAAGTTTTACTTCTACTTTTATATAAAAAGATAAAATGGAACGTGTGTGTTGTTGAAACATAGTACGTGATGTTAATTAATGATAAATCAGGTCAATAAAATAATGTTAAGAGGATAGTAATCTAAGTGTTTTTGTGTAAAAAAAAAGGATAGTAATCTAAATAAACAATGATATTTGGAAGATGCATGCATAATAAAGTAGTAACAAAACATTATTTATTTTTTTTGAAAAAGGAGTAACAAAACATATTTATCGAATGAAAGTTCCACCATTTGCATGTGAAAAATTATAAGAAGGGTGACAACTAAGAAACATACTCTATTTAACGGGACACATTAATTTTATTTTATTTTAAAGAAAACCTTTTATATAAGAATTTTGGAGTATTTACTTCTTTACGTACCGTTCTCCAATAATATATATATATATATATATATATATATATATATATATATATATATATATGGAGGAGTGTACCATATGAAAACTACTATTTATTGTAAGAAATGAGAACTATCAACCAAGACCATTAGATCATAATTAAAACAAATTGATGGACTAGATTAAAACAAAACTTAAAATGTCACATGACCCTATCTTTCAAGTTCTTCCTTCAATTTGCTGCCATCATATATTGCCACCATCATGTATTGCCAACTATCCTCTTCGTTCCCACAACAACGTCGCAGCTGCCATCATGTATTGTCGCCGCCTCTTTGTTCCTGCAATAACGCACAGCAATGCTGCAGCCGCCATCACGTATTGCCACCGCCACAGCATTTCCTGACACGCATTACACGCTGCAGCCGCCAACACGTATTGCCACCGCCTCTTTGTTCCTGCAATTCCGGTAACATCACACAACAACACCGCAGCCGCCATCACATATTGTCACCGCCTTTTTATTCCTATAACAAAGCACAACAATGCCGCAGCCACCATCACGTATTGCAGCCTCCTCTTTGTTTCTGCAACAATGAAGGGGTTGCCTCTTCTTGCCCGTCTCCTCTTCCCCAGCCATTTGTTCTGGAAAATCTTCATTAATTTCCTTCTGTCTTCTTTATGGCTTTACAGGGTTGAAGCTTCCATTAGATTGTCTACAAAAAGATCAATTAAAAACAAAGTCAAACTGGTCAAACAAACCAACATAGGTGGAACAAACAAGAGAAACCCAAAATCTTGATAGGCCTTTTTGCGGGGCAGGGAGGTGGTTGCTGTAACACCCAATTGCCGACGAGGGCGGGGAGTGGTCGCCAGTGCAAGGAAGCATGGACAAGGGGCGGTTCTCGACAGGCTTCTAGGCGGAGAAACACGTGAATGAACTGATGACACACCGGAATGAGAGGGATCCTGAGACTGTGTAGGTATGTGACTATACAATTGAGATAGCTTATATGAATTGATTGATACTACCTATACTAACAAGATGCATCTTCTTTTCGGTAGCCCATCACTTAAGAACTCCACGGTCAGGCATACTTGACTTGGAGCAATTCTGGGATGGACGGTCGTCAATCCATAGAGCAGCCAGGGATGTTACAGTTGCACGGCGAATGATGGCAAGTAGCCCACAGGGTTCGTCGGAGCGAGGTGGTTCATGTCATATGGTGGCTGAGCGACATCAGCGGAGTTCGTGGGGTTCTTATACGGATCTGGATGGCGTGACTAGAAAGCTTCGACGCGGTGGACACTGTGGAGCATGTCTTGACTGGTGGTGGGAAAGGGCGGCAGGACAGACAAGAGTGGTGGCTGAATGCATGGGGGAGGCGGACTTCTGTGTCATAATCGTTGGTTCTCTCTCAAGAAGCAAGACGCTGGCTGATGAGTGAACAAAGAGGCACATATGCAGCGTTTTAATCTGGTCACGTGAATTTTTAAGTTTTGTTTTAATCTATTCCATCAATTTGTTTTAATTATGATCCAATGGTCCTTGTTTATAGTTCTCATTTCTCACGATAGATAGTAGTTCTCACATGATCCACTCCATATATATATATATATATATATAAAGTATACCAAAATCCGTTTTGCATTCGTTAAGTTAATGACGTGGAAAACTAATTTTTCCACCTATATTAGTATTGTCCATTGTGGAAAATGATTTTTTTAAACTACAATTGAAAAAACCTGGTTGGAAGAGGGCATCTCATCTTGAGCGTCTTCAAATCTCCCAAAGAAAATTAGTCTCGATATACGATCGGGGATACTCCTTGCAAAAGCGGATAAAAAATATTAAACTGCTCATACACAAATATCTAATTACTTTAGTTGTGGATGTCACTACTAGAGATTTAATTAAAGAATTTAAGCTTAAGGTTGTGTTTGAGAGTGTTAAAAGATGGAGTGGATTGATTAGTAATAGAGTGATTAATAATGAATTGGAATGAAAAGATAAAAACATACAACTTCATTGTTTTGAAGTTTAATGAGGGAATGGAGAGTAAGATCCAAAATCCTCCAAATGGAGGGTTTATGTAAGATGAAGTGGTTTTCGTTATCATTGTTAATCATCTCACTCCATTAATAGGAAACTTCCAAGTAATAGATTATTGTATTTGTACCACTCCAATACATTACTAATCATTCAACTTCATCCTAAATTAAGTCATAATATGAAAAGAAGTGAAACGGTAACATCCATGAAACATAGAATAAACAAAAACACTGTAACAAAGCTGCCACTTTTCTCAGTTACATTCAATTAACTCTTAACTCGATCAAACCCGCTAGACCAAACCACCTAAATACAAAAGGAGGCAAATAAAAAAACGCTCGCTATATTATGCCTTATTTATTTGCACGGTTTCCTAAATGCTGCAGTTCATGCCACGCGAGATTGAGCAGGATGAGAAGGACCATGAGGAACAGTGTAACCTAAACAAGCACACCAAAATAAATCATTACCCAAAAACCTTCACCGAATGAAAAAAAAACAATAATTCATAAGAGTAAGATGATTGTATTCTATGATACAAAGGCCTTAATCTTAATAGCAATTATATAAAGGACGTCACTTTTTTTTCTCGTGCCGGGTAATAAAATTTGAAAGATGGCGCGTGGGGGAAGTAGCAGGACAAAACATGGAGAAATTAAATAAAATATCTATATTTTTTGGACTCAAATATAAGTAAAATTCAATCAACTCAACTCTATTTAATGTAGGTATTCCAAAAATCAAGAAAATTAACCAATCAAACCAATTCTTCCTTTATTTTTCCAAAACATTACATATTCCCGAGACAATTAAAGGGTAATTTAGTAATTATAACATTTTTTTACATAAATCAAGATAATTAAACTAAATTAACTAACTTCCTTAATAAGTATAAAATTAAGCATTTTTGCTTGTAATTGAATCCGGAGGGAGTATTATTTTATAGGTATTTATGAGGTTGTTTTTCACTAATTAAGATCAAGACGTATAATTTTATATTTTCATTAATGAAACTGTTATAAATATCTTCTTCTAATTTGAGAATAGCACCATAAACATCTAAAAAAATACAATGATACATTATGAAAATTAGGGATGGCAGAATTATTAATACCCGCGGATACTCGTATAGATTACCCGTAATGAGAACTAAATAGATACCTATTAAATGTGTATGAGGATCATAGTACCCGCCCCACAGATACCCGCATATACATAACAATTATTTTTTATTAAATGTATAATATATATTATGACAATTTCTATCACTTTGAGATGAAATAAACTTTATTTTCTTTATTATTTCATGCTTTTTAGTGGTTAAACCCATAATAATAATTTTAAAAAATACATATAATATATTGTATAATGCTGATATAATATATTATTATATTATATTGTATAATTTTATTTGTTTTCCATTTATTCTAAACTCTAAAATATCCATGGATATTCATGGATATCCACTACCTACATAAATATCTATAATGATGAAAATGGATACGGAAAAAACATTACCCGCCCCGCCCCATTGCCATCCGTAACGAAGATGAGCCATGATAGTTGTATTCTATGATTAAGGCTTATAGGCTATTATTCCCTCCGTGCAGGCTATTCAATTTCATCGTAGTATGAAGTATTGAAATATTATAACATAGAGTAATAAAGGGAAATATTATATACATGACATCAAATTAAAGATCATATAAAGCTTACTTCCACACTTGGTTCCTCCATGAACTGAGCATCCGCAAGTCCTGGCTACATGGACAGTTTTTTGCACACTGATCTCAGCCTCAATGGGTGGGGTAATATATTTGCAGAGGCAAGGGACATCAGCACCTTGCAAGATCCTGCAGCAGGCTCGTGATGGCGGAATCTGTGGCCCTGCAGCCTTTTGGATGGACTTGTGACATTTCCGTAAAATGGGTGGCAACATGTAATCATGACAATCTGCTGAGATGCCAGCTGGCACTATAATGCCAACAAGCAGCAACATTGCAAAGGCTAAGCACCTGGGTGCCATTCCCATGAGTAGGATGAAGGCTTATTACGATAGAAACTGAATAAATGGGCATACTTATATAGAAGGAATAGGATGATGACCCAAAGGTTTTTTTTTTTTTTTTTTCTTCCAGTAAAACGATTAATGAGTCATAAATTAGGACATTAACCAAGTGGAGGTTTCAATCAATCAATCAGGATTGCCTCCAGCGATGGAGGCAGTCCAGCAAAAAAATTAAAGGGGGTGGTTTTGGATGTGAGAGAGAAAATGATAAATAATGATGAGAGAATAGAGTTAAGAGAGAAAAAAGATGATGGAGAGATGATGGAGGGGAAACTGATGGAGGGAATCCATATCTGGTTTCAATACATGGTAATTTTGTGTTGATTATCATTATCAAGTAAATACTTTCAAATTGTGATCATCATATATTTTTTGGTTTCTCAGAGTATGAGAGTATCCTCTCACTCGATAGATGAGAGAGACTAATCTTTCGAGGTACTATGATGCATCTAAGCGGACGACTTCTCCCAAAGTTGTTTTATATGACTTTTGATTAACATAGTTATTACAAAAGTTATATTTTTTTATGACATGACTATTAAATATAATTAAATCTTTACCGAGCATTAATTCCAATTAAATATATAATTCAATTCCATCTAAGTTTATTATGCTATCAAATATAATTCAACTAGTATGTTTTTCCGAGGGTTATAATGTTCATAACTTGCATGGTTCCCAGGTGGGAGAAGATATTTTTTTCAACCAGAGCGTTGGCTTTCTCTCCTTTGTGAGAAGTTTTCTCTAGGTTTTCTCAAACTGTGAGTGAGTGTTGGGTGTACGTGTGAGTGTTACTCTATGGCGTCTTCTAGCATTGCTCAATTAACGCTAGAGGATGAGGATGAGGACTTGGAGGTTCCGGGGGAAGAAGAGAACCGTGAACAAACCGGTGATCCCGCCCTTTGTCTGGTTGGAAGGTTTCTGACAACCAGAACCATCAGATATCACATGATGAGGAAAAGGATGGCTGCAGTGTGGAAGCCAAGGAGAATCCTGACTGTGAAGGAGGCGGAGGGTGATAGATTTCTATTTCAATTCTATCACAAGGTGGATGTTCAGAGAGTGTTGAAAGGTGGTCCGTGGTCGTTTGTTGGGCATCTGTTGATCTTGGGAGCGCTATAGGAGGGCGGCTCGCCTCAGGAGGTGGATCTGTTCAATGTTCCCTTCTGGGTGCAAGTTCAGAAGGTGCCAGTAGGGTTTATGTCTGAGGCAGTGGGTAAACATTTAGCAAATTTCTTGGGAGAATATGTAGAGTATGATGCAAAAAACAACTCAAATTTCCTCAGCTCTTATATGAGGATCGGGGTGTTGGTTGATGTCCAGAAGCCATTGAAGAGACTCAAGAGGGTGAAGAAACCAGGAGGGGTGGCTAAAGAGGTTCAATTCAAATATGAAAGATTGGAAACCTTCTGCTACTTGTGTGGAATGCTGGGCCACATGAAGGATTATTGTGAGAAGATGTTTCTGCTAGAGGTGGACGATGGCAGTCGACTATGGGACCCGGAGATGAGGGTAGAGCAACACCGGAGCCAGGTTGATGATGGTGAGAGATGCTTGAGGGAGGAAGGGGAGCCGGGATGGGTGGCACCGAATTTGCTTGGGGATTTGAATTTCAAATCTACAATTAATGGTGCCACGGATCCTAAGGGTGTGATTAATTGTGGAGGAAATATCTAACACAGAAACAACAAGTTTCGGTTGCAGATATGTTTAGAAATCCCAAGATTCTCTTTCCTAAAAATAAGGAAAAAATAACGGAGGAGAGAGAGATTGATCACGTAATGATCGATGACAATAATGAGGAGGAATATGTGTAAACGAGTCGAGCCGAGCCAAGCCGATCACTTGAAGCTTGAGCTTGGCTTGTGAAAAAATAGTAAAGCTTGAGCTTGACTGATTTATTTAAACGAGCTTAACTAAAACATTGGGTTTGCCTTGTTTAAAATTAATAAAGCTTGAGCATGACTTGTTTAGCTCATTTAAGATTTTTTTTTTTTTTGCATTTATGAACATTTTTATTTAATTACTTTTTAATCTTATCAATTTAGAACTTAATAAATATTTTAATATTGTATGATAATCTATAAAAATATAGATATGTGCTTAACATATGGTATGTGAAATTCAAGATTTTTAGACTACTACTCCGTCCGGTCCATATTATAAGCAAAAAAATCCCAAAACTTTTGGTCCAAAATATAAGCAAATTTTGTTCCAATGACTCATTTAATGACATTGTTCCCAAAATACCCTTCATTTAATACAAATTTTGTATTCCAATGACTCATTATATTACCAACGACACAAGCAACTTTTCATTACCATAAAAAATGTGATTTAGGTAAAAACTTAATTTTTTAATCAAATTAAATGAGATTTAGTAACCACCTTAATATGTGTGTTGCATTAATTTTTTGCTTATAATATGGACCGGAGGGAGTACAACAAAAAAAAAAACTACAAAGACTTGATCATTACAAAAGCATGAGTCCAAATATACAATTTAAGCTTAACCATTACAAACTCACGAGTCTAAAAAAACATGATCACCATCTATTTATTGAGATATCTAGTCCAATGCTAGCAGAGTAACTTCACCCAACAAAAACCCACTGCAACAACTTAAAGGCCACAACACATATACGAGCTATTCACGAGCCGTTTAATATTGAGCCTGTAAGGTTTGAGCTTGACTCATTTAAATAAACGAGCTCAATCTCAAGCTTGAGCTCGACTCATTTAATTAAAAAAATGAGCTTGGTCGAGCATTTAACAAGTCAAGCCCGAATAGTTCACGAATAGCTGTTAACGTGATTTTTTGGTTTCTGACCAAAATTCCTTCGTCACAAATAATTGAAGATCAAAAGAGTGTGAGACCTACGACGGTAATCTCATAAAAAATATGTATGTGAATTGTCTACCAAGTACAAATTTGACAATTAGCCAAATTAGGAATTACTGGCAAAGATTTAGTGTTAAAACAAATATGTAAGCTTGAAAGAGATGTGCAAAATATTGTCAATAATGAAAGTTGACAATAAAACTGCTTGAGTTTGAAAAGATGAGTTTGAAGTTTAAAAAGAATGACAATTATTTAATAGAAAATAACTTCTTAATCGGACTGAGTTTATAATGAAAAGAAAACTAAAGTTTGAAAGGAAAGTTAAGTAAAGAAAGATCTAAATGACACTACTTGCAAGAAGTAAAATAACTTAAAAGACGAACTTGCGAGAAATACTGGAAATTAAAAGGAACAAGTAAAGAACTTAAACAAAAGAAATGAAAATGACATTGAATTTTGCCATAGTAATAAGAAGGATGGAGGGAATACTTGAATGTAATCCGTCAATCTGCTGTGTGATCGAGATGTGTAGGATGTGTATCAAGTAACCGACCTTTATTACATTGTAATAACTAGTATTTATAGGCAAATAAAATAACTACCTAGTAGTAACTTCCTATATAAATGACTGCCACATGTCCTTGGCAGTTTTCTTAGGCTTTACATTTAAACTGTTTGTCAAACAATTCCAATAACTGCTCAATGTCTTGAACCGCTCCGTGTCAACTAGCTTGTCTTCGATGGTATTAACTGCTTGACAACTTGTCTTGACTATATTGTCGATTTTGAGACTTAGTCATTTTTTCTCTTTCCATATCTTTGACAATCCTCCTATGAATTTCATCAAAAAGACTACTTGTCAATCTATCTTTTCGTCGATATGTATACTTTCTTGTCAACTAAGTATTTTCGTTACTTAGAAAATAACATCCTTTACTTCAATTCCGTCGTCAGCCTGTCAGAATTATTTGTCAAGAATTTGAAATTCTTCCACTAACAGATGCCCCCAAGTTTTGCTTTTCGACGGCCTTGCCCGAAAGAATAGCAAATTTTGAATTTTAAATTGCCAACTGGTCGCACTGTCGCGTACGCGCCAAAAAGCGAGCGATTTAAAAAATATGTAGATAGGGAGCGACAACTCGAGTATCGTCTCACAAGGACTCTTGGGTTGTTGTTGTTAACAGAAAATCAGTTTTGGGGAGGGGGTGGGGGTTGGATTAAGGATGCAAATAAGAAAACAAAGCAAAAACAGAGCAATAAAAACAAAGCAAACTAAATAATTACCAAATAAGCTGAAGCGATTAACCTACTGTTCTCGGTTTCCCAACTATCATCGGTTCATGTAAATTCCAAGCCCTAAGAAGATTCTAATCCCCTTTCGGTTGTAGCAACAATTAACAAACGAAATCACTACTACAGATATATGTTCCTATTCCCGAATTAAACAAACGGGGTTAAGCCCTCATGAACTAAACGAACATGAACGAACACACGCGAATTAAACAAACGCGATTCAATATAAGAACATAACATCACCGAAATAAATCAACACAACACTATACACTCCTGAATTAAACAAACAGAAACATATAGCATAGCATTGAAAAGGGAAAAGCAAATAAAACAGGAATTACAGAACCTCAAGTGTGAATGGAAACCAATCGCAGTAGATTAATCTAGGAGACTAGTTCTCCATTACAGAAGAAAAACAAAGCATTAAACCTAATTCTACAGCCATCTAAACTAAAGAGAAAACAAAAGAACAGAAAGCTCCTCAGTTCTGCCTTCAAACAGGCTTAAATACAATTTCTGGATTCCGCGGACTCGCGAGGCGAGAACACCTTCGCGAGGCGAATATTACGAACAGTCTTCAACGTTTGGTCTTCTCGCGAGGCGAAGCACGACTCGCGTGGCGAGGAATGGAAAAGTCATGGCTTCTGGTCTTCAGTCTCGCGAGGCGAAGAATGTATTCGCGAGGCGACACAGAAAGGTTTGCAAATTCTGGAACAGTCAGTCTTCAGGTTCGCGGGGCGAGTGATCTCCCGCGAGGCGAAGAATCCAAAACTGCTTCACTTTATTAACCTGAAAACAGTAAATAGCATAAGTGCTTTATTTGACTCTAAATCAACTAAATTAACTTAAAAATACTTTACAGACTCAAAATGCTGCTTAAAGACAATCAAGTCTAATTTGGGCGAAAATGAGATAAAATTAGCACAAAACCACGGTCATACTAGTCATAAAACTAGATGAGCCAGCGGCTGATCACCAACGAATTCTCTCAATTCCGGATTTCTTTCCGTTAACTAAATCTCATTTTTATTTCCTATATTAGGAAAAAACTCCCCAAATTGAAGACTCGGTGACTATCTGGGAAATTGTCAACAAAACTGTTGAACCTGTGAACCAACCTAATCCAAAGGTATCAGTCAATTTGCTTGTTTTTTTCTCCATTTATTCATTTAGCTCTGCCTTTAATTATTTTCTTGTCCTTTTCAGGTTGAAGAAAATCCAAAGACTACGGCTTCTAGGGTTGAGATTCTGACGGAAAATCCTTCAAGCCCTAATTCCAATCAAGGGACGCCCCCTAGTTCTCAACAACACATTTCAACCATTCCAACTCCATATCCTGTAGCCGACAAGCCAGTTGAAGCTGCTGTCATGATTGATATTCCGGATGAAGATATTGACACGGAGGCCTTGTTGGCTGAAACAATTCCTGTCGTACTTCCTCCACCTCCAATCAGACCTCCAACTACAAAGTCTCCTGAACCCAAGCCAGCTCTTCATTTCAACACTTGGATTAACATGCTGGCTGAAGTCAGTAAAAAAGAATCAACATTTTCTGCCAACTCTTCGTCAACTCAGTATGACTCTAGTGATTCTAGAGTCATCAATCTTATGCATGACCTAAGAGCTTTTCTTGACAACTCCTTCAGTACTCTTTGCTCTGATGTTAACATCCAACAATAACTATCAAGGCTGATCAAAGAAATCACTCCTCTTCATTCCAATCTCCCCATGTCTAGCCGTACCCACTTTCTTTCAATCTATAAATTCTGGGAGCGACTTTCTGACAAGTTAGAGAGGATGACGTCTGTCATTCCTTCTTATGAGGAAGAGGAAAAAACTAAAGACCAACTTTTGGCTAAGTTCCGAGATCTTGAAGCTTCCAAACAAAAGGAACTGGAACTTATCTCTACCGGGTCTCATACCAAAGACACGCTATTGGAATAGCGGAAGAAGTTACTGGCAGAGATTGAATTGACCGATCAAAAATGTGCCAAGTTTGACAAAGCCTTGGATAAGAGTAAAGAGAAGGTCAAGGCCATTGACAATAAATCAGAGCAGCTCGGTCAAGAGGCTGAGACCGTAGTTGGCAAACTTGCGCATTACAGCCTGAATATGATGTTGCTGTAGCCAATAGGACTGATCTTTCTTTTGCATGGGATCAGCTGTCCCTTGACATTAGCTTAGACAAGAATTAATTATTGCAATTCTTTTTTCTGTCAGCTCAATTTTGTAATTTCTGACACCTGCTCTGTTATATTTTCAACGAACGTGAATTTTGGCTTATCTACACGTTTTCTTTATCATTTATCGTTTGACTCGTCCGTTTGTTCCCAACGAATTTCGTAACTCACTCTTGGCGAATTATAATTAATGTTGTGATGAGTTTCTAAACATTGGTAAACTCCCCGCATTAAATTTCTTATCCCTCAGAGACAATTATAAATAGCAAGGCTTGCAAATCAAACACCTTTACACTTGAACATTTTTACTTCAAACGAAATATGCTCCCATCCATAACAAGCTTTATTTTATTCTTCTTGCTTCCACCATGGGAGCCTAACCTTATCACCTTCGAACTTCAGAATCAAAGTCTTTGTCTTGATGGTCATCTTCTTATTGAAGGTAAGTAACCAACGTAATGTGTGCAATGGAGGTCAGCAACCAACGTAACATCTAGAGCTGACCTCGCTGCACATCCGAGGAGGAGCCAATATGGAAACAGAACGAGTGCATCTTGTTCTAGTTCCATAATCTTCATCCCAGAGGATGGTTGTTCTCTCTTGGTGTCACCTTTACTACGCCAATGGCAACCACATCCTTCTAGGTGAAATGATGGTGAGATCTGCTCGTGCTAGCTTCTCTCCCTATACCTTTGCGCACTCTCGACATATGAATCAAATAAAACCTCATCAATTGGGAATGAAGCCTCGACAAATTAGGTTACACTGTTGCATTGTCGAAGAGTGAAAGAGAAAAGTCTGCCGAACTTATCAGAGTCTTGGACTCTTAGTTATTTTTAGGAATAAATTAGCTTTGATTGACAATTTGTACTTTTGACAATATATGATTGCACTTAGGGATGTCAACGGGGCGGGGCGGGGCGGGCACGGATACGGATACTGGTTACCCACCCCGTTGGATAAAAAATCTACCCGTACCCGCACGGATACCCGCTTAACGGGTTTTTAACGGATTCGCGGGTTTTCACGGGTATCCGCGGATATCCATGGATAGTTATGAAAAACAAACAAATCTTTTTTTTAATTAAAAAAAACACACAAAACTTAAACAAACCACCACATTAATATCTTCCGATATTTGAACAAAATAGCACCTACAAATTAATACATCACACTTAAAATATCCATGAAACAACACAATAGATGAAAATTATCTATGAAATTATATAAGGACTTTGAGAGTAAATATATATAATAAAGGGTATTATAGTAATTAAGTAACGGGTGCGGGTATCCGCGGGCACGGATAGTGTGATACCCGCCCCCGCCCCGTTTATAGACGGGTATTGGAATTACCCGTTTATTTTACCCGCGGGTACTCGTTTAACTACCCGCCCCGTACCCGTTGCGGATTTTATCCGCGGGTACGGATAAAATTGCCATCCCTAATTGCACTGCCAACCTATATATAGCTTAGATCGACAAGTGTATAAGCATTCCCAGAAAATGCTTTGGAAATCTTAAATGGTCCTTCCCACTTTGGTGACCACTTGCCATATTCTCGATAGCCTTTATCCATGGGCAAAATGAGCTTCCATACTAAATCACCCACTTTAAATGATTTAAACTTAACTCGACTATTATAGAATTTTGCAATTCTTTCTTTCCGTCGAATCAAATTTGCCAATGCAACCAACCTTTCATCACTTAATTCGTCCAATTCATCCAACATTGCATTCCAATATTGGTCGATAGGCAAGTCATCTTGCCTTTGAAGACAAGTTGATTAAAGATTGATTTCGACAGGTAATACAGGATCATGCCCGTATATTAACCTGAATGGCGATGTCCCCGTCGACTATCGAGGTGAATTCCTATATGCCCATAGTATTTGATCAAGAGTGTTATGTCAATTTTTAGGCTGTCGACCCACATGCTTTTTAATGAGGTCAATGATAATTTTATTTATGGCCTCGACTTGGCCATTAGCCTTTACATAGTATGGGGTAGACGTTAGCATATTTATATGCCTAGAACTTGCATATTCCACAATCTTCTTACCAGTAAAGACTGACCCTTGATCAGTTGTCAAGGTTTGTGGTATTCCAAACCGACAAACAATGTGATTTTCAATAAAGTTAATTACATCTTGTTGGGTGACTGCTTTAAAGTAAACTGCTTCTACCCACTTGGTAAAATAATCAACTCCAACTAAAATGAATTGATGTCCTTTCGACGAAGAAGGATGTATTTGGCCAATTAAATCCAAGGCCCATCCTCTGAATGGCCAAGGCTTGACAATAGAATGTAATTCACTGGTCGGAGCATTTTGTATGTGGCCATGTTTCTGACATTGCTCACAAGACTTGGCAAACATAATGCAATCATTTACCATAGTTGGCCAATAATACAAACTACGTCGAAGTACCCATTTCATTTTATCTCCCGCTTGGTGGGCTCCACATATACCCTCATGGACCTCTGACAAAGCTAAATAAGCATTTTTCTCACTTAAGCACTTGTGTAAAGTTCCGTCAATATATCTTCTATGTAATAGTCCACCCTGCATTGTGTAATTCAATGCTTTATATTTTATCTTTCTATCTGCATTTTGACTTGGATTTTCATGGAAAATTATTAGCAATCTCCAGTCGTCTAGCAGGATTACATCATTGACCAAGACATCTCTTTCTTTCAATGGATATAATAACTCTCTGATTTCCATCAGACCTGACAAAGTCTTTTGAGATATCCTATATCCCGAAGCTATTTGAGCTAACTCATTAGCCTCTTGATTCAGTTCTCTGGGGATATATTTGATAATTACGTCATCTAATTTTCTCATCATTTTACTTGCTGTGATACAATATTTTGTCAAGTTATAACCGATACATTTGTATTCTTGAGTAAGTTGTTTAATAACCAACTGAGAATCCCCAAATATCTACATTTTGTGCTTTCATTTCCACTAGTATCTCTAGTCCGACAATTAAAGCTTCATATTCAACTTCATTGTTAGAACATGGATACTTAAGTTCAAACATGAACTTGGTAGGGGTTCCTTGTGGAGTTACAATTAAGACACCTACTCCACTACCTCCTTGATGCCTTGACCCATCAAAGTAGAGTTTCCAAGGTTGTAAACTGACAAAGTTTATTTCTGGTACATCCAATCCTGGATGTTCTACCAAGAAATCAACAACCGCCTGACCTTTGACAGCTTTGCCTGGCACATATTTTAAGGAATATTCTGACAAAGCAATGGCCCATTTACCAATACGTCCATTAAGGACTGGTATTGACAACATATACTTTATTACATCAGTTTTGGAAATAACCAACACATTACAAGGCATCATATAATATTTAAGTTTAGTATATGAAAAATACAATGATAGACATAATTTCTCTATAGCACTATATCTTTTCTCAGTATCATTGAGGACTCTGCTTAGATAATACACGGCCCTTTCGACATTGTCATCGTCAACCTGGGCCAATAGACATCCTATAGTATCTTCAGATGCTGATATATACAACTTCAACAGTCGACGAGGCACTGCTGGCATCATGACCGGTGGATTGACTAGGTATTGCTTGATCTGGTCAAAAGCCTCATGGTGACAAGATTCCCACACGAAGCTATGTTCTGCTTTAAATTTGACAAATGGTGCAAAAACCCTTGTTCTTCCCGACAAATTTGATATAAATCTCCTCATAAAGTTGACCTTTCCTAAGAACGACTGCAATTTCTTCTTATTCATTGGTGCTGCGGCTTCCATGACTGCTTTAGCTTTATTCTTGTCCACCTCGATCCCTTTTTTATGAACTAGAAAGCCTAAGAACCTGGCAACCGACACTCCGAAACTGCACTTTTCAGGGTTCATTTTGAGGTTGCGTCTTCTCCTTCTTTCAAACCCTTGCTTCAAGTGTTCTAAATGGTCATTCTTAGTTTTGGATTTGACAACCACATCATCAATGCATACCTCTATAAATTTCCCAATCACATTATGGAAGATGGTATTCATTGCTCGTTGATAAGTGGCAACTGCATTCTTTAAATCGAAGGGCATGACAATCCATTCATATGTCCCAATTACTCATGGACGCTTGAAGGCAGTCTTTGACATGTCTTATTCGGATATAAAGATTTGATTATAACATGAATGGCCATCCATACAACGTAGAATTTCATTTCTTGATGCTGAGTCGACAAGCATGTCGGCTATTGGCATCAGATATTCATCTTTAGGGGTAGCAGTATTTAGATTTCTAAAATCTATGCATACCCTCATTTTGCCATTCTTTTTAATGACATGAACTACATTAGAAAGCCAGTCGACATACCTGGTTGTTCGAATGAACTTTGCTTTGAGTAGTCTCTCTACTTCCTTTTTAATTTTATGTACCACTTCCGGAGCAAATCTCCTGCTCGCCTGTTTGACAGGTTTGCAATCTTCCCTGAGTGGTAACCGGTGTTCGACAAGATCCCTACTTAAACCAGGAATTTCATCGTAGTCCCATGCGAAGCAATCTTTGTATTCTGTGATTAATCTGACAAGTTTTTGTTTGTAATCCTCTGGCAGAAATGCACTCACAAAGATAGGTCTTTTCTTGGCCTCAGTGCCTAAGTTTATCTCCTCCAGGGGATCCTCAACTTCCACATTTTGTTTCATTCGGCTCCATTTTCGAAACCTAAAGGGTCGTCGTCAATTATACAATCTGCTAACACACTCTCTGAAGTGTGTACTTCCTTGTCGGCTAGATAAGCTGACAATCTCCTCGGTTGTATTTCAAGACTCATTGTTGGAATTTGGCCAAGTTTTGTCGGCCTCATCCTTTATCTTAACATCGAATTGGCTGAGAAGGCTTGCTTCCAAATCATCCTTGTCAATAACCCCTTCGTTTGTAGTTGTAGGTTTGACATTTGGTGCGTACACTTTGAAATCGACATGTAATTTCTGAGCATAGCAAGCGCTGTCATCAACTTCAACTATTTCCACCTGATCTTGTGCATTCCACAAAATTACCTTCTGATGCACCGTTGACGGGATTGCTCATACTGCATGAAACCAATCCCTGCCAAGTAATAAATTGTAGCTTGACTTAGCGGGGATTATCACAAACAGTGTCATCCTTTCGATGGTGCCAACTTGAATATTCAACAGGATGACGCCATCTGATGGAGAAGTCTTGCCACTGAAATCAGTGACAACCATATCTGTTGGGATCAAATCCGACTAATCCTTCCCGAGCTTTTTGAACATTGCTCTTGGCATCAGATTCATAGTCGCTCCTCCGTTAATTAAAACCCTATTGGTAGGTCTTCCATCTATTATGGTCTTTACATGCAATGGCCTTAAATGGTTCCTCTGCTCATCTGTAGGTTTCTCCAATTGGGCCACATTATCAAACAGAGTGACCAAGTTTTCTTGAACATACATCCAAAAATGGCCCGGATTTCTATCATTGTTGACAACATCTTCGCCGTCAGAGAAAACAACTTCGAGATATCCCTCATATTCTGCTGGAATAAATGAAATCAATCATATCTTCATTTTCATCCCTGGTTCCAGTATGACTTCATTCTCCGGATCCTCGTCCAAGAATGCACCTCCAACCATTCCGCCATGATTTCTTTTTAAATCATTCTCATCATCTGATCCTGACCTATCTGACAGAGGTCGGGCTATTCCTGCACCGCAGTTATCCAGTGCCTCGATGATATCAGCTAGATCTTCATTCTGGCTATCCATGTCCATGTCTTTACTGATGTTTATGTCATCATTTAGATCATTCAATGCTTCGATGACAGCATCGAAAGACAAATCTTCCTTGGTTAGGTCGCATTCAGGCTTGAACATTGCCAACTGTTGTTCTTCCATTCTTGCCTCAAACTCCTTCTCGAGTCCTGCAACCCTTTCTCTGTCTACCAGACCGACAGGCCATTTACCTGTGGATTTTGTTGGTGGTGATGCCAGCTATAAGGCATTCTTCTTCTCTACTTAAACCTGTGACATAGGCTTACTCTGCCTGACTTGATTAACAGGCACCCTCGTGTCAACTTCCATTGGATGAGCCTCTATCACGCTTTTCATTTTGACATCTCCACTCTTGTCAGCTATGTTGTCAGTCACTGCAACCAAACAACGAGTATCCTGTGAAGGCAATTCCTTTATGGTGATGCCCCCTTTCTTGGCAAGCTTCTTCTTTTGAGCACGTCGGAGCCTCCGTAGCCTCCTATTTTGACTCTTAGATATGGCCGACTGACTTAACAGTCCTGACAAACTAGGCCCTGTCATCTGAGTATTTCGAGCTAACTGCCCCATTCGGTAATCCTCATACCAGAAGGGAGGAGTCCTATCATTGAACTTATTCCTTTTGGCCAATTTCTGCTTACGCAGTTCTGGATAACGAGCCATGGCAGAATTTCTTACCCATCAATCCACCATTACATTGGATGGTGGTTTCCTGGTCCTGACATAATTGAACCCTCCACTGACAGACTTGTTACTTCCCACTGATTCTTTGACCGGCTCTTCAAGCCAACCTTCAGTGTTATTTTGTCTAGGTCTTGTCTTATACGTATGTTGCTGACGACTACCTGTTTGTCTGTTGACAACATGCGTAGCACTTCTGTGCACATTGTTAGACCCAGCATGGCTGCTCGGGTGTGAGAACCTGCTTTGACTAATACCGTCACGAGACTCAGTTCTGTCTTGTGGGTGATATGAGGGCGTTTTCTGTCCCCTGACCTTCTTGGCAGCATCATCGTCGTAAAATTCTTCATATCTTGGGCAAACTTTAAATATGCCACCAGATTTTTTCCGTGTTATGAAATCGACAAGCGGTTCCCCTGGCTTTGGATAGATATCGAATGAATCTGTCAGGTCCATATGGATATTCTGTCCAGCTCTTATATTGACCATGCCTATTCCCAAAGGGACTTGGCGGTTAGCCTTGTTAACTTCAGGAGCGAATAGTTGTGTCAATCTTCATGTCCAGTTTCTTGTCTGAAAATTTCAGCCTTCCTTCTGCTAAACCTTTTAGAATGATGTCCCTGAAATGCATACAGTCGTTAGTCACATGACCAAAAGTGTTATGAAATTTACACTATTTCCGATCCTTTATTTCATGAACTTTCAATAGCCTATGATCACCTGACAGTTTTAATTGCTTATCCTTAAGCAATATGTCAAATATTTGGTCGGCTATGGTCATGTCAAACATATACACTTTCTTATTGACAAAAGGAATCCTTTCTCTGGCCCTTGCGGGCCTCAAGGCATGGCATGTATAAGGTGGGCCGTTTTTTAATTCAACATAATCTACCTCATATTCCTCAGAATTATTATCTTCTTCTTCGAAATCATTGCATCCGACAAAATTAATCTTTTCCCTTTTGAGGAACTTTCTTTGCTTGAAAACCTTTTCAGTCTTCAGCTGTTCAATCTGTCGAACTTTATCAACTAGTTGGGCGAGATCAATTACATTTTGGTTGACCAATTTCTTTCTAGTATAATAATCTAGACCTCTGGTAGCAATCTTTACTACTTCTGCTTCAGGGATAGGGGTGAAGCAACGACTCCTCGTCTGACGGAATCGGGAAAGGTAGTCGTCGACATATTCGTTATTCATTCTCTTGATGGCAAAAAAATCTGTTAACCCAACCTTTAGTTCACCCCTAAAGAATTGATCATGAAAACTCCTCTCGAAGTGATTACAGGAATGTATGGAATTGGGTCTTAAAGTTGAAAACCAAGAGAAAACATTTTTTGTCAAGGAACTTGGGAAGAATCTCATTTTGAGGCCTTCTTCCAATGCCAAATCACCTATTTTAATAGTGTATCGAGCAATGTGTTCCACTGTCGACTCACCGCTCTCTCCTGAGAATTTTGACAACTTTGGCATTTTCACGCCTCTAGGCATTTCTGCTTGTTGTACCCAATATGGAAACGCAGAAGCGAAGTATGGCTGATTGGCGTAGACAATATTGAAGCCAAACCGATTTGACACTTGTTCCACTACCTGGTTCACATTTTGATCCAAAACGTTTTACCTTATTGCTCCTAAAGGACCTTGGTTGGCAATCATATGTCCGTCCTCTCCTGGTTGGAGAATATGGACGTTGCCATGTCTTAAAAGGACTCGACGTTGTGGTTGTTGAGGAGGTTCCCCGTCATCCAAATCTATCATTTCCTGCTGGACATTCGGTTGTTCATTATAGGGTGGTTGGTTGTCACCCCTTCTACCCCTGTTACGATTCCGGTTGTCTTCCGGGGCTATAATGCCCAAGGCTTGGTTCAACCTTCCAATTTCCAAAGCCAATGCATTACACGCATTACTGGTATTGTTCATCACCGGGGTAATCGTAATTCCCATCTGTTGAGTCATATGGTGTATCATATCTATGTTGCTAAGGTCCATCTGATGTCGAACATTTGCCAACGAGGCTTGTGTTAAACTGACAATATGTGATGGAGCCTGTCTTGCTGGTGACACTGGGGGCTGGAGCGCTGGACGCTCTTGTCGAACGGGTGTCATAACCATGGACCCTGTTACTCCAAGACCCTGAGTAGGGGCTTGCCCTCCAATCACCAAAGGGCCATGCTGGTCAGACGAACCAGCGGCTGTTCCATTGGGATACGACATCATCCCATTTAGATATGGCATATAAAATTGAGGATTTATGTTTGGGTTGTACGGGACAGACCCAAACGACATCCCATACGCAGGTTGTTGCAAATGTTGAGTGGTTCCCCTTGGATTTGTCGAGTTGACAATACTGTTTGGGGATAATCATGTACCCTGCATAGCAACTGTTTGCAAAGGCGACGAATGTGGTGCCAGGAGAGATACAAGAGGGACATAGTCACGACGGTTGTCCGCTTGCGTCATTGGCATTCCTCTTGCAACAATTTGATTATTTTCAGGATTTGTAGTGGCCGCAGCAGACACGAGGGGTGCGTCTACTGACGATGCAGTCGCATTTGTACTGTTTACGGCATCATTTGTTGCACTACTCATATTCTCGGAAATGTAGGAAATTGACGAATTTTCTATCACTTTCCCGCTCCTCGGACGCATACAAAGTCTATATGTAAAAAATAAAGACACGTAACGAGTTACTCTAAACTCGTCCCATCGGGCGTGCCAATTTGTTAGCTTGGTTTTTTGGTTTCTGACCAAAATTCCTTCGTGACAAATAATTGAAGATCAAAAGAGTGTGGGACCTACGAGTTATGCGGTAATCTCGAATTGTCTGGCAAGTACAAATTTGACAATTAGCCAAATTAGGAATTACTGGCAAAGGCTTAGTGTTAAAACAAATATATAAGTTTGAAAGAGATGTGCAGAATATTGTCAATAATGAAAGTTGACAATAAAACTGCTTGAGTTTGAAAATATAAATTTGAAGTTTAAAAAGAAGGACAATTATTTAATAGAAAATAACTTCCAAATCGTACTGAGTTTATAATGAAAATAAAACTGAAGTTTGAAAGGAAAGTTAAGTAAAGAAATATCTAAATGACACTACTTGCAAGAAGTAAAATAAACTTAAAAGACGAACTTGAGAGAAATATTGGAAATTAAAAGGAACAAGTAAAGAACTTGAACACAAGAGATGAAAATGGCATTGAATTTTGCCATAGTATTGAAATAAGAAGGATGGAGATAATACTTGAATGTAATCCGTCAATCTACTATGTGATCGAGATGTGTAGGACGTGTATCAAATAACCGACCTTTATTACATTGTAATAACTAGTATTTATAGGCAAATAAAATAACTACCTAGTAGTAACTTCCTATCTAAATGACTGTCACATGTCCTTGAGAGTTCTCTTAGACAATTCCGATAACTGCTCAATGTCTTGAACCGCTCCGTGTCAACTAGCTCGGTGTCAACTAACTTGTCTTCGACGGTATTAACTGCTTGACAACTTGTCTTGACTATATTGTCGATTTTGAGACTTAATCATTTATTCTCTTTTCATATCTTTGACAATCCTCCCATGAATTTCGTCAAAAAAACTACTTGTCAATCTATCTTTTCGTCGATATGTACACTTTTTTGTCAACTAAGTATTTTCGATACTTCTAATAACATCCTTTACTTCAATTCCTTCGTCAGCCTGTCGGAATTATTTCTATCAAGAATTTGCCACCAACAATAGCTGAGCTCATTTACAGCCGTAGTGCCATTAATCACAGTGGGAGAGCAAGATGCATACAAATTGTTCTAGAACTCTTCGTATAAAGGTGTCTCCAGTTTTTTCAGTTTAAGAGCCTGCCATAATCGCATATAACGGTTAGTATAGAAAAAGATTGATCAAAAGTTGACAGCAAATGCTAACTTGATTCCAACTAAAGGCAATACCTTCTCATCCAAAAAGGCTTTAAGTTTTGACTCTGTGACCTCATCATCTTCTTCTGAATCCGACAAAGATAGCACACATGGAACGGAAAATCTTTCTGCTCATTATTTGGCCCCGAGTGACCAGGTGCCATGTAACTTTCATCAATATCAAAACAACTTCTTGATGTTCCAGTTCAGGAGTTGCATCAAATTTACACCCCAACAATCGTCAAGGATCGGACATTGGGTTGAAACTCCACATTAAATTTAGAAAAAAAAATTTATTGTTGAATTGGAAGGTTTTGGGTAGGGAAGGAGGAAAAGAGAGAGATAAACCAATGTTGATTTGATGTAGTGATGATGTGATGTCAATAGATAACCCTAATAATCCTATTTATACTAAAAGTAGAATCCTAGTCTAAGATATGAAAATATTTTATCATAAAATAGAAATAAGAAATAAATCATAAGAGATCATCTAGGATTCTCTAAAATATTCTAAGATAAGAAATAGAAAATCAAATCATAAAATATAAATAAGAAATAAATCCTAAGAGATCATCTAAGATACTCTAAAATATTCTAAAACATGAAAAGATTTTATCAGATATTTCTCGGATATTCTAACACTTGCCCTCAAGCTAAATCTTACTTAAGCTTGTTACACGAAAACAATGCATTCCCCCTCAAATTAAATTTAAAACTAAAATAAAAAAAAACATAATCTGAGCTCCACGAAAATAATGATTGGAAGGCAACTCATAAATTATTTTATAACTGATTCTTAGTCGTATTATTAAAACTTATTCTCTTTATTAATATTTTTTCACGGCTAAAATGACTTCAATTGCTAAATTTACTTTTTATTTACGGATGTGTTATATCATTCGGATTATTAAATAATAAATTTAATTTTGAATCTATGGAATACATACATATGAATGCCTCAAACCACTCCCTCTTTCCTACTAATAAATTTTTAACCAAAAAATATTTAATTTTTACATTAGTGATTTTATATTTTTACCCTCTGCCTTTGGTTCTCATCTTCTATTACATTGCTTTTTACTCTCTTACCTCTTTCAAAACTATAAAAATATTCACAGCAAATAACGAATCAATGTTCGTCACATAGAACTCAATACGTATTTTCTAAACTATCTTAGCATTAGCAAGGTAGGCAACTATCGTTAAAAATAAACAAAAACAAAAAGCAAAATGTCAAGCTAAGCATCTGATTCAACTACTAAAGACAAAAAAATCCATCAAAGAATCAAACTAAATCATATTGATCATGTAGGCAACTATAAAGTAAAGTAATTAAAATATATAAATACATAGGTAAGTATGCAGATATAAACAAATCAATCAATTAATATCCAAATAGGCAATTTAATTTCCCTTTACTAACAAACAATATTATTTAACATAAGCACTTAGTAAAACATGTTTTTAATGGAATGTCACTTACACTTAAATCAGTCCATAGAACTAAAAACAATGATATTTAATAATTGATTGCCCAAACTAATTTTCAAACACCTCTCTCCAATCGTCTTCCTCTCCAAAAGTTTTTACCAAAAATTGTAATATGTATAATTGTAATTTTTTTAAAGCAAATTACATACTTTTTCCTTTCTAATACAATTTTGCAACTCACCAAAAATATTGTTATTTTCTTCCATCTATTCAAGTTTATCTTGATCGCAAATAATATTCCACAATGTATTTTGTAATATTCTATCAATATATAATAAATATATATGAGTTTAGATACTTAAAAGTATTATGCAAACTAAATATAATTAAATAACATATTTTGTAAGTGATATTTAATATTATAACTCCATATTAAATTAAAATAAAATAAGAAAAAAATATTGATTCAATTATCATAAGTACTTAGATTTATATTCACAATATTTGTAGTTTAATAAAATTAAAAATAACCATAGAAACATAAAATCAACTTCATAAAATCAATAAATAATGTATAATATTAAAATATGTTTTATTTCTGAAACTGGAAAATAATAAAAAGACTAATAATTAAATATTTTTATTATAATTAAAACATAAAATATAGTGAAGTTAGACGTTTCCATGTATTGAAATGTAAATTATTTGATGTTGTTTATTGACATTGATTAAATGTAAAATCGATGTTGTTTATTGACATTAGACATTGGTTGTAAAAGAATCGATATCAAAAGTAAAGTAGAATTTCAAATTTCCTTTTTGTTTTATTTTTGACATTGGTTGATAAAATTAACCGATGTTAAAAAGTTTTAACATCGGTTATTTTAAGAATCGATGTCAAAAGTTTTGACATTAATTTTAAAAATGATACCGTCTCGTTTTTGACATCAGTTAAAATTGAATCGATATTAAATCCTGACTTTAAAAAGCATATTTTGTACCGGTGTATATTTACCAATTAATTGCATCTTTCTTTTTGTTATTCATTGATTTTATCAATTCGATTAATATTTTTTTAAAAAAATTCAAACTAAATTGTTTATCATATTTCAATTACAACCTTTACCATAATGAATGACAAATATTTTCTTAATTTCTCTTTATTAATATTTGAATTAATTTTTTATGAGTATTAAATTAAGATTTAAATCACCTATTTATACCTTTTATGAATTTATATTTTAAAATCTACTTAAGTTAGCTATTTATTTGTCATTTATAATTTTATTTTGTTTATATAATCTTAATAATCTTATAAGAGCTTGATAAAAAAAATAATCTTATAAGAGGGATAATTGCTAACTCAGTTTAGCAGAAAAAAAAGGAAGAAGAAGAAGAAATTAAACAAAAGAGAGAGAGGGGGATAATTTCTAGTTTTATCTAAGAGTAATGCTAAATTGATACATTTTTTAGATATCTATACTGTTGACATCGTATAGCACTGTAGCTTGTTAGTGTTCTGGTGAATGTAGTTGAATTATCTGGTGAATGCCTTCAATTATCTGGTGAATGACACGTATATTACATGGATACTTAAGCCAAATATTGAGCGCCTTTTAATTATCTGGTGAATGTAGTTGATTTATATGGTGAATTCCTTCAATTATCCGCTAAATGCCTTCAATTATGTGGTGAATGCCTATACTAAAACCAAGTTTTGGATGCCTTTGATTATTTGGTGAACGTAGTTCACTTATCTGGTGAATGCCTTCAATTATCTGGTGAATACTAATACTAAAACCAACTTTTTGAATCCCTTTGATTATCTGGTGAACGTAGTTCACTTATCTGGTGAATGTCTTCAATTATCTGATGACTGTCTATACTAAAACCAAGTTTTGGATGCTTTAGATTATCAGGTGAATATAGTTCATTTATCTGGTGAACTCCTTCAATTATCTGGTTAATGCCTATAAAACACTAACAAGCTACAGTGCTATAATTAAAATGCGTTCAATACTTGGCTTAAGTACCCATATAGGGTGCGTTTGGGTAAACAACTTGTACTGGTCGAGGTTATTAACCCGGCCACCGAGCTCAAGTACCCGGCCCAGTCCGGAAAATAAGGATAATAAATCAAAGATCATTTAATTAAAGAAATAAGATATTGATATTAATTCATGATATTATCCAAAATAGCCTTATCTGGTTAAAAGGGATAATATCCCTTAAATTAAGGAATCATATCTCAAAAGAGATATTAAGAGATAAATCAAATCTCTAACAGATATTAAGAGATAAATTAGATCTCTAAGAGATAGGGGAATCCTATTATAAAAGGAGGAGTACCCCTCATAAGAAAGACACCTTTTACTGAATCCCGGTAACTCTCCCTGAAGCGTGTTAGAGGAACTAGCGTCGACTAAGAGACTTTCAGACAGTCCTTGCTCCCTAGTACTCGTCCGATACAAAATTAAGGGATCGAGATCACCGCCCCGCCAAGGAATGAACTTAGAACTACGTTTGGCTTTGATTCCCACTGGGATACGTAGGACCGGAATCACTGAATTCTGTCAAGCCAAAATCTAAAACAACCCCCTTGGTTTAACGTTCTATAGCGAGACTCCGACAAAACGGATCTTGGCAGGAACATTTGGCGCCCACCGTGGGGCCGGGTAAAACTCTTCCCCGGCCACACTTACAACCACCATTCGCGGCGGTATTGCAGAAGGCATCGGAGGTGGAACGGAAAGCTCGAAACCGTTTCCCCTCATTGTTCATGCTTCATCTCCACCCGCAGATTCCTTACCTTAAAGGGTTGTACCCGAGCCTCAGAGTAGAGCTCCTTTCTTCTTTCCCCTCTATACACTGTCAGAAAGCAAGGAATGCGAAGATTGATTTGCGCCAACCTGAGAGTTGCGACGCGGATCCGCCGTCACCCTCATCAGCAACCTAGCTCCGCGCTTTAATCAGCTCCGCTCTGTTCAGATTTACCCCGGCGTTCCGGCAACGCCGCGTCACAGTAGAGCCCCTTGTCCCATCGACGCCGGTACCGAATGCCCAGATCCTCAGTTCTCTCCGCCGCCTCCACGATCTGCAACCCAGATCCATGTTCCTATATGACATTCAAATAGAAGGAAAAAGATGAAAAAGGTAGGAAGAAGGAGGCACAGATATTCACCAATCTCTGACGACCCTGCTTCGTTTGCCTGGAGACCCTGTTCATCCAAAAGCAAGGGTGTCTGCAGATGCTTCCCATAACCATTTTGTTGCAGATTCACAAAGACATCCCTTGCGGCCATATCTAGGCTTTGTCGGTTATCTATGCCAAAGAATGGATCCTCTTCCATAACAAGAGCGTTTTGAGCTTGATTACAGGGATCTTTTGCAGTCACCGTTGCAACCTCTGATGGATAATTTAGAGGCTCAGACCTATGAGACTTATGAGAAAGATGCCGTGAAATACATTCAGTACCAAAGAGCTGTGTGTAAAGCATTGCTGGACAGGGTTCCTGATGAAGAGGCATCTTTGAAAACAACTGTATTGATGGTCGTCGGTGCAGGGCGTGGGCCTCTTGTACGGGCATCCTTACAGGCCGCTGCAAGGAGAACAAGCGCTTTGGATTTTCCTTGTGAAGAATCAATAGAGATCATCTTCAATAGCAATGGTACCTTGTGTAACAATTGGTGTAGGATCATGTACTGTAATTGAAGAGAGCCGAACATCATATCCTCTCACCCAAAAGGTTCTTTTCCGAAATAGTAGCCAAAAAGTGATGCTCGGTTGATACCACTCCCAGAGCTCGACCATAGCAACTTCAGGGAATGCCTAGATCAGAGGCCGCAAAGTGCCCAGGTGATATTATTCCTTAAATCTAGCTTAAAACTAATATGTTTTGGTATGTTTTGCTCCACGCCTTTAATGTTGTGTTATGTAGCATCATATCAAGTTATTTATTTGAGCAAAGTGATGCTCGGCTGATGCCACGCCCTGAGCCCGACCATAGCAACTTCAGGGAATGCCTAGATCAAAGGCCACAAAGTGCCCAGGTGATATTATTCCTTAAATCTAGCTTAAAACTAATATGTTTTGGTATGTTTTGCTCCACACCTTTAATGTTGTGTTATGTAGCATCATATCAAGTTATTTATTTGAGCAAAGTGATGCTCGG
The DNA here is from genome assembly GCA_030762895.1 of Sophora flavescens. Lineage (NCBI taxonomy): Eukaryota > Viridiplantae > Streptophyta > Magnoliopsida > Fabales > Fabaceae > Sophora > Sophora flavescens. Next base: position 219,327,675 of record CM061065.1, read on the forward strand.
CTGATACCACTCCCAGGGTCACAAAATTTGCAGCTACAAAGTGATTGAGCTCCGGCTCCCGAAAGATCAAGCTCTCCCTTGGAAAATAAAATTCCATCGGCTTCAGCACTCAGACACCACTACTCGGCTCCTAAGTAAGAGAAAAAACTACTTATACTTGACTCCTAAGTAAGAGGAAAAACTACTTACACTTGACTCCTAAGTAAGAGGAAAAACTACTTACACTTGACTCCTAAGTAAGAGGAAAAACTACTTATACTTGACTCCTAAGTAAGAGGAAAAACTACTCACACTTGACTCCTAAGCAAGAGGAAAAACTACTCACACTTGACTCCTAAGCAAGAGGAAAAACTACTCACACTTGACTCCTAAGTAAGAGGAAAAACTACTTATACTTGACTCCTAAGTAAGAGAAAAAACTACTTGACTCCTAAGCAGGAGATAAAGCCTAAGCAGGCACTTGACTCCTAAGCAGGAGATAACACCTAAAGGTGCTAAACCCTGAAGAGGCCAACCGAAGCCTCTAAAGGTACTTGACTCCTAAGCAGGAGACTCCTAAGCAGGTGCTAAACCTTGAAGAGGTCAACCAAAGCCTCTAAAGGTGCTCGAATCCTAAGCAAGAGCCACATTCGATCGATCAGGGTCGAAGTGCCGAGCCTATATAAATATATCAAGTTAATAAGTGATCAATCAGGATCAACCCATAAAACATCAGAAAATTCGCCAAAGTATAAATAAATCCACAAGTAAAATAAGAAATTTTAAGGGCAAGTCCCCAAGTACATAAAGTCTTACAAAAACAAAGATATTTCTAAACCGCTTATACAACTTCAGGAATCTAGGTTCTCCTCCGCCTCGGAAGGAACGGTATTAATCTGGCCAGTTTGGCCCACTTCACCTTCGGGTCCCTCCTCGTCCAATTGATCCTCGCCCTCTTCTTCAGGAGTTGCGGCCTCATCCTCATCCTCCAGCCCGGCCAATGCCATAAGGATCCCGTCTCGGTTGAAATCCTTGTCCACATCGGCACTGGAGATATCGGCAGTAGGGTTGAAGTGCTGGAGTTGCTTCACGGCTCGGGAGAAACCGTTAACATGCTCCCTCATGATTGAAGTCTCAGCTTCAGCTAGATCAGCACGGAGCCTCCGGTTCTCCTCCTTCTTGGCCTCCAGCAACTGCCGCAACTCCTGGCTGACTTCTGTCTTGGCTCCCAGCCCTTTTCACTACATTTTGAAGATTAAGTCGGTCAGTTCTCTCCGCTTCTACCTCGGTCGTAAGAGTAGCTCGACCTTCTTCCAGCTGCACCTTCTGGGCCTTCAACTGACCGATGACCCGGCCTTGTTCCTCACACTTGGATAGAGCCTGAGCATTCTCATCCTCCTCATCCTCTAGCTCGGACATTGGAACTAGGATTCCATCTCGAGTAAAATCCTTGCCCATGTCAGCACAGGAGAAGTCAGTATTCGGATTGAAATGCTGAAGCTGCTTCACGGCTCTGGAAAAGCCATTAACATCCTCCCTCATGATAAGCCTCGGCTTGACCCGATCGAAGCGGAGCCTCAGATTCCCCCCATTCTCGGATTCCAGCAACTTCCACAACTCAAGACTGGCTTCCTTCTCGGCTTGAAGCCCTTCCACGACCCTCTGAAGGTTGAGCCGGTCGGTTCTTTCCATTTCCAGCTCGGTCATAAGGGTAGTATTGCCTTTTTTCAGCTCCACCTTTTGGGCTTTCAACTGCCCGTTTAGCCGAGCTTGCTCTTCACACTTTGCCATGGCTTTTTTAAGCTCATCCCCAGAGCGCAAAGTTCGGGCAGCTTCCGCCTTCATACTTTTCATTATTAGAAAGCTCGCGGCTCGAAAAACAGGTAATGAAGGAGACTCAGAAGAGCATAAGCGACCGCAGCTTTCCTGCTCGCATCATGGACCAATTCTAGTAAAAGCCGAGCATATGCTGGCTCAACAACTAGAGAACCCACTATAGGGCCAGAGTTAAAATTGTCTAGCTAAGAACAAAGGGCAGAAGCCCAAAAAGCCGAGGTCGAACTATGCTCCCTCACACCACGCACCTGAAAAAGTCGAAGTCGAGCAATGTTTCCCTCCTCGCAATAAAGATCCTAGGCCAACCGCGACATCTTCGCACCAAGACAAAGTCCACAGTAGATCATACATGTTAGAAACCCAGGATCAGGGGAAATCCTAGTAGTGTTCAACCAAATAAGCCAGAATCCCAGGTACGACTGGGCTCCGCGCAAAAGTCCGCGCAGTGCTCGGCCAAGCAAGACGATAACCCAAGAAAGGCTTGGTTCTACAAAAAACAGATTTCCGAGCAATGCTCCCGCGAATCATAGTCCGAAGTCCTCGGCACCAAAAAGCGTGTCAAGACATGTGGGTTGACATTTAAGCTCTTTCGCTTGTTTCAAGCTCGGAGTTTGGCGGGCTAGTAGGAATAAAGGAAGGGCATTCTCGGAGAGTACAGAGAAAGGATATCCCCTAACCTACAACTCGAAGAACTTGTATGAAAGCTATTTTCTCATACAAATTGGAGAAGATATTAGGAAATTCTATTCTGAGACCCACATGTCTTAAAGGATGAAATGCAAACACCGAGGTAAATTCCTAATGACCGAGTTTGAACTTGACTCTTCAAAAGATCGGTTCAAACTCGAACCCTCGCTAAGTCGAATCTCAGCTACCAAACAAAGGTAAGATTGAAGTATCTTATGTTCAGAGCATGTTACTGGCCGAGATGTGAACCTCAACCACTAAACTCGAGTACTGCCCGAGAGGTATTAACCGAAGTAAGATGATCTATGCAAATCCAGTACCTTATCAACACCAAGGACAAGCTCAGCTTCATTCATAAAACTCTTTCGCTTATTCTGAGCTCAAAGCTTGGAGAGCTTATATACTGACCGAGATGTTAAACTCGGCCACTGAGCCCACCAAACTAAAATATTGGATGAGAAATAAAGCTAGATCTCCAAACCCAAACAATCAAAGGGAAATGATTACTAGGCTCGCCCACCGAGCCCGCTGAACTTAAGAATTGACCGAAATGTAAAGCTCGACAGCCTGAAACGTGAAGCTCAGCTTCCCTAATGGGTTGAGCTCCGGCTCCCGACCACTCGGTTGAGCTCCGGCTCTTGACTTACCGTTGAACACGAAACTACAGCGCAAGCCTTACAAATAATGCCATGAAGGCCACGCGTCACACACAGTAACGTCTCTTTTCCATCTCGGGAACCGAGAAAGTATGGCCTCAACAGGAAACGAGTAACCATCCCCACCTCGGCTTGGTACCTCGAAAGCATCAAGCTCGGTCACCCGAGATGCTCACCGAGTTGGAGTTTGTGAACACCTATATAAGGTATGAAGCTCGGCCACTCACCTCGCCGAGACTAAAGATCATAAGGTGAAACCAAGTTCCTAGCCTCGGCTCCTTCGAAAAAGCTTCCACGTGATCAGCTCAAAGCTTGGGGGGCTTGTGTATGGACCGAGATACAGAGCTCGGCTAAAACATCATGAAAGCTTCTACGCCTAATCAGCTCAAAGCTTGGGGGGCTTGTGTACTGGCCGAGGTTATTAACCCGGCCACCGAGCTCAAGTACCCGGCCCGGTCCGGAAAATAAGGATAATAAATCAAAGATCATTTAATTAAAGAAATAAGATATTGATATTAATTCATGATATTATCCAAAATAGCCTTATCTGGTTAAAAGGGATAATATCCCTTAAATTAAGGGATCATATCTCAAAAGAGATATTAAGAGATAAATCAAATCTCTAACAGATATTAAGAGATAAATCAGATCTCTAAGAGATAGGGGAATCCTATTATAAAAGGAGGAGTACCCCTCATAAGAAAGACACATTTTACTGAATCCCGGTAACTCTTCCTTAAGCGTGTTAGAGGAACTAGCGTCGACTAAGAGACTCTCAGACAGTCCTTGCTCCCTAGTACTCGTCCGATACAAAATTAAGGGATCGAGATCACCGCCCCGCCAAGGAATGAACTTAGAACTACGTCTGGCTTTGATTCCCACTGGGATACGTAGGACCGGAATCACTGAATTCTGTCAAGCCAAAATCTAAAACAACCCCCTTGGTTTAACGTTCTATAGCGAGACTCCGACAAAACGGATCTTGGCAGGAACACAACTTAATTAAGAGCTTATCACATAAGACCTTATCGCATGAGAGCTTATGCCATAAGCGCTTAAAGAAAGAAAAAGAAAGAAAGGGATGAGAGGATTCGAATAGTGAAAAATACGGAGAGGGTGTTTAGTGGATAAGCTCTTATGATAATTCCATAAGCTTCTCCCAGTGACTTATGAAAATAAGTCAAAAACTCCTTATGAGATGTCATAAGTTATTTTTATAAGCTCTGTCAAACACACTGCATAAAAGCTTATGTTATCAGATAAGTCAAAAGAAGCTTAAATAAGCTCTTCCAAACGTCACCATAATATATGTGTTATTCACAGATAATTGAAAGCATTCATCAGATAATTCAACTCCATTCACCAGAACACTAACAAACTACGATACTATACATGTCAACAATATAGATATCTTAAAATGTGTTAATTTAGCATTACTCTTTTATCTAATCCAATCCAATCTAATCTAATCTAATGAACATAAAAGTCGGCTTTCTCTTTCTCGTTGATTCCGGAGAGAGAGAAGGCGATTACAGCAGATTGAGATTCATATCATCATCCTTGTCTTGTGTCTTTCTCTCTTTCTCAATTCTCATCGTGTCGTGCGGCACTTGTTTTTTGATGGATAAAGGTAAAAAAGCTGACAAGGCATTAGCAAATTCTTTGCAAAACCTCGATTTGAATCCACGATCCAACTTCAACTCCAACCCCTCCATTCCAATCACCCACCCTCAATTCCCCGGTAATTTTCTAACCCTTTCTTTGAAGTGGGCACTTTGTTTTTCTTTTGTTATTGCTAAAAGCTTTAAACTTTCTGAGTTCTATGATTAATGGCACTTGTTCCTTTTTTTTTCGGGCTCATTGGAATTTGCAAGGGCGTTCACAAAATTATTTTTCAAGTCGTCACTTGGAACTTTTATTGTTGTTGATTTCATACCGGTATCTCCTGTTTGATCATGTCACCTAATTTTGTGGCAACAGCACTTTGCTTAGTTTGGTTTTGACTTTTGACCTTAGACTCTGTTTGTATTACCATCTTATTATGCACCCGAATAAGAATGATTAAATTTTTTTTTCCTTTGAAGGAGCCACTAAGTGTGTGTTACTTGTGAGAGGTTTGGCTAGTTAACACTGACTTCATACGTTTAAACCTTGGTGGCATTGGCACCATTTGCTAGTTCTTTTTTCTGAAACACATGGCACAAATATGGCATTAACTAAATTTTCTGCAGGATTATTTCCTAAGAAGAAAAAGCCTCCGAGTTTAGTCAGCCTGTGCATTGGAGTTATTGGCAGTCATATGGAGGATATTGTTACTGATTTGGGTGAGATTGCTGTAAACTTGCCAGCTGATATAAAGGTAGCTTTGGATAGAGAATGATTCTATCTCTTCAAATCTTCTATTAGGTTATTTATCCCGATGCATATACTTGTCTAAAAGTAAATTTTTAGTTATAGCGTATGCTGGTATGCAATGCAAATCGACAATAAACATCTGTAAACTTTTCTCCATGAGAGCCTGTTTTATTTCTCAAATAAATTCTTTTTTCGTGGCACCGACTTGGTGAACAAGTATATTCTTGAACACTTCTTATATATCCATTGTTGAGAATACTTCATTATGTTTTGTCCTCCCCCCAAGAAAGGAAACCTTCGTTATGTATACATCACTACTGTTAAAGTATTGTCACTTAATGACAGATGGCATTGGCAGCTATTGCTAGAAGAAGAAAGTTGCTGAATGATGATGTTCTGATTGCGTTATCTGATACATCTTGGGAAATTCTTGATGTCTCTGGCTCAGATGTTTCTGATTCTGGCTTGATAAAAGCAGCTGAAGTATGCAGATTCATTAAAGCTCTAGATATAAGGTAGAAAACTATGAACTATTTTTTTAAAAACAAAATTAACAAAGCATGGTTTAGGTATCTTGGATCTATCATACAAAATGACGGTGAGATAAAGGGAGATGTAGTCCATATGATTCATTCAAGCTAGGTAGATGAAATGGAGAAGTGCTTTGGGCGTTATTTGTGATAGAAAAGTGTCTCTCAAGACCTGTTATGTTTTATGGTACTGAATGTTAGCTAGTAAAAAGCCAACAAGAGCATAAGCGTAGTGTTAAAGTAGAGCTAGACAGCTAGTATCTATTGAGGAAAAGATGGTAGACTTCCGCTTTGGTTAGGTGATGTGAGAAGATCATTAGAAGCCTTGACAGGAAGAGTAGATCAGGTAAAGAATATCTCAATAGTTAGAGGTAGAAGGAAACTAAGAAAACTATAGATGAATCCATATAAAAGGACGTATATTCAAGTTTCATAGTACATTTCATTCATAATGCTTATCTTGTGGTCTTAAGCTTATGTTATACCACAATAACTTGTGATTGCCTCATACAATAGACAACTAGGAGTCACATTTCCAGGAAATGTTTCGCTGTTTGAACTATATCACGAGTTTACTGAAAGTGGCTTGTCAATATAGAGTTAAGTTTCTGCTTAGGTAGTCCTTCCATTATGGCTGTACTTGTATTTCATGGTTTTACTTCTACCAGATGCGATGATTAATTTTCTTCACTTTCATTCATGTCTAGCATGCTAACAAACATATTTGCAGTTTCTAGTGTGTTTTTTATGTTATACTTCTCTCTCTTTCAGAATCACTTGATGTATTGAGATTATTTGCAGCCGGTGCACCAAAATTACTGCTATTGGTATATCAGAACTTGTGAAGCACTGCCATTTATTGGAGACATTGAGATGCGGGTATATATCTTGCTTTAAACGTTTAAAGTTATAATTCTTTGTTAATAGGTTTGCCCATTGTGCTGCTTTAGTGTGTATTTCAGTTGTCATTCAATGCATAAAATTTGAAAAGTTGAATTTTTGCTGCAATGGACCATTTTTATACCATGTTCACATCACTGTTGCATCCTTAACATTTTTTTTTTGAATATGCATCCTTAACATTTTATAGTTAGGAACTTAGAATATGTGAATTGATTGCACTTATAAAAATGATCAAAACATATTTACTTACTCATCTATTTATAATGCCTTTGGTTTTTGTATTTGGTTTTGGAAACATTATCTGAAATTTGAGATGTCATGGTTAATGGGAATATTATTGTATTTTTATTCTTTTTTTTTTAATATAAGTTGACAAGGTGAAAAATTATGTAATTGGTTAAAGTTTTATATGTTGAGTTTTTTCCCCACATGACGCTTGTTTCCTACTATATCACGTGATATTCTTCTTTTCATCCACTGCAATCGCACTGTCTACAGGATTATATTTTAACTAGGATTACAAACCTCATAACAGGCTATGAACCATAATTAATATTGCAGAGGGTGTCCAAGGAGTGACAACACTTCTCGGAGATGCTTGAGTATATTTAAACCAAGGCTGGATTATGTGGAGGAGGATTCTTGGGAGGAGCTTCATACGAAAGAAATTGCTAGTGGCGCACAATCACTCAGGTGGCTTGTATGGGTAGGAACTTGAAAAACTTTCTAACTGGATAATGGTAATTTGTAATTTAATGCAGATTTTGTCCTTTCTGAAATGCAAAAATGTATGTTTTCTTGCATATCTGGATGCCTTTGTTTTATGGTAGGATTGGTTGACAGAGAGACACATACACTGCACCTCCTTCGGCCCTGATGAGAGGGATGGGGTGAGGAGTGGGAAAAAAAGAAAGGGATAGGAAGGTAGATATGCATGGTGCTATTACCAACTGTAGATTAGCAATAGTTCAACACCACTGATTACATAATAGCATGGTCCAGTGTCTGTCTGGAATGATTCCAATTAATGTTACTTCTCACACAAGTTCATCAGAGGAAATTGTGGATCACGTTTAACACTTGAGAGTTTAGATCGATAGCCATTGCACAAATAAAAAATCCTTTTTGTGATGGATAAGTCCTTTTGTTTGATTCTTATGGCAATTACATATATAAAATTTTGTGATGGATAAGTCTTTTTGTTTGATTCTTATGGCAATTACATATATAAAATTTTGTGATGGATAAGTCTTTTTGTTTGATTCTTATGGCAATTACATATATAAAATAGGAATTGCAAATATTTTCTATTGACCGATATGTGTTGAAGAAGTGATTTAGGGAATTTGTATGGTACCCTAATGGGAATGATACTCAGGGTGAGTTGCCAAGCATTCTTTGAATGTTGTTTTCATGATAGTTGTTTAAAAATAATCAATGGCCAATGTAATGCTTGAGAACTCACTCTGGGTACTGCACCCTTGAAAAAAAAAGATGGGTACTGAAGCATTCTCCAGTGTTTATGTTAATTTAATTATATAGTGTTTTCTTTTTGCAGCCAAACATCCATAATAATTCTTTAGAGGAGATTTCCAGAGAGTGCCCACGTATTGTAGTAAATCCTAAGTCAGATCCCTTCGGGTTCGTGGGAACTCAGGCTCCTTGGGAAGCATCTCAAAATATCGTATTGGATGATGCAGTTGTCAAGGATATTGATCCCAGAACATGGACAGTGCACGGGTTTGCAATGAAGCCCATCTCTCCACCTTCTTCGAGTTCCACTGAATTAACATTGGCTGAGAAATTCAGACTTGCATTTGTGGAAAGGGACAACAGGTTAGCTCCAAAACGAGCAAAAAATGCCCGGCAACATCAGCGTCGTGCAGTGCGAGAGTTGATGTTGATGAGCACAAGAGCCAAGGCAATGGTCTTAGCCTCGCAAGTAAGCAAATCTCTTAACAGCCGAAGCTCATAGTTCTGAAATCGCATGTATCTTTTCGGTTACCCTACTCTTAACTTCTTTTGTACATATGTAAGAAGTTTTATGTTAGACTGTTTTTCATTGGATGTACAACATCTCCTTTAACAAGTTGGAAAGATCACACAGCTCTGAATTGGTGTCAGAACTAGTAGAATAAAACTTTTACTGTGAAATTTTTTTGAGATCTAGGTGGACTTTGTTTGAGGAGAAAGTGAGGTTTGGACAAAGTGAAATTTTATTTTCAATGTTCAATGTTATGGAAGAAACATGATTACCTGTTGTTTGGTTTATTGAGGAAATGAATTTTTTTAATATGTATATGTATTTTCATTGGTTTGAAAGAAGTTCTTCATTCAAAATACATAAAGGATTTTATTCCAAATAAAAAGAGAGACCCAAAACAACCAACATTGATTATGGGTTTTTCAGTTGAAAGGAGAACGTGATTTGCTATAAATGGATAGAGCATGAAGTTCCTTGTTACCTCAAAGCAGTGAAACGTGTTCCGTCCAAATACCTCAGATGAGAGATACTCGGCCGGAAAGAGTTAGAAGGGATGTTTTGGAATGTGCTTGACAGAATTGAGATTCTGCTCCTACGTATCCAAATGGGAATCAAAGCAAACGTAGTTATCAATGGAGGGGTTGGACCCCCATTTATAGAGATGTTCAGAATCGGGCTCCGAGTTATACGGAGAAATATTAGGATCAGGCTCTGATTATGTAGAGAGATATTAGGCTCCTGATTGTGCGGAGAGATATCAGGTTCCGGATTATGCGGAGAGATATTTGGACCGGTGAGATATTCGGCCCAGTCAGTTACGGTTGGATAGCTGAAGGTCGAGATATCTTCATTCGCGGTCTGGTGTGGAGTAGGCCCGAGTAGTTATCCTCGGGTGTCGAGTGTGTTAATAAGTCTTCGGCTCTATGGGAGTTCGGGTGAATATCTACTTATGAGAATGAGCTCGGTTGTATTGACAATTCTCGGCCTTATATCTTCGACCGGTACACAAGCCCCCCGAGCTCCGAGCTTAAATAAGCGAAAGAGCTGGTAAGTATGAAACCGAGCTTATTCTTCGGCCACACAAACTTCTGCATTCCCAGCTATCATTTCAATCAAATCTTTCCTCTTTGTCAGAGAAAGCAATCATTCCCCCTAATACTTCTGCGGCACGCTTTAGGTAAGAAACCCTAGAGTTCCGCGCCCATTTAATGAGGGGAAAATCAAAAGTCGCGCCCTTTTGGGTCTGATGGGACGCGGGCCGTCAACCGCAGGCTACAAATATCCCTTCGGACTCCCACTCCCTTCTACCCTGCTTATCCTCCTTGGCCTTTCACCTTCGTCTTCCAGGTTTCTGCCATCACTCTTGTGCTTGTCATTTTTCAGGTATGCCCAGTCTCCTTCTTTCCTTCGTACTTCTCAGTTTAATTTCTGCTTACCAGATGAGTTCATCCATGTCCTCTGAGTCAAACACCTCGCCTCTAATTGAGCGCGAGGTTTCCCCCATTGGGGGTTCTCCCTCCACCTCTTCGATTCCTTCACGGGAGTTGAACGTCGGAGAAGGGGAAGCGTCCTCCTCCGGGTCGTCTTCCCCTGGGTCTGATTCCTCCGGGTCTGACTCCAAGTCCGGCTCTCCCTCTCCTCCGGTGTCCAAACCCGCCGCTCGTAAGCAACGCCTGAGGGTTCCAAAAGACCATATTCCTGATATCACCCTTCCTGGGTATACCTGGGTCAAAGGCGAGGTTGGGACCTTTTTTCTGACTTCCAAACTCCAGAATCAATTGACCAACTTCGGTCCCAAATTAATATCTCAGCGTCAGGGGACGAGTCCGAGTTCATTTGCTCCCCATGCTCGGGTACCGAGTGTGTCTTTCTCAGGGCTCGACCTTCCGAGCCCCCCCTTTACATACATGTACAAAACATTATTTGATAAGTTGCGTGTGTCTCTTCCTTTTACCGAGTTTGAGTGTGATGTTCTGAGAACCATGAACGTCGCTCCTACTCAACTTCACCCCAACAGTTGGACTTTTATGAAAGCCTTTCAGATTCTATGTAAATACCTCGGGATGGAGCCCACCACTCCAAAATTTTTGTATTTTTACCAAACAAGGTTTGGTGAGAAAATGGGATGGATTTCCCTTAATTTGGCCGAACGGAGAGAGGTCGCTTAGTCTGTACACATCATCGTACAAAGATTTCAAAGTCGGCTTCTTCCGAGTTCGCCCCTCGGGTTCTCACTCCTCCCACTTTTTTGACGATGATAACTGTGCCAAGTTTCCTTTATACTCGCAATCCTCCCCCACAAAATTCGTTGGCTTTGAGTACCAATCCCTCCCGGCCGAGGATAGACGGGACATAGACATACTAGAAAAACTTCCTCGGCCCCTCCATTGTGGACGCCTCCTGAAACTACCCTTCTCCTCTACTCCGAGAACCGACACGAAAAGTAAGTGCTCGGCTTTTTAGTTTTTGAATCTTTTTCGTATGTATTCTTTGTATTAACAACTCTTTCTTTTTGGCGAGTCATTATGGGGAAATTTGACTTCTCCAAGCTTGTAAAGGTCTTGCTAAAGAGGGTCGGGGTCCCTCTTCAAGCGAGAAGAAGAAGAGAAAAGACCTCCTCCCACCAAGACCTCTGCGAAGGGACCTTCATCATCTGCCCCCCCAAAAAGAAAGAGGGTAGAGGTTGTAGTTGACACCGAAGACTCTCCCCCACCTCACCCGAGTCCCCCACGCCCAACTACTCAGGAGACCGGGACCGCGGGGCGGGGAGAACAACCCCCTCCCTCCACCGAGCAAAAATGGTACAACAGTTCTCTAAAGGCGGGGACCTCATCCCTCTGGGGTGAAGATTTCAACCCGTTCCCTTCCTTTGACTCGAACTTCCTCAAACCTGCTGACCTCCGGTTAATCAGGCAGCAAGGGGTTCAGTCCAGCATGGAGGCCCTCTCGGCCTATTGCATCCGAGCCGCCGCTCTAGCCCGCTTCTGCAGCCGGGATTTGGTGGAGTCCGAGAGTAGGGGTGTAATCGGGTCGGGTTGGTTCGGATTTGAGGTGTTTAATCATCCGAACCGATCAAATTTGATCGGTTCGGATCGGTTCGGATTTCGCAAATTTGCAACTACGGATCCGAACCGAACCGATCACAATCGGGTTGGTTCGGTTCGGATCATCGGGTTACCTTTTTTTTTTTTTTTTTTAAATTTACACTTAAATATTAATAAAAAATTAGAAAAATAAAATAAAATATATATATTTAATTATTAATTATATTTAATTTATATATAATAATATATTAATATTATATAAAATAATTTAAAAATAAATATTTTAAAGGGTTCGGGTCGGTTCGGATCGAATCAGATCAGAATTTTCGGATCCGAGACTCGAACCGATCTGGTTCGGATCGGCGTTTTGAAATCCGATCCGATCCGATGATCCGAACCAATCCACCAAAACCGGTTCGGATCGGTTCGGATCCGCCGGGTTCGCGGATCGGATCCGCTTACACCCCTATCCGAGAGGAAATCCCGGCATCTGGAAGCTGAACTTGCTTCCATTGAGAAGCTGAAAGGGGATTTTACCCGGACCTCCAGAGAGCGCGACGAGCTGGCCAAGGCCAATAATCTCCTGACTACAACCATAACCGAGCTGAATGGCCAGAGCTCCGATCTTGAGACCAAAGCAAAATCTGCTGAGGAGAGTAAAGCTCAGGCTGAAGAAGGTAGAGCTCGTGCTGAAGAGGAGCTCAAGAAGGCTCAAGCTGAAATTGAGCGACTCAAAGCTGCCTTGGAGGCCGAGACCAAGGCCAAGATGGAGCTCCAGGAGGATGTGAAAGAGGCCACTAGCTGCATTATTATCGAGCACCGGAAGGGTTTCGACAAGGCTATTGCTCAGGTTGAGGTTCTCGCCCCGGGAGTTGATCTTTTGGGAGTCGATGTGAACAAGGAGGTGGTGAACGGGGAACTTATTCCCATAATTCCTGAAGAGGAAGAGGAGGTGGCGGTGGAAAGGGAGGAAGACTCTCCCGGGGATACATCGAGGTCGAAGAGGGTCTTAGGGACGAGTAGCTGCTTAGTTTTCTGTTTTTTGTTCATCCCTTGTAATGGGCTTGTGCCCTTGTAACTTCGTTTTACTTAATGAAAATCATTCTATCGTTTTCTTGACTTTCCTTTTTCCTTGTAGCCTCTTGTTTGGCCGAGATACACTTGAAGTGTTTTTTTATCCTCCGTCGTTGTGTTTAGCCTGTTAAACAAATCTTCGGCTAAGACCGAGGTATTCTACCGTCCATATCAAAAATGGACGGTGGTTGTTACACCTGAAACACATGTTTCACACCTTACGCATGCAGTCACGCATTAAATGCTTTGGAAACCGCAATGGGTTCATGCAATTACTGCTTTTTGCTTAGTTTCGAGATTTGTTTTTCCAACAAACCTTTTCCCACGCATACTTCTTCCTTTCCGACGCCTCTCCCCCTTATAAATAGGGCTTTTTTCTTCGCTTCCTTTCATTCATTCTTCATTCTTTCCCACCAGCCAAATTCGTTTCTCTTCCACCCGAGTAGTTCTATGATAGTGTTAGGGGTTTACGCTCCCCTCTCCCAGTTAACATCCTTTTTTGAGTTTCATAGCTGCCAAAAAGGATGTAAGTGGGAGATGGGATCCATAATTCCTTTTACAATTCAATCCTCCAAGAAGGATGTTAACTGGGAGAATGGCAGACTTCGGGAGTCGCGAAAGGGGTAGAGGCCGTCTACTCCCTGAGTGGGCCGAGCACCTCATCATCCAGCTTTCTCGGGGGAAGTGACTACATCCTCCCTTAAGAGAGAGTCATGGCGTTGGATTGGGGGGACCGGGGCCGGCTGGACTTGCCCCTGCTCTAGTGGGGGAACTATCGCCCGCCGAGCTGCCCTTATTTTCAATTTCAGCGCCGTGCTCGGTTCCCTTAATATCTTCACCTGTTTGTACTTTTCAAGAGTCAAACTCGGCCTTATCTTTGTTTTACGCGTTGTACTCGGTTTCCTTAATAAAATCACGGCTCATATTCAGCCTTTAAATTCGAACTTTGTTATTTTTTAATTGCTACTCGTATTCGATTTCAACAATTTCGCGGCTCGAACTCGGCCTTAATAACTTGATAGCTCGAACTTGGCTAATAGGCTCAAAACTTGGCCTTAATAAGTCAATAGCTCGAACTCGGCTAAGAGGCTCAGACTTGACCTTTAGAATTTAACGGCTCGAACTCGGCCTTCAGGCTCAAACTTGGCCTTTACAAATTTAATGGCTCGTACTCGGCCTTCAGGCTCAGACTTGGCCTTAAAACGTTTAATCGGCTCGAACTCGGCCTTCAGGCTCAAACTTGACCTTTACAAATTTAATGGCTCGTACTCGGCCTTCAGGCTCAAACTTGGCCTTTAAAAATTTAATCGGCTCGAACTCGGCCTTCAGGCTCAAACTTGGCCTTTAAAAATTTAATGGCTCGTACTCGGCCTTCAGGCTCAAACTTGGCCTTAAAACGTTTAATCGGCTCGAACTCGGCCTTCAGGCTCAAACTTGGCCTTTAAAAATTTAATGGCTCGTACTCGGCCTTCAGGCTCAAACTTGGCCTTAAAACGTTTAATCGGCTCGAACTCAGCCTTCAGGCTCAAACTTGGCCTTTAAAAATTTAATCGGCTCGAACTCGGCCTTCAGGCTCAAACTTGACCTTTACAAATTTAATGGCTCGTACTCGGCATTCCAAATGAGATGCTTGCAGAGTAAATACATCGGCAAAATAAGAGAACATAACAATGTTCATAATAAATTCTTTTATTGAATAAAAAGAAAGTTTGTGGTGTGTCTCGTTAAAACCTTCTCGGTCAAAACCCTTCTTGGGACAAAATACCGAGGTAGGAAAAAGAGTACATCACCTGACTATATACATCAGTTATAATAAAATTTTAAATGCGAAGCATTCCAAGTCCTCGGGATAGGCTTTCCGGACAACTCTTCTAACCTATATGCCCCGTTTCCCAGGTTTTCTGCTACCCGGAATGGCCCTCCCGGTTCTTTTGCCAACTTGCCTTCCGTATGATCCTTCCTTGCTTCTCCTTTTATTCTCAGTACCAAGTCTCCACGCAGGAAACTCCTCGGCTTTACTCTTGAATTATGCCTTCTGGTTGCTCTCTGTTCGCAAGCTTCTTCTCTGATTTTGGCCTCCTCCATGATTTCCTCTACCAAGTCAAGTTCGACCCTTAACTCACTTTCATTATCATTCGGCTCATGTTGCATACGTCGGAAAGACGGTTCCCCAACCTCCACGGGGATCATGGCGTCTGTTCCATATGTCAGCCTGAAGGGCGTTTCTTGGGTGGTAGATTGAGGCATGCAGTGGTAGGCCCAGAGGATACTTGGTAATTCCTCTGCCCAAGCTCCTTTGGATCTTCCCACCCTCCTCTTCAGTTCTCCGAGAATGACCTTGTTGGCTGCTTCGGCTTGCCCATTGGTCTGGGGATGTTCAACCGATGTAACGTGATGTTTAACACCGAGGTTGTCATAGAATTCCCATAATGTCTTATCTACAAACTGTCTTCCGTTGTCAGTGACGATTGCAAAGGGAATTCCGTGTCTACAGATGAGGCTTTTCCATACAAATTTTTGCACTTTCTCGGCGGTAATCTTCGCCAAAGGCCTCGCTTCAATCCATTTCGTGAAGTAGTCTCTCGCTACCAGGAGAAATTTGACTTGACCTTTGGCCACGAGGGAATGGCCCCCGATATGTCCATTCCCCACATAGCAAAAGACCAAGGCGAGTTTAATGTGTGAAGTCCTTCCGGAGGGGTACGACTTATATTGGAGAATCTTTGGCACTCATCACATTGCTTCGTCCACTCAATGCAATCTGCTCGGATGGTAGGCTAATAGTACCCTGCTCGGACTACCTTGGAGGCCATTGATCTGCCCCCACAATGAAAACCACAGATTCCTCGGTGAACCTCTTCCATGACGTACTTTGATTGTGCCTTCGTCAGACATTTTAGTAATGGTACCGAGAACCCCCGTTTAAACAATTCTCCCGAAATAATAGCAAAGTGACTTGCTCTGAGCCTAATCTTCTTGGCCTCAGCATGATCTGGGGGGAGAGTTTCTGAGGATAAATACTCCCAAATGGGTGTCATCCATTCTCGGTCAACCGGTTCGCTGGCCATCACCTCCCCAATCGTGACACTCGGTTCATTTATGGTTTCTTGAATAACCGTCCTATGGTGGCCCGGCTTCTTTGTACTGGCCAATTTGGACAGCAGGTCGGCTCGAGTGTTTTCTTCTCGGGGAATGTGTTCAATAGCAAATTTCTCGAAGTTGGAAATTAATTGGTTGACCTTGCATAAATACTTGGTGAGCTGAGGCTCTTTCGCTTGATACCCTCCAGATATTTGCCCAGTGACTAGCTGTGAATCACTCCGGCATCTAACAGCCTTCGCCCCCATTTCCTTTGCCAACATCAATCCTGCTATCAAAGCTTCATATTCGGCTTGGTTGTTTGAGGTTTTAAACTCGAACTTTATTGACTGTTCCAGGATCAGATCTCCCGGGCCTTCCAGAATCACCCCAGCTCCACTACCCTTGACATTCGAGGATCCATCCACATACAAGTTCCACCATATATCCTCGGTTATCGACTGCGGGTTGAGTTCGGCTACGAAGTCGGAGAGACATTGAGCTTTCAGAGGGCCCCTCAACTCGTATCTGAGACCGAACTCGGATAACTCCATCGACCACGCAATCATCCGTCCTGCCAACTCGGGCTTTTTGAGAATCTGCCTAATCGGGTGATCGGTTTTGATGATCACCTGGTGACTTTGGAAATACGGACGCAATCGCCGAGCTGCGGTTACCAGGGCCAAAACCAGCTTTTCAATGAGTTGATACCGAGTTTCGGCATCATGAAGGATCCTGCTGATGAAGTACACCAGCATTTGAACTTTCTCTATTTCCTGCACAATGACTGCACTAATGGTATACTCGGTGGCTGACAGGTATAAGTATAACTCTTTCCCTGTGATGGGTCGAGTTAAGATCGGTGGTGAAGACAAAAAGGCCTTGAAATCGACGAAGGCCTTCTCGCATTCCTCGGTCCATGTGAAGGTTTGAGGCCTCTTCAGTAACCTAAAGAAAGGCCGAGCTTTCTCTGCGGATTTGGGTAGGAACCGAGATAATGATGCGAGCCGTCCTGCAAGTCTTCGCACTTCTTTAACATTTTGTGGGATTCTCATCTCAATCACAGCCCGACATTTATCAGGATTGGCCTCGATTCCCCGGTGTGTCGGACATGAAGCCGAGGAATTTTCCACCCTGGACACCGAAAACACACTTCTCTAGGATTCAATCTCATATTATACTTCCTCAATTGCTTGAAAAATTTCCTCTAGATCTTTTGGGTGGTTGTTGGGGTCATCGGATTTCACCACCATGTCATCCACATAAACTTCCATAGTTCTTCCGATTTGTTTTTCAAATACCCGGTCCATGAGCCTTTGGTATGTAGCTCCAAGCATTTTTGCTCCAAACGGCATCACCCAGAATGATAATTCGAGCCCTCGTAATGAAAGTCTGTTTTCTCCTCATCCTGGGGGTACATTCGGATCGATTGTACCCCGAGTATGCGTCCAAGAAACTCGAGTGCAGATCCGGAAGCTCCATCCACCAATCTGTCAATACTCGGCAAAGGATAGGAATCCTTTGGGCAAGCTTTATTCAAATCTGTGTAATCGGTGCACATGCGCCACTTGCCATTTGCTTTTTTGACCAGAACAACGTTGGCTAGCCAGGTAGTGTATTCTACTTCTCGGATAAAGTTGGCCTTGACCAACTTCGCTGTTTCCTCTTCCACAACCTTTCTTATCTCCTCACCCAGTCTCCTTTTCCTTTGGGCCACTGGTTTCGCCTTGGGACATATAGCCAGTTTATGGCATAAGAAGTCGGGATCAATTCCCGGCATATCCGATGTGGTCCGGCGAACAAATCGGCGTTCTTTGCGGAGCACTTCCTTTATTTCCTTTTTCAAATTCGGTTCAAGGTGACTGCCGAGTTTGGTGCACTGATCAGGCTGTGAACCGAGCTGGAACTTTTCTGACTCCTCAATAGGTTGTGGACGTTGTTCCTGCATGTCCATTCTCGGATCCAGTTCAACAGAGTTAACGGAATCCACCGACTTGTCTTTCCCCCTGTCTAGGGTTTCTGCAGGTGTAGGTTTAAGTTTGCTCACACGCAAACTATCAGCCAGTAACCTTTATGCGGCCATCCTCTGATCAGCCCGGACAGCAACAATGTCCCCCGAGTTGGAAGGGAATTTCATCGTGAGGTGGGGAGTAGAGACCACAGCTCCTAGCTCGTTCAAAGATGGTCTTCTGATCATGATATTGTACGATGTTACTGCATTGACCAACACATACCTGACCATGATAGTCTTGGATGCTTTGCCATCCCCAAAAGTAGTCAGGAGGTCAATGTACCCCCGTGTATCAACTTGTTCCCCTGCAAAGCCGACGAGCTTACTGTCGTACGGTTGAATAGATTTCTCTGGGATACCGAGCTTCTGAAATGTTGAGTAATATAAGATATCTGCCGAGCTCCCCTGGTCGACAAGGGTTCTTTTGACCGAGAAATTAGCCAACTGCACGGTGATTACCATGGGGTCATCTTGATTAGGATCCACCCCTACAAAGTCTTCATCGGAAAAGATAATAGGTGGGGAATTTCTCGGGGGTTTATCGGATACCGAGTTGACAGCCCGAATAGCCCACAGGTGCTTTCTCCGAGCTGAACTTGTCGCGCCTCCCCCTGCGAATCCGCCTGAAATAGTGTTTATGACTCCTCGGACCACATTATCCTCCTCTCGCCTTTCATTCTGGCCCTCTCTGGTTTCTGTTCTTTCATTATTTCGTTGACCGTCGCCCCTTCTCGGGCTTTGGTCACCTCCTCTCCTCTCGCATTTCGCCACGTCCCTCACCATTGTTGTGGTTTCTCCGAACAAAATTATTGAGGTGACCAGCTTGCACCAACTCTTCAATCTTATCTCGTAGGACCCAAAGACTCCTCGGTGGTATGGCCATAATTACGATGATACCGACAATGTTTCGCTTGGCCAAGATTCAGGAGTGTGGCCACGATTAGGGAGTCGCAAAGTTCCGCATTGTATGCTTCCTCAAACACCCGAGCCTCGGTTTGTGTTGAGCGGAGTATAATGTTCATACTTCGGTCCCCTATGCAAATGCTCGGACGGGCCTTTGAATTTCGGCCTATCACCTCCGGCCCTCCTCTTCTCTCTCCCTTCTCGTCTGTCAGCATCATCAATTCTCTCCCTTTTCTTCGACTCCTCGACCTCCTCCATATTGATGAATCCCGCAGCTTTTCTCCTCAACTCATCCATACTGGTTGGTGGCTTCCGAGCCAAGTGTCTAGCGAAAGGGCCAGGCCTTAACCCGGTCAAAATGGTGTGTAGTGCAACATCGGCACTGAGATTCCGGATGAGGACTGTCTCCTTGCTGAATCTGGCCATGAAATCACGCAGGGACTCATTCTTTTCTTGCCTGAAGTTTACCAACGAGGCCGAGGTTTTTTGGTGAGCCCGGCTGGTGGCAAACTGAGCATTGAACTTAGCCATGAATGTATCAAAGGAGTCTACTGACGCTGGCGGTAGTTGGGTGTACCATGTCAACGCAGCATCCTTCAGAGTGGTCGGAAAGACTTTACACATGACAGTGTCGTCATCGGTAAAGAGGTACATCTGAGTGGTGAAAGCGTCCAAGTGGCGCTCGGGGTCTGAGGTGCCATCATATTTGTCAATGCTAATTGGCTTGTAGTTGGCTGGTAGGGGAACCTCCATGATAGCGTTTGTGAAGGAAATTCCTCCTCATCTACCCGGTCCATATGATGAGAAGCTCGGAGTTGTGGGCCTCCTTCACTGTGCGAGTTTCTGGACCCCTCATTCCCAGGTGTCCGACGCTCTCTCTCAGGAGGAGACGAGACGGACCTTTCTCTGCTCTGTCCCGGTTCGCGACTGCTGTTCCGCCGCCTAATCTCCTCATTCTCCTTCCTCAGCATGGCAATCTGTGCAAGAAGTTCCTGGATAAGGGGGTTGTCGGTCGTCATAGCCGGGTTTATGGACCGTTCCCCATTATCTCCGTTGTTAGCATTTTCTGGCTCATCTCTCCTGCAGTTTCCGCTCCTTGTTCTCACCATGATTTGAGGTATGGGAAAGTTTTGCTTCGATTCCCACAGACGGCGCCAGATGTTCCGTCCAAATACCTCAGATGAGAGATACACGGCCGGAAAGAGTTAGAAGGGATGTTTTGGAATGTGCTTGACAGAATTGAGATTCTGCTCCTACGTATCCAAATGGGAATCAAAGCAAACGTAGTTCTCAATGGAGGTGTTGGACCCCCATTTATAGAGATGTTCAGAATCGGGCTCCGAGTTATACAGAGAGATATTAGGATCGGGCTCTGATTATGTAGAGAGATATTAGGCTCCTGATTGTGCGGAGAGATATCAGGTTCCGGATTATGTGGAGAGATATTTGGACCGGCGAGATATTCGGCCCAGTCAGTTACGGCTGGATAGATGAAGGCCGAGATATCTTCATTCGCGGTCTGGTGTGGAGTAGGCCCGAGTAGTTATCATCGGGTGTCGAGTGTGTTAATAAGTCTTCGGCTCTATGGGAGTTCGGGTGAATATCTACTTACGAGAATGAGCTCAGTTGTATTGACAATCCTCGGCCTTATATCTTGGCTAGAGTACAAACGGCTCTTTGTTCTTTAGATGGAAGCCAATGTTATAGAACATTGATGACTCAGATGATTACACTTCTAATAGAAATACCTTCTGCATGATGTTTGGCTGAAGGTCATTGACTTAGTGCCTCTAAGTGTGTGTTTGATTTGCAAAAAACTAAGGGACTGAACAAGACAAAAATAAAATGTCCCATGTTTGATTTGCAAAGTGAGGGTAGAGGGTAAAGGACCGGACAAATACCCAAAACTTTGTAACTCATTAAACCCAAGTACAACCTTTTGTCCCATACTCACAAAAAGTAAAAAGACAAGATCACCCTCATCCCCAATGTTTACCTTCTTTCTTTTTCTTCTCCATTTCTATCTCACCTCTCTGTAATCAGATTACTCATCCTCCAAGCCTAACAAAGAAGGAGGAGACGACGGCTATGAGGGATCCGATGCGGCGACTTCAAGGCGGAAGACGGCGGTGGGACGTTTTTTGTGGCGGAGCACGATGTCTGTACAGAGAACCGAATGGACCAACACGATCGGGATGATGAGATATGTAGCGTGGTCCACTTCTCCTCTTCAGGCATGGTCGGGCGGTGGCCTTGAGCCGGCACCTCACACTATCAAATTGGGGGGGGGGGGGGGAGGAACAAACCCATTTTGGCAGCAACATATAAAGGACGTCCCTGCTACTTGTGGCTGGTGACTTCACCCTTCCATGGACGAGAGGAAGAGATAGCAGTTAGGGATGGGATGTATATGATACAACACCTAATTCCCCATTTGGCCAAGAAAATGAGGCACACATCATATCTGAAAAATCAGATCCAAATGGGTGGTGTGTTTATTTCTGAAGCAGGGAAGGAAAAAGGGTAGTATAGTAAAGTTTATATTATTTTGTCCAGTATTGTGCATCCACCACCAAACACACCAAATAACATACAGTACAAAATATTGTCCTGTAACTCAGTGACTTGTTCAGTACAGTGTTGTCAAAAAACCGCCATGGCGGCGCCATGGCGGAATGCGGTAGCGAAAATTGAAGGGACCGCCATTCCGAGGCGGTGGCGTGGCGGGTCGTGGCGGCCGCATGGCGCATGACGGTCATGGCGGGCTGTTTGGGTTTTTTGTGGCAAATCCGACCCATTTAGCCGACCCGACCCGACCCAAATGGCAAAAAACCCTAAAATGGTTATCGCAGACCCTTCCCTTCCAAACAGAAATCGCAGACCCTTCCCTTCCTCCCATTTCGCTCTTCTCCCACCACCGGCCACCCACTCTCCGGCGACACCCACAATCGACCGACCACCGTCCGGCGACCACTGACCTCCGGTGACCACCCTTGGACCGGCGACCAGCAACCACTGACCTTCTGCCTCTACAGGGGAGAGGAAGAGGAATAGCCATTTACTTTGTGTTTGTCATGTTTTTATCATTTTGTTGTTATTTTGAATTATGAAGTCTTGAACTTGATGGTTTATGACATTTTCTATTTGAATTATGAGACTTATATGACATTTTCTATCAATTTAGTTTATGGTTCTTTACTTATGTTGATAGTGTTTTGGATTTTATATTTATTTCTGTAATTTTTGTTATATATATATATATTTTTTTTTTTGTCCGCTATGACATCCACCACCTGGCCGCATCGCCATCCGCTATGATGTATGGCGGATTTTTGGCCGGCCGCCATCCGCCATCGATAACACTGGTTCAGTACTGTCATGTCCTGTCCTGTCATATCATTTTAGCGAATCAAACGCATCCTAAGGTTGCTAAGAGGGACTTTGCTTAATGGAATTAGGAGAATCATGGCCACTTCATTGTCAAAGGTCGAAAGTGTTCATACATTTTAACAGACTTTTATTGGAATAATCGATGAAATCAGGGATAATGTTATGCAAATAAATCTGCAAGAGACCATGACTACAAAGAATGAGAGAATATTACCCACGAATTCTCCTTGCCAAATAATTTTGTTTTGAAGTTTATTAATAAAACTTCCACACATTGATTAATGTGGTGCTTGCAAGTGATTACTTTGTTTATGTTTTTCTAATGTTAAAATTGTGTTTGGGTAAAAAACACACTGAAAAAAAAGTGTATTGGGGGAGTCCAAAACTGAGTTTTGTGGAAGCAAAAATTTCTAGCTTTTCTGTTGAGAATAATTGATTCTAGATGTATGACCCACAAAATTCTATATATTTACACCTAAAAATTGATTTTACTTTATCATCCAAACAAAATCAATTCTTCTAAACCTACTTTTAAAATATTGTTATCAAACGTAAATCAATTTTTTTAACCTTGATTTTTTCAAAATCAATTCTTTCAAAATCAAATCTATCAAAATCTAAAATAAACCGACCCTAAGTTGTTTTGACGTTACAACTACACTTTTGGGTGCGTTTGGGTAAACAACTTAATTAAGAGCTTATCACATAAGACCTTATCGCATGAGTGCTTATGCCATTAACGTTTAAAGAAAGAAAAAAAAAGAAAAGGGGTATGAGAGGATTTGAACAGTGAAAAACACGCAGAGGGTGTTTAGTGCATAAGCTCTTATGATAATTCCATAAACTTCTCCCAGTGACTTATGAAAATAAGTCAAAAACTTCTTATGGGATGTCATAAGTTATTTTTATAAGCTCTGCCAAACACACTGTATAAGAGCTTATTTCATGAGATAAGTCAAAAGGAATTTAAATAAACTCTTCCAAACACCACCTTTGTCGACAAATAAATAATTTTTAGATGTGATTACTCTTTTGTGAAAAGAAATAATTTCCAGAGTAATTTAAAATTAAATATAGACGACACAAAGAACATCTCCAATGCTAAGGAGATAAGCAACTTACTTTGGTAGCTTAAGTGGGCCCCACCGTACCATATCACATTTAAGCAACTCATCCATTTTTCACTCCAATACTACGTATAATAAGCAATCCTTAATCAACCCAATATTTTATTCGTTTTTATTTACACTTGAATTTATTTTATGTTAAAATATTAATTCATTTATTTAAATAATACTTAAAAAATAAAGATATTTAAAAATAAAAATACATAACATTATCTCAATTTTGATTGAAGACCCAATTCTGATTCAATTTTTTTTATATCTCAAACAAACTATTTTCTCTAGAACACTCTACACTAGTCTCGTTCTCCTCCGCCTCAAAAAATATTTCCTCTCTTTATCATTTTCTCTCAACCACTCTCAAATCACTCTCTCACAAAAATTTCGTTCGCCCGCAACATACCAACATTCACCCTTCACACTTCCCCTTTCTCTCTATTTCTCCCTTCTCCCCTTTCTCTCTATTTCTCCCTTCTCCTTTCACCATTCTCTGTTCTTTGTTCTCCTTCTCCCTCACGCATGCAACAAATTCTCCCTTCCTCCCTTCAGATCCAGCATATCGAGGTCCCCTAGGTGCGTCCATGAGTGTCTCGTCCCTGCGGTGCGGCCACAAGGTGACGAAGGTGCAGCCATGCGAGATCCAACACAGGCCTGGCCTTGCGAACGCCGACGAAGGTGCCGCCATGTGAACGCCGACGAAGGTTCCGCCATGCCGGAGGTGCGGCCATGAATGGGGGTTTGTTCTGATTTAGGGTTTCTATTTTTATCTGATTGGGTTATGATCTGGTTTTTTTTATTGGGTTTTTATGTTTCTGATTCAATGTTAAATACGTTCACCTTATTGTATATTGATTCAGTGTTTTTCCCTCTAAATTTCTCTTCATTCTATTAACTGGCTTATTTTAATTCATTCATAAGCAACCATGTCTGGAGCAAGCAAGTCGTTAAAAATAAGCCACCCAGCCTGCCACGTCAGACAGCTCCAATGCTAAGAATTTTTAAGCAACGGTTGCCTAAACTTGAGCAACGCTTAAGAAACTAGCGTTGGAGTTACTAACAAATTCTAGTTATTATATCAACAATTATAACAAAAGTCTCACTTTGAGGTTTGAGCCTTCGAGTGTGATATAATACAGAAAGCTTTATTTCAAACTCCTTTTAGAATAACTTTATTAGATAGGTAAAGATAAAAGTAGAGGTTTGAGCCTTCGAGTGTGACATAGGTCCCGTTTGGGTAAGTGACTTAACTAAGCACTTATAGCATAAGGTCTTATGGTACAAGAGCTTATGCCATAAGAGCTTGAATTCAATAAGTCATGTGCGTTTGGATGCATATTTCCAAAAGCACTTATACAAAATTAAGGCGTTTGGATACATTACTATATAAGTGCTTATGTACATTTTTTTTATAAAATTACAAGGGAAATAGCAGAGAAAGGAGGGTTCTTGGGGGTGGCGCGTAACTCTTTGAAAGGGCAAAGCAGAGGATATGGAAAATGAAAAGAAATAGAGAAAAAAGGGGGAGTATTAGTAATCACAAACCAGGAATCTAATTCTATTTTAGATAACAAATAAGCAACCAAACAGAGAAAAGTAGAGAAAAGGAAGAAGGATCAACGAACCGAGGGATATTCTGAAGACAGTACATGATTGGAACAGAAACCTGAGCTGTGTGTTGAAATCGGAGCTCGCTGGCGGAAGAAGAAGGAGCTCGTTGAAGCAGAAGAAGAAAAGGGAAAAAAGAAAGAAAAACGAAGGAGGAGGGATTCGAAGGGTGAAATGTTCGCTCGTTGCTCCGCATAAGGAGCTTTTTATTTTTTCATAAGCTAGTTTCCCTGACTTATGAGAATAAGGTAAAAACAACTTATGAAATGCCATAAGTTCTTTTGATAAGTTCTGACAAACACGTGTCATAAGAGCTTATGACAGAAGATAAGTCATAAGGAGCTTATTTAAGCTCTCACAAACGGGGCCATAATACAGAAAGCTTTATTTCAAACTCCTTTTAGAATAACTTTATTAGATAGGGAGGATAAAAGTAATTGAAATTTAATGATATTTTGTATCAAAAATTTTGAATATCGTGGATAGGACGGAGTATATGGTAAATTATTGACTCCAATCAAATACACAAAAATGGTTTTTATAATGGAAGTGGATTGTATTCCGAGATAAATTTTAATTATAAGGTTAGAGATTTGAATTCTGGGATCATCACGTTAATGAGAGTTTTACCTAACTATCACGTTTAATTCGATAGCTAATCTCTGAGCTTTATATGGGATACCTAAATCAAAGGAAAAAAAAAGTGACTCAATCAATTTTTTCGTGAAATATGATATTACTTTGTGCAGGACTTCACTATCCGTATCAACACCACACCAGCCCAAAATCACATGAGTTTATATGATGACTCCTTCCATCCACTATAATTTTTTTTTTTTTGAACGGCCATCCACTATACTTGAAATGCCATGATTTGAGTTTTTAATCTTTATTAAATATTTCTTCAACACCTAAATATAAGAAAAAAGTAGTTATATTTTTGGGACTCAAATAAAAACAAAAATCAATTAAGTCAGTACTATTAAATATTAGTATTGTAAAAATCAAGAAAATTAACCAATTAAACAAATTCTTCATTTACTTTTTCAGGCGCATTGCATATTTTCTAGATAATTTACTCTTTTTTTTTTAAAAAATTAACTTAACTAATTTTCTTAATAAGTGTGAATTTATGTTTTTTTCTTATAATTATGTTCGGAGGTAGTACTATTTCCGGATTCAATTATAATTTATAAGTAAAAATAATTAATTTCATACTTATTAAAGAATTTGATTAATTTAATTTAATTGTTTTGATTTATGTAAAAAATAGTTATAATTATTAAAAGAGAATTGATTTGATTGATTAATTTTCTTGATTTTTAAAATATTTATATTAAATAGAATTAAGTTGATTCAATTTTATTTATATTTGACTAAAAAATATAATTACTCTTCTTTTTTTTTTTTTCTTTCTTTCCAGAGAAATATCAACTATCAAGTAACATTATTTTATCGAGTATATATAATATAATGTTCTGTAGTGAGCTTTTACGCTCGCACCTTTGAGGGGCTCCATCGGCTACTAGTAACCAGACATGTGGAAGAGAGCCTTCATCGGCGCCGCCGGCGCACTCCGCCGCCCGTGTCTCTGTGGAGTCCGCGGTGGCAGCACCATCTCCTCAGCCGTGGACTCCGTCCTTCTCCGCTCCCTCAAAGACCACTACCTGGAAGTCGCCAAGATGAACATGCCCCCTGTACTCTCTCTATCTGTCAGGTTCTTTCTCTCTGCTAGGGTTTTAGATTCTTACACATTTTTGTTTTCACTCTGCATCACAGAAAGTAGGTCCTCCATCTCCATTCACCATCGTGAAGGGCGCGCTCGATTCCAACGGTCCCGTCCTGAAGCGTAGCTATGAAGACGAAGAAGTGAGCATCTACGTCATGCGTTTGGCCAGCGACGACGATGAAGACGACGGTGCCATTCACCAGCTCTTCATTCACGTCGATGTCTCCAAACCTGGGCAGAACGAATCCTTGATCTTCCTATGTGGCTTGTACGAGGATGCTTTGGGGATTCACTCTGTTTCCATGAGACCTAAGCTCCAAGACGATGGCTACCTCCTTGTTCCTTCCCAATACACTGGCCCTGTTTTTTCGTAAGTCATGATTTCTCATTCTCTGTTTTTGCTTATGTTCAATCACCTTGTTAGCTATAAGTTATGTTGAAGTTGAACATTGTTAGTTAAGCTAAGCTACTAGGTTCAAGCGCTAGAGCCACCACTAGATCTAAATAGTAAAGGGTGTGGGATGTTAGTTA
Organism: Sophora flavescens; assembly: GCA_030762895.1. NCBI lineage: Eukaryota > Viridiplantae > Streptophyta > Magnoliopsida > Fabales > Fabaceae > Sophora > Sophora flavescens. The sequence continues at coordinate 219,355,094 of CM061065.1, forward strand.
AGCTAATTAGGGTTGAATTCACCACTAGATTGAAGGAAATGTAATGAAGTGATTATTGCGTTGTGCTCATGGATGTTATGGATGTATGTTGTCAAAGGTTTATTGCTTGTTGATTATATTTTATGAGTTTTTTTTTCAAACATTTATGGGAAAACTGACAATTAAAAAATATTAGATACCTCACCTCAGGTAAGATTCCCTTATGGGTACCGTAGCAACTCCTTGATAGAAAAGGCTCAAAGTTATGCTCTTTGCTGTGAACATTTCTATTGTCAATAGTGGTATATTCAGGGTTATGGAGTCAAGATCTCCTGCATGGTAGATTTAATGGCTGGCCATATTCTTTTAGGTCCATTCTTCTATTGGGGTGACTTCAGGAAAGAAAAATTATGAGTTTTTAGTACGCTTATATGTAGTTTTGGAGATTCAGAATTAAGGTTGGCAGGTCTCATTGACTCATTGAAACTGTTAGGCTTTGTTTGCAAGTTAAGAGGGAAAGGAAAGGGAGGGGATCAAAGGGGAAGGAAGGGGGAAGAATGGGAGGAGAAGGAGAGCATTATCCCTCTCCTTATTTGGGAGTATGTATCGTGTGAGGGGAAGGAAATGAAATATTTTCTTCCAAAGCCCCCCAAATTGGGGGAACCAGAAAAATGGGGCAAGTAAGGGAGTTTGGAGGGCTTATGAAAGTCCTCAAAACCATCCCCTCCTTTTTTTGAAACTCCCAAACAAGGATAACATTCTAATATTCCTTCCCTTTCCCTCCAAAAACCAACTCACAAACATAGCCTTAGAGTATATCAGAATATACGCTATGAAAGAAGAGAATCAGACAGGGCCAACAGCTTTTGTCTTCTCTTTTTAATGGGGAGAACAGTTTTCAATACATTTGATAACAAATGAAGATTATTTTCATGGTAAGGAAAAAGCTTTGCAATTTATTTAGCTATTTTAGGATTAGAAGAATGGAATTGAAGTAGAGTTACCCTCCATGAAGCACACTTCCTCTCTTGTAAGTGGAGCTTATATGTTGATTCTAGTAGTCTCCTGTTGTAATAAAACAACCAAAAGACAAAGGTGTATGAAAATGATGTTAAGAGCCTCTTAATCAATTTAAAGGGGTTGATTGTTTTCCAAAGGCTTGCACCAAGTGTATGGACTCTCGTTTCCAAATCAACAATTGATTATCAGAAATATTGCCACCATGTGGGTTCGTTAATTTCTCTTTGGAAATTTATGTGAGTGTTTAGTTAAATTACTGTCAATGTTGTGGTGATTCATTTCACTGCTTTCCTAGCTATGAAGGATTCGCAGGGTTAACTAAGGAGAAACTACTGGATTGTGTTTTGCATTAAAACAAATAAGTTCTGCTTATTTTGTTGGAAAATATGAACACCATGCAGTTTTAGAATGGCCCTTTTGTCTTATACCATATACCTAATTTCTATTCTAAAATCTAATGTTTGTTAGTGAGAAACTGGGAATGGTACAGAACTTTTTTCCTGACTTCTCTGTAAACTGACAGAGAACTAGATGAAAGGATGAGAGATGCATTTCACAGTTACATAGAGGAGCGAGGAGTAAATGAGAGCCTCTTCAAATTTCTTCAAGCATGGCTATATGTGAAGGAACACCGAAATCTAATGCGTTGGTTTAAAACGACGGGGTTGTTCATTGACGGAAAGAAGCCAGCTACAGGTGCTTAATCCTCTGAGAGGGCATGTATTTTGGAAATGGGCTTATACAGTGATCGATCAAGCTATGAATTCAATAGCAAAACTTGTTGAATTTTTATTATCGTCTTTTAAAAGTCCCTAATTTCATAGTTGACTGTTTTGGGTTATTTATTTTGGGGATCCAAAACACACACAAGTACCTAACTCTATTTAGGACCAGCGGTAAGTTTTATCAATATAACCATCTGTTGATACATGATTTTCTGATGATCATGCATATAAAATTGAAGATAGACTTTATTAAGTTTGCATACTTATATTTTAATATATATTTATGTTTCTTTAAGGTTAGATGAGAAAGTCTAATTCTCTAGGGGGGTTTATGCAGAAGTCTTCTCTAAGATGATTACTTCAGCAAGATTTGAACACGTACACCTGCTAGTTGAGTCACACTTAAGTCTTAAAAGAAGTCTTCTCCAAGAATTTTTTTGTATGAGCAGCCTTCTCTAAGATGATTATTTTAGCAAAATTTGAATACGTATATGACCGTTTAACTTGTAAAATTGCAGGCCAAACTAAATTTAGGAACAATGTTTACCAGTTAACCCATCTTTAATATATTCGCGTTGACTTCCATCTTCCCAGTGTTAACTTATAATTAACGACTTCAGGCATTTGACACTGGTTGCTTATGATGGCCTGATTCAATGTCTTAAAAAGGGACCCGTAAAAGAAGGCTATAAAAAACATAGCATTAAATTTTTTTTTACTAAACCTGGTGTATTTCAACACTGTCAATGAAGGACTAATCATTGTTAGTGGGACGTGGTTTTCACTGGTCAAGCATTATTGGATTAAATTAGTATGTACTGTTGGTATAAAAAGTTTTATACTGATATCCACTAACATGTTGATATTTGTATTTTTATATTTTTATTTTAATAACTAAGAGAGAAATAATAATGATGCTGAGTTGTCGAGATATTATTGAATGTTAGTATAATTTTTTTTTTTACATCGATAGTGCATAAAAATTAAACTAAAAAACATAAGGCTTGAATAGCCTATGAATTACAACTAGCCAAATAATTCCAACAAGGAAATAAAAGCACATGTTGAAAAAGAAAAGACCAAGTAAATGGCAATCAAAGGGTCTGAACCGTTGGGCAATCAATAACAATTTGTTAATTGAAGACATTTAATTTACTTTAATTGTTGTCATAGGAAATGTAAATTGGAACTAAATGATTTTAAAATGTAAAATAAAATGATGAAAATAAGAGTGATTGACATATCAGCTATTTGGATGAAATGGAGAATAATGAGAATATAAGCGGTTAGTTGTATTTGCTAGTGCTTCAGAAATTATGTTGTATAAATAGATTCCGAATCAAGCTATTTCCCCTCCATTTTATAACAATTTGATTGATCTCTAAATTTCTCAATATTTTAAGAAAAATTCATCTAAACCAAAAGGAAAATGTTGAAGAAGCCTGTTCTATTTATTCACATATATCGTCTATAAATTTATCGTGAGTAATTACCTTTACAAAGCATGGGTACATATGTGAAATATTTTAAGATATAAAGCCAATGCCTAACATTAACATATTGAAAAAGGTATAAAACATGCAACAAGTCAATCACTGCATTATTCATTATTCAGTAACATAACTATCAATCATTATTCTCTTTCAAGCATTCTTCAAAATTAGACAAAAATAATAACAACCCCCATAAAAAGAAAAAAAAAACAATATAGTTTTTTAATGTAGTTGTAGCATCAACGTATTGGAAAACAAGTTTTAATTGAACCAAGGAGCTTGACTAGAGTGATCGTATTGAAATTGTCCCATGCTTGCTAGCAAGGCATCCAAGTTTGATTTAGCTTCAATTGTGGACAAAACATTGAAGTTTGATTCAACTTCAACCTGTGGGATTTGGAGCTTGTGAAATGCAATTTGAGCTTGGATTTTGGCTAGCTCAACCTGTGTATCGTGGATTTGTTGATACAGCTTAGAGATAATCTCGACACACCCATAAATAGGGTCTTGAATCCTGCATTGTGCTTCTAAGTACAAAGTATCCGCAGCTTGTTCTCGTGAATAGGGTGGAATTTGCTACAACATCAAAATTTTACAAAGAGATCATTTGAACATAAATATATTTTTCAACTTATGATATTGACCAACTCTTTCCATATTATATACTATAGCATATAATGATATTAAATATTGTTACTATTTGATTGAACAATTACCTGAAGCATTTTTCCAACATTGCTGCCACCATATATTTTGTGAACACAAGCAAATTTTTTAGGATCATTGGGAGGGAAATATGGAGCAAAAATGCAATCCGAAGGGCACCTCCTTCTCTGACTCTTGCAAGCTGCACACCTACGGGAAACCATGATGTCAAACCCTCTAAAAAATGAAAAGAAATCCAAAAACAATATATGGCATCAAAGAAATATGAAGGAAATCTTACATACAATTTGTCAAGAGAAGAGTATATGTATTGTAGACAGTGAGTGATATCCAACAGCTATATTTTTTCAAATATTGCAATCCAACAAAGAAGGAAAGTTTTCCAAATAATGAGTCTAGCTAAAATAGAAGGGCATGGATCAAGGCAGTATCATATGGTAAGCAAATAAATGCTTCCAATTTTCTTAATAGAGGCAAGTTATTCTTAATGGACATTTTCATACATACATAGATTGATGCACCAATCCCATGTATTGCTTGAAATCACAGCTAGCTTTAGCATATAAATACACCTTAATTCGCTGCAAATTTTCAATGGAAGGAACCTATCCAATTTCTGCTGGTTTTAACTGCTATAGCAGTCCAGGAGAAGTTCTCAATGTAGGAAAAAATATTGCGAAATCAAGCTTCTACATGACAAATTCAAAAGACAATTCATCTTCATGAAATAAATTTTAATTGAGCAAAATATCAAAACAAATTGCAAATGACAAAGTCAAATTTTCACATGACAGATTCAATAAAACAATTCCTTCTATATACAATGTAGATTTGATAGATGGTTTTATGAACAATCTCGTAAAAAGAATTGGAATTTATAGTGACTAATGAGGGATTAATATGTATGTATGTGTTATACTATAGGCGATAGCTAAATTTATGGGGACGTGAGAGAAGAAAGATAATCAATTGGTAAAAGGGTTGTCGGAGTGTTGCTCTGATTATAATTGTTCAGCTTTAAAATAACTATCCGTTATTTTATAATTATTCCCTCCGATCCATCTCTACGGTAATTTAAGGTTTCTACACACAGATTAAGAAACCATAGATTTGTTTATATTTGTACCAAATTACCCTTATTTATAATATCATTAATTATTTACACATTCTAACCATATTTACTCCACATTCCACTTGCTATTAATATATCTTGAAAACACATATTTACTTTTGCATGCTCATTACGTCAAAGTGCCCTTTTGTATGCTTATTACTCCACACGTGCACATTTATTGGTAAAAAAAATGTGCATTCATATGACTTTCATTTTGGAAAAAGTAATATCATTTATGGTTGAATTTAAGTACTGTGGAGAATAGTGGTTGAATTTAAGTAGGGAGTATAAGGGTATATATGGAAAAAAAATTATCAAATATATCTTAGGTTTGCAAAGGACCCATTGTTTTGGACAAAAACAAAAAACTAAATTTACCATAGAAATGGATCGGGAGGAGTATATATTTTTGGTGGTTTAACTACGATAGTAAAAATATTTGATGAAAAAAAACCACAATAGTAAAAAAAAAATACAATATTTACCATTCTAGATATCATAATGTAGGGAATGGTCACTCATTTTGGATGGTGAATGAGGAGGTGGGTAGCTCAACCGATTTGAGCAACGAGTACAAGGTGTTGAAGGAGTTGGAAGTCCATAATTTAAACCTGACAAAGGAGAAAATCTAACATAACAACGTATTAACATACCAATATTTACCTATAAAAAAAATGGATGGTGAATTTCTCATATTTTTAATTCATTGTCCTAGGATACTGGTAAATATATATTTCCTTTTCAGATTTGTACTGGCCGAGGATATAAGGCCGAGGATTGTCAATACGACCGAACTCATTCTAGTAAGTGGGCCGTGACCCGAACTCCCATAAAGCCGAAGACCTATTTACGCATTTGACGCCCGAGGATAACTACTCGGGCCTATTCCACAACAGGCCACGGACGAAGATATCTCGACCCCGAGCTATCCAGTCACAACTGACTGGGCCGAATATCTCGCTGGTCCAAATATCTCTCCGTATAACTCGGAGCTTATCCTTATCATTATCTAACTGCAATAACAATCAGATCCTAACAAATAGGATCTCAATAACAGTCCTACCCAAACTGTTACTCCAAAACATCTCTATAAATAGGGGTCCAACCCCCTCACTTAGAACTACGTTTGCTTTTATTCCCATTTGGATACGTAGGAGCAGAATTCCAATTCTGTCAAGCTAATTCCAAAACACTTCCATAAGACCTTCTCCGGACGAGTATCTCCCACCTGAGATATTTGGACGGAACATTTGGCGCCGTCTGTGGGAATCGAAGCAAAACTCTCCCATACCACAAACCATGGTGAGAACAAGGAGCGGGAACTGCAGGAGAGAGGAGCCAGAGAATGTCAACAATGGGGACAATGGGGAACGATCCATAAACCCCGCTATGACAACCGACAATCCAATTATTCAAGAACTCCTCGCACAAGTGGCAATGTTGAGAAGGGAGAATGAGGAGTTTCGGCGGCAGAACAGCCGTCGGGAACGAGAACAAAGCAGAGAAAGGTCTGTCTCTTCTCCTCATGAGAGAGAGCGCCGGACAGCCGAGAATGAGGGATCCAGAAACACGCGCAGAGAAGGAGGCCCACAACCTCGTGTTTCTCACCATGTTGACCGAGCAGGCGAGGAGGAATTTCCTAGACAGGCCCCTGAGCTTTCACTTCAGGCAAATAGGCCTAATGAAAGGGCCGGCGTGCGGAGGCCGAGACATCCCTTCATCGACGCCATCATGGAGGTTCCTCTTCCAGCCAACTACAAGCCAATAAACATTGACAGGTATGATGGCACCTCGGACCCGGAGCGTCACTTGGATGCTTTCACTACTCAAATGTACCTCTTTACCGATGATGATGCGGTCATGTGTAAAGTCTTTCCAACTACTCTGAAAGATGCTGCATTGAGCTGGTATACCCAGCTACCGCCAGCGTCAGTTGACTCCTTTGACACATTCATGAATAAGTTCAATGCTCAGTTTGCCACAAGCCGAGCTCATCAAAAAACCTCGGCCTCATTGGTAAACTTTAAGCAAGAAAAGAACGAGTCTCTGCGTGATTTCATGGCCAGATTCAGTAAGGATACTGTCCTCATCCGGAATCTCAGTATCGATGTTGCACTACACACTATCTTGACCGGGTTACGGCCTGACCCTTTCGCCAGACACTTAGCTCGGAAGCCACCAACCAGTATGGATGAGTTGAGGAGAAAAACTGTTGGATTCATTAATATGGAGGAGATTGAGGGGTCTAAAAAAAGAGACAGAACCGATGATTCTGATAGATGAGAAGGGAGAGAGAAGAGGAGGGCTGGAGGTGATAAGCAGAAATTCAAAAGCACATCCGAGCATTTAAACAGTGGATCGAAGTATGAGCACTATATCCCCCTCAACACCAACCGAGCTCGGGTGTTTGAGGAAGCCTACAACGCAGAACTTTTGCAGCTCCCCAACCGTGGCCACACGCCCCAGAATGCTGATTGACAGAAGCATTGTCGGTACCATCGTAACTACGGGCATATCACTGAGGATTGCTGGGTCCTGCGGGATACTATTGAAGAGTTGGTGAAAGCTGGCCATCTCAATAATTTTGTTTGGAGAAATTACAACAATGGTGAGGGGCGGGGCAGAAGTAGAAGAAGAGGAGGTGGCCAAAGCCCGAGAAGGGGCGACGGTCGACCAAATAATGAAAGAGAAGAAACTAAGGAGGACCGGAATGAAAGGCGAGAGGAGGATAATACTGTTCGAGGTGTGATAAACACTATTTCAGGTGGATTTGCAGGGGGAGGCACGACAAGTTCAGCTCAGAGAAAACACCTGCGGGCCATCCGGGCTGTCAACTCGGTATCTGGCAAACCCCCGAGGATTTCCCCACCGATTATCTTTTCTGACGAAGACTTTGTGGGGGTGGATCCTAATCAGGACGACCCTATGGTAATCACAGTGCAATTGGCCAACTTCTCGGTTAAGAGAACTCTCGCCGACCAGGGGAGCTCGGCTGATATTTTATATTATTCAACATTTCAGAAGCTCGGGATCCCAGAAAAATCTATTCAACCGTACGACAGTAAGCTCGTCGGCTTTGCTGGGGAACAGGTGGATACCCGAGGATACATTGACCTCTTAACTACTTTTGGGGATGGCAAAGCATCCAAGACTATCATGGTCAGGTACGTGTTGGTTAATGCAGTAACATCGTACAATATCTTGATCGGAAGACCATCTTTGAACGAGTTAGGAGCTGTGGTCTCTACTCCCCACCTTACAATGAAGTTCCCTTCCAACTCGGGAGACATAGTTGCTGTCCGGGCTGATCATAAAATGGCCAGACAGTGCTATGCTGACAGTTTACGTGTAAGCAAACTCAAATCTACACCTGCAGAGACATTAGACAGGGGAAAGGACAAGTCTGTGAACTCTGTTAACTCTGTTGAACTAGACCCGAGAATGGACATACAGGAACAACGGCCACAACCCATTGAGGAGTTAGAAAAGTTCCAGATCGGATCACAACCTGATCAGTGCACCAAGCTCGGCAGGCAACTTGAGCCAAATTTAAAAAAGAAAATAAAGGAAGTGCTCCGTAGCAATGCCGATTTGTTCGCCTGGACCACGTCTGACATGCCGGGGATTGACCCCGATTTCTTATGCCACAAACTGGCAATCTGTCCTGAGGCAAAACCAGTAGCCCAAAGGAAAAGGAGACTTGGTGAGGAAAGGAGAAAAGTGGTGGAAGAGGAAACAGCGAAGTTGGTCAAAGCCAACTTTATTCGAGAAGTAGAATACACTACTTGGCTGGCCAACGTGGTTTTGGTCAAAAAAGCAAATGGCAAGTGGCGCATGTGCACTGATTACACAGACTTAAATAAAGCTTGCCCAAAGGATTCCTACCCTTTACCGAGTATTGATAGACTGGTGGATGGTGCCTCCGGGTACAGAATTTTGAGCTTCTTGGATGCATACTCGGGGTACAATCAGATCCGAATGTATCCCCCAGATGAGGAGAAAACAACTTTCATAACTGAAGGCTCAAATTATTGTTACCGGGTAATGCCATTTGGATTGAAAAACGCTGGAGCTACCTACCAAAGGCTGATGGACAGGGTATTCGAAAAACAGATCGGAAGGACTATGGAGGTTTATGTGGATGATATGGTCGTAAAATCCGATGACCCCAACAACCACCCGAAAGATTTGGAGGAAATTTTTCGGCAGTTGAGAAAATATAATATGAGGTTGAATCCGGAAAAGTGTGTTTTCGGTGTTCAGGGTGGAAAATTCCTCGGTTTTATGTTGACACACCGGGGAATTGAGGCCAATCCTGATAAATGCCGAGCTGTGATTGAGATGCGAAGCCCACAAAATATTAAGGAAGTGCAATGACTTGCAGGGCGGCTGGCATCATTATCTCGGTTTCTCCCCAGATCTGCAGAGAAAGCTCGACCTTTCTTTAGATTATTGAAGAGGCCTCAAACCTTCACGTGGACCGAGGAATGCGAGAAGGCCTTCGTCGATTTCAAGGCCTTTTTGTCTTCACCACCGATATTAACTCGACCTATCCCAGGGAAAGAGTTATACTTATACCTGTCAGCCACCGAGTACGCCATCAGTGCGGTCATTGTACAAGAGGTAGAGAAAGTTCAAATGCCGGTGTACTTCATCAGCAGGGTCCTTCATGATGCCGAAACCCGGTATCAGGTCATAGAAAAGCTGGTTTTGACCCTGGTAACTGCAGCTCGGCGATTGCGTCCGTATTTCCAGGGTCATCAGGTGATTGTCAAAACCATTCACCCGATTAAGCAGATTCTCAAAAAGCCCGAGTTGGCGGGCCGTATGATTGCTTGGTCGGTGGAGTTATCCGAGTTCGGCCTGAAATACGAGTTGAGAGGTCCTCTGAAAGCTCAATGTATATCCGACTTCGTAGCCGAGCTCAATCCGGCTGCCGATAACCGAGGATATATGGTGGAATTTGTATGTCGATGGATCCTCGAATGTCAGAGGCAGTGGAGCTGGGGTAATACTGGAAGGCCCAGGAGAGCTGATCCTGGAGCAGTCACTAAAGTTTGAGTTCAAGACCTCAAACAACCAAGCCGAATACAAAGCCTTGATAGCAGGTTTATTGCTGGCTAAGGAAATGGGGGCAAAGGCTGTTAGATGCCGGAGTGATTCACAGCTAGTCACAGGACAAATCTCTGGGGGGTACCAAACGAAAGAGCCTTAGCTTACCAAGTATTTATGTAAAGTCAATCAGTTAATTTCCAGCTTTGAGAAATTTTCTATTGAACACATTCCCAGAGAAGAAAATACTCGGGCCGATCTACTGTCCAAATTGGCCAGTACTAAGAAACCGGGCTAGCACAGAACAGTTATTCAAGAAACCCTCAATGAACTGAGTATCATGTTTGGAGAGGTGATGGCCAACGAGCCGGTTGACCGAGAGTGGATGACACCCATATGGGAGTATTTATCCTCAGAAACTCTGCCCCCGGATCACGCTGAGGCCAGAAAGATCAGGCTCAGAGCAAGTCACTTTGCTATTGTTGCCGGAGAGTTGTATAAGCGGGGATTCTCGGTACCGTTGTTGAATTGTCTTACAAAGGCACAGTCAAAATATGTCATGGAAGAGGTTCACAGAGGAATCTGTGGTTTTCACTGCGGAGGCAGATCAATGGCCTCCAAGGTAGTCCGAGCAGGGTACTATTGGCCTACCATCCGAGCAGACTGCATCGAATGGACGAAGCAATGTGATGAATGCCAAAGATTTTCCAATGTAAGTCGTACCCCATCTGAAGAACTTCGCACGTTAAACTCGCCTTGGCCCTTCGCTATGTGGGGGATGGATATACTTGGGCCATTCCCTGTAGCCAAAGGTCAAGTCAAATTTCTCTTGGTAGCAGTGGACTACTTCACGAAATGGATTGAAGCTGAGACTTTGGCGAAAATTACCGCCGAGAAGGTAAAAAAGTTTGTGTGGAAAAGCCTCATCTGTAGGCACGGAATTCCCTTTGCAATCGTCACTGATAACGGAAGGCAGTTTATAGATAAGACATTGCGAGAATTCTATGTCAATCTCGGTGTTAAACACCATATCACATCGGTAGAACATCCCCAGACCAATGGGCAAGCCGAGGTGGCCAACAAGGTCATTCTCGGAGAGCTGAAGAAGAGAGTGGGAAAAGCCAAAGGAGCTTGGGCAGAAGAGTTGCCGAGTATCCTCTGGGCCTACCACTGCACACCTCAATCTACTACTCAAGAAACACCCTTCAGGCTAACATATGGAACAGACGCCATGATCCCAGTTGAGGTTGGTGAGCCGTCTTTCCGGCGTATGTAACATGAGCAGAATGAGAATGAAAGCAACTTAAGGGTCGAACTTGACTTGGTGGAGGAAGTCAGGGAGGAGGCTAAAATCAGGGAGGAAGCCTGCAAACAAAGAGCTACTCGGAGGTATAATTCAAAACTGAAACCAAGGAGTTTCCTGCGCGGAGACTTGGTGCTGAGGATGAAAGGAGAAGCAAGGAGGGATCATACAGAAGGCAAGCTAGCAGCAAACTAGGGAGGGCCATTCCGAGTGGTAGAAAACTTGGGAAACGGACATATAGGTTAGAAGAATTGTCAGGGAAGCCTATCCCGAGAACTTGGAATGCTTCTCATTTAAAATTCTATTATAGTTGATGTATATAGTCAGGTGATGTACTCTTTTTCCTACCTCGGTATTTTGTCCCAAAAAGGGTTCTGATCGAGAAGGTTTTAACGAGGCACACCGTAGACTTCCTTTTTATCCAATAAAAGAATTTATTATGGACATTATTCTATTTTCTTAATTTGCCGATGTATGTATTTCGCGAATATTTAAATTTTAAAGGCCGAGTACGAGCCATTAAATTTATAAGGCCAAGTTTGAGCCTGAAGGCCGAGTTCGAGCCACTTAAATTGTCAAGGCCAAGTTTGAGCCTGAAGGCCGAGTACGAGCCATTAAATTGTTTAAGGTCAAGTTTGAGCCTCAAGGCCGAGTTCGAGCCGATTAAATTGTTTAAGGCCAAGTTTGAGCCTGAAGGCCGAGTTCGAGCCACTTAAATTGTCAAGGTCAAGTTTGAGCCTGAAGGCCGAGTACGAGCCATTAAATTGTTTAAGGCCAAGTTTGAGCCTCAAGGCCGAGTTCGAGCCGATTAAATTGTTTAAGACCAAGTTTGAGCCTGAAGGCCGAGTTCGAGCCACTTAAATTGTCAAGGCCAAGTTTGAGCCTGAAGGCCGAGTACGAGCCATTAAATTGTTAAAGGCCAAGTTTGAGCCTCAAGGCCGAGTTCGAGCCGATTAAATTGTTAAAGGCCAAGTTTGAGCCTCAAGGCCGAGTTCGAGCCAATTAAATTATTAAAGGTCAAGTTTGAGCCTCAAGGCCGAGTTCGAGCCAATTAAATTGTATAAGGCCGAGTTCCAGCCTTTGAAATTATTTAAGTAAATAGAATACGAGCAGTAAGAAGAGCAAAATTTTGATCTAAAGGCCGAGTTTGAGCCATTAAATTTTTTTAATAAAACCGAGTACAATGCCGAAAGTAAAAGCAAGGTACGAGTCGAGTACTAGAAAATACTACGAGTTACATAAAGAGCTGAAATTGGAAATAAGGCCCGCCAGACTGGCCAGTAGTTCCCCCAATTAGGGTAGGGGCAAGACCAGTTGGCCAGTAGTCCCCCCAATCGGACGCCACGACTTTCCCTCGAGGGGGAAAGTAATCACTTCCCCCTGAGAAAGCTGGTCGATGAGGTGCTCGGCCTGCTCAAGGAGTAGACGGCCTCTACCCCTTTCTCCACGCCCGAAGACTGCTATTCTCCCAGTTAACATCCTTTTTGAAGGATTAAATCGTAAAAGGAATTCTGGATCCCATCTCCCACTTACATCCTCTTTGGCAGCTATAAAGCTCAAAAAAGGATGTTAACTGGGAGAGAGGAACATAAACCCCTGGTAACATTATGAAGGGTATTCGGGGCAAAGATTACTCGGGTCAAACGAGGACGAACTTTGCTGGTCAAGAAGATGAAGAATGAAGAAATGAGGCAAATAGACAGCCCTATTTATAAGGAAGAAGAGGCGGTGAAAAGAGTGAATAGGCACGGGGAATAGGCTTATGGAAAAGATAAATGTCCATGGGGAAAAGGTTTGTTGAAAAAACAAATCTCGAAACTCAGCAAAAAAGTAATAATTGCATGAACCCATTGCGGTTTCCAAAGCACATAATGTGTGACCACATATGCAAAGAGTGAATCATGTATTTCACGTGTCACAACAACTATCCGTTTTTTATACGGATGGCAGAATATCTCGGCCTTAGCCGAGGTCTGGTTTAAACAAGCCAAACACAACATCGGAATATAAAAATATTTCGAAGAATATCTCAGCCAAACAAAAGCTACAAGAGGAACAAGAAGTCATGAAAATGGTGGAAGAATTCTCATTAAATCAACCGAGGTTACAAGGGCAAAAGCCCATTACAAGGGATGAGGAAAACAAAAAATAGAGAATACAGTTAGTCGTCCTTATGACTCTCTTCGGCCTCAATGTGATCCTCGGGAGAATCTTCCGCCCCTTCCACCTCCTCTTCCTCTTCGGGAATAATGGGAACAAGTTCCCCGTTCAGCACCTCTTTAGTCACATCGACACCCGAAATATCCACCTCCGGAGCGAGAATCTCAATTTGAGCAATGACCTTTTCAAAACCTTTCCGATGCTCGACAAGAATGCAGTCAGTGGCCTCTTTTAGATCTTCCTGGATCTCCATCCTGGCCTTTGTCTCGGCCTCCAGGGTAGCTCTCAGTTGCTCGATTTCAGCTTGAGCCTTCTTGAGCTCTTCTTGCCGCGAGCCACGCCTCTTCAGCCCGAGCTCTATTCTCCTTAGCAAACTTTGCTTGGGAGTCAAGCTCGGAGTTCTGACCATTCAGCTCGGTAATGGTAGTACTCAAGAGATTGTTGGCTTTGGCCAGATCATCACGCTCCGTGGAGGTCTGGGCAAAATCCCCCTTCAGCTTCTCAATAGAAGAAAGTTCAGCTTCCAGATGCCGGGATTTCCTCTCGGTCTCCACCAAATCTCCGCTGCAAAAGCGGGCCAGGGCGGCAGCTCGGATGCAGTAGGCCAAGAGGGCCTCCATGCTAGACTGAGCCCCTTGTTGCCTGATTAACCGGAGATCAGTGGGCTTTAAGAAGTTCGAGTCGGAAGAAGGAAAGGGGTTGAAGTCTTCGCCCCAGAGGGACGAGGTCCCTGCTTTTAGAGAAGTGTTGTACCACTTCACCTCGGTGGAAGGAGGCAGTTGTTCTTCTCGCCCCGTAGTTCCCGTCTCGTGAGTGGTAGGGTGTGGGGGACTTGAGCGAGGAGGGGAGGAATCTTCGAGGTCAACCACTACCTCTACCCTCTTTCTTTTGTGAGGGGCGGATGATGAAGCCCCCTTGGCTGAAGCCTTAGCAGTGGCCGGAGGAAGTCTTTTCTTCTTCTTCTCGGTCGTGGAGGGACCCTGACCCTCTTTCGCAGCAGATTTTAAAAGCTTGGAGAAGTCGAATTTCCCCATAATAACTGCCAAAAAGAAAAATTGTTTGTACAGGAACACATACATAAAATAGCTGAAAACCAAAAAGCCGAACACTTACTTTTAAGGTCGGTTCTCGGCGTGGATGAGAAAGGGAGTTCCAGAATATGTCCACAATGGAGAGGCCGAGGATGTTTTTCTAATATATCTATATCCCGTTTATCCTCGGCAGGAAGGGATTGGTATTCGAAACCGACGAATTTGGTGGGGGAGGATTGCCAGTATAAAGGGAACCTGGCGTATCCATTCTCATCAAAAAAATGGGAGGAGTAAGAGCCCGAGGGGCGAACTCGGAAGAAGACGACTTTGAAGTCCTTATACGATGATGTGTATAGACTAAGCAGTCCTCTCCGGTTCAGCCCATTAAGGGAAATCCATCCCGTTTTCTTACCAAACCTGGTTTGGTAAAAGTACAAAAATTTGGGAGTGGTGGGTTCCATCCCGATGTATTTACACAGAATTTGGAAGGCTTTCATAAAATCCCAACTGTTGGGATGAAGCTGAGTAGGTGCGACATTCATGGTTCTCAGGACGTCGCACTCAAACTCGGTGAAAGGAAGGGACACACGCAGCTGTGCAAACAGTGTTTTGTACATGTAGGTAAAAGGGGGCTCAGAAGGATGAGCCCTGAAGAAGACATACTCGGTACCCGAGCATGGGGAGCAAATGAACTCGGATTCGTCTCCGGATGCCGAGATATTAATTTGGGACCGAAGACGAGCAATGGAATCTGAAGTCTGAAAATCAGAAAAATAAGTCCCAACTTCGCCTTTAACCCATGTATACCCAGGAAGGGTAATATCGGGAACAGGGTCTTTTGGGACCCTTAGGCGTTGTTTGCGAGCAGCGGGTTTAGAAACTTGGGGTGAGGGTGAGCCAGACCCAGAAGAATCGGACCCAGAGGAATCAGACCTAGTGGAAGACGACCCGGAGGAGGACGGTTCCCCCTCGCCGACGTTCAGTTCCTGTGAAGGAACAGAAGAAATGGAAGGAGAACCCCCAAGGGGGGAAACCTCGCGCTCAATCAGAGGCGAGGTGTTTGACTCAGAAGACTCGGACGAACTCATGATAAGCAGAAATTAAACTTAGAAGCACGAAGGAGGGAAGAAGATGGGGCGTACCTGAAGAATGACAGACAAGAGAGTGATGGCAGAAACTCGAGAGACGGAGGTGAAGGGCGAAGGAAGATAGGCAAGGTGGAGGGGAGTTGGAGTTAGAGGGGATATTTATAGCTGCTGCAGTTGATGATACGATCAACGACCCACGTCTCATGAATCCCAAAGGCGCGACTTTTAATTTTCCCTCATTAAATGGGCGCGGAACTCTAGGGTTACTCACCTGTAGCGTGCCGCAGAAGGAGTAGGGGAAATGATTGCCTTCTCTGACAGGAGGAAAGGTTCGGTTGAAATGACAGCTGGGAACACGGAAGTCCACGTGGCCGAAGAATAAGCTCGGTTTAATACTTGTCAGCTCTTTCGCTTATTTAAGCTAGGAGCTCGGGGGGCTTGTGTACTGGCCGAGGATATAAGGCCGAGGATTGTCAATACGACCGAGCTCATTCTAGTAAGTGGGTCGTGACCCGAACTCCCATAAAGCCGAAGACCCATTTACGCATTTGACGCCCGAGGATAACTACTCGGGCCTATTCCACAACAGGCCACGGATGAAGATATCTCGGCCCCGAGCTATCCAAATACTCGATCGAGCCGAACATCTCGCTGGTCCAAATATCTCTCCGTATAACTCGGAGCCTTATCCTTATCATTATCTAACTGCAATAACAATCAGATCCTAACAAATAGGATCTCAATAACAGTCCTACCCAAACTGTTACTCCAAAACATCTCTATAAATAGGGGTCCAACCCCCTCACTTAGAACTACGTTTGGTTTGATTCTCATTTGGATACGTAGGAGCAGAATTCCAATTCTGTCAAGCTAATTCCAAAACACTTCCATAAGACCTTCTCCGGACGAGTATCTCCCACCTGAGATATTTGGACGGAACAAGATTCTTATACACATTATCCCAATATATCATTCTTAATTATTTTTTCCAATCTCATTGTGTTAATCAAACATTACCTTTATTTCTTTTTGTTTTTTCTGTGAAGTTGGAAACACATTTGAAGTTGTGTTGGTTAGACATGTTGAGAAATCCCTCAAATTCAGGACTCAGGAGCTTCAGTGAATCAATTCACGGTGATTCATTAATCGATTCACTTGTGTATAGCTGTTGTGAATAGATTCACAATTGTTAGTGAATAGATTCACAGGTTTGCTGATGTTGTGAATAGATTCATGATTTTTTGATTAAAAAATTCACAAATCTGTTAAGTCAGTTTGCAAGCAATTGATGAGTTGGTTAGTCAGTTGAATGTTACAACTAACTTGGATCCTAAAGCTTCACAATGATTGGTGACTTCATAATGATTGAAGGACTTCATATGGATCAAGGAGCTATTAGTGATTGTTGTATAGGTCTATAAATACATATCATGTAACAAGTGATGAGTGTGTAATACACAAGAGTGTGAAAAAGAAGGGAGGGATTATGGGTGTGAGGCAATTCTATCTTGAGAGAAATCATAGAGAGATTTGCGAGAGAGATGAGAAAAGGTGTATAGAAGTAGAAATATCAATATTGGGTGTAGTTCTTGGAGGCATGATATATGATTCATGGATATACAAGAATAAGCAAGGATAGAAGGAAATTTCTATTGTATTGTTCTTGTGTTTGTTATCATGGTACTTGAGAAATTATGTCATCAAACTAAAATATTAACTAGCTCTCTTCTGTGCAATTGATTGCAACGACCTACTTCCCCATGTTTAGCATGTCTGTGTTGGTCCCAATGTCAAACTATCTACAGCAAAAATAAAAATAAAAAAATCTGAAATTGTCTAACAAATATCTTCTCTATATAATCCATGAATATTTATTAACCAACTAACGGGGGAAACTTAATTGAATTGAAAAATAGTTCTAGAAACCAATGGAAGTACTACTACATGTGAACTCAAAGAAAAATAAACAACCAACGATTTGACTATAGGGGTAATAAATAGTGTAATGTGAACTTTCTCTGAATGAAAGACAACGCGTGGTCCTGAATTTATAAACTGGAAACTCAAAATTTCATAGATTGTGAAGTGAGCCAGCCAACATTGACCAAACATTTTGTCCATCCTTAGTGCCCCCAACCACCGCTATTATTATGTATATGGAGTACACAACAACATCGCGCAGCAATGTTTTTAGAGTTGCACTGCATATCTCATTTTCAATGGCTTTGTTTCCTTCAAACATCTTTGGGTGCTTCTCTGAGTCATCATCAGAATCCAAAAGATACATATGTGATGGTAATGTTTGTACTCTAAAAAACCCGAAGGGGAAAAGATCATCCACCAGCGATAAGCCAAAACAAAGCCTTCGGATTTCATTTGGTCGTCTATCTGCAAAATGGTCTCCCTGTTTTTAGAGAATGAATAAAGAACCTAATGATTCTGCCATCAACAGGTTACTGAGTGTTATTGATTCATTAGTTTGTTACTTTGTTCCATCTGATAAATTGTAGTTTTTGTTTTTTGTTTGTGTTGCCAATCGTTAAAGATAAAAGTTATTAATGGAGGCTACAGTAGTTGTGCTTAATCCTTTATCATTATTTTTAGTCTTAATGAGAATCGAACTTTGAATCACCAAGTAAGAGTTGCGATGCTAAAACGATTCTTAGGACGCAACGGAACAGTTATTCTTAAACTTCCAGTTATTAACACCTTAAATGTCCAGGTGTTTAATTTTCTAACATGGTATTAGGATTATTTATTTGATCTTTGCTACCTTGTGTATGTTTCAAACACATAATATTACTACTCCCTCTTGTCCATTTCTATTATAATTTCAGATTTCCTGACACAGATTAAGAAAGCATTAATTTATTTATATTTGTATCAAATTACTTTTATTTATAATATCATTAATTATTTACATATTTTGATCATATTTACTCTACATTTCACTTTCCATTAATAAGCACTCAGGATGTGTACATTTATCGGTAAAAAAAAGGTGCATTCATATGACTTTTGTTTTGGAACAAGTACTAGCATTTATGGTTAAATTTTAAGTAGAGAATAGTTGAATTTAAGTAGAGAGTATAAGGGCATATATGGAAAAAAATTATTAAATATATATTGGGTTTGTAAAAGACCCATTGTTTTGAACCAAAAGCAAAAAACTAAATTTACCATAAAAATGGACCGGAGGGAGTATTTATTTGTGTAAAATTTATGCTGAATCAATACCGGAGTTTTGATACTCTGTATGGACTCAATTATAGGAAAAAAGTGCATATATTTTTTGAGCTTAAATATAAACAAAAGCCAACCATTTCTACTCTATTTAATATCAGTGTTCCAAAAGTCAAGACAATCAACCAATTCTCCTTTTATTTAACGTGAAGTTAGTTAATTTTGCTTATAATTAAGTCCGGTGGTAGTATTATTTATTTGCAATAAAATATAAATCTAAACATTTTCCTTAGCATCTTTGTACATAAATAATAAATAATAATAATAATAGGAGAATACTAACAAATGTCCTTAGGGTATTGTTTAAGGAACCAAAAAAAAAGTATGAGAAATGATGTATTTAGCATTTCGAAGAGCGTAACATTTAGTTTTTCTAAAACAGTTGTATAATTGTGTTGAATGAATAATGTTATTGAACTATTCCGAGAAAAAGACATTTATACAAGTTGTAATGAGAATAACGAGAAAAACTAACAAGTCAGTAATGGAATAACAAAAACTATAAAGACTATAATGAGAAAAACTAACTAACACTAAACTAACAATAGATTAAGTGAGACTATCTAACTAAGTATTATCCAATACCCCCACAAGCTGGAGAGTGTATGTTAATCACTCCCGGTTTGCGAGAGAAGATCTTTGAAAAGGTTGAGGATCCAATGCCTTAGTCGAATATCGACCGATTGTTCTTTTGTAGAAATTGGAAGCAAATAGAAAAGCTTGGACTGTAATTTCTCTCGAACCAAGTGGCAATCTATATCAATGTGCTTGGTGCACTCATGGAACACTGAATTTGCTGCTATGTGTCGGGCAGAATCACACGTCATGATAAAGAAAGAAGCTGGAGAGGTGAATGAAATGGAAAGTTCCTGGAGGAAGTAAGTGATCCACTGGATCTCACAAACTATAGCAGCAAGAGCACAATACTCAGCCTCAGAAGAAGATCTAGATACTGTGGTCTGTTTCTTGGTTTTCCAGGAAATGAGGGAATCTCCAAGAAAAACACAGTAACCTATGATAGATCGCCATGTATCAGAACAAGTGGCCCAATCCGAATCACTGAAGGCCTTTAGGTGAAGAGCATAATTGGATGGATAGAAAAGGCCTTGACCAGGAGAACCTTTGAGGTATCTTAGAACCCGAGTTGCTGCCTTATAATGAATGGTAGTAGGAGAAGACATGAATTGAGAAAGTTGTTGGACAGCAAAACGAGTGTCGATTACGGTGTTAGTCAAATAAAGCAATCTGCCCACAAGTTTTCTGTACTCAGCAGGATTTTCATAAAGAACAGTGTCAGTGTCTGAGTTTGAGAGCTTGGTGGACCTTGCCATTGGTGTGCTAGCTGGCTTAGAAGCCAAGAAACCAATGTCAGCAAGGATATCCAAGGTGTACTTTCTTTGGCAAAGAGTGATACCAAAGTGGGATCGAGTAAACTCTAGGACAAGAAAGTATTTTAAAGTGCCAAGATCCTTGATTCTAAACTTGTTGTCCAAGTATTCTTTTACGGATGAGATCTCTGCAGCATCATTTCCAGCTAAAATCAGGTCATCTACATAGGCTAGCAGAATTGTGAACTGTTGTCCATGGTGCTTGTAAAACATGGAGTGATCATGACTTGATTGAGTGTAACCTAGCGTGTGAAGGGAACTGGACAGTTTGGCAAACCATTGTCTGCTGGCTTGCTTGAGTCCATATAAGGACTTATGCAGTCTGCAGACTTGATTTGGCTTGTCACATTTGACTCCTTGGGGCACTTCCATATAAACTTCTTCATCTAAATCACCATGGAGAAAGGCATTGTTAACATCAAGTTGATGTAACAGCCAATTTTGAGATGCAGCCAAGGCTAGGATAAGTCTGACAGAAGTGAGTTTTGCAACTGGGGAAAATGTATCAAGATAATCCAAACCCTCTGTTTGTGTGTAGCCTTTGGCTACCAACCGAGCCTTATATCTCTCTATGCTCCCATCAGATTTATGCTTGATTCTGTAAACCCATTTGGACCCAATTGGAACCTTTCCTTTTGGCAAATCAGTGAGAGACCAAGTATTATTTTGGTTCAGTGCCAATAGTTCAGCCTGCATAGCCTCAACCCATTTAGGAGATTGGGAGGCCTGTTTGTATGTTTTAGGTTTTGTGTTGTTTGTGATGGAGAAGGTGTAATGCAAGTAAGAAGGAAAGAGGGATTTATATGAAATAACAGATGAAAGATGATGACTTATACCTGTGGATGATGGAGCATTTGAAGTCTGCAGAACATTGCAGTGAAATTCTTGCAAGTAAGAAGGTGCAGTTCTAGTTCTTGTTGATCTTCTAAGAGGTGGATTGGTGTTAGAAGGTTGGGAATTATCAGTGTTTTGAGAGATAGAAGTGTGTGATGTTTTTGAGTGTTATTGGTAGGTGCAGGGTTGTTTGTTGTAGTGATAACATGTGGTGGATGATTGTTTGAGTCATGGGGGATGATGTCAAAGGCTACGAAATCAAATGAATTTTGATTAGAAGTGGGAATAGTTGCAGGTTGGTGTTGTTCTGGTTGGTGTTTGGAATATGGGAAGATGTGTTCATAAAAAATGACATGTCTAGAGATGAAGGTCTCTCTTGTCTCAATATTGAGGAGAATGTATCCTTTAGTACCAGGTTTGAAACCTAGAAAGGTGCATTTCTTGGCTCTTGGATCTAATTTGGTTCTGTTTTGGGTGAGAGTTGAAGCAAAACACAAACTTCCAAAAACTTTTAGGTCCAATAAGGTGGGAGGTTGACAGTACAACATTTCAAATGGTGACTTGTGTTGCAATGTGGGTGTTGGAAGTCTGTTTATTAGAAAGGCAACATGACTCACTGCATAGTTCCAAAATGATTTTGGCAAATTTGACTGAAATAGAAGGGATCTAGCAACATTGAGGAGATGCCTGTGTTTTCTTTCCACAATAGAGTTTTGTTGTGGAGTCTCCACACAAGAAGTTTGGTGGACAATACCATTATTGGCATAAAACTGAGTCATCATGAATTCAGAGCCATTATCACTTCGAATGACTTTAATTTTCTTATTAAATTGTGTTGATACTAAAGCAACAAAGTTTTGGATGAGGTTTCTGGTTTCAGATTTCAATTTCATTAAGTATATCCAAGTATGCCTTGTGTAATCATCTACTATTGTGAGAAAATATTTTTGACCATGAATAGATGAGATGCCAAGTGGCCCCCAAATATCCATGTGGATTAAATCAAAAGCTGCAGCAGATTTAGTAATACTGACAGAAAAAGGAAGCTTAACTTGTTTGCCAAAGTGATAGAAATCACAAACTTTGTTGGAATTGAATTGTACATAAGGAAAGTATTTACATACATTGTGTAAGACATTGTGTGAAGGATGGCCTAACCTAAAATGCCAAAGATCAAAAGAATCAACAACATTTGTAAAATTTGTAAGGACATATGAAGAATGGTTAGAGAGAACTTGATGGGCTGATTAGGTTGAGCAAGAATGTACAAATTGTTCTGGACCTCAGCATGCCCAATCATCTTCGAGGTAGTCATATCCTGAATTTTGCAACAAGATTGGTCAAAAGTCAGATTACATGACAAGGATGAAGTCAGTTTATGAATTGAGATGAGGTTATGCTTAAAATCTGGTATGTATCAAACATCATGTAAATGAAATGCATCAGAAAAAATAATTGTTCCTGAATGTTGTGCCATGGTGTTTGCACCATTTGGTAGTTTAACAATGATAGGTATAATGCATTTGTACGAAGTGAAATTGAAAGGGAAAAGGTCACATGGTCAGTTGCACCTGTATCTAAGATCCATGGTGCATTACCTGAGTTCTGTTGTGACTGATGAGTTGAAGACTCACCAATCTTGGCATGGCTTACTTGATTGATGGTGTGTGGTTGAGGTTGAGGTGTCTTCTGGAATAAGGCTGCAAGCTGAGCATATTGTTCTGGACTGATGCTAATACCTGGTTCCTTCTAAATATCATCAGGAAAAGTTTCCAATTGATCATCCAATGGAGTTTCAGGATCATCTGAGGTCACATTGTTCACATTTGCAGAGTTCTTGAACTTGAATTTATAATTTGGTGGAAAGCCATGCTTGTAATAAAAAGCATCCACTGTGTGACCATTCTTGCCACAAAAGGTGCATACTCTGTTGAAATTACCACCAGAACCTCTGCCATTAGTTCTTCCTCTTCCTCTTCCTCTTCCAGCATATCCATTTCCATTTCCTCTTCCTTGTCCTCTCCAATTCTGATTTGATTCTGCACTATTAAACAGAATCTTGGAATTTGAAACTATTTGGCCTTCTTGTTGCTTCACCATTGAGAAAGCCTTGGTCATTGGAGGCAATGGATCCATTGCAAGAATCTGGCTTTTAATCACAGCAAACTGCTCATTGAGCCCTTTCAGAAAACATATCACATACTCAATTTCTCTTTGTCTCTTGGTACCTTTGGTTAATTCACTGCTGCAGTTGCACTTTGCAACACAGATGCAAGATGGAATTGGCCTCATTGATTCGAGCTCATCCCAAATTTTCTTGAAATCAGTGTAATAACCAGAAACTGTTCTTTCTCCTTGCTTCATAGAGTGAACTAGCTGCGTCAAATCTGATGTGCGAAAATAATCTCCCTTGGAGAATCGATTCTTCAGATCATCCCAAATCTCTTGAGCATTTTTAAATTCAACCACACTTTGAGCAATTTCTTGACACAAAGATTTTGTAATCCAAGAAATCACCATTGTATTACACATTTCCCAGGCTTCGTACGTTGGATCATCTTCATCAGGAACTGGAATTACTCCATTCACAAATTTGATTTTTTCTTGGATATCAAAGCTCTTCTTGCGGCTTTGCTCCAAGAATTGTAATTGGTGCCATCAAGGGGTGGTTACACAAGAATCATACCTGGATTTTCTCCAGGATGCAAGTAGTAGGGGTTACGAATGGGATCAACTGGTGGAGGTGGTGGTTCTGGTTGAACCATTTCGCCATTGTTGAAGGCTTCTGCCATTGCAGGGGCTTGAGGAAGAAGAAGGAATTGTGATTGGATTTGGCGCAGCAGAGCTCTCTAAAAGAGAGCTCTGATACCATAAAACAGTTGTATAATTGTGTTGAATGAATAATGTTATTGAACTATTGCTGAGAACAACATTTATACAAGCTGCAACAGAATAACAGAAAAACTAACAAGCTGTAACAGAATAACAGAAAACTATAACAGCTATAACAGAAAAACTAACTAACACTAAACTAACAATAGATTAAGTGAGACTATCTAACTAAGTATTATCCAATATTTTCAATACAAATTTTTCTTTAGTGGAACTTAATTAATGCCCTTAGGTAACGTTTGGTATCTGGAATATTTTATTCCCAGGTAAACTACATTACTGAGAATGTGATTCCTGAGAATAACGTTTTCTCACATTCACACATGGGAATGAAGTTTTCACAAGTTTATAATTATCATTCACTAATTTTATTCCCGTGAATCTTTTATGTCTGAGAATAAATTTTTAAAACTTGTAACAAACATGAGAAAACTTTATTCTCATACCAACATTCTCGAGAATACTTGTTTAAAATTTATACCAAAAGTTACGTTAGGATACTCATATCAAAACTAATAATAATAAGCTACAGTTTCACAAACTAAATAAATTTTGTCCACTGTCAACACTCAAGTGGTAAATGAAGCTCAAGCTTTAGTGGTTAAAGCACCTAAGATTTTGAACTATAAAAATGCACTTGTGGGAAGGACAGTTCACTACCTCAAACGAGATTAATCTCTCTTATAAAAAATAACCATAAAAATAAAAATCTCTAACAGAAGAGGCGCGTGAGATACCTGGATAAAGAAAAAAGGGGGGCAAAAATTTGTCAATGTAATTGGTCAAAGACACTCAAATATTTATTAGAGGTAACACTTGTAGGAATTATATATAGCTAGAGAAAAAGGCTAGTGTCCAATAATTTCTGTTTTAAAAATCTTAAAATCTCATTTTATATAATACATTGACCTGAATGATAATCTTTTGACGTGAAATTAAAAATATATAAAAAGAACACATGGAATCGAGATGTATATATTATAATTTTTGCAAGGAACTTGATATAATCATTGTATACGTATACATCCATTTGAGAAGTGTGATCACATTTTCTTTTTATTTTATGAGTTTTCCTGTACCTTTTCAGTACGTTATTAATTCTTTTTTTGGGTACTAAAATTGTCCTACTTTATAAGTACTCCCAAAATGAAAGAGAGAGACTATTATAAAAGTCAAACGGAGTCAAACGGAGTTAACAAATATTGAAAGGCACATCTTAAATATACTAGTATTTTTTCACCAAGTGCATCCTCATCAATTAATAATATTATTAATAATAATATTATCATTAATAATTTGAATTGTGTCTTCATAATTATCAATTTTTTTTTACTTTATCCTAAATTAAATCCACCATGTCAAATATTTTCTTTACTTATTTCACACTTTGTTTTCAATATTTCATTCCCACACATAATGGTGATACTCATTTATCTCCAAGGGTTTTTATTTATAGGTAAAAGTGATCAGAAAAAACCTTGAAAAAATTTTATCTATAATTTTAGTGCAAAGAATTGAATATTATTTTTATTTTAAAATGATATTATAATTCGTAATGTAACACTATGTGTTAAATATTCCTCTTTGATTATTACTAATGATCAACTAATCCTCTTAAATCATGTGGTGCTGACACGTGTCACTTTATTAGAAAATCAGTAATTACCCTTATTAATTAGTATAGATATAGATTTATTATTTAAAAAAAAAACAAAGGCAAGGATGTAGAAAAAATAGATTAGAAAATATGAATAGCTCTGCCTTTATTTGTGTCAATTCAGAGATTGTTGTATTTGACTTTCAAAACATTGTACCTTTACCGGTTTGTAAATATTATTAAACAAAAAAATATATAAATTTTAGAAAATAAAAAAGAATAAATTTTTTTCATCACTTGACATGTGGCTTGCATCATTGTGCTACACTAAAATCAACATTTCCTCTTATTAATTAGTATATATATAGATTTATTATTTAAAATAGAAAAAACAAAGGCAGGGATATGTAGCAAAAAAAATACAAAATATGAATAGCTCTGCCTCTATTTATGTCAATATAGAGATTGTCGTGTTTGACTCCCAAAACAATGTACCTTTATCGGTTTGTAAATATTTTAAAACAAAAAATATATAAATTTTAGAAAATAAATAAAATAATAATAATAAAAATATTCCACAACTTGACATGTGGCTTGCACCATTGTGCTACACTAAGATCAGTATTTCCCCTTATCAAATAGTATAGATATAGATTTATTATTGGTTTGGTTTGACTCATTCGAACCAGAAAATATTAATATATATATATATATAATATATAAAATAAATAATGTACATTTACCAGTTTGTAAATATTTTAAAACAAAAATATATAAATTTTAAAAAATAAATAAAATAACAATAAAAATATTCCATAACTTGTACGTGACTTGCACCATTGTGCTACACTAAAATCAAAATTTCCCTTTATCAATTAGTATAGATATAGATTTATTATTGGTTTGGTTTAATTCAGTTCTGTTCGGACAGGAAAATATTAATATATATATATATATATATATATAAAAATAAAAAATATATAAAATTTTATATTTTAAACTATTAAATTATATATACATTAAAATATAAGTATATAAAAATTAAAACATCTAGAACATGACAACTCTACTTTTACTGTTTGCCAATTTATGATTGGTTGACAGCGTAAAAAAACGTTACACTGTCAGTGTATACAAATAAATTCAAAAAAAAATTATTAGGGAAAAAAATTTAAAAAATTAAGGAAAACGTGAAAGTATCCCAAATTAAGTCCATCATGTCAAACATTTTCTTTACTTATTTCATACTTTGCTTTCAATATGTCCTTCTCACCCATAATGGTGGTACTCATTCATCTCCAAGGCTTTTTATTTATAGACAGAAGTGATCAACAAAAACCTTAAAACAATTTTATCTATAATTTGAGTGCAAAGAATTGAATATTATTTTTATTTTAAAATGATATCACAATACGTAATGTAACGCTGTGTTAAGTGTTCCTACTTGATTATTACTAATGATCAACTATTCCTCTTAAATCATGTGGTGCTGACACGTGTCCCTTTATTAGAAAATCAACAATTCCCCTTATTAATTAGCATAGATATAGATTTATTATTTAAAATAGAAAAAAACAAAGGCAATGATGTAGAAAAAATAGATTAGAAAATATGAATAGCACTGCCTTTATTTATGTCAATTCAGAGATTGTCGTGTTTGACTCTCAAAACATTGTACCTTTACTGGTTTGTAAATATTTTAAAACAATAAAATATATAAATTTTAGAAAGAAAGAAAAATTTCATCATTTGACATGTGGCTTGCACTATTGTGATACACTAAAATCAGCATTTCCCCTTATTAATTAGTATAGATATAGATTTATTATTTAAAATAGAAAAAAACAAAGGCAAAAAAAGTACAAAATATGAATATCCCTGCCTCTATTTATGTCAATACAGAGATTGCCGCGTTTGACTCCCAAAACAATGTACCTTTACTGGTTTGTAAATATTTTAAAACAAAAAATATATAAATTTTAGAAAATAAATAAAATAATAATAAAAATTTTCCATAACTTGACACGTGGCTTGCACCATTGTGCTACACTAAAATCAGAATTCCCCCTTATCAATTAGTATAGATATTGATTTATTATTGGTTTGGTTTGATTCAGTTCGAACCGAAAAATATTAATATATATATCTATATATAAATAAAAAATATATAAAATAAATAATGTACCTTTATCGTTTTTAAAATATTTTAAAAAAAAAAATTATAAAATTTTATAAAATAATTAAAATATTATTAAAATATTACATAACTTGACACGTGGTTTGCACCATTGTGCTACACTTAAATTAGAATTTTCCCTTATCAATTAGTATATATATAGATTTATTATTGGTTTTGTTTGATTCGGTTCGAACAGGAAAATATATATATATATATATATATATATATATATAAATTTTAAATTTTAAACTTTAAACTATTAAATCATATATACATTAAAATATAAGTATATAAAAATTAAAACATCAAGAACATGACAACTCTACTTTTACTGTTTGTCAATTTATGATTGGTTGACACTATAAAAAAAACTTTACACTGTTAGTGTATACAACTAAATTCAAAAGAAAAAAACAATATTAGGGAAAAAAATTATTAGAAAAAAAATTTAAAAATTTAAGGAAAACGTAAAAAAAATTTAAATAATTCTTTAAAAAAAAGTAAACAATTTTTTTTTAAAATAACAAATAAAAAATAAACGCAACAAAAATTTTAAAAAGTAAAAAATAAAGTAAAGAAAAAAAAATTACGAAAAAAAAATTCATAAAAAATAAAAAAAAAAGTCAAAAATCCCTACTGACACATGGATGTACAGTAAAAATACCTCTCCATCTTTTATATTAGTATAAATTTGCTTCTTGTATCTATATATAGGTACTTGTAGTTAATAAATATAAACAGGCAGAACTTAAATATATGGAGAATTCTCTATTATCCTTGGGGTACCGTACCCTTGAATAAAATAATAATAATTAAAAATAATAAAATAATGGGTTTATTTGAAGAAATAGCAATAAAATTTGACGGAATGGAGAAAATCATGGAAGAAATAAACAAAAATATTATTCAATTAATATAAAATATCAATAAAATTATAAATTATACTTATAATAGAACACAAAAAGGACAAAATGAAATAAACAATATAAAAGAAACACTAAACAATATAAGTGAAGAAAAAGAAATAGACGAAAATAAAGATATTGAAAGAATAAAAATAGTTCTCGAACAACTAGAAAATCTTTTAGAAGATGAAGAAAATAATAAATGTGTAACAAGAAAAGAACTAGAAGATTTATTAAAAATAAAAGATTTAGAAAAAATAATAGTAAAACAAGAATTAAGCCAAGAACCATCAAAAATACCTATACCTATATCCGCATGGAGTGGATAAAGGACGAATACATGGAAACATTAAGAAAACCAATTATTTAGAATAAATTCAACAATTACTAGAACAACTCAAGATAGTTGAGGAAGAAAATAATCAGATATATAAAATAGAATGTATAGATCAGGTAGATAAAGAAAATGAAAATGAAGAAATAATATTAAATTATAATTCTACTTCAGAATCTGAAGAAAACTATATAAGAATGTAAAAAAGGTGAATATAGTGAAAAAAGTCCTAAAAGAAAATGGGAAGAATATAAATATACACCCAGCGGAGCTTGGAATAAGTATGAAGAAGAAACTATTGAAATAGACAACTATAAACACGAGACGGCGGTTGAATTGTGTTTATCAGAATTTAAACAAAGTTGAAATCTTTTCGCATACAGAAGCTTAGTTTAGACGAGTGGAAAGACACAGGATAGACGGGTGACTCGTCTGATGAAATTTTAACAGTGACTTTGGCAAACACACCACTTGATAGACGTATAAGAAAACTAAAGCAACTAAAGAGTTTAAAGAGAGAGAGATAGACATAGTTATTTATCCTGGTTCACTCTTCAAAGCAAAGAGCTACGTCCATTCCTTAGCAGCACCAAGATTTATCCACTATAACTGATCAGGTTACAGACTCGAGTATTCTTTTGCACACCTAGCTTCTTCAAGCTCAAAGACAAGTATTCTTTGCACACCTAGCCTCTTCAGGCTCAAGACAAGTATTCTTTGCACACTTAGCCTCTTCAGGCTCACTCAGGTTTGTTTGAGAGATTTGGTTTGTAATAAATACAACTTCACACAGGCAGAACTTTCACTAACACTCGGAGTGGTTTAAATGTAAAGCTTAGGAAAGCCTGCGTAATAACTTCAAATGATTGAAGAATACAGAATGAAAGAATGAAGATATTAATGCGCAGAGTAATGGCTCTTTGATGCTATGTATATTCTCTATACTTCATCTTCAATGACTTCTGTATTTATAGTCTTCAAGCATTTAGGATCCGTTAGAGATATTCCCTCCGATGTTGGCTTCAAGAAGAACTTCATTAAATGCAATAGAGTCTTTCTGGGCAGCTATTAATGCAATAGGAACGTTGGTTGTACTCTAACATGAAGGATCATGGCTTTATGCATCGTGATACAGCCAAATCATAGTTGTACAGAGAGCTTTTTGTACTTTGCTGAATACAATTCCGTTTTCGTGTAAGGACCAGAGGTAGTAGGGAATAAAGCATGTTGGAAGCATTCTTTAACCGGTCTTTGGTTCTGATAACAGAATCTGTTTTCTTGATTCTGGTTCTTGAAATAAGATTCTGCTAATTCTTATAAAATTAGTGTTCATAAAATAAGCGCGTCCATCTTGAAAATAACCGCGTCCATCTAGCCATTTAAGATTTTACATTCGGACAGGCTAGTAAACGAGCTTCATATGCTATGTCATTGGACGGATACTCTCATTAAGGTTTTAGCAAGTCCAAAGAACGTAATCCTAGTAGACGAGCTCCATATGTCACTTTAGTGGACGAGCGCTTCTGTTACTTTAGTGGACAAGCACTTCTGTCACTTTAGTGGACGAGCGCTTGTATCACTTTAGTGGACGCCCACTTTTATCACTTATGTTGGACGAGCGCTTCAATCACTTGTGTTGGACGTGTGCTTCTATTACTTCAGTGTTGGACGTGCGCTTCTATTACTTTAGTAGACGAGTGCCTCTATTACTTTAGTAGACGAGCGCCTAGATGATTTTTACAGTTTTAATATCTGCACTCTAGATTGACAGGTTAGCAACCAATATGAAGGTTAATTAAATCATTAATCAATGTTTAGTTCTCATCAAAACTTAGGGAAATGCACATCAGACATTTAGAGACTTAACAATCTCCCCCTTTTTGATGATGACAAACATTGAGATGATTTAATGAACCTCAGAAAATATCAACAAAGAAAATAGCATATATCAGACAGGTTGAAATTTTCTTAAGCGGACAGGTCATGCAGATGCTTGATCAGACATTAAGATTAATCATATAATCCGTTTAACTTAGTCACACATAAGTTTGACTTGTTTAACTTTGAAATTATTATTAGAGAATTCTTACTTAAGATTTATCTGAGCAATTATGGCAACTATCAGAACATACTCATGTCCATGTATTATTTAAGATCTTATCATATTCATTCTCACATTCTTCTATAACACATTTCTATCACATTTCTCATTTATCCCCATTTTGTCAACATCAAAAAGGGTTTTCAAGTTTTATTTATGAGATATGTTTAAGGGCAGGATAACATGTTAAGAAAATCATAGTAATGCAGCAAGCATATGAGACATACCCCACTTAAACTATTGTATCATCACTCCCCCTGAACTAATGCTTAGTGTTGAGGAATTGGCAAGTGTACCAAATCGTATCAAGTAATAATAATGAGAGTAGAGTATCGTCCCACGAGGATTGAGATTCAAGTAACAACGACAACTAAGCAATCGATATTTGAATGAATAAAGCTCATATTTCCAAACAAGTAACTAAAATGTTGAATTAAGTGTTGTCACAAAGGTAATTGAATGAGATTTTCTTTTATCAAACAATCAATGAAATGGAAAAAATGAACAATTAGGAAGAATCAAGTATTTAAGACGGTTAGGAATCGGAGTCACCCAATCTTCACTTAATGTAGCTCATAGAACCCTAACATTCAATTCAATTCATTCAATTGACATTCATGTCACTAATTTAGATTTATCCCTAATTCCTTAGGTGATAATCCTTTTGTTACTAATTATGAACCCTAATTCCTTAGGTGAATCAAAATTGGCACAAGCATTAAGCACAAGACTTATAGGAAATGCATTGCAATGAAGTTCTATTTCTAGAATCAACCTCACAGTGGTAATCTATTCCAGTTCTAGCATGAACACACATTTTCCAATTATGCATTCATACATAAGATCAATTTCATGAATGGTCAGTTCAGGAACAGCATTAAACATTGAAGAGATTACTCAATTTGAACGAATTTGAATTGAAATCAGAGTTAGAACAAACTTACATCAAGATTTGATTGAATTCATCCTATCCTAACCTAGGAAATTTAGAAACTCATAACTACAAGCTGAAATCTAGAAGAAATAGATGAGAATTGAGGTAGAGAAGCCATGGATTCTTCAATTCTTTCTTCCAAAAGCTCTTGAACACCCAGACTTCAGAACTCTATCAGAGAACACAAATTCAGAATCAGATAAAATGGCCAAAAAAATCCTTTTCAACTGCAGAAACACGAATTTATAGGTTCTCTGCTCGTCCCCCAGCGCTAGGCGCCCCTGGCCTGCGCTGGGCGCCACTGGCAACACATAAACACTGCTCTATGTATGCTGCTGACGCTGAGCGCCATTCTCCAGCGCTGGGTGCTGCTGTTATTCTGCTTCATGGGCGTTGGGTGCCCCATACTGGCGCTGGGCGCTGGTACATGCCATGCTCCTGCAGTTTTCTTCTATTTTTGTCCGGGCTGAGCGTCCAATTCCAGTGCTGAGCGCTGGACTACTATTCCTGCATACTTTCAACATATTTGAGTATATTTTTAATATAAAAGGATCAAAACTCTAATCCAAACTTTATTCATATCAAAGTATGTATTTTCCTATCACTTTTCCTATGATTTCTAAGATTATTTACGAATTCTTTCCTAATTACACTTCCAAACTATCATAAATTGCACATTCATCACTTAGTTAAAAGAACATGTATATAGGAGTAAAGACAGATTTAGCATAGACAGGTGATAAAGCACAAACAGATTAACATTCAAACATGTCATTCAACAATGCAATGCATGTTTAGATTATCTCTAATAAATAAAAGCCTTTCTTCTGCGAGGGGTTTGGTGAAAATATCAGTCCATTGATTTTCAATTTTAACAAACTTAATATCAAAGATGCCTATCTAAATATAATCCCTAATAAAATGATGTTTGATTTCAATATGCTTAGCCTTAGAATGTTGAATTGGATTTTTAGTTAAGCATATAGCACTGGAATTATCACACCATACAGATATGTTATGTTCATAAATATAGTAATCCTCAAGTTGATATTTTACCCATAAGAGTTGAGAGCAAAGAACTAGCGGCGAGAGATGTATTACGCTCGGCGATGAAACAGGGCAATGGTTGTCTGCCTCTTGCTTGACCATGAGACTAAACTTGCTCCAATGAAGTGACATCCTCCACTGGTGCTTTTTCTTTCTATTATGTCTCCAGCAAAATCAGCATCACAATATCCCACTAATCTGTATTCTTTTGATCATAAATACTGGAAACCAAGATTAGTAGTTCCAAGCAAATATCTATATATTCTTTTAACAGCCTTAAGATGAGATTCTCTAGGATCAGATTGGAATCTAGCACACATACAGATAGTAAATTGAATGTCAGGTCTACTTGAAGTTAAGTACAGCAGAGATCCAATCATACCTCTGTAAACAGTTTGATCTACCTTTTTACCTTCGTCATCTTTGCTTAGTTTTGCATTGGGTTTCATAGGGGTTTTCATGAGCTTTGAATTTTCCATTTTGTATTTCTTGAGTATCTCCTTGGTATATTTTTTTTATGAATGTAAATTCCATCACTTGTCTGCTTGATTTGCAGTCCAAGGAAAAACTTCAATTCTCCTATCATGCTCATCTCAAATTCAGCTTGCATTAGATTTGAAAATTCGTTGCAGAGCTTTTCATTAGTTGCTCCAAAAATAATATCATCAATATATATTTGAACTATAATAAAGTTCTCTTTAGAGCATTTTTTGAACAGAGTAGTGTCTACTTGTCCTATAGTAAAACCATTATGCATGAGAAAAGAACTGAGTCTATCATACCATGCTCTAGGTGCTTGTTTCAGACCATATAATGCCTTTTTAAGTTTGAAAACGTGATATGGTTTATCAGTATCCTCAAAACCAGTGGGTTGTTTAACATATACTTCTTCTTCAATTATACCATTTAGAAAAGCACTTTTTATATCCATTTGAAACAGCGTAATTTGGTGTTGTGCAGCATATGACATTAAAATGTGTATGGCTTCTATTCTAGCTACAGGTGCAAAGGTTTCAGTATAATCAATACCTTCTTGTTGGTTATAGCCTTGAGCTACTAACCTTGTCTTATTTCTGACAACTTTACCATCGTCATCCAATTTGTTTCTGAAGACCCATCTTGTTCCAATAACCGACTTGTTTTTAGGCTTAGAGACAAGAGTCCAGACATCATTTCTGGTGAACTGGTTAAGTTCTTCTTGCATGGCAAGAATCCAGCTTTCATCCTCAAGAGCTTCTTCAATACGTTTAGGCTCCAAATCTACAATAAAGGTCACATTGCTTGATTCTCTTAATGTGGATCTGGTTCTTACTCCTTCATAAGGATTTCCAATAATAAGATCCTTAGGGTGATGAGTGTTGAACTTCCAATCCCTTCTGAGATCATCATGAAGATCTTGACTTGTCTGCTGACTCGTCTGCTCCACTTGTCTGTCAGCCTTAAGCACTGGTTCTGTTTTGGTTAGATCGGGTTGTTGACTTTCTGGCTTGTTTGTATCAAGACTTGCAAGATCATCTTCTACATCTGATAGTTCTTTATCAGTCTTTAATCCATCATTGAATTTAACATGAACACATTCTTAAATAATACAAGTTCTTGAATTGTAAACTCTAAAAGCCTTAGACATTTCATAATAACCTACGAAAATACATTTTATCTACCTTAGAATCAAACTTTCCAAGATTATCTCTGGTATTCAGAATAAAACATTCACATCCAAAAGCATGAAAATAAGATATGTTGGGGCTTTTTCCTTTCCACAATTCATAAGGAGTCCTTTTTAGAACAGGCCTAATAAGTATTCTGTTTTGTACATAACAAGCAGTGTTTCTGACGCCTGAGAAGTACTTAGAGAGATTATTTTCATTGAGCATAGATTTAGCCATCTCTTGCAGAGATCTGTTCTTTCTCTCAACCACTCCATTTTGCTGTGGAGTTCTAGGTGCGGAGAAATTGTGAGAGATTTCATTCTCCTCACAGAATTGTCTAAACTGCTCATTTTCAAATTCTCCCCCATGATCACTTCTAAGGGTAGAAATACAGAAACCCTGCTCATTTTGTACTCTTTTGCAGAATACTGAGAAAGCCTAAAAACTCATCCTTGTCTGTTAGGAAGAGTACCCATGTGTTTCTAGAATTGTCATCAACTAGGACAAATCCATATTTTCTTCCAGCCAGGCTGGCAACACTAATTCATCCAAACAGATCCATGTGTAACAACTGAAGAGGTCTAGAGGTTGATACTTGGTTTTTAGATTTGAAACTTGATTTTATCTGTTTACCTCTCTGACATGCGTCACACAAGACATCTTTCTTAAAACTAATATCATGAAATCCTCTCACAAGATTATTCCTTTTCAATTCAGAAATTAGTTTCATACTAGCATGTCCTCGTTTCTTATGCCATAACCATCTCTCGTCCTCTTTAGCGATCAGACAGGTTACACTTTGATCTAAGAGATCAGACAGTTCAATCTTATAAAAATTTTGTTGCCTTTTAGCTGAAAAAAGGGTTTTGCCACAACAGTCTTTAACTATGCATACATCCTAGGTAAAGGAAACATCAAAACCACTATCACATAATTGACTTATGCTAAGCAAATTGTGTCTTAATCCTTTAACCATAAGAACATTAGATATAGAGGGAAGAGGGAGTTTACCACCAATAGTACCAATTCCTATAACTTTCCCTTTCTGATTCCCTCCGAATGCAACGTGTCCTCCTTTCTTAAGTTGGAGGTCTATGAACACAGACCTTTCTCCTGTCATATAACGCGAGCAACCACTGTCCAGGTACCAGCAGTGGTGTTTTCTTTGTCCTGTTGAGGACATATGCAACAAAAATTATTTGATCTTTAGGCACCCATATTTTTCTGGGTCCTTTTCTGTTAGTTTTAGGAGTCTGTGAAGACTTCCTTCTCTTCTTATGGATACACTTAGACATAACATGTCCAGTTTTTCCATAGAAGTTACAAACGGGTGTAGATTTGGTTATAGTTGACTTAACAGATACTGTAGAAGCTTTAGTTGATATTTTATGGTATGTCTGATGGATATATCTAATACATTCTTTGTTAAGAGAGTGCCTCGATGACCAAGTAGCTTAGTCAGATTATCTCTACCATTAACAAATTTGGCAAGATCAGAAGTGAGCTCTTCCACTCTCTATTGAAGTTTTTTAACTTCTTGAGATGGTGATGTTTCACTCGAGATCTTAGCTTCATTAGACTTTTCAGTCTTCATCTCACTGTTCTCTTTAGCCAGCTTCTCACACTATTGAGATTTCTGTATATGCTCACTAGTGAGCTTTACATACTCTCTCTTGAGGGATTTGAAGGCCTTAGATAAGCAGTGGGATTCCTCCATCAACTCCTCATAGGCA
Organism: Sophora flavescens; assembly: GCA_030762895.1. Taxonomy (NCBI): domain Eukaryota; kingdom Viridiplantae; phylum Streptophyta; class Magnoliopsida; order Fabales; family Fabaceae; genus Sophora; species Sophora flavescens. The sequence continues at coordinate 219,391,561 of CM061065.1, forward strand.
TCAAGTAATTCCTCATAGTCAGGATGTACCTCATCGTCTGAGTCTGAGTCAGTGTTGGCCATCAAACTGAGATTGGCTTCTAACTCTGTTTCTTCATCAGAAGATGTTGACTCCAGATCCTCCCAAGTAGCCATCATTCCTTTTTTATTTTTCTTGAAGAATTTCTTAAAAGGGGCCTTCTTGAGTTGAGGACATTCAGCCTTGATGTGACCAGGCTTATTGCATTCATAGCAAACAATTGAACTTTTGTCTGTTGAGGTGGATTTTTTGAAGTTCTTGTCCTTGTTGAACTTTCTGAATGGCTTATCCCTCTTGAACTTATTTTTATATAGGAGAAGCTTTATCTTCCTGGTCAGGAGAGACAATTCTTCATCAGTCTCAGAATCCTCGTGTTCAGGCAGGTCAGCATCACTGGATGACTCATCTGCCTTTAGAGCCTTGGAAACTTTTGCTGACTTTTGATCAGTTTCAGAGCAATGGACTTGCCCTTCTTTGGTGCAACTTCATCTCCAAGTTCTTGCTCATGAACAGTGAGTGTTCCAAGTTCATCCATAGTCAAGGTAGTGAGATCCTTGGCTTGAGAGATAGCAGTGACCAAAGGTCTCCACTGTTTAGGTAGACTTCTCAGAATCTTTCCAACCTTCTCAGCATTGGTATAGACTTTTCCAAGAGATTTTAAACTATTGACTATAGTTTGAAATCTTCCTATCATTTGAGCAACAGATTCTCCTTCCTCCATGACAAATAGTTCATACTTTCTGACAAGTATGACAATCTTTGACTCTTTGACTTTGGTTGTTCCTTCATGTGTGATAGCTAAAGTGTTCCATATTTCTTTGGTAGAGTCACAAGCTCATACCTTCTCAAACTCCTCAGGACTGAGAGCACAGATGATGTTATATCTAGCTTTGTGGTTCAGCTCCCATTTTGTCTTTTCTGCAGTAGTCCACCGAGCTTTTTGTTTGTCAGTGTTATCATCATTCTTAGGAATGAATGGACCATCTGTAATGACATCCCAAAGATCAGAGTTTGTTGATAGAATGAACCATTGAAATCTATCCTTCCAATAGTTGTAGTTTCCTCCATTGAAGAAAGGAGGTCTGGTTAGGGAAGCTCCTCCAGTCTGATGACTTCCACTTGAACTAGCTCCAGCAGTCATGTGTATTCTTCAGGATCTTTTACCTCAACACTGTTAGATGCTCAACCCAGAGGCTGAGCTCTGATACCAACTGAAATAGACAACTATAAACAAGAGAATGGGGGTTGGATTGTGTTTATCAGAATTTAAACAAAGTTGAAATCTTTTCGCATACAGAAGCTTAGTTTAGACGAGCGGAAAGACACGGGATAGACGGGTGACTCGTCTGATGAAATTTTAACAATGACTTTGACAAATACACCACTTGATAGACGTATAAGAAAACTAAAGCAACTAAAGAGTTTAAAGAGAGAGAGATAGACACAGATATTTATCCTGGTTCACTCTTCAAAGCAAAGAGTTACGTCCAGTCCTTAGCAGCACCAAGATTTATCCACTATAACTGATCAGGTTACAGACTCAAGTATTCTTTGCACGCCTAGCCTCTTCAGGCTCAAAGACAAGTATTCTTTGCTTCAGGCTCAAGACAAGTATTCTTTGCACACTTAGCCTCTTCACGCTCACTCAGGTTTGTTTGAGAGATTTGGTTTGTAATAAATACAACTTCACACAGACAGAAATTTCATTAACACTCGGAGTGGTTTAAATGTAAAGTTTAGGAAAGTCTGCGTAATAACTTCAAATTATTGAAGAATACAACATGAAAGAATGAAGATATTAATGCGCGGAGTGATAGCTCTTTAATGCTATGTGTATTCTCTATACTTCATCTTCAATGACTTCTATATTTATAGCCTTCAAGCATTTAGGATTCGTTAGAGACATTCCCTCAAATGTTGGCTTCAAGGAGAACTTCATTAAATGCAGTAGAGTCATTCTGGGCTGCCATTAATGCAATAGGAACGTTGGTTGTACTCTAACATGAAGGATCATGGCTTTATGCATCGTGATACAGCCAAATCAGAGTTGTGCAGAGAGCTTTTTGTACTTTGCTGAGTACAATTCCCTTTTCGTGTAAGGACCAGAGGTACTAGGGAATAAAGCATGTTGGAAGCAATCTTTAACCGGTCTTTGGTTCTGATAACAGAATCTCTTTTCTTGATTCTGGTTCTTGAAATAAGATTCTGATAATTCTTATAGAATTTGCGTTCATAAAATAAGCGTGTCCATCTTGAAAATAACCGCATCCATCTAGCCATTTAAGATTTTACATTCGGACGGGCTAGTAGATGAGCTCTATATGCCATGTCATTGGACGGATACTCTCATTAAGGTTTTAGCAAGTCCAAACAACGTAATCCTAGTAGACGAGCTCCATATGTCACTTTAGTGGACGAGCGCTTCTGTTACTATAGTGGACAAGCACTTCTGTCACTTTAGTGGACGAGCGCTTGTATCACTTTAGTGGACGCCCACTTTTATCACTTATGTTGGACGAGCGCTTCTATTACTTCAGTGTTGGACGTGGGCTTCTATTACTTCAGTAGACGAGCGCCTCTATTACTTTAGTAGACGAGCGCCTAGATGATTTTTACAGTTTTAATATCTGCACACTAGACTGACAGGTTAGCAACCAATATGAAGGTTAATTAAATCATTAACCAATGTTTAGTTCTCATCAAAACTTAGGGAAATGCACATCAGACATTTAGAGACTTAACAACTATGTATAATAAAGGATATGCGAGAAAGAATAATAAATGGACGAAAATTCAAGAAGAATTTAAACCTCGATACGATAATACTAATGCGGGAAATATATTAAATCTTGATTGTACAAGAAATAAAGAAGAACTACTTTTGAAGTGGACTAATAAAATGATATTAATAGTTTTAACAGATGATAGATTTAGAAAACTAGACTTTATAGAAACCAAGAATTTTGTAACATTTAAAACATCATGAAATGTACAAAAGTTTTTAATAGGAATTAAAGATGAAGATTGGATTCAATATGGAAGAATGGTCGATAGCAACATGGAATATGTTAAACTAGTTATGACATTAATTCATCAAGAATTTTTAGGATATAATATGATGGAACAAAAAGAAAAAGCAAATAAAACTTTACTTGAAAATGCTAAATCATATTTAAATAGAATGCAATTTGCGATATATGCCAAATTGAAAGTTTTATCTGTGAATACCAAAAATACTATTATCTATTGAATGAAGCGTCTAAAGAAATATATAAATATATTTTTATAGACAAACTATCATATCCACTTAACTCGAAAATAATAGATTATGGGAGTCAAAACCAGATGAAACAGCAAATACTTTAGGAGTTATTCAACTCTTATACAAAGAATTAAGAGAACAATGTTTAGCTAGAGAAATAATAAGGCAATTAAACAGAGGAAGTACTGTCATTTGTTGTAACATTCCAGAAATAGAGAAATCGAGGAAATATGGTTGTGATAAAATAATAAGAAGAAAAATAAAATACTATAAAAAACCAAATTTATGAAGAACTTGTCCCAGAAAGAAAACCTACTATAAAAACAATAAGAAAAAATATTTTAGAAGAAAGAAATCAAAACCAAGAAAATATTGACCAAAGGGTAAGAAGAAATGTGTATGTTGGATATGTAATGTTGAAGGTCATTATGCAAATGAATATCCTCAACGAAAAGAAAAAGATTTTAAAGAAAAATCAAAATTAATAAACCAAGTATTCAAAATGTATGAACTAGAACCTTTGGAAGAAGAACTAAGTGATTCCGAAGCAAGTATATATGAATATGAAGAAGATGAATTATCTTCAGGAAAAACAGAATCCGAATAATTCTTATATAAAAATACTAGTAGAAAAAAGTAATAAAGAAACAGAAGCTTATATAGATACTGGAGGAAGCATTTGTCTAGCGACATAAGCACTTTTTGATAAATTGGAAAAATTAGAAAAACCACTAAAAATACAAATAGCAGATGGATCAATACATCCAATATATCGGATAGCAAAAAGATTTACGTTTGTTATACAGGAAAAATTATTTATAGTACCTACACTATACAAGCAAGAGACATGAATAGATGTAATTATTGGAAATCATTTCTTAAGGTTATATGCACCGTTTTGTCAATACCTAGATTATATAACATTAAAAACACCATATATTTACCAAAAACAACATAGAGAGATTATAAAAATTCCAATTACTCATTTTTCTAAATGTACTTATTCTCAATTATCAGAGTTTCGCAAAATGAACCGTGGTGAGATAATTAGTGAAATTTGTACAAAAATTCATCATGTATTAATGAATTTAGAACCAAATAGTACTTTTCCAGCCCATATAGAAGAACTTTTAGATAAGGTATGTAGTGAAAATCATTTAGATCCAAAAATTAATAATAAAAATACTGAATTAATCGAGTTAAAATTAAAAGATCCAACAAAAGAAGTAAAATGTAAACCCGTGATTTACACAAAACAAGATAGAGATGAATTTGTAAACAATATTGGAGAAATGTGTAAAAAATGACTAATTAGACCATCAAAAAGTAAGCATTCAACACCAGTTTTTTATGTAGGAACCATAATGAAATTAAAAGAGAAAAAAGAAGGATGATAATTAATTATAAACAGATAAATGAAGCCATGGAAGGAGATGCATATTTTATTCCAGGAAAAGACTTAATTATTGAAAGAATTAGAAATATGAATTGGTTTAGTACCTTTGATTGTAAATCAGGTTTTTACCAAATTAGATTAACTGAAGAATCTAAAGCACTAACAGTATTCAGTTGTCCTCAAGGTCAATATGAATGGAATGTATTAGCAATAAGAATGAAGCAATCACCAGGAATCTTTCAACGAAGAATGGATTCCATACTCAAAGAATTTAAAGACTTTTGTCTTATTTATATTGATGATATATTAGTCTTCACCACACTAGTGCAGAAAAGGGATTCCACATCGGTTATTTTTGGCTTTTCACATCAGTTTTCAAACTGATGTTGAAATGACCGACGTGGTTTATTGCCACTTTTCACATCGGTTATAAAACCGATGTTAATAGTATATTTTTAACAGCGGTTTTGTCTCTAACTGATGTGGAAAATTAATTTGTCAATTGGTAACCTATTTGAAATTTCCCTTTCCACATCGGTTTTAATAAAAACCGATGTGAAAATTTCACTTTCCACATCGGTTTTAATGAGAACCGATGTGTGAATTAAAATTTCCACATCGGTTTTTATTAAAACCGATGTGGAAAGTCTCATTTTTTTTTTATTCTGTTAGTTACATTTCTATCATTCATTTCTCCTGTTTCAGTAATGCAGATCAATACCAGAATAACATACTATAAATATTCTCAACACAATCACTTTTGTACGACAAAAACACAACTAATATATACTGAATTTATTACGAACAATACATATGTACATTCAATTACATTCAGACAACAAAGATAATTAGAAACCAAAAAGCTACATGATATATTATAGATTTCATATCAAAATACATATGATCAGTCAAAAGTACACTATAGCTAGTACATGATAAGTTTTTAAGCTAACTACATATATACAAACTATGGTTGGTACACTTCAAGAAAGAAAGTTGCCCAACGCCTCTTTATGTTGATGATGTCGAATCGAGATAATGGAGTTGGATTGTTGAATATCTGCAAGTTTAATTGGACAAAAGATTATATCTTTTAAGTAATAAACTAACATAAAACATATAACGAATCTATAACTATTACTTCTAATTGTGTCAATTAACATTTACCTCGTGCCATCTTTCAGTGATCCTGGAGGAGATAATTTCCAACATCCACTGCATCACATAGTAGCCACATTCCCATGATCCACGTTGTATACGTGACTACGTACAAATGAAACCGAATTAGAATATGAGCAATTAAATAGAAATCAATAATTATACCCACTGCATTTGATGCATTTGAACTAATAAATATCTTACGCTAGGAATAATCCATCTGATAGCCTGAGTACGCCTTTCACCACGCAACATGTGGTTTGCAATAATAGACCTATAATGACAAAAATATTAATTAAAGTATATCTAATAGATTCAGATAATTAAAACAAATGCATTACTGATTATAAAGTATTTTAATGCTTACGTTTCGATGATCGTCTTCAGTGCATTCGCCGGCTTATTTCCCAATGAGCAGAAGAAGACCACGACGTTCATCCTAGGGTACAAGATCAATAGTTGCCAATGCTGGATGTATTTGGGGAACAGTTAGTGACTAAGTCATATATAGTTATACTTAAATAACCGGTACTTACTTATTGAGATAAGGCGCAAGGTAGATTTGATTATCGTCTCGTGCAAGTATATCACGTATGGTGGTGACCGGGTCTTCTGTTGCTAGGAGAACATCACCCTGAATGAATATGGAGTCAATGAACCCATAAAGGGCGAGGTTACCCTGATCAACTAACATACGATGCAGATACCTAATATATTGGAAAAACATGTTAATTATCATAGTATGTAAAAATTAATTACTTAACTTATGAATAAAATGTACTTACGTGCACCATAACGATATGTGTGCAGAACTAGCCATTTCTTTATTGAGTACCATCTCCATAAGTTCCTTCTTTGGGATATACAGTTCATCACCTGGACTGGCATCATGTTCCAACTTTACCAAGGCTGCTTCATTCTCCATGGTGACAACCTGTAAAGCCAGAACTTTAAAAACATCACCATGGTCAGGTGCCCCTTTGTCGATCCCCTAAACAACATAGATATATATTAGTAATCACGAATAATTAAGTTATTTAATTCGTAATTAACTAAATGGTCAAATGAATACCTTGGCAGGAGCAGACATCTCTGGTCTTCCTGGATCCGACCTTTTAGGTGTAATATCATTTCCAACATCCTATAACGAATAAAAATAATGCATTATATTTAAACAATAATAAATTATTTCAACTATGAATATAGAAAAACACAACTAACTGAATACCTAGAATGCAACAAGAAAGCTGACCAATCTTCTTGGCCAGAGGATGAAGTTACCGGGGGCCTGACCCACTGTTTGAACCTCCTCGGTGGGCACAGGGACTCGAGCATCAGCATCTCGAATAATCTCAACAACGACCCTCAACTGATCATCCGGTAATAAATGATGGTGTATGTTATTACCTAAGTTATTATGTGCCTTCCCCAATGCCACTAAGCGGCAATGATGATGATCATCAACATACAGCTCACACCTATCAGGGTCGTCATCATCATCATCATCATCATCACCATCATCATCATTTTCAGGCTGATGAGGAGGATCACATGAGCCCTTAGTGCTCACATGGACAGAGGGTTGGACAGAGGGTTGGACACTGGCTGTCATCTGCTGGGACATAGAAGTCAATATTGCCATCTGTTGGGCAAACTGCTCCGCCATCTCCTGTCGAAGCTCAGCTGCAATATCATGTTTTAGCCATACTCTATCTGCATCAACATCCCTGTGGCATTGGTGTGAAGATGAACCATGGTATTGGCGAATGCCGACGCCCCATCCAACACCAATGACACGGCCGGGTGGTGCGGTTTACTGGGTGGCACTAGACTAAGATATCCTCGCGTCCTCTAGGAACAAAGGTTCCTTGGGTTACCTGCTCGTCCAAGGCATCCTATCACATAAAATATCAGGTCACATTACAATTCGGTAACAATCTTAAAATGACAATTACAATTCAAACTATACTTACAATCTTCTCAGCTACTTGGCGGGCCTCCTCAGATGTATATTGTCCCATTTTTATTTGTCGGGCCCTCTTCCATTTACGATGGCTTGGGGGTGGAGGTGGATTAACAACCTCTGGACGATTTTCAGCATTAGGATCCGCCTGAGATGCTGCTTCCTGACATGCTTTCTTTTCCTCTTCAACCATTATCTGACCAAGCTTTTTATATCCCCCACGAGACATGACATGGGGGTAGACATTCTTGCTTTGGTTTTTCTGCCCTTTTTTCCTCTTCTCCTGTTATAAATAGAAGACAATTAAATTACATAAGTAAATAAAATTAATGAAATTACATAAATTTAGAGACAAATCAAATAAGTTAACCTGAAAGCTGGGATCATGTCGGCTCTGAACAAAGCGATCCCACGTCGCCTGGTCAAGAAACGGGTACACCTCAAGTGGGTTCTTTTTACATTTGGGATTTAATACATAGTTTCTGCCCAGGTCGGCCTTAACCCCCCCCCCCCCCCCCCCCCAACGCTCACCAGCATACTTTAGCAAACGCTTCTTCATAACATACGTATCCGGTATGTCAAAGGTCAGCTACATTAAGACCAAAAGAATCAACGAATTACTGTATGATATTATTAAGATAAAAATAAAGTAGATACAGACAAACACAGGACGTAAAAGTATAGATACCAGAATACTCTCCCATATCTGATCCTTCACGTCCGCCGGTACATCTTTCCAAATATCAATGAGTATACTAGGCCTGGTCCTAGCAAGGCTCGCCACAAAACTGTTAAATTGCTCTGCCATTGGCCCAATAGGATTGCGGTTATTATCAAAGTCTATTCTTATCCTTTGATTTGAACCACGGTTGGCAGTCAAATTCCTCATTCGTGTGGCATGTCTACCCTTTCTACCGATGAGCGGGGTCTCCCAGCCATTTGCATGAAGGAGGGATATCCTCACGATCAGCCATGTATACCTGTTTAAACAAAAAAAAAACTTGTTAGTATGTCAGGATAAATATCAAACATAACTTATAAATATCGATCAACGTACGTAAATATAACTTATAAATATCAACGTAAACATATAATATGCCTTTAAACATAACTCAAACTAAACTTTATGGTCAATTAGTAAAGTTCTCCCATAACCCTTCTTGGTGATCATTACGAGTAGCATGTACATCATCCACTTCATTTTCCTCATTGAAATTAAGCACTCGTGTTGAGAAAGAAGGAGTATCAGAAATATCAAGAGTTGAATCGTGATTTCCCTCACTACCATTATACATGTTTTTTCCCTGGAGAACCACTGACCACCTTTTATTAGAAGGATCACGGATATAAAACACTTGTTTTTCTTGGGATGCCATGATGAAAGGCTCCTCTTTATTACCTACCTTATTAAGGTTCACCAATTTGAATCCTAACTCATCGGTTTGCACACCATTGTTACTGTCGACCCACTGACATTTAAAAACAGGTACTCAAAACTTCGTGTAATCAACCTCCCATATCTCTTCAATGATTCCAAAGTATGAAACGGATGCCATAACAGGGTTTTTATCTTTCGAACTAGAGAAATGCATGGACTCGGTGACGACCATAACCCCACTGTTTTGCATAGTACTTTTGTCATCCTGGGACTTTGTATAGAAGTAAAACTTATTGATATCGTACCCACTCCAGCATATGACATCAAAGTTAGGCCCCTGTGCTAGCCATTTTAATGTATCAGAAGCAATACCATCCTTTGCAATTTTTTCTTTAAACCAGTTCAAGAAAGTCTTGTTATGCTTGTTCAAACACCATTTTTCATTCATTCTAGGGTAAGTTTCATTGATGATGCTTTTATGCTCACATAAGTATGGTTCAACCTCATCAGTGTTATTCAATATATACAAATGTGCTTGAAGCACTTCCTCCCGATCCATTCTCTTAACAGTGATACCTTGATAAGTCTCTGGTTCATCTAGTTTTATGGCTAGTATGACCAGGGTTTTGTGCAAATAATATCCTACTTTCACCCAAATTAGATTAGATTGTCCTCAAGCAAGGTTTTGAGTCGTTTGCGTAGTTTTAGGTTAATTTAGCTAGTTTTGAATAAAATAAAGCTTATGGCTATTTTGTTGTTTCAGGATAATAAGAAGAGCAAGTAAGGAAGTGTATCTGAAGCAGAGGCTATCACGCCCAGGCCGTGACACTGGTCACGGCCGTGATGAGAAGATCATGAAAAGTCAGAAGCGATCACGGCCCAGCCGTGATACACATCACGGGCGTGATAAAGAAATTCAAAAAGTCAGAAAGGATCACGGCCTGGCCGTGATGAAGGTCACGGCCGTGACAAGAGAGAAACCAAAAGTCAGAATGTATCACGGCCTGCCCGTGATAGACATCACGGCCGTAACGTACCAAAATGCGAAAGGTCACCCTTGGCAGAGACGATCACGGCCTGGCCGTGACAGCCATCACGGCCGTGATGCGCAACCTCTTATAAAAGCAGAAACGCTGCAGACAGAAAGGCATCCAGTTTTTCACTACTTTACATTACACTTTTGAGTTTTCCTTCTGTCTGTAATGGAGAACTAAAGTCCTAGGATTAGTCTACTGCTTGAGGATCCTATATACTTGAGGTTATGTAATCCCTATTTCAATTGCTTTTCCCTTTTCAATACCATACTTTGTATTTCTGTTTGCTTAATCCAGGAGTATACTGTATTGTATTGATTTATCTCTGGTGATATCATGTTCCTATAATTAATCGCATCTGCTTAATTTGCGTGTGTACATTTCGTGTTCGCTTAGTTCACGAAGGGCTTAATCCCGTTTGCTTAATTCGGGAATAGGGACATGTATCTGTGATAGTAGTTTCGCTTGTAAATTACTATTACAACCGGAAGGGGACAAGAATCTGCTTAGGGCTTGGGATTACATTAACCAGGGATAGTTGGGAATTCTTGACAGTAGATTAATCGTTGTTTGATAATTGATAATCCCCTTTCAACTGCCTTGTTTTGATTACTGTTTTGTTTGTTTCTTAATTGCATTCCAATCCAAACCCCCCCCAAAAACTTATTTTTGTGAAAAGTAATATTCTCAGAGTCCTTAGAGACGACATCCGAGTTGTCGCACTATACTATACTTTTAAACCCGCTCAACCTTTTTGGCGCGTGCGCGACAGCGCGACCAAAAATTGGCGCCGTTGCCGGGGACTTCTGAGTTGTTATTTTTCTCAATTTGTTTTTATTTTCTTTTCTTTTCTTTCTTTTATTTTCTGTCTGTTTTGAATTGGTCTGGCTACTAGGTCTCATTGCCCTGAACTGTGTGATTTTGACCCGGAAATTGAAAGAACATTGCACACACTCCGTAGGGAATTTCGGGCTAGCACTAGTAGTAATTCCAATTTTAAAACTGCTTTTGAAAACATGGGAGACCAGAGGACATTAAGGCAGCTTGCTGCCCCTGATGTCAACTATAATGGGTTATGTATTTCTTATCCTGGTGCTGACACCCCTTTTGAACTAAAATCTGGTTTTATTCACCTGTTGCCCAAGTTTAATGGTCTTGCCGGTGAGGATCCTCACAAGCACTTGAAAGAATTCCAAGTTGTATGCTCCACAACCTCGAGAGAGCGGAGGAGTCACCGAGGACAAGATCAAGTCAAGGCTTTTCCATTTTCACTCCAAGGAGCTGCAAAGGATTGGCTATTGTACCTTGAGCCTAACTCCATCACAACTTGGAATGATCTGAAGAGAGTGTTTCTAGAAAGGTATTTTCCTGCTTCAAGAGCTGCTTCAATAAGGAAAGAGATATGTGGCATAAGGCAAGGGAACGAGTCACTAGCTGAATACTGGGAAAGGTTCAAACATTTGGTCTCTAGCTGCCCCCAGCATCAAATTTCTGAACAACTCCTGGTCCAATACTTTTATGAAGGATTGTTGCCTATGGATAGGAATCGTTGGATGTTTTGCTAGTGGGGAGCATTAGTTGATAAGACCCCAGCTGCTGCTAAGCAACTTATTGAGAATATGTCATTGAATTCCCAGCAGTTCTCTACAAGAAGAAATTCAGTTGAGCCAAGAGGCGTGCATGAGATTCATAGTTCATCTTCTAACCAGGCCGCCCTTGAGAATAGATTGGATGAGCTGACCTCCTTTGTGAGACAATTGGCAATAGACAAGGTTCAGCCGGCAAAGTTATGTAGCATGTGCAATGCACCTGAGCATCCTTTTGATCCATGCCCAATCCAGAGAGAAGAATTTGTCAGTGAAGTACCTCAGGCTTACGCAGTGAACCCCTATAATCAAGGAGGCGGTCAGAATCGGTACAGCATTCCAGACCTCTCTACTAATAGGTACCATCCTAGCTGGAGAAATCACCCTAATCTGCGGTATGGGAATTCTTCCCAACAACAGCCGATGGCACCTCAGAATCATCCTCCAGTGACTACATCTGCACCTTCTGGACCATCATTAGAAGACTTGGTAAAGCAAATGGCTGCATCTAGTGTACGATTTCAGGAGAGGACGGATGCTAGTATTCAAGATTTGAGGACTCGGATTGGACGAGTTGGCCACATCCATGAATAGCATACAACAAGGTCAAGGGACAAACCAGCTGCCTGCGCATGACCCGGTGATAAATCCTAATGCCTCCAACCCTAATGTGAGTGTCATCTCTCCGAGATCCGGAAAGGTTGTTGAGGCCACTTGGAAAGGATGAAGAAATTGTTAAGGCTACTCCCGAGCCTACTGATGAGGCTACTCCCGAGCTAGGTGGTTGAAGTTGAAAGCGAGAGAGTATATAGACCACCCATTCCATTCCCACACAGAATTCAGAAAAATTTGAAGATGGGTGGTGAGAATAAAGAGAAGGAGATTCTTGATGTTTTGAGAAAAGTAGTCGTTAACATCCCACTTGTTGGATGTGATCAAGCAAGTACCCGGATATGCTAAATTTCCGAAGGACCTATGCACTAACAAGAGGAAGATGAAGACTAATGAGAGGGTTGACTTGGGAATGAATGTCTCGGCGCTTATCCAGTCAAAGATAGAGAGAGTTGCTTCTATAGGCCCTAATCAAGCATCTTGCCACAAAAGTGCAAGGATCCAGGCACCTTCACTATCCCATGCACTATTGGGGATAAGAAGTTTGAGAACTGCATGCTGGACTTGGGAGCATCAATCAATGTCATGCCTACCTCCATCTTTAATAACCTTGATGCGGGGCCATTGCAGATATCTGTGTCTTACCATTCGGTTGGCTAACAGGACCGAGGTGTCCGACCCATGGGGATGGTAGAGGATGTCCTAGTGCAAGTTGATGATTTGATATTCCCTACGAGACTTCTATATCCTAGATATGGCGGGGAGAGACTCGATCCAAGTAGATCACCCATAATCTTGGGGAGACCATTCATGATGACATCCAAGACCAAGATAGATGTTTATGATGGGACGATGTCGATGGAGTTTGGTGGTATCGTGGCCAAATTCAAGATTTTTGATGCTATGAAGCACCCAGAGAGGAGCACTCTGTATTCCATGTAGAGTTCTTTGTCCTGAGCTCATTGAGGACACTCATGATGACCTTATTTCCGATTTTCCTGTTATTTCTGGTTTTGATGATGTATATACTTGTACTAACCGCACTAACACTAACCCATGTTCTGTTTGTTACGAGTTTTTGGATTTAACCTTGCGGGGTGAGGATGATAGTGAAAGTGATAATGAGAGTGAAGCTGTTTACTTAGCAAAAGTCCTTGACCCTATGGCTGCTCCCAATGCTCCATCTGTTGAGCAGCCGCCTCCTTTGGAACTCAAACCACTTCCTGAGAACTTAAAGTATGCCTACTTGGGGAGGGATGCAACATTGCAGTCATCATTTCCTCCGGCCTCAACTCCGATCGGGAAGACAAGCTTTTAGAAGTTTCGAGGAAGAACAAGAAGGCCATTGGGTGGACATTGGCCGATATTCCAGAATTAGCCCCTCCGGATGCATGCACAGAATTTTTCTTGGAGGATGGGGCTAAGCTTGATCAGGACAGCCCAAAGGCGACTTAACCCACTGATTCTGGATGTGGTAAAGAAAGAGGTGACCAAGCTTCTACAGGCAGTATTATTTATCCCATTTCTGATAGTTCTTGGGTAAGTCCGGTTCAAGTTGTACCAAAGAAATCTGGTTTGACAGTAGTTAGGAATGAGAATAATGAACTTGTGCCTACTAGAGTCCAGAATAGCTGGAGAGTTTGTATAGACTATAGGAAGCTGAACCAGGCCACCCGTAAGGATCATTTTCCTTTGCCGTTCATAGATCAGATGCTAGATCGGCTGGCTGGTCAGTCCCATTATTGTTTTCTAGATGGCTTTTCCGGGTATTTCCAGATTCATATTGCCCCTGAGGATCAGGAAAAGACCACCTTCACGTGCCCCCTTCTAAGACGTTTGCTTATAGGAGGATGCCATTTGGCCTCTGTAATGCTCCTGGCACCTTTCAAAGATGCATGCTTAGTATTTTCTCTGATTTTATTGAAAACTGCATAGAGGTGTTTATGGATGATTTTACTGTGTATGGCTCCTCTTTTGATGCTTGTTTGCATAGTCTAGATCTAGTTCTTCAGAGATGCATTGATACCGATTTGATTCTCGAATTATGAGAAATGTCATTTCATGGTAGAACAGGGGATAGTATTGGGTCATGTAATTTCCAAAGAGGGTATTTCGTGGATCCTGCAAAAATAAATGTAATTGCTTCATTGCCTTACCCATCTTGCGTGACGCGAGATACGTTCCTTTCTTGGACATGCAGGTTTCTACACAGCGCTTTATAAAGGATTTCAGCAAGATAGCACTACCTTCATCAAATCTGCTGAAAAATGATGCCCTGTTCAGTTTGATGAAAAGTGCAAAAAGTCATTTGACCATCCTGAAGAAGGCGTTGACTTCTACCCCGTAATCCAGCCCCCTGACTGGACACTACCTTTTGACCTGATGTGTGATGCCTCAAATTTTTTTGTGGGGGCAGTTCGGCACAAAGGGTGGGCAAGGTTGCCCATGTAATTCACTATGCTTCTAGGACCCTAGATGCCGCATGAGCAAATTACACAACCACCGAGAAAGAGCTGCTAGCTATTGTATTTGCACTTGACAAGTTTAGGTCTTATTTGCTAGGTTCTAGGGTAACTGTTTTTTTTACCGACCATGCAGCTTTGAAATATCTCTTTGAAGAAGCGAAGCTAAGCCAAGAGCGATCGGTGGATGCTTTTGCTTGGGAATTCAATGTTGAGATAAAGGATAAAAGTGGAGCTGAAAATTTGGTGGCAGATCATTTGAGTAGGATAGCAAGGGATGAGGATACATTTCCCATCCAAGATGATTTCCCGATGAGAGATTGTTACACATGTATGGGGTAACCCCTGGTTTCTTCGACATTGTAAATTTTCTAGTTGCTGGTGTTGTTCCTGCAGGTACAAGTAGACAGAAGTTCCACAAGCTGAAGAGCGATGCAAAGTATTATGTGTGGGATGACCCCTATTTGTGGAAGTTTTGCAGTGACCAAGTCTTTCGGAGGTGTGTACCCGATCATGAGACGGAGTCCATCCTGCATTTCTCACATGCATCTCCAGTTGGAGGACACTTTGGACCTCAAAGGACAGCAAGAAAAGTCCTGGACTCCGGGTTTTAGTGGCCCACACTTTTTAGGGATTCATATGAGGTATATAAGAGTTGTAAAGAATGTCAAATAACAGGCCCGTCAATCACTCGTAGGAGTGAGATGCCCCAGCAGCCAATGCTTTATTGTGAGGTCTTTGATGTGTGGGGGATGGACTTCATGGGTCCCTTCCCTCCTTCTTTTGGTTTTGTATATATTTTGTTAGCTGTAGATTATGTTTCAAAGTGGGTGGAAGCAATCCCCACTAGGACTAACGATGCTCAGATTGTTTCAAAATTTGTTAGGTCCAACATCTTTTGCAGGTTTGGCATACCCAAGGCCATCATCAGTGACCAGGGCACACATTTTTGCAATGAGAACCTTGGAGGCCTTACTCGAGAAAATATGGGGTTGTACATAGAGTGTCTCTCGCTTACCATCCCCGGACCAATGGCCAGGAGAAGTATCCAACAGGAGATTAAGCAAATCCTAGAGAAGATGGTACAGCCAAACAAAGAAGGGAATGGAGCCGCCGTCACGGAAGGCACCTTTGTGGGCCCAGAGGACTGCTTTTAAGACACCTATAGGGATGTCCCCCTTCCGGCTAGTTTTTGGCAAGGCATGCCACCTACCGGTGGAGGTTGAGCATAGAGCATCTTTGGGCGGTAAAGTGTTGTAATATGGATATGAATAAATCCGGTGTTGAAAGAAAGCTGCGGTTGCAGCAACTTGAGAGCTTAGGCTTGAAGCCTATGAGAGCTCCAAGATTTATAAAGAAAAGACAAAAAAATTTCATGATAGAATGATAGTTAGGAAGGAATTTTTGTGGGTCGAAAAGTCTTATTGTTTAATTCCCTTTGAGATTGATGGCTGGGAAGCTTAGGTCTAAATGGGATGGCCCTTTTGTTGTGACTAATGTGTTTCCTTATGGTGCAGTGGAAATTCAAAGTACAGGTACACATAAGACTTTCAAGGTTAACGGGCAAAGGTTGAAGCCATTCCATGGTGTGGATCTTTGCTGACCTGCGGATGCTAATGTTGAGGAGCTATCTTTGGATGCTCCAACCTACACTGATGCTTGATCAGGGAGTTTCTTTTCCTTTCCCTCACTCTGATTGTATAATTTTGTTGTTCATTGAGGACAATGCCTGTTTTAAGTGTGGGGGAGGGAACTAGTTGTAGTTTTTCTTTTCTTTGAATAAAGCTCCTGAATAATTTGAGAAGCTCAGGAGCATTTGTGTGTTAAGTTTTTAGTTGGCAAGTTTGCTAGATTTTGATTGATGTTGCACAGATTGCTTGCATGATTGATAAGTGATGATTCCCCCTAGGCTGAAAAAAAAAATTTTTGTGATTCCCATGTGAAATTGAAAACTGAACTTTGGGATTTTTGTTATGATAGCATGATGAATGATAAGTTTGGGGTGATAGGAAGCACACACTAGGGATAGTATCTCTTTCAAACAATTTGCATGAATGTCCAGGTGAGGTTTTTGAGCCTCCAACATGTTTTAAAATGTGTGAAAATCACTTTCAAGTTGCACTTCCCTGGATTTGATTGAATCTCTTTTTGGCTTGCATGATTATATGTGAGTAGCAAATGATTTAGGCAGTTTCTTTGTAAATAGTTACTTGGCCTGAATAAACTAATTCCTTTTGCATGTTCCCTAGTTAGCCCTTTTGAGCCTATTAGCCCATTAGTTCTTGATAACCTAATGTTATAAGCCCAAAAATCTGGAAAACCATGTTAACCCGATCTTAGGATTAGGAGAGCATGTAATCTTAGAATGGGTGCAAGAACTAAAGTTTGGGGTGGCTGCAAGGTGTAATATGTTTTTGGGATTGAAAAAAAAAAAAAAAAAAAAAAAAAGTTGGAGCCAAGGGCTTTTGAAAAAAAAAAAAGTGTACAAGTGCATATAAAAAAAAAATAATTTATAAAAAAAAACAAGAGTGCCAAAAAGAAATAAAGAGAGCTGTAGCCACCCAGAAGTGTAAAGAAAAAAATAAAGAAAGGAGCTTGAGTGAACTTCTATGTGTAAATATAGTTCATGCTCTCTTAGTTCCTAGGGTCTTCAGCTTAGTTCCTTTTGTATATCCTACCCTTAGCCAGGCCCCATTACAACCCAATAAAGACCTTCTGATGTTGCTTGCTTGTTTTCTGTGGGAGCCATTTTGAGATGAAAAGCAAATTTATGGGAAGTGTGCTTGAGAAGTGAAACTGAGTGCAAGTTGTTAGCCAAACATAAACTGAGTGACTGAGTGAACAAATAATGCCCTTGTGAGGAAGGCAGTTGTTTGGATTTGGTGATCTCCCTCTTGTGTGTGACTTAGATCCCCTGCTTAGATTTCTGATTGTTTTCATGATGAAACTCTCAAATGTTTAGAATAAATGAATATGGGGATTGCTCTGTTTGAAAAGGGGCAAACAATGAAGAAAAACTGTTTTGATGTATTGCTTGAATGTGTGCAATGTTGATTGAATCTTTTGAGCTTGCCAGGTCTTGAGTCTTTTTGATTTTTTTTTTTTGAGTCTTAGTTTGCTTGGGGACAAGCAAAGTTTAAGTTTGGGGTATTTTGATAAGTCTCTGGTTCATCTAGTTTTATGGCTAGTATGACCAGGGTTTTGTGCAAATAATATCCTACTTTCACCCAAATTAGATTAGATTGTCCTCAAGCAAGGTTTTGAGTCGTTTGCGTAGTTTTAGGTTAATTTAGCTAGTTTTGAATAAAATAAAGCTTATGGCTATTTTGTTGTTTCAGGATAATAAGAAGAGCAAGTAAGGAAGTGTATCTGAAGCAGAGGCTATCACGCCCAGGCCGTGACACTGGTCACGGCCGTGATGAGAAGATCATGAAAAGTCAGAAGCGATGACGGCCCGGTAGTGATACACATCACAGGCGTGATAAAGAAATGCAAAAAGTCGAAAGGATCACGGCCTGGCTGCGTGATGAAGGTCACGGCCGTGACAAGAGAGAAACCAAAAGTCAGAATGTATCACGGCCTGCCCGTGATAGACATCACGGCCGTAACGCACCAAAATGCGAAAGGTCACCCTTGGGAGAGACGATCACGGTCTGGCCGTGACAGCCATCACGGCCGTGATGCGCAACCTCTTATAAAAAGCAAAGCGCTGCGCAGACAGAAAGGCATCCAGTTTTTCACTACTTTACATTACACTTTTGAGTTTTCCCTTCATGTCTGTAATGGAGAACTAAAGTCCTAGGATTAGTCTCTTGTTTGAGGATCCTATATACTTGAGGTTATGTAATCCCTATTTCAATTGCTTTTCCCTTTTCAATACCATACTTTGTATTTCTGTTTGCTTAATCCGGGAGTATCTTGTATTGTATTGATTTATCTCTGGTGATATCATGTTCCTATAATTAATCGCATCTGCTTAATTTGCGTGTGTACATTTCGTGTTCGCTTAGTTCACGAAGGGCTTAATCCCGTTTGCTTAATTCGGGAATAGGGACATGTATCTGTGATAGTAGTTTCGCTTGTAAATTACTATTACAACCGGAAGGGGACAAGAATCTGCTTAGGGCTTGGGATTACATTAACCGGGGATAGTTGGGAATTCTTTGAAGAGATTAATCGTTGTTTGATAATTGATAATCCCCTTTCAACTGCCTTGTTTTGATTACTGTTTTGTTTGTTTCTTAATTGCATTCCAATCCAAACCCCCCCCCCCCCCCAAAAACTTATTTTTGTGAAAAGTAATATTCTCAGAGTCCTTAGAGACGACATCCGAGTTGTCGCACTATACTATACTTTTAAACCCGCTCAACCTTTTTGGCGCGTGCGCGACAGCGCGACCATACCTCGTGTACCCTTACCATCATATCTTCCTTCGTGACGAGACTTCGGAAGCCCTACAGGTTCTGCTTCTGACATGTAGTCTGTATAAAACTCAATAGCTTCTTCTGCAACATACCTTTCAACAATAGATGCTTCGGGACGGTGTGGATTTTTCATATATCCTTTCAAGATCTTCATGTATCGCTCAACCGGGTACATCCACCTTAAATAAACGGGGCCGCACAATCTAATCTCCCTCACTAGATGAATAATTAAATGAACCATGTTGTCAAAAAATGAAGGTGGAAAATACATCTCCAATTGGCACAATATAATGGCTGCCTCATTTTCCAAGTCATCCAACTTTTTAGTGTCAATGACCTTGTTACATATAGCATTGAAGAATAAGCATAACCTAGTAATGGTATGTCTGACTTTTTTAGGCAATATGTCACGAATGGCCACCAGTAGTAGTTGTTGCATCAAGACATGACAATCATGAGACTTTAAGCCAACTAATTTGAGATCTTTCATTGAGACAAGTCTTTTGATATTTGAAGAGTAACCCTGTGACACTTTGACTCCCCGTAGACATTCACAGAAACTTCTTTTCTCTTTTTTTGATAAAGTATGACATGCTGGGAGCAAATAAGTCTTCTTATCCCCCACTTTAAGTGGAGCTAACTGCTCTCGTATACCCGTCGCAACTAGATCCAGACGAGCATTCACACCATCCTTTGTCTTGCCTTGAATGTTGATAAGTGTTCCGATTAAACTGACACACACATTTTTCTCCACAAGCATCACATCAATACAATGTTTTACATCAAGCTTGCACCAGTATGGAAGATCAAAGAAGATTGACCTATTCTTCCATATTTTCTTCTCGGTAGCCTTCTTCTGGGTCTTCCCATAGATAACATTAGTGTTGTTCACCTTTTCATAAACTTGCTCTCCAGTCAAGGCCACCGGAGCAATTTCATTCTCTGGAAGTCCATTGAAAGCTTTTCTCAATCTACGATAAGGATGATTACGTCGGAGAAATCTCCGATGCCCAAGGTAAACCGTCTTCCTTCCATGTTTCAGTTGATGGTAACATGTGCCTTCTTCACATATTGGACATGCTTTATGCCCCTTAACACTATACCCACACAAGTTCCCGTATGCTGGAAAGTCATTGATGGTGCAAAATAACATGGCACGCAATCTGAATGTCTCACGGAAATACCCGTCGATCACATCAACACCTTCATCCCACAACATTCTCAAGTCTTCAATCAAGGGACTCAGATAAACATCAATATCATTTCCTGACTGTTTAGGACCCGAAATCATCATACTTAACATAATGTATTTGCGCTTCATGCACAACCAAGGAGACAGGTTGTAAATTACCAGGAGAACAGGCTATGAACTATGAATACTACTTAAGTTTCCATATGGATTCATTCCATCGGTAGCAAGTCCAAGCCTGAGGTTTCTAGGCTCATTGCCGAAATCCGGAAACAAACTATCAATTCTCTTCCATTGCAAAGAATCGGCCGGATGCCGAAGCTGTCCATCACACTTCCTCTCATCTGCATGCCATCTAATGTTCTTTGTGTCATTTACATTAGCAAACAATTGATTGAACTGCGGAATCACGGGAAGATACCATAACACCTTCGCAGGAGGACCTTTGGTGACCACATCACAACTAGAATCACCATCCTTCACTTTGTAGCGTGATACCCCACACCTGGGGCACTCGTGCATCTCTTCAAACTCTTTCCTGTACAATATGCAATCATTGGGGCAAGCGTGTATTTTCTTATACTCCATACCCATCGGACACAATATCTTCTTCGCCTCATAGTTTCGAGATGGCAATGTGTTGCCTTCTGGAAGCATGTCTTTCAACAACTCAAGCAATTCGGTAAAGTTTTTATCGCTCCACCCATTTCTCGTCTTCACATTGAACAATCTTAACACCGCTGACAACCATGTGAAATTAGTGCACCCCGGATACAAAGCCACTTCCGCATCACTGCACAAAGTATCATACACATGTGCGCGCCGAAAAGACTCTTGCCCAACATCACGGATCATGTCCTCTAGTCCATCGTCCATTTCCACGTCATCAACATCCTCTCTATCCGACACTGTTGACCTGTCTAACGATTCACCATGACATATCCATGTTTTATAACTCTTGCAAATCCCCTCACAAATAAGATGATCACGTATCTCCTTAGCTTCTAGTCGTCTCTCATTCAAACAGTTAACACAAGGACAATAAAACCTTCTGTTACCACTATCAGGAGCATTTGTTTTTGCAAACTGTAGAAAATCTTCCACTCCATTCTCATACTCATCACTTGTCCGTCTAGCATTCATCCAACCGCGATCCATGACTAAACCAATAACTTCGTACTTAGTCCAACATATTCATCAACCATTTCTTTTGACAGGGTATGGCCCTAACCCATTCGAGAAGAAACTTTTTCAACATTCGGTTAACAGTTAGTCCTTAACTCTCATGCTCATACTTGACAAAATTTCGGCAGCATTTCCCTTCGGTCTCCGACGTACACTACTTGAACGCGATGACATCCACCACGATAAAGTATGCACACGGAGAACGAAAGGAAATGTATCAATCCGAACTTTCATCAAGTATATAACATTAGAATCAATGAATAACTATTTTAACTGAATTAAGAAAAAGTTTTTTCCCAAACTGTCCAACTTTGGACAATTCAAGATCCAACACAATGAGCGGTACATTAAGCACATACACGTGTGCTCATTAGTATTGCATCTCAAACGGGAAACTAAGGCTTTACTAATTATGTAGCTTGCATGAAGTTGGGGCTTGAAAAGTGAAGAAAATTAGCCAAACAGAGCCCATCACGGCCTAGCCTTGAAAGCCATCACGACCGTGATCGAGTAGAGCTTAAAAGAAAGAATGGAAAAGTCATAATTGGTCACGGCCAGCCCGTGATGCCCATCACGGCCGTGACATGTCAGCTGAACTAGACCCTCACAGGCAGAACTGATCACGGCCTAGCCGTGATGGTGGTCACGACCGTGACAGACCAACCAGTGAAGCAACCTCCAAGGCAGAACCTGTCACGGCCTGGCCGTGATGGCCATCACGGCCATGACATTCCAATTGAACCAGACCCTCACAGGCAGAACTGATCACGGCCTAGCCGTGATGGTGGTCACGGTCGTGACAGACCAACCAGTAAAGCAACCTCCAAGGCAGAACCTGTCACGGCCTGGCCGTGATGGCCATCACGGCCGTGACATGCCAACTGAACCAGACCCTCACAGGCAGAACTGATCACGGCCCAGCCGTGATGGTGGTCACGGCCGTGACAGAACAACCAGTTAAGCAACCTCCAAGGCAGAATCCGTCACGGCCTAGCCGTGACAGGCAGCACGGCCGTGACGGGTGATACCACCACTGGAAAAATCCAGTCTTTGAGCAACAGAACAACACATGCAAGTATATTATCCAACCATTTGGAGTCAAAGTTCATAACTTTTCTAAACAAGAAACGAATAAATGACTAATCTTGCAAATGGGACTGTTTATAACAGGGAAAACGCACCTTTTTTTTGGAAGAATGAAGATCTTGAAGGTTTCTTTGTGCACCTGTGATGAGCCTGAAAACCAGTAACAGGGAAAATGAGGAGTGGTTTCATGTGCCATTCTCAGGCAATGCAACTCCTCCACTGTGAAATTTCCATAACCCTCCTTTCACATAATGCTCGAAAAGTAGTAACCCTAAAGGAAGAGAGAGAGAGAGAGAGAGAGAGAGAGACGCATATATACCTGAGGAAGGAGGAGGGATGAGCAAAAATGGCGCTCTTCACGCAAACGAGGGTTGCTCGCGGATGGCCGTTCTCAGTGGTTCTTAGTGGTTCTCTTCCGAAGCAGAAAATGAAGGCTCGCAGTGGTATTCTTCTTTGTCTACGATTAGGGATTTGCAGAGAGTTGGGGGAAAGGGAAATCGTTATATCTGTGAGAGAGAGAGCTTACCCGAGAGAGAGAGAGAGAGAGAGAGAGAGAGGTCGAAGAGAGCTCCCTCGATGGTCCTCCGGTGGTAGCCGAAAGAGGTGGTTCTCTTTGCAATGTGACTTAGAGATGGAGAAGCAGAGACAAAGGAATGAAAAACAAATGGAATGGAAGACGGCGCGAAGAGTAGGAGGGAATGAAAATAGAAACTTAGGTTATTACACATCGGTTTAAAAAAACCGATGTGGTTAGTGATATTTCACATCGGTTTTCGTAGAACCGATGTAGAAACTTACAATTTATTTTTAAATTTCATTTTTTTTAATTTACTACATCGGTTATTGAAAACCGATGTGTAATCTTACGACTGATTAAAAAAAATTTATAATTTGTTTCCCTTTTCCACATCGGTTATTAAAAACCGATGTCTAATCTTATGTCTAATAAAAAAAAATTGGTTTCACTTTTTCACATCAGTTTTTTTAAAACCGACGTTGAATATTTTTATCACATCGGTTTATTCAATAACCGATGTTAAAATATTTCAGTTTAATTTCAAAAATGTCACCGCCTCCTATTTCACATTGGTTTTGTTAAAACCGATGTTAAAAAACTGATGTTAAATGTATATTTTGCACTAGTGCCAATAGAGATATAAATGACCACTTCAATAAGATAGAGTCAGTACTCAATAAATGTCTTGAGCATGGAGTAATTTTAAGTAGAAAGAAAGCTGTTCTAGCTCAAAATAAAATTAATTACTTAGGATTAGAAATTGAAAAAGGAAAAATTGTTATGTAGCAACATGTATTAAGGAAACTTCAAGATTTTCCAACAAAATTAAAAGATAAAAAGGATTTGCAGAGATTTATTGGATTACTAACATATATTTCAAATGAAGGTTTTATTAAGAATCTTGCAACAGAAATGAAAGTACTTCAGCAAAAGCTAAAGAAAGATGCTCTCTGGTCATAGACCGAGGAAGATGAAAGACTTATTATTAACTTGAAATACTTATGCCACGATCTTCCTGAGCTATATCATCCATCGGATGATGATTTAATTATTATTGAGACTGATGCCTCAAATGACTGTTGGGGAGGTGTTATGAAGGCAAAACCCCCTGGATACAAAAATGAATTACTATGCCGATACATGTCTGGAACTTTTTCAGACAGTGAAATTAATTATCCTACTCATGAAAAGGAAACACTAGCACTAATCCGAATGTTTGAAAAACATCGGATCTATATACTGGATAAAAAATTTATTGTACGGACAGATTCGACTTATGTCGTAGGTTTTAAGAACTTAAACCATAAAGGAACTTACAAGCAAAGAATATTGATTAGATGGCAAATGAAACTTGCCGAATATAATTACTCGATCTCCCATATTAAATGTGATAAAAATGTTCTTGCAGATATACTATCAAGAGATTCGAGCAACAAACATTTGAAGCAATAAAGAAGCAGCTACAACTTCAAAATGTACTAGAGAAGCAGAAATTGAAAGAATTAGATCTGATCAAGACAAATATTGAAGTACTAGAACTTCAACTACAGGCCAAAGGAGAATCTTTGGAAGAAGATGTCTTGAAAGAAATCAAACAGCAGGTACAGGAAAACACCAGGGAGAAATGGTATACTATTTTCAAAGGACCATTTCCAGGAATTTATGATGATTGGCACAAAGAAGCCCCTCATTGTATAGGAATTTCTGGAGTATATCACAAAGGATTTTGAACACAAGAAGAAGCGGAAAAGGCTTTGAAAGATCACCAAGAAAAGACTTTGAAAGATCACCAGGAAAAACAAAATAAGGGGAAAGAAAATTATCTTGGCCCAAGAACTTTTTCTGAATCTATAAAGAATCCATCAGAACCAAAGACTTCTATGAGAATACTTGGAAGAATTCCTTCTTCCATTGATGACTACCAAATTACTTCCAGAAAAGACCATGAACTTCAAGTCCAGTTTTCAAAAGAAAAATTCTCTGAAAACCTAAAAAGACTGACCAACTGGTCTGAAAAAGAAAAAAATAATTGTTTCTACATGGTAAACCGAAATATATTTGGATTTAAAGCTATAATTACTCCAGGAGCATCATCAGAAGAAATCAGTCTGTTCCCATATAGCCTGGAAGAAGCTGTTCAGAATTACAAAAGAAATGTTGCAAAAGAAATGACTATCTTCTTGAAATTTTACTCAGCCTATCCTGACTACGTCACTAAGCAACCTGCGAGACACTTAATCTTTATTGGAGTAAGCAACAATAGCTTCTCCTTGAGAGATGAACCAACTAGATAAGACTACAATGAAGACCAAATTACTATAAATCTGGCCAACCAACTAGTAAGCATTTTCACCCAATGTCAAATAATTGGAAAAAATTCCCTCATCAAAGCATTATACAAGGGACCACATACTTTGCTTCTCAGCAAGACAAATGGTAAAATAATTAAAGAAAAAGACTTAGCATTACTGACGAATTTTGAACTACCTTTCTACACACTTCAAGGACTATCAATGAACTACCGTCCAGCTGTCCTCGATCAACTTTGTACAATGATAAAGCATAATGGAAATCATGCATGTGAAAGATGCGTGGCAAAAAAGGACAATAATGACTGTCGGCAGGAAGATAATGACTCAGACGATGCAATAATAGAAGAATAACATAAGCGCATACGTCAGTATGTGAATTATTGAAAGTCTGATTGAAGAAATGATGTAGATAGTAAGGACTTTTATGTAAATTACCTAGCACCCTTAGGTGTATAAATAAGTCCTCTTATGATGAGGCAAGGTGGAGTTTTTTTTCAGAAAAACCTCTCGTGTTTGAGAGTTCTCTTTGAATAGAGAATTGTGCTAGTGTCCTTAGGAGTGTTGGTCGGATTCTTGAGAGTGAATCCATTATGTTCCTATGTATTTCCCTCTACTTATCATCAATAAATACTACCTTTTATTGCTAAAGTTTCTCCAATTACTTTACTATTGAACCTCATTCAACTTGACTAAGCGGAAGCAGCATTGGGTAAAAGAATTTAAGGCTAATCTTGAAATAAAAATACCAATCAGGTATGACTCATCAACCCTTTCAGTTAGCTTGTTATAAGATAGATTTTAGCAGTTAATTATGTCTGAAATTGAAAGAGAAAAAATAGATAATAATGATATAGAACACCTACAAATTACTGAAGAATATGGGAATTATGAAGGGAGTATTTTAATAGATCCAAAATCATTTCAAAAAATACAGAGAGAAGACTTAAATTTAGCAAAAGATGCAAATATGAAAAAACTTGGCGGAATAATGAAGAGATTTAATCATAAAGAAAATATTTATACTATGGAAAGATAATTAATGAAACACCTATTGATATATCAGAAGCACAAGAAAATACTAGTATACAATTACTAAATAAAAGGAAATTAATATAATTAAAAAGGAATTTAAAAAAGGAAGAACATAGAAGAAAGATAGGGTATATTCATATAGGAGCTATACAGGTTTTAATTAAAGCCACTTTTCAGGAAGGAATAAATTCACCTATAGAATTAATATTAAAAGATGATAGAATAACTGATCCAGAGGATAAAATATTAGAAGTAATATTTGAGATCCACCCAAATATTGGAATACCTTTAGATACCCAAAGATTAGATCAATCATTAACTCTAGCACATATATTTCTAAGAAGCAATTTAATGAGATCAGGAGATAAAATCTACTCAATAACTTATTGTGTTAATTATGCATTAACAAATTCTCACCATAGTATTACCTTCAGAACTAATGACAGGATAGATGTATCAAGATTATTTGAAGAAATAGGAAAAATTTATTATCCCAAAAGAAACGAAATAACAGAATTAGGAATCTCTGTAAATAAACCAAAATTATTAAATTTAATTCCAAAACCAATTACTTTTCCAGAACCAGAGAAAACTAATGAAGAAGAAAATATTAATAAATTATTAAATCAAGTAAGAGACCTAGCTCAATATTTAAGAAATGGGATATGAGAGATATAGAGGAACTTTGGATGTTTGACTTTAAATCAAGGAAATATGAAATTAAAAATGAAATAAGAAACTTTGCAGGAACCTTAGATTATTATATAAAAAAAGACCCAAATAATAGATATAGAAAATGAATTGAAAGACGACTAATAGAAAAAGAAAATGCATTAATAAATATGGAAAATTATGAGGAAACCAGAAAAACTATAAAACAAGAAAGTAATGCATCCAGATCTACTAACTAATGGAAATATATTTAGAATTTGATGACCAAACAGAGAAAGAAATAATGAGTGTTTTAGTGATGAACTTACCTATCGATTGTAAACAATTAATAATTGAGAAAATAAAAGCTCAGTATAGACAATAAGACTATTATTTAGCACATATATCATTAGATATAGAATAGAATTACATGGAAGAAATATGATTGACTTTTAAGTATGATAGACTATCATTATCCGATATATATATATATATATATATATATGAAGAATGTGACTTATTAGATGATCAAATGGATCAGGAAATATTAAGTATATTAGCTATGAAAATACCCAAAGATTGTAAGCAAATAATAATTAACAAATTAAAACACCAACATTGGCATGAAGAACTTTATCTAAAACAAATACAACAAAGAGTACAATTAGCATTTTGCAAAGAAGAACGAAAACAGATAATCAAAGAATTAGTAGAAATAGATGAATCTATAAGTGAATATGTGTATGAATTATCAATAACCCAAATTATGCATGAACACTACCCAAATTATGTATAAATACTACCCTGAATATAAAAATAAAATTATAAATAAAATAAAAAGGGAAATTAATAGGATGGTACCATTTTGGTATCAGAGCTAAGTACTAAAAAGAATTACGGATTCTCAAAATATAGAAAAATTTGTACACAAATTAAGTATGCTAGATTTATCTAATCAAGATACACTAAAAGAATTAGTACAAGAATTAAAAGCTGAAGCTACATACGCATGTGAAAAACATATGAATTATCATTGTAAATATTGTGATTGTAGAGAATACGATAGAAAAATAGAATTTATACGAGTACTAATAAATAAACTAGATTCATGGATAGAATAATATTATCATATATTAAAATACTAATGGGTAAAATTTACCCTAAAATTATGGTGGGTACCATAGCACTCACCTAAATATATTTGTTTCAGCTATGATATTTGAACACACAAAATGAACACAAATATGGTGTCCTTTTGTTTTTATTGTGTATTTTTGGAATGGTGTATACAAGAACATAAAAAGCAAGTGAGAGATAGAGATGAATATATATGGTGTCACATACGATGTCAAATTTTTGTGTTCAAATATCATAGGTGTATTTGCTTCTTGTAGCATATATAGGTATTTGGAGTTGATAAACATAGATAGGCACAACTTAGAGTATATTTGGAAAGCTGAAAAAAAAGATTATGTTGATAATCAATTTTTGTATAATCGATTATTGTGATAATCGATTATAATCAGAATCTGTTTTTATTTGAGTCTGTTTGCTGAAAAACGATTTTAATATAATCTATATTGTTTGGGTGATGAAAAAAAATCATTTTTATATAATAAATTACGAAAAAGGGTTTCAAGTTATATGTATAATTTAATAATATTTATTTAGAAGTTAGTTTTGTAGGGGTAAACAAAGAAGAGAATTTTAAGAATGAAAAATAATCAAATCACAACAATCTTAAGCTAGAAAAAACTAGATGCCATAAAACAGTTTTTTTTTTTTAAGTTTTTTTTAATAAATTTAAGTAAGATGTCAAATATGATAGATTATCTATGAAACAATTTTTAAACTAAAAAACAGCTGAAACACGGAAAAATAATCTTACCCAAACACATTCTTAAATATATTTGCTTCCTGTAGCGATATTTAGGTACTAAACGGCACATCGTTGTTTGACTCGTTTATAATTCCTCCTGTGATCATGGTTTTGAGGTTTATATTACACGTAAACACTAATATAATTAGCTAATTTGTTTTTTTATCATTAGCAAAAAAAAAATATATTAATGGTTTTTATAAGTCCCTTCTCAGAGAGTTCCTCATTTGCGAATAGGGTTTGGCACATAGCTGTGACTTTGATTCATTCCCATGGGTGCATTTGATTTGTAAAAAGTATCAGGACAGACAGTACAACACAGGACAAATCCTTGAGTTACAGGACGATTCTTTGTCTTGTACATTGTTTGATGGATAATGGACAACACAAACAAAATAATATTAAATTTATCGGAATTCCCTTTATAATATATATTATTTAATATATAAATATACAATACATAATTTTGTATAATTATGTGTAGAGAGAGGAGAGAGAAAGAGATAAAGAGGAGAGGGGGAGAGAGAGCAAGGAGAGAGGAGAGAGGAGAGAGGGGAGAGAGAGAGGAGAGAGATGGAAGAGAGAGGAGTGAGATGTAAGCAAGGTTTACAAAACCGGACCGGCCATCGAACCGGTGAAGGCAGCGGTTCGAGGTTCAATGGTCCAACCGAGGTTGAACCGTGGTTGAACCGGTTATAATTAAATAATATTATTTTAATTTTTAATATAATATTTGTAACAATATTAAACAAAAAAACAACATAACAACTAAAATTATTAAGCACAATTTTTTTTATTTTGAAATTAAACTAAATAAATATAAAAATATATGTTAAAATCATCTTCATAGGGAAAACCAACCCAAAATCTACAACTAGCCCACATATGTTAGAAAACAAAAGAATTGGGTTTTGGCTAGGATGTCCCAAATCCTTTTATACTAATTTTTTATTTTTTTTCTAAGAAACCGGTTTCGACGGCCCGGTTCTGGCTCATTCACCTAAGGTTATGGCCGGTTTTACCGGTTTTGAACCGGTTTTCCGGTTTTTCCACCGGTTCGATGCTAGGCCGGTTTTCCCTGTGAACCGGACCGGCCAAGGTCCCGGTTCCCGGTCGGACCGGCCGGTCCGGTCCGGTTTTCAAAACCTTGGATGTAAGGATAATTTTGTTTTTTGTTAGCCTCTTCATGGGACAACTTTTTGTCTCATGGTTTGGTGGAGGACAAAATTTTGGGTTTTTGTCCTGTCCCTCACCCTTTTTTTGTCATGTTCCCTGAGCATTTTTCAGATCAAACAGGAGACAAAAATTTTTGTGTTGTCCAGTCCCCTGAATTTTTACAAATCAAACGTACCCTGTATCTCTATGTTGGTAGCTAATATGTAAATTTCATTATGAATCCTCGTGTTTGGTAGTATTCCATAATCTTAGAATGGCGCATGCCTTCCCTTTATGAATTCAATCAAAGCTAGTGGAAGAAAAAGTTTCTGCCAATTTAAAGCCTTTTCCAAGTTAGAAAAGCAATGTCCTGTGGCTGCTGCCTGATTTTTTGTAAATAACGGTTGGCTCCCTCGGCAGTTGAAGAGAGATTGTCTCATCCTGGTATCTCCTAATAGTAATGACTTGGAAAATCTTTTTTCTTATTCGTGTGAATACTTAGTATGAATTGAAGAATCCATGACTAGATTGCCTGCAATTATTATTATTTTTAGTATTGCCATGATCTAATTTCATTTCAAAAGTTAGGAACACTAAGCGGTGGCCCTTGTTTGTTACCTCGGAGCCAGATAGGAAGATGCACAAAGGAAAAAAGATCTTAATGCAAGAGCCTGCAACAGCAAAGAGCAAAGCTGAGTAAATTATGGATTGCCAAAGTCTCTATATCTAAGGAAGATAATTATTAAATTCAACTTTATTCCTTTCTGTACATGAAATAGTTGTAGAATAAAATATAATATTATATCATTAAATCGTCAAGGTTTAATTACAAAATGAAGCACAACTACGACATGGACACAAGGATGTGGCAAAACAGGTACTTAGTGTTGGCATTGCTGCACTCATAAAAATCACCACCTTTTCAAAAATATGAAAACTCAATATTAATGTGTGTTTGGATGAGTGTTTGACAAACATGATTTTGGATGAAATTGATTTTGTAGAATTGATTTCAATACAATTGAGTTTGAAATAAAGTGATTTATGTTTGGATGTTTTTACTTTGAAAGCAAGTTTGATGTAAAACTTAGTATAATTTTTAATCCAAAAGCAGAAGCTACTCTAAACCAATTCTGGATGCAAAATTGCTTCCACAAACATGTTTCCAAACACCTCTTTTTTTACAAAAATCACGTTTGACAGATGCAGAAGTACTTCTGATACCTCCAGAAGTAAAACCAACCACTTAGTCTGTTAGAAAACCTGAGGTATATGGCCCTTCTCAGTTCTCATTAACAACACCACCATTCAAGGAGGGTGAGCAAAGAGGAATGTATTCAGTTCCTCGCATTTTCCATGGTGTGCTCTAGTTTCAAAGCAATAATGACGGTAACAATTTTTTTTCTCTTGCAATGCGTGCAAAAAAAAAGACCTTGCTAACGAATATCCTAAATACATCAGTTAAGGAATTCACGAAAAAAAAAATCGTATTAAAAAACTAAATATCACACCCTTCGAAATGTTAAATACATCATTACTCATACAAATTTTCTTTTTTTTATTCCTTAGACAATACCCCAAAGACACTAGTATTCTCCAAAGAAATAACCTCAGATTTACCAAGAACATTCAACAATAAAA
This sequence comes from Sophora flavescens, assembly GCA_030762895.1. NCBI lineage: Eukaryota > Viridiplantae > Streptophyta > Magnoliopsida > Fabales > Fabaceae > Sophora > Sophora flavescens. The sequence continues at coordinate 219,423,501 of CM061065.1, forward strand.
CCAGAAAAGTAAAGTCAATATAATTAACATATTGTCAAAACGGTTCAGGAAGACACTTAGCATCCTTAAATGGTTAGAAGAATGGAATCCCAGGTTAAAGCTGTCATAACCAAACTCCAACAATTTTCACTTATCAAGATTTGCCCTTCAACTTAAAAATAAGGAAACCTTGTAAAACAGACCATATTTTGTCTTCTTCCCCTTCAATTGTCACAGAAGAAAACGGGGGAGGGGGGATGTGTGCTAACAATTTCATCGACATTATCTTTTCACACTTAACCTTATTTAGATGAAACGCAATGTGTTATACTGATATGAAACCTGGATTAAGCATCCAAACAATACATAAAATACAAAAAATAGCATTTATAACTTGGAAAAATAGAATAATTTTTGGGTGCCATATGGATGACACAGTTGTGGTTTTGCATCAATGGCATCTAAATCTCATTTACATTACAATAGCAGCATTAAGAACTAAGAAGTGATGCCTTACCACCAGTTCAGATACACAAGTAATCATCCAATGAAATCAATATCTAGGCAACTGAATTTAATCCATTTGTAAAGAATGTACATGGCATCAACAGGATTTTTCGCCTGCTAATTGAAAAATCTAAGCAACGCTATTGCTCATAATCAATTGACCCGTAGATATTTCTATGGCTACAACTCCAGGATAGAACACGGACATGCTGCAGCAACTCGGTAATCCTCATCTGGAAAAGATGAAAGTCCTGGAGTTAACTTATACAAAATCCATCGGAGTCTTGTGAAGATAAGCAAACTCGTTTTGACCTACCCTGTGCCAAATCCCACTCAACAAAACCATAAGATCCAAGGGATAACAATATTCTCCAGCACGTAGTATTTATTTCATCTCTTCCAGAAGTGCAAAATGGTATCCTTTTCCTCGATTATGCAAGGCTTCTTGGATCAAAATCAACATCCAATGACAGGAGCCGAAAATTCCATAATCAGTCAAATTCTCGTGGAAACATCCAAACCAAAATTGCAATGCCACATCATAGTTGCAAAGCTAGGTCCGGTTGCTGTGAGTCAACCAGCACACCAGAAGATTGTTTTGCAGGTGACCCAGGTGATTGGAAGCCAATATTCAAGTCAGGAGGAAGCGTGTCCTGTTTCTGTCGTGGTTGACTATGAGGACGGATACCTCGCCAAGGTGGCTGCATTTGAAATCTTGATAAGTCAGAAGGTGCAACTTGAGGGAAAACCATGGGTCGATTTGGAAACTGAGAAACACCAACTGTGTGAACAGGTTGAGGTACAAGTGCCTGAAATGGAAAATTGTTCTTCTCGGACTGGAAAGACATTCCGCTAGGAGGAAACTCCCCCCTACTTCGTGAAATATGCTGATGGAACTCTCGTGCTGGGTTGTACAATGAATCTGCAGAAATCTGATTTTTAGGTGAACTAGAATTCTCAGGACCTTGTTTGAACCCCCCTGCCCCTACAGACATCCATGCACGGGCAGCTGCTGCTGAAGCATTGCTCGAGTCATCTCTCCGTCCAGATGGAACTGATGGTGTCACTGGTGGAGTGTCAACAGGGGAATGATTAGAAGAACTGGAAGGCTGTTGCTTTTGAGCCCTATCGGCTAACATCCTCATCAGTTGAACTGGGTCACTAAGAGTCTGCTCTTGTCCCCGGGTAACAAAGGGAGCTGCTCTGCATGTTTGATTTGATGTACTCTCAGATGATGGGGCAACAAAGGGAGCTGCTCTGCATGTTTGATTCGATGTACTCTCAGATGATGGGGCAACAAAGGGAGCTGCTCTGCATGTTTGATTTGATGTCCTCTCAGATGATGGACCAGTCATCCGTCTATTCATACTAGCATTCCTGACTTTTCCATTGGGTAACTCACCACTAACAACTCCATTAGTATCTGGCTGCTTGAAAGGAATAGATGGCAAAATATTCGCGTTACTTGGTACCATCTCTCTGGGCTTAGACACAGCTGCAGGAGCATTATTGGTAAGTTTTGCAACTAGACTGGCATTATTCTGATCACTCGAGGGTAAAGAGTTCAACTCCACTTGTTTCAAACCCTTATTCTCGGACTTGCTATGGTTCCTGGTTTGGACATTGGGTTGCTGATAAAGATTGACAGGAGCATTGGGTCTTACTCCCACAGAACCAATGGAAGATGGTTTTCCTTCTGATGAAAGCCCACTACCAGGATGAACTGAAGGCTGTTTTCCCTCAAATATTGGCCCATTAACAAGTTGTTTGATGGTGGGTTCCACACTCTTACAATTTTTCTCAACCTTTATCAATTCAGTAGTAGACTGCAACTTCTTTACCAAACTAGGTTCTTTCTGGACACGATTATCAAGCATCAATACTGGGGTTGGAAGTGGTTCATACTCTCCAACCCAACCACGACCAAATTTACAGCCAGATGGGAGTGCCTGCTGAACCCTCTGGGAAGCAATTCTCCAAGCGGTAGGTCCTAGAGTTGCAGCAAAACGAGCCAAACTCCTAGCATAGGAATATTCAGCTTGAAGTCCAACCTGTTGCCAAAAAATACAACAGTAAATGCTTTAAACAAGATAAGAAATCTAACTATTCAAGGATTGGAATTCAGTCCTTTTATACATACAGTAACTAGCTGCTTAAATTCACTCTCAAAGGTTGTAAATATTGAATCTGATCTAGTAATTGGTAGATTAAACATATTATAACTTGCACGACGTTCATAATCTTGTACAGATGACTTCCTTCCCAACTTGGAGAGCAGACCCTTCCCTGAAACAATAAATTAATACAGTCAAAAGAGAATAGCTAGATCTTGTTGACATTAATATCCTACTTTGAGTGTGTGCGAAGAATTGAATAATGAAGGCACAATGTAACAAAACAGATGGAGGAGAGCTTGATCTCTTATGTGCTACCTGATAAAAAATCTTCTGTTTTCTCTTGATTTGTATCAATCAAGAAAGCATTCCCCTCCAAAAGGCCATCAACATGGCCAGGCCTTTCACAGATGACACCTTGCATTGGATGGGAAGTGGGCTGTACATCACCAATAGTGGCAAGAGTTGCACCTGAGGAGAAATCTGAGCCAACAGGTTCCTGTGAAGCATGACCCAGTGGCTTCTTTGATAACTTCTTAACCAAAGAATTAGATTTTGGCTTTTGTTCAGATTTCAGGTCACTATGAGAGCGTTCAAAGTCAATCCTTAGCTTCTCAAACTTCTTCCGTGCTAGTTCTTGTATTGATCGTGCCTGTAGCAAATAAAAGGACCATAAAGCAAGTACAGAGAGGGGGTTAGTTGCCACTTTTTCTTTTCAAGAGAAACAAGCTAAAGCAGTCAGCTAAGCTTTATACCTGCTTGTGGTATATAGTCTCCGGTGCATTGTATTGCATTGCATTTGAGCAGATCAAAAATACATCACTCTGCAATCAAGAAATGCATTCAGATGTCCAGGTGATAACAGCAAAATCTTTCATCTTTCAATATTCAACTCAATCAGGAAGACTATCCATGCACAGTAGCACATTTTAAAATTTGTTCGGATGATGTAACAAAGAGAACTAAGGAGTCCTATGTATTAAAGGGGAGATAATGAAACAAAGAAAACTAAGGATTCTTGTGTATTAACGGGATCCATTAATTGTTTTTTCAAACTAAACTTCTACTCTAGATTTTTGTACATCTAACTAAAAGGGCGAAGATTTGAGGTCAGACGGTGCACCATATGGTATATCACATAGGCATTGCCTCTGCTTTCCTAGTAGATAAATATTTAGAACCTAAGATCAAGTCTAACATATCTTGTCTCGCATTATTACAACCTGAGTAACACCCATGAAGAATAGGAAGCCAGAAACAAAGTAGGCCTTATTATAGCCTTCAGACCACTTATACCTAAAGCTCATGGCAATAAGCAAAGAAGAGAACACAAAGATGAAGATAGTGTTGTTGATAACATTAGACATCTATGGAAATGTCTGGGGGTGCTCATAAGTTAATTTATGCAAGATCATACCACAAGGATAAAGTTTTAGGTCTCTTTGTCCACAAGAGCAAAGCTGCAATATTAACACCTAGTAGACTATCATCTATTCTCCAAAACAGAAAAAATTACAATCGATCGGAAAACAGAAAATTTTCTTCCAACTTCTACGTCTTTGCCCAAACCCAATCTTATCGGTACGTTAAAAACCATACTCCTTTATGGGAAATAAAAACCACATCTCTATCTTGCTCTAAATTTCATGTAATCCTCATTAATATTATACTCCCACAAATGTTTGCCATGAATATCTCTCAAAAACACCCATATCACTACTGCCTGTAGCATGCTCTTTGTCATCATAAGTGAACAAAATCCTGACAGACTCCATTTTACCTACAAGTTATCAATCCTAAATGCTGTGTCATGCCAATAGCATGTGGCAGCATCTTGCTCAAAACCCACTTTTTGCCTGATTCGTAAACAATAACAGCATTCCTTGCTGAATTTACTAAAGAAAAGAGAAAGTAAAATCATTCTTTAATTAAGTCAATTGCTGGGTCTTAAATTCAAGTAGTGTATGACACACTTTCTATCATTTAAAATAAAAAGTGAGTAGAAGTGCATAGTCAACCTACAAACCCAATATAAATCACATAGCAAAAACAATCAAAATCTAATAAAAGAAAAGAAACCTCCTCCGACTCCAATCATGATCAGCTGAGACATATGTACAAACCTCAAATTGTTCCAAGGTGGGATAAGATCCCTTTGCCAACTTCTTCCTCACTGTAGCAAAGTCCATCGGATGCTCAATCACATCATGATAATCAGGAAGCTGCATTAAAACAGAATTTGACCTTTCAACTCAGAATGCATTCCAAACACCAAGGGTAACAATTCACAGGAATGAAAGTCCACACACCTCTTCTGGATCAACAGGCTCTGCATACACACCATACGTGTCCTTCCTGTCATCATTCACACCCACAACAACCCGAAGTCAAAAAACAGCATCAGAAAAAATTTAAAAAAATGGCATCATCATGTAATGATGGAAGAAGCCATAGAAACCATTCACCACAAAAAAAGAGAAAGGGAAACTAAAACCCCTTACTTCTGAAGCTTATCAAGGATCAATTCAAGGGTCCTCTTATCAGGCAAGGGAATCCCAGATGGAAGCTTTGATGGAGTTCCTAACAGTAGAAACAAGGAGAAAGAATCAGCTAGTTGAGAAACAGAAACAGTGGTGAATTGATGGTGTACCCTCTCAGTATCCAACACGTTTTCAAAAAAGTGTGACAATTAAGAATTTTACAACAACCAACAAAGTCGAAAACAACAAATACCCATTAAATCACACAAACCTGAAACAGAGTGGAGCCCTTTGGAATCCACTTTTCTGCCCTTTACCTGTCACAAGAAAACCACACCACATCCCCCAAGGCAACAAACAAAACAAGCACACGAATTAATAATGTACAACCTTAAATAAACCAAAAAGGCAAAGACTGCGTTTATATATAAGAGAGTGTGCGATGGAGACAGAGACAGGGACAGAGACAGACAGAGAACAGACACAACAATTCGTAGGTTATAGTTATAGACATAGTAAGAGAGAGAAAGAAAGGAACAGCTGTGGGTTAGAGAGAGAAAGAAGAACATGGATTGAAGCGTAATCAGTGTGTGTTCGTTTTTGACAGCTGACCCGTTATTTATAGTTATCCCTCCCAAAATCCCGACACAGACAGAGAGAGAGAAATAAAAAGCGAAAAATAAAAAACACAAAACAGAGAGAGAAAGTGTAGATATTGAAATCATGGACCAATTGTTTTGAGATATCAAACACAAAAAAAATCTCAGTGATTTCAGCTGAGGACACAGTACTCGTTCCTCTTTCTCCATCACACACACCTTTCTTCATAGCATAGCACCATATCCATTTTCACGAAATTTCTCATCGATTACCTCACTTTGATCTTCACCTTCCTCTTCGTGTTCGATTTCGTGTTCCTCTGCATCCTCATTTCCTTCTTCTTCTTCTTCTTCCAATTCCTCTTCACCTTCTTCCACATCCTCATCCATTTCTTCATTTCCACCGCCAGTGATTCCTTTATTCCTCACGGCCTTATCCTCATCTGGCGCGTGAACAGTACGCGACCTCACACGCGTGGGAACCGACTCGCTGTCGATGTTGTTTTCACCGTCGTCTTCATCATCTTCTTCTTCGTCTTCGGCGCCTTGGTTGAGCTTCATGACGAGCTTGAGCTTCTTCTTCTCGCGCCTCCTCTCGTCTTCGTCCTCGTCGTCCTCCTCCTCCTCGTCCAGGTAATCGTCGTAGTCTATCATGTTGTTGTACCTCACATTCCTCCGCCGCCGGCTCCGTCGCAGGTCCGGCTGAGAGGACGCCGGAGATTCGCCGCTCCGGCGAGCTAGATCTGCCTTGGAGGGACGCCCTTTCTTCTTCCTCCTCACGATCTGACCCATCTGTCGTTGCTTTCTCTCACTAGAACCGAGATTCTCTCTCTAGAGAACGCTTCCGGTTTCGGTTTCGGTTTCTCTCACTTGCTTTGGGTTTTGGGGTTCCATTATTTTCGAGGGTGAGCCTTGCTTTTTTCTGTGAGGTCCGAGCCTGGGTGTCCAGCTACGGAGCTCAGGTTCGGATGAGGTCTTCTTTGGTTTGTGTGTATGTGTGACAGTGTGAGTGGTTTGTGGCGTTAGTGATAAAATAAAATAAAATAGAAATATTTTTTGTGAGTGTGAGTCTGTGCGCGTGAAACGGCGTCAGTGGCTTGGAATGACGGCGTCTTCTGCTGCCCGTTGCCCGGAACCCTTATACGTGTCCCTTTCCATGCTGCCCGTATCATTCGTCATTTCCGCTTTTTCTTATACATATCCTCGTTTTCACCTACTCACACTCCTGCAGCGTAAATTCCACGTCCTGCTTTTTTCTTTATAATTATAATTATTAATAGGGAAAATTTTTTGAGAAATTCTTTTATTAATCCGTAAATATAAATTATTAGTAAATAACTTAATTATTCTATAAATTAATATTAGAATTAACTTATATTATACACTCTTAAGTTGTGCTAACATTTGAAATTCTTATGAGATATTTTTTTGACAAAGGAAAAATTCTTATAAGATATAGATACCGAAATATTAAGATGAGTGATTTTAAAGGAAAATTATAGTAAATTTCTCACTCTATCTAGTGTTGACAATGTTAATGGAATTAGAACCTTTTTTTTTGTTGACAAAAATGGAATTAGAATTTTAATTACTTCTTTATTAAATTTTTATGGCTCATAATAGACTTAACTAGTTCGTGAATGAATCTGTTACTATAAATCTTTTTTATATTTACGGTTATGATCAAAATTATGTATTCTCTTCGATCTCTTCAATCAATTGAAAAGTTTTTAAGTCATTTTTTAATTGATTCCGTTAATTTATGACTAAATACTCTTTGGTCAATTTACCAAAACAAAATGCTCTTTGTTCAACAGGACATATTCTTTTTTGGTTGTAGGGTCTTTCTTATTGTTCTCTATCTCACCTTTCTTGTATGAATAATGGTAAACATTCATTGTCACATAAATCATATATACTATAATTACAACGAAAAATGAAGGGGAAAAAATACTCTATCATTACTTCTTTAAAAAAAAACTCAATCATAAATTTACACCCAATACAAAAAAATCCAAATATCCATTCATATATTTGAGAGGATTATGTGTATAATATTCATGTAAAATTATCTTTTACCTTCAGATTAACTTTTTTTTGACCACTGCAATACCAAATTGACAGTTTTTCAATATTTGTCATCAATATGCTACCATAAAATAAAATACTAGTATAGTTAAAGGTTAGGATTTCATGCAGTTTTAGGATGGTAAAGTTGAGAGCGTTCTAAACTTCTAATCATTTCTATTCTTAAATACTTGTACTAATGAAACAGTATACAATGTAGTATACATTATTAGTGAAGTTAATTAATGCACTTTTGAGATTGTGATTAGTACAATGAACCAAAAGAGCGGAAAAGTTTGAAAAAATGCAGCCGTGGTGGGGTGACGGAGAGTGTTGTAGACGCGCAGCTAGATCGTGTGGTTGAATTGCCGTGATGCAATTCAACAAAGTTTGAAATGGACGGCCTTGATCTAATGGTGGTAGCCCAGCCCAGCAGAGCATTTTGACTAAATAGCCACTGGAAAAATACATATACCTTTCACACACCTTATAAAGCTGAGTGAAGGAGAGAATCGTCATTTCATTTATTATTTGTCGGGTTCAAAGTTTTGTGAAACATGTGATCAGAGCCGTCCAAATTCAACTCGCGATTGGAGAAGGTGAAGTGATAGACGGCAGTGATTGTGGCTGTTTGAAAGTTGAACGATAGGGATGGGAAGGTGGAGAGTGGGGTAGTGTTAGGTAGGGCAGAGAGCCAAAGTTTTATAGGGATTCGGATCAGCAGTGCAGTAAAGGAAGCTCAGGCAACTGCTACCCAACAATTTAACATTCTGAATTTTAGATCTTATTGGGTCCCACGTGATCATGCGTCCGGCCTCTGGTGGGACCATGGTTAATCTGTGATTGCTTAGTGCCCATTTGGTTTGCCGTCGTAAACATGTGTGCATTATTAATATGGTTGGTTATAAAATTCTGTTGAAAATAATTGATTTTTGAGTGGATAGAATTGATTTTGATAGAATTTTTAATTTTTTTGTTGAGTGGAATTGATTCTGAATGTGAACTCACAAAATTTTTTATATTTATATATCAAAAGTGATTTTATTTTTATCATTCAAACACAAATCATTCTTTTAAACTCACTTTTGAAACATGACCAAACAAAAATCAATTTTATCAAAATCAATTTTATCAAAATCAATTTCTTTAGAATCAATTCTATCAAAATCTAAATCAAACGGATCCTTAATAAGCAAAATTACTAACACAACACAAATTTTATGCCGAAGCTTCTTGGCAATTAGTTATCCAAATAAATGTGTGTTTAGATGAACGTTTGACAAATGTGATTTTGGATAGAATTGATTTTGTAGAATTAATTTTAATAAAATTGAGTTTAAAGTAAAGTGATTTGTGTTTGGATGTTTTTATTTTAAAAATAAGTTTGATTTAAAACTTAGTATAATTTAAAGCTAGAAATCACGTTTGGAGCCAGAAGCTAAAAATTGCTGCTTTGGGTTGAAAGTGGTTTTGGGGCTAGAAACAATTTACAACCTTGGGAGCCAAACATCATTTTTTTCAGTCAAACTATGTTTGATCATTGGAGAAGCATTTTGGAGGATCTTCACCACCAAACCAAATACACACTAAGTGGGCTTAGGATTTGTTGGGTTGTAGGAGAGAAAATGAGAGGAAATAATTCTAATTTGGTTAGACTTTTTTTTTTATTGATAAATCACTTTGCTTAGACTTATTTGCACATCTTCAATAGAAAACGAAAAGGCATGTCAATTTTACATAAAAAAATGAATTTTTTTTTTGGTAAAGAAAATTTTAAAATGAGGGGATAGTGTTTTAGTCTAAGGTAGGAAAAATCTTTGGATTCTATGAGTACTTATAAAGAAGGATTTATATTTACCTCACCCCAAGGAAACTAGTGAGGGCTCGAACGTACAACCTGTCAAATACGAGACTATGTCATGCTCTATTAGACCAACCCCTTGAGGTTTAAAAAAAAAAGGAATGTAGGTTAATTTATTTTAATTTTGAAAAAGCCTAATAAAATTTTGATTGCAAACTAATTGATAATAATAAGCTTTTTTTAAAATGCAATTCATCAATAAAATTAAACTATCACTAATTTTGGAGGGATTTCCATGTTCTAACGGTATAAATATGCTGCATATTAGATAGTGGTGTGCATAGCTAGTATCATGCACAATAGTCCAGAAAATATAAAGACAAAGTGATAGCATACAAAACATTAGTATTTTTTTCTAAACTTAAAAAATAAATATTAGACACTACAAAAAAAAAAATTAAAAAAATTAAAAAACCCAGTTACAGAGGTGCATGTCTCTAGTTTAGAAACGTTACAGGAAGGAGCATATACAATATCAACATTTTTAAATCTAGTATGGTAAAATACAAAACTAATATGAGCAAAAACAAGAAGAAGAAGAAGACGACGACGAGGAGGAGGAGGAGGAGGAGGAGGCTCTTAGCGGAGAGTACGGCGACGGCGGCATTGTGAGGACAGCCGATTTGGACATCAATCGATAGCTTGCAGCGACTCTAGCGGTTCACGGAGTGGATCTGGTCAGGCGGTGGTGGGAGGCGGAGCTCCGATGACGATCTAGACGACATCGAGCTCCGGCGTCGATCTGGGGAGTTCGACTGACGCCCCTGTGCAGTGCGACGGGTATTGACCACAACGTCGCGCGGTGGTTGCGGACCGCCACGGGTGACAAAGCTGGGCTGAACGCGTTCCGCGATAGAGGAGGGGGAGGAAACGATTTGAACAAGAACAAAACGAAGAAAGATGAGGGAGAGGACGAGAAATTTTGAGAGGAACATACATACCTTCAGATTACACTGTATTGCTTAGACATGTGAAAAAGGCTCTGCAATTTGAGATGAGGAAGAAAATGACATACTGATATTGATACGAACGAAGAAGGGAGTCATGGACAGTAAAGTAATTTTGCATAAAAATAAAGTTCCCCTCTTTTCTCCCCAATCCGAGCGGAAACCACTTTGGGGTGGGACCAAACGAAATTTTTTCTTTCCACCCCTTTTATTCTCTGAACCAAACGATGGAAAACAGAATTTTCCTTCACTTTTCTTTCCTCTCGTTTTCTTTCCCTCCATTTTTTGCTATACGAAACACAGTGTTAGGTTTCATAGTGGGAACCTCCAAACCTTATTTTGTAATGGTCAAATATGGTTTGATCAGATTTTCTTGGTGTTTCGTTTCGATTATGATAAGTCATTTTGGTTTCAGAATCAATTCTAAGCTGAAGCAATTATTTGTAACTTTCACATTGAGGTAGAATCAATTCTAATTTTTCCAATTTTTTATATGTACATGTTTAAACTCATTTTGATAATTATACACTCAAAAGCAATTTTGATCCAAAATATCCAAACAACATAAAGTGATAAAAATCACTTTTTTTTTTGTGAATGTATTCAAACATATTACCAATTTATGTTTACCTCACTTCTGACCAAAATCAATTTTACAAAATCAATTCATTCAAAATCAATTTTCACTATAACAAAACTTACATTTTGCGGCTGTTATTATTGCTAACGGCTGCAGTAAGGAGTTTGTGGTGGTTGGTCAATCGTTGCTATGTCGACCGTCGGGAGCTAGGGGTGTTCGTGGATTGGATTGGATCGGTTTTGAGCTAAAAAGTCATATGATCCAATGATAAAAACATTGTGCGGTTTGGATTGGATCGGTTTGCTTCCTTAAAAGAATCTGATCCGATCCAATCCAATCAAATGCTATTTGGATTGGATTGGATAATTCGGTTTTTGTCATATTTTATTTTTTCTAATGTCAAGTGTCCTTTCTACTTATTTAATAGTGGATAAAAGATAATCTTTGTTTTAATTTGGGAGATTGAGAAGAAAAAAAAATTATTGATATTTTTTAACACGTTCTTTTATATTAACTTTTTATATCTACTCTCACTTATCATATTAATTCTCTATATCAATTCTCATGATTACTCAATCAAATATATATGCTATGCATAAAAACTTTTAATAAAATATAACTTCAAGACATTAATATTTATTCTAAATAGTCTTACATATGTCATTCCAACAAAAATATTAAAGAGAATGAAAGACATAAAAGTATGAAGAATAATATTTAAATATGAGTAATATTATAATTTCAAAAATAATAGTATATGTATATAATAGATTGGTTTGGATTTGATTGGATTGGATTTCACTATAGATCCAAAATCCAATCCAATCCAATAAAAAATTGTGGTTTTTTCGGTCTTCGTTTTTTCGATTTTCGATTTGTTCGGTTTTTCGGTTTGGATCGGTTGATGAACCCTATCGGGAGCATTGTTTGCGATGGTTCTCTTAACCACCACACAAACGGATGCAAAATCCAAAAACACATTACAACAGTTTCAAAACCGTTGCAAATGTCAAAATTGAAATTGATTAAAACACAGCGGCGGTTCAAAACTGTCGCGAATATTATTTTATTATTTTATAAAAACATAGCGGTGGTTAACCGCCGCAAAAGCTTCAAGTTAAATCTTAAAATTTAAGATAGTGTCAATTGAGAACCGTCATGATATGTTGACATTCAAATACAAAATAATGCAGTTGCTTATAAACCGTCCCAGTTAATTTCAATTATGAGTTTTTATTAATAAAATCATTTTATTTTGTATTTACAAAACCTGTTTATTAAATATATTTTTATCTTAAAATCTTATGACAGTAAATAAAATAATAACAGTAAAATGAATTAAAACTCATTCATAAAATTGATGAATTACATAGTATGAGTATACATTCAATCAAAATTAGAAATATTCTCAAAATGGTTCAACAATACATAAATATAAAAAAATACAAGTATAAAACCCATAAGTTCATAAAATGAAAATTAAAACTATCTAAATGGTCCCCCGGTGATGATGCTCCATGGTCTTCAGGCACATTACTAGACTTGGAGGAATGCCTTATATCTCTTGGTGACTCTTAGTCAACCAGTTGAAATTAAAATAAATCATAAATTAGATAATAATTACTAATTGAAAAAGCAAAATGTAAGTGAAAATGAAGATCATAGCAAGAACTTCAAAATAGAGCCGGTGAAAAATGCAAGTGAAAACCTCTAATAATAACTATGTTCTTAAGAGTAAAATACAAGAAAGTTATAGATAAAGAAAATTAAAAATATGACAAGAAAATCTGAAAGTGTAGAAAATGGTGAAAATGAAGATAAAAAATGCGGGTAGGTACCTTGTTGAACTAATTGGTAATTTTATGATATCAAATAATTCTCAACCTGTACTAATCAGTTGAAGCCTGTTAGGACTTCAAAAGTCCACAGCTACTCAACCAAGAGGTCTTTTGCACCACTCAATGAGCTTATGTTATCAAATGCTGCATACAATTTCAACAAAGAAAAAAAATTAAAAATAATTTTAGACTTTAAAGACCTTGAAGTACTCAATTTAACAAACACAACAACCTAAAATAACATGTAAAGAAAACACACCATTGCATAGGTTGATAATTATATACAATATTTAAAATATATGTAATTGTATTGCATCAGTCATGTGTTGCATAACAATCATGTATTGCATAAGAGCAAACCCCCAACAGTGTCACTTTCAAGGATGTAAGACACATAACCTTAGCAAAGGGGAAATGTCCATGCACCAAGGGAAGCGCCAATCTGCATTAATAAAGGAACCTGACTGAAACCAAAACAGAGCAACCAACATCCTTTTAAGTCTAAAGCATTGGTGTAATGGAACAACACCAGAAGGGGTCGATAGCACCAAGTGACCTTGCTAGGATACGAAGAAATATAATCATTTAAAATAATATTTTACAGAATAAATAATCTTTTACATTACATAAGAAATTAAATCAGAAAACTATCAAAGAGGTGGAAAGAGTCATACCAAAATTCTACAATTATTTTAGAACACATAATAAGCAATTGCTAGAAAAGGAAACGTGCATGTAATGTCACTGAACAACATGATACTCAAAATATCTAAAGAGCCTAGTACCCTACAGCCCCTAAAATATTACGTTCAGAAGTTACTATGGTACTTAATCCAAAAATATATATATATATATATATATATATATATATATATATATATATATATATATATATATATATATATTACAGAGGTATAAAGATTCACTCCGCTAAGCTTGAGGTTGACCAATACCATATAAATGTTAACATTTTTTTTTTGACGGAATGTTAACATCTTTAAAGCATAGTAACATGACAAAATATCATCAAAGTAGAATGAGAAGAAATTGCATAAGAGTGTCGTTTGCTCAAAGAATTTAAGAGGTATCATATATATGATTACACATCAATTAACATTAATCTACACAGACATATACAGCTTCAGGTAATGTGAATACCAAAATCTAAAATGAACACAACAACCTCTCCTTAAATTCCACCATTATAAACCAAGTCAAAAAATCTATCCAAACTCGGTAGTTTTAATTGTACGCAGAAACCATCACCTAATGGAAAAACAAACTAGGACACAAGAACTATAATAGATTACATCATCCAATCATCCAATTATCACTGAATGGAGCACATCAGTAGAATTTTCTAACACAATAAACTTTATTGATAAACTCTTTCTTATGAGTACAAGAAAGGGAGTCTATATGCATGTAGACTCTTTCTTTCTCCTAGCCAATTATCACCATCAAAATGAGAAACCGGCGGAAGGGAGGGAGGCAAACAAAAACAAAAGGTCACACTCCCACTACCGCCTCAATCTCTCCCTTGAAGGAAAACCTATAATTCTAAACACCATACAGATACAAATCATAGCATGTGATTCATGTTAATCAAAGGAAAGAGAAGAATTTCATACCTTGGAAATTCGCAGAATCCATCACAGCAAATCAGAGGATGAGAGGGAGATGAATAGTGGATCAGAATGTTAGAGAAGGTGAGAGGGTTACTCCTCTCTTTCTGGTTGGTTCAGTTTTGTGTTTCTATCTGTTAGAATGCCTAATGGGGAGGCTATTCTTATAACCTACCAGCAGAGAGTAGGGACCTCTCAACGGGTTAACATTAGAATGACCCATCCCATCATAGGGTCACTCTTTAGTAAATACCCAACAACAATTTCACCAATTGGTTACGTAATTAAGAATTAATTTTATAACTGATATATTAATAATTTAATTATAATTTAATAACCAATTAATGCTAATCCACATATTATACACATTAAAATTTAACATTCTCCCACTTGGATAGCATTAATCAATTATTAAAGAGAAATACCAGTTACGATCAAAGCACACGTTAACCAGCAGTATAAGAAATACAAGCTTTAACAATGCAGAAATAGTATCCGATAGGGAAGTAAATCATACATGCTAAAGACTCATATTTCACATAAAGATTGATGAATATAAAATTGCATATAATTAATAAAGAGAAATATGCAATTCAAAAAATGGTCCAAGCATCTTAAAATGCTATAAGAGATATGAAACCAAGAATGACGTCATTTTACATATCTCATAAAAACGATAATGGGCAAATAATGGTTTCAGACTCCCACTAATCCAAGACATCAAAAGACTTAACTAAGCCCATATGAATTACATGATTCCGGAATATTCCAACAGTTAAGCCTTTGGTTAGTGGATCAGCGAGCATGTTTCCTGTATCAATATGCTCAATACGAGTCTGAAACTCCTGAATCTTCTCTCTAACGAACAAATATTTCACATCAAAATGCTTAGTGCGAGAAGAGCTTCTATTGTTATGAGAGAAGTTCACAAATGAGTATTGTCACAATATATCACAAGTGGCCTAGATATGCTTTCAACAATATGAAAGCCGTAAATCAAATTTTTCAGCCACATGGCTTGACAAGTAGCCTCATAGCAAGCAACATACTGCTTCCATGGTAGAAGTAGCTGAAGCGTCTGTTTGACGCTTTTCCAAGAAATAGCTCCTCCCGCCATCATAAAGATAAAGCCGAAGTAGATTTTTGGTCGTCGGGGCAACCTACGAAATCGGAATCAGAATAACAAGTGACCTGAAGTTGATCGGACTTCTTATAGGTCAACATATAATCTTTGGTTCCCTGTAAATATCTCATGACCTTTTTACGGCTTTCCAATGACCCAAACCTGGGTTGCTCAAGTATCTCCCTAAAGCATTTACAAGAAAAGCAATGTCGGACGAGTACAAACTTGAGCATACATTAAACGCCAACAATGGAAGCATAGGGGACCTTTTTCATTTCATTTATTTGTACATCATTTTGAGGACATTGAGATTTAGAGAATTTTTCCTCACCCTTTTGAACAGGTGCAGCACATGGGGAGCAAGAATGCATATTAAACCTTTTGAGGACCTTTTCAATATATCCCTTTTGAGACAATCCAAGAACACCACGTGACCTATCACGATAAATCTGGATGCCTAAAACAACAGAAGCATCACCAAGGTCTTTCATATCAAAGTGGCTACTCAACATGAGTTTTGTCTCGGTCGGGATTTTAACACAACTGCTAGCAAGAAGTATATCATCAACATATAGAACGAGAATGATGAATTCACCCTCACAAGTCTTCAAGTAAACGCACTGATCTGAGGCATTTTCTTTGAAGCCAAGAGAAGTGACAACCTGATCAAACTTCAAATACCATTGTCTGGAGGCCTGTTTCAGTCCATAAATAGACTTATTCAGCTTGCAAACCAAGTGCTCTTTGCCTGTTTGATAAAACCTTCAGGCTGAACCATGTAAACATCTTGATGAAGGTCTCCATTCGGAAAGGCCGTCTTCACATCCATCCGGTGAAGTTCTAGATCAAAATGAGCTACCAAGGCCATGACAACTCGAAATGAATCTTTTGTAGAGAGGTGGTGAGAAAGTCTCCTTATAGTCAATGCCTTCTCTTTGGTTATAGCCTTTAGCTACTAGTCTGGCTTTGTATCTTTCAACTTTACCATCTGGAGTACGTTTGGTTTTGAAAACCCATTTGCATCCAACAGGTTTACAACCAATTGGTAATTCCTCTAGACTCCAAACACCATTATGAGACATAGAAGACAACTCATCATGCATAGCATTCACCAATCGTAAGCATGAGAGCTAGAAATTGCCTCCTTAAAGGTAATAGGATCATCATCATCATTGAGGTCAAACTCATGTTCCCGAAGATATACAACATAATCATCCGGTATGGAAGGTCCGCGCACTCTTTGAGATCGTCTCGGTGGAATTTCATCAACAATAAGATCATGTTCTTGTTCATCTACAAGCGGTCTTTGCCACACCATCTTCATGTTGAAGATTCGATCAACATCATTAGCTGGAATCAAAACTTCGTAGGAAAAGGAACAGCTGGTATAGGAACAATGGTGCGATCTTCTTTAAGAGTAACTGGTCGTGGTATATCACTCCCACTATCCAAGTCATCCTCAAAGAAAACCGCTCGATCAGATTCGACGACTCGCATAGAATGAGATGGACAATAGAATCTGCTACCTCTGGAACCCACACAATAGCCAATAAAGAAGCCACTAAAAGTCTTAAGATCAAGCTTCTTAGACTGAGGATTATAAGGTCTAACTTCTGCCTTACAACCCCATACATGAAAATGTTTCAAACTCGGCTTCTTTCCACTCATGAGCTCATATGGAGTTTTTGGTACAGACTTGCTGGGTACTTGATTTAGAATATAGACAGCAGTTTTTAAGGCATCTCCCCAAAGAAAGTCTGGCAATGATGAATGGCTCAACATACATCTTACCATCTCCATAAGTGTGCGGTTACGCCTCTCTGCAACTCCATTTTGCTCAGGAGTACCAGGCATAGTGTATTGAGCTTCAATACCGCATTCCTCAAGAAATCTGGCAAAAGGTCCTGGGTTTCTACCCGTCTCATTATATCTACCATAGAATTCTCCACCTCTGTCAGATCTTACACATTTTATTTTCCTACCTGTTTTCAACTCAACAGCAGCCTTAAAGGATTTGAAAGCATCTAGGGAACTAGACTTTTCTTGAAGAAGATCTATCCATCCATATCTCGAGAAATCATCTATAAAGGTAATGAAATACCCATATCCACCCATGGCAGTGGGTGTAATAGGTCCCACACAGTCGGTGTGAATCAAATCGTAGCACATCATCACACCTATTTGCTGCTTTATTCCTAACCTTGGCAGTAAATTTGCCCTTGATGCAATCAACACATGTATCAAAATCGGAGAAGTCTAGATCATGGAGAATACCTTCCTTGACTAGCCTCTCAATACGGGGCCTAGAAATATGCCCCAAACGTCGATGCCATAACATAGAAGAATGTTCATTAATCCTACTGCGTTTGTTTCCAACAGCAGAAGTGTGAACATGTCATGTAGATCTAACATATAAAGGCCATCACGTAAAACTCCTGAACCAACGGAAATAGAATCTGAATAAACAATCAATTTTCCACTACCAAACTTAAAGGTGTAACCACATTTATCCAAAGCAGAAACAGAAATCAAGTTCCTTCTCATAGAAGGTGCATACACAGCATCTCTTAAAAGCAAATTATGTCCAGAAGGCAAAAGTAAAGAAACAATTCCAATGTCAATAACAGAAACTCCAGCTCCATCTCCCATAATAATCTTAGACTCAGCATCACTTGGTTTCCTCAGGCTTGTGAACCCCTGCAAGGAATTCACAACATGAATGGTTGCACCTGAATCTAACCACCAAGTATTTGGAGGAACATCAATGACATTGGATTCAAAGCATGTTAAAGGCTTCTCAAAGGTCATAAATTTCTCCCCAACAGCTTTCTGATATTCCTTAGCATTATCAGTCTCTAAGATATTCTGCCTGATGGATTTTTCCATAGTATACTTCATCACTTTCAGGCACACTCTATTAGAGTGTTCCCATTTCTCATAAGCAATCCTCTGTGCTGCAGTAGACTCATTTGTGAGAGCTGCTGGCTTGTCTTCCCTCAAGGCGGATCCCGATCAAGCAATGGTTAAGTAGAGATCTAGAATCTCTTTCCAGTCCTCATAGTTTGTCCCATTTAGAGTTTTGACAGAATTTGGGAAGGAGGCTGACATAAAACATAGAATAAGGAATCATTAAGAATTGAAAGGTAATATGATTCCATATATATGTTCAGCCAATCTTGCCCATAATACAAATTTCTTATTCATTATAATTCCGCCTAAGGGTCCCGAATCATAATAAATAAGAAATATAATAAGAAGAATAATACAACGTACAAAACTTACATCACTAAAAATTCTAATACCGATAGGGTACTTGAAAACCATAATTGACATAAGCTTGAGACAATAGTACGATGTATAATAACGAATTACATTAATAATATTACACCAATAGGGTATAATTATTATTAATATAATACAAATATAACACATTAGACTAATTAATTATTTAACAACACAAATTTTGTATAATTATACCCACGATAGGTGAGTTCATAACTATACAAAATATAATACAAATATAACACATTAGAATAATTAATTATTTAACAACACAAATTTTGTATAATTATACCCACGATAGGTGAGTTCATAACTATACAAAATATAATACAAATATAACACATTAGAATAATTAATTATTTAACAACACAAATTTTGTATAATTATACCCACGATAGGTGAGTTCATAACTATACAAAATATCAATAGTTATGCTACAATTATACATTAGAAAAATTATATTGTATAACAAATGCAGCATAGAACACACAACTTAATTCACATAAGGCTCTAAAATTAATTCCATCTATATGACACATGATCAAAGAGAGTATAATATATCAAAGTGTCACAAAAAAGTAGGGAACAATCACAAAATTTTAGATCAAAACCTTAGAGTACAGTATTAAAAAATACAATATATTTTTCGGATTTAACCATATAAAATATTCGCGAGGCGAGAGGTATCTCGCGAGGCGAATCTTGTGAAAAGTCAGCAGCGTTTGGTCTTCTCGCGGGTACTCGCGAGGCGAGTCAAGTGTTCGCGAGGCGACCCAGAAACCTTTCATTTTCCTAGAACAGTCAGCATTCGGGGTCGCGAGGCGAGAAGAGTAGTCGCGGGGCGACCCAGAGACCTTTCATTTTCCCAGAACAGTCAGCATTCGGGGTCGCGAGGCGAGAAGCATAGTCGCGGGGCGACCCAGAGAGGATGACAATTTCACTGTTCTGCTGGCTTTCAGGTTCGCGAGGCGAGAATAATCTCACGAGGCAAATCTGGAATTCCACAGATGCTGATGCCCAGAATCGCGAGGCGAGCAAAACTCGCGGGGCGATCGAAACAGTTTCACGCAAAAGGGAAACGAAAAACCATCGATTTCTCACGTTTTATTTGATGAAATCCAACGATTTTCGAGTATGTTACTCGAATAACATGTGGGAAGAAAAGCCCTCAAACAATTTTCGAAATCATTGGCCAGAATCATAGTTTCGAATTTTGAAGGACAAGGCATGAAAAAACGAAAGTTGCTGAAGAAAAAAATTCTGGGCAAACAAAATTTTTACAATATTGATATAACATGATATGAAAATCCCTAAAAGGATTTTGCGTCTTGATTGAAAAACATAAATTAGGGTTCATATAATTTTCAGAATAGCTATAACATGTATCTATCCTTGGCTCTGATACCAATTGAAGGAAAACCTATAATTCTAAACACCATACAGATACAAATCATAGCATGTGATTCATGTTAATCAAAGGAAAGAGAAGAATTTCATACCTTGGAGATTCGCAGAATCCATCACAGCAAATCAGAGGATGAGAGGGAGATGAATAGTGGATCAGAATGTTAGAGAAGGTGAGAGGGTTACTCCTCTCTTTCTGGTTGGTTCAGTTTTGTGTTTCTATCTGTTAGAATGCCTAATGGGGAGGCTATTCTTATAACCTACCAGCAGAGAGTAGGGACCTCTCAACGGGTTAACATTAGAATGACCCATCCCATCATAGGGTCACTCTTTAGTAAATACCCAACAACAATTTCACCAATTGGTTACGTAATTAAGAATTAATTTTATAACTGATATATTAATAATTTAATTATAATTTAATAACCAATTAATGCTAATCCACATATTATACACATTAAAATTTTAACATCCCTGTCTCTCTGTTTCCCATTCTCAAACACAATACAAGAATCACTAGATTAGAAACTGCTTCCTACAACTACAAGGGTAGAAAAAAAAACTAAATCTTCAAAGTACCAAATTATCACAGATTTCAAAACAAAAACCCTAAACTTCCATTCTTTCATCTTTTCGAACAATGAGATTTGTTATAATAGAGAAGAGGATCTAGGTTTTGAAATTGGGAAGCAATCAAGAGCAGATGAAATCCGGAAGCAATTAAGAGTAAATTGAAAAAAGCTGAAAAGAGAGAGATGAAGAATGGAAGCTTACAACAATAAGCTTTCTTCGTACCTTTGTTGGTTCGCACAACCGTTCCCCTTTTCAATGAAGAGATGCAGCAATGTTGAAGAGATGCAGCGACGGTGAGTGGCTATGGGCGGAGGACGACGGAGGGATAAGGAACAGTTGAGTGAGGGAGGGGTGAATGGTAGAGGGAACCGAGTGAGAGTTAGGGTTAAATGACAAAGTTAGAGAGTGGGTGAAAAAAAAGGTAAAGTGAGGACTTCCCAAACCGCGTGTTAGCCACTTTTTCCTAAATCGCCCTTAAAAAAAATTAACCGCCGCAGTCTTCTGCTCTTTGGGGCGGTTAACCGCCACAACATATGACTGGCGACGGTTGGATCGAAACCGCCGCAAAGATTCAGTCGCAAAATTTCAATTTTCGTGTAGCGTTTGTCCACTGTAGAACCAAACACACACTTAGAGAGTTTTTTTTATGGTGAGCGGTGAGGTTGAATGTCTCTTATGGTGATAGATCATATTTTATTGGTTGGTACCAGTGGAACCGCATGTTCTCTTACCTTGTCTCTCTTGTCAAATTTTTAATATCCCAACTTTTTACTTTCTCGTCTCCGCCTCCCACGATGTCAAACCCATTGTGCTAGTTGTCGAGAAGCTTGGCGAACCGGCCCTTAAGCTTCTCAAGGACTTCACCAACATCAATTTCTCCTACAACTTTTGTCCCGAAGAGATTTGCACCAAGATCCCCCTCTGCATCGCCCTAATTTCAATCTTTAACCAAATTTATCTCGCCATATGCCTCCTCTTCCTCCACGTGCAGCCATCGTCCACCACCACGTGCAACATCATCCTTTGCCACACGAACCAGTTCCAGAGTCAAATGATGCACTTTCGCCTCCTCCCTTCGAGAACTAGCTTCACCACACTTCCTCTCTCCCCACCGTGAAAACCAAATCTAGCACCACTGAAGGAGATGCCTTATACATGAGCAGCAGCGTGCACAAACGCCACAACCTCCACTGCATTATACGTTTACGGGTTCACCAATCGGACGATGACGATGCTACCTCTCCTTCCTCTTGCTACTCCTGCAACGACGACTCGGACAAATGACAAATTAAGCATGAGTGAGAGAACCAGTAGCCATGTCTTCATCTCATCCGTCCAATAACTTATTATGTATTAGTAATTAAAAATGTTTTTTTTAACAAAAAATACAAGGGAAGTCTAATTTGGATTAGGTCTTTTTTTTTTTGTGTGGTACCAATTAGGTCATGTTTAAGAAAAATTTTCTCTAAATGCTGACTTTAATAAGATTTAAAAGTTTGCTTTTATGGATCGTTAGTTACTTGTCACTTGACTCCAATATTTTGGGTTTAATTTGAATAAGTCATTAATATTAAAAAAAAATTGTGTCATGTCATAAAAATATATCAATAAAAAAGTATCAATCTTACAAAAAATATTTCAAAAATTATTTACTTAATAATATATATTTATTATTGATATGAAAAGCTTCACACTAAAAATACACTAGAGTTTAATTCATTACTAATTAGTAATTCAAATTTTATGTCAGTTTCCAAGTTTGTTAGTTTCAAAGTTGTCTTTCAATTCGAAGCTAGCATAGAGAGATTGAAGTAATTCAAATTTTACGAGGAATAATATTAAGTTACTTCGTGAGCCGTATGTTTTGACCTGTAGTAATTAAGAAATCAATATCATTCATCAAAAGGTAAAAAAATGAAACAATGTTTGGCTAGGCTTTTCGTTTTCTGATCCTGAAACCATGAATCTCTTTTTTTTTTTAAACCAAAAACCATGAATCCTATACACTGCAAAAATGTAAATAATGTTTAGTCAAAATCATGAAACTTGCTTCCATTATTTCTTCTTACCGGTGTAGTTACCTGTATCTATCCGTTATATGATTATTTTTATAATAGTTTATTATAAATAGTTTTAATATAGATAATATTAAATATATTAATTTTTTAAATATAAAATAATATTATTGTGTATGACAGTTGGATTCATATATTAAATAGTTAATGAATAACATGCTACACGACGAATTATTATTATTATTATTTTGGTTTCCCAGGGTATCTCCGTGCACAACTGCGGAGACTAATCCCTCGAGCCAGGTAGGATCATAAGGGCGGCAAAACTCTCCCTCAAGAGTTTTAACACTGCTGCATTCCCAAGGCCAAGATTCATTATTTGTATGATAAAAATTTTAGTAGGTTTTATAAAAGCTTGACTTTTCATTACGGATATGAGTTCATGATATGCAATATGTTAATCTTTTAGGTTTATGAAAAGAATACACATTTTCAAGATATTATATTTTATTGTATTGAACATTTCTATAACAACAATGATAGAAGATACTTGGATGAAAAATAAAACAATAGAAGATGGTTCTTTAACAAAAAAAAATTATTAAAACTTTATCACGTGTATAAAATTCATTTGGGAAAAAAACTATTATCTAATTAATAATAAAACTAACTATTAATATAAAAAAAATTAAAAACAATCATACTTTGATATTGAACACTATTTTAAATCTGTATGATCTTGTTATTTAGGATAAGTTATAATCTTGGATTGTTATGCTCAATTTAAATATCATATTATTTCTTCATTTATTAATTTCTTATTTTCCGTAATTTTTTTTCTCTTGGATTAAAAGTAACAATTTGAATTAAAATTTTTGATATAAAGAATAAAAAATCATAAAGCTATCGTAAAAACAATAAATATTATGAATCAAAGATAAAGAAAATAAAAATGAATAATAAATATAAAACATATAATTATTAAATAATAGAAATAATTGTTAAATAAAGAAAAGAAAATCCGCAAGCTGACAGTGGGCCCTGTGCAGCTGTCAATTGTCTCAAATGTAGTCCACGCTACTCACACGTGTGACTAATTCAATTGTGTGCCGTAAAACCATCCCACTAATGGTTTATACTCCACCAGATTAAATAGTATTAATAAAAATCAATATTAAATTGTTAAAAAAAGTGAAACGGGAGCTGGGAGCGGGAGGATTGACACGCCCGCAACACGTGTCACCGTCTATTTGGTGAAGAGTAAATTAATGCTCTCCATTGTTTGCATCATATTAGGGTCCGTTTGGTTTGGATTTTGATAGAATTGATTTTGAAGGAATTGATTATAAAGGAATTGATTTTATAAAAATCAAGGTTGAAAAAATTGATTTGTGTTTGGTAATGATATTTCAAAAGTAAGCTTAAAAGCTTGACTTGTGTTTGGACGATAAAGAAAAATCACTTTTGATGAGTAAATATAAAGAATTTTGTGGATCCCACACCCAGAATCAATTCTACTCAACGGAAAAGCTAGAAATTATTACTTCCACCAGAATCAATTCTATTCACCCAAGGATCAATTATTTTCAACTGAATTTGGTACCCAAACACTTAGGTACTGTAGCAACTGGAGTTTGGGCTCCAAAAGCTCGCTTGTGTTGGCAAACAAACAGGCACTTAAATAGTATCAATAAAAAATAATATTAATTTGTTAAATTAGTCGAAACAGGCGGAGGAAATTCTAGGCGGGACCCGATCAAGACACGTGTCACTTCTTATTCAATAATAACATCATATGGCTCCAAAGCTGCAGCACGTTCCCCAAATGATGATCCCAAATGGTAATAAATAATAAATGTTTGCAATAAAGACAAAATTTAAATTAAAATAAAACCAAAAATAAATAAATTATAAAAATATATTTTTTAAATTAAATAAATGTTTTAATTAAATTTTTTTAATTCAAAAAGTTGTTTTTAAAAAAAATTAATAAAAAAATATCTTTTCTAAAAAAATCGAGAAAGTATTTAAAAAATTTAAAATTTTAAAATATTTTTAGAATTTTAAATTTTTTTGGTAATTAAAAATTAAATTTAAATTTTTTTAAAGTTAAAAATAAATTTAAAAATATTTAATTAAATTTTAAAAAGTATATAATTTTTAAAAAAATTGTATTAAAAAAATAATATTTAAATTAAAAAACATTTTTTTAATTTTTAATTAAAAAATAATTAAAAAACTAATTTAAAAAATATTTACTTTAAATTTTTAAAATATATCTATTAAAAAAAAGTATAAAAAATCTAAAAAAAATAAAAAAGGGGCTTAATTAAAAAAAATTTAATTATATTTTTTTAAAAAAAGTAACTAAAAACATATTTTTTTTAAAAAATAACAAAAATGTAATTATAATAAAATCAAAAAAAATAAAACAATTTAATTAAAAAACGGAAATTTTAAATAAATTTTTTTACTTAAAAATTATATTTAAAAAAATAAAAAAGAAACTAAAAAAATGCCTTTTTTTAAAAAATAACAAATAATTAAATTTTTTAAAAAATTTTAATCAAAAATAATTAAAAAAAAAAATTAAATAAAAAAAATTCAAAAAAAAAATTAATCTTTTTTAAAAAAAAAATTTAAAAAAAATATTTGAAAAAAAGGTGACACGTGTCGCCGTTTGGGTTCTAATTAATATTTTTTAAAAAAAGTTAATTAAAAAAATATTTAAAAGACAAATAAATTAACTATAAAAAAACAAAAAAATAAAACAATTTATTTTAAAAAAATTAAATATTTTTTTTGGGTGAAGACCCATTTTGGTCCTTGACAAAAATCTCGTGGGTCATTTTAGTCCCTAACAAAAAAAAGTGCTTCGTTGGTCCCTAACAATCACTAACATGAGACACGTTAGTCCTTCAGTTGACTTGTGTGTGCGCTGCGTTAGTTGCCTTACGTGGCCGTTAACTCATCCGACGTGGCCGTTAATGATCCAAGTTGGAATTTTATTTTATTTTTCATTTTTTCCCCTCACGGGACCAAAATGGCGTCGTTTTGAATCTTTTAAGAAAAACAAAACTTAGCTTCTTCTTCATCTTCCTTGTTTGCTGCACCTCATACATGAACCCTAATTTTCTTATCCCTCGATTTGCATTGTTTGACTCATTGTGTTCGCTGCAGACTTGTACGTAATAACCCAATTGTGTTTAGTTGGGGGTTCTAATTGCATTAGAACCCTAATCCTTAGTGACTACGATTTGGCCCCTTTTCACTTATCTCTCAGAATAAGTTGTGATTCCAATCATATGACTAGGGGTGAGCATAGCTGGAGTTCTTCTTCAATTTCCAACTCCAAAATTTGACCCTCCCATTTGTATATGCAGGAAACCATGTATCATCTTCATATCAAGAACCAAGAAGAACCCAAATAGAGCCTTCTATGGGTGCCCAAATTATAACAAGGTAAAGCAAATATTTAATTCTATGGCTTCCCCTTATTCCTTGGGACTGCATTGGTTACTGGTTGTTGATGGTTGCAGGACAACAAACCTTATTATGAAAGGTTTGTTTGGTTGGATGAATATGAGGAGGAGCAGCAGAAGATGCTGTTAATGGCGAAATTTGAAGAATGGAGAATCAATCGGTTGGAAGTGGACAACGACGACAACAAAGCAAAGTTGATTCAAATGCAACTGAAGATGAGTGAAATGCATCGCAAGATGAGTGAAATGAAATTAAAGATGAATGAAGTGCAACTGAAGATCAATGAAGTTACGTAACAACAAAGATCCGTTGGAATGGTGTTAGGGGCTGTGATTGTTGTTTTGGTTATGATAGCTTGTGTTTGGAAGTCAGTCTAAGTGTTTGTAACAAATGTATTAATTTTGGTGTATTAAGTTTGTCTAAGTCTTGTTAACCTTGGTATATCAAGTTAGTCTAAATGTTGTTACTAAGTGTGTTTAATTAGTGTAATCAAATGAAAAGTTTGGCTTTATTAGTCCTGACTTTTGTGTTAATACTTTATAAGTATTGAAGTAAAATGACAACAATAATTAAAGAGGTCAATAGACTAAGAAATTCCAAACTTCATTCAACCAAATGCAAAATATATTGTATTGAATTACATCACCATTGTCAACATGTACGAAGATAAGTGAAACTAATGTATTTGACATCTTCCAAAAAATGTATCCTTTGTATGGATTCCAAAAAAAAAACTAAAAGCTTCAGATTTCTATGCATAACAACTCAAAATGTGTACTCCATTACATTCCCCAAAATTAAAAGTAACAAAAACCTATGCATCTCCCACGAAATCCTTTACATCCCCTCAAAATCCTATATTGTCAATCCCTTCAAGATTTGTCTGTGTTATTCTTTCCGGTTATTGGCTGTGTAGCAGGTGGTGACCTCATTGCAGCTTTAGGCCCTAGCAGTCTTGGTGGCCTAAGTCCAGGTGTTGGCATGAAAGTCATATCACTAGGAGTTCCTTGCAGTCTTGGTGGTTTGTAGGGCCTCATTGGTGCTCCTGGTGGCTGAATTGGGATGGTTCCCACTGCAGTACTTGGTGTGAATGAAGTTGGTGTCACTGGAGCAGGTGGCCTAATAGTAGATGGCCTAATTGGGGCTGGCCTCACAACAGCTGGTGCTGGTGGAGTTAACTGTGAATGGTCCTGAAATGCAGAAAAATAAGTTGAGTATTGTGGGGCATTTTAGTCCTCAAAAAAGTTTTAAGTGAGTCATATTGGTCCCTAACAATTACTATCGAGGGACAAATTAGTCCCTGTATAGACCTGTGTTACATGAGGTGGTTCTTGTGATGCCTCTGTGTTCTGCACTCCCTGTCTTGCAGGACTCTGAAAGATCATAATCAATTAGACAAGGATGATTCAATTAGAAAAATTCAATTGTGACAATTAGTCGGTTAAAAATCAAAATACCTGTGTTGCAGTTTCAGTTGATGGATGATTCTGTGACAAGGTTACTTCATCTTGAGACTGATCCTGCTTTTTCCTAACCCTCCTTTTTTTTGGCAAATCCAGGCCTAGCAGGTCCTTTGCAAGTCTTCTCATAATGGCCAGTTTCACCACACTTGTAGCACACAACCTCATAGGACTTTCTGACTTTGTGCTGCTGACTACCTGGCACTTCTTTGGTCTGCCAATAGGCCTTTTGAGCTTAGGAGGTTGTGGTTTTGGGTAGTCAGTAGTGTCCATCCCTGCTAGCAACTGGTTTGATGAAATACTCATATGTTGCATGGACAACTTCCATAGTCAACCACTGATGAACATAATCTTATAGCCTCTCATTCTTCCATGCTATGGCAGCAATAGCATGATTACATGGCATTCCAGTCAACTGCCACACTTGGCATGTACAACTCTTGAGGGTAAGGTTGACCCCAACCCTCCTCCTATGCCTCTCAACCTCAAACTTCTCATTACCTGGATCAACTGTCCAGGTAGGTGTCCAGCCATTGCATTTTTTTTTCAACTTCTCAAGTCTCTTCTTTTGAGTTGGAGGCAGAATCCCTCTCACAAAACTCAGCTGCCTTCTGTGTTTGGCTATCCTCCTCATCAAATAACACCTCAATTATTCTAACATACTCAGTATGGGTTTCTCTCTATATCTGACAATCTTGGCATTCCATGATTCACACATGTTGTTGGTAATGTTATCCAACTTAGGCCAATGGCTGAAATAGGCCTTTACCCATGCTGCAGGATCAATGTTGTTCAGGTAACTCCAAGCTCTCTCATTCTTCGCCTTCAACCTCAACATTGCAGCTTTAAACACATACTCGGTTGTGCATTTAGCACAATCCCATGTAAACCCCCTTAGCTCCCTGTCCTTGAAATGCTTGATAAAATTCATCCAGATGTGCAGGGCACAATTCCTGTGGTGAGCACCTGGCATCACTTCTTTCAATGCAGGTACCAGTCCCTGCATACAGTGAGACACCCCATTGTGCCCCGATGTTTTATTAGCTTAAAACCTTATTAATTAATTCCTTAATCGCGCGTTTAACGTGAAATCACGTAAAAATTAAAACTTTATTTACACAATCATATAACTTCTGCAAATTAAACACACTAAGGTTGTAATATATAAATACATACCTGTTTATTTATTACATTACTAAAACACTGTCGAGGGTATCCTTAGTAGGATCCCTCACATGCATATACTTAAACAAAAGTTATACTAGCGGAAACATGTAAAAATAATTCCTTAAGACACACTGGCCATACTATCTAGACTCTAATCACCATGGATCACAGCTCGTCATCCGGCCTTTGGTTCATACGGAGATCCATCCAACTCCTCCTTGATCATCTTTTCGACAGGGTCTTCTCGAACGATTCCATAAAAGATAAAGCATAACATATAGAAAACATAGGGGATAAGAAACAGTTCTATCATTAAAAACGGAAAAGAAACCATAGCATATAATATAACAACAGTCAAAGACACACATCACACATAACTAACAATCAACCTCAAATTAACAATATCCTCCTCTACCCATACTCTCATACATCTAAACCTTTATGCTAACGGGACCACTACAACCCTTTCACACCATCTCCACCCAAATAGGAATATTAGTCCTTCGTTCGAGCGAGCACTCCCCTCTATAAAATTATATCTATAGTAGCCCAATTGCTACACATAAAATTATATCTCTAGTAGCCCAATTGCTACACATAAACTATTTCACTGGTATCCCGATTGCTACACATACAATTATATCTTTAGTAGCCCAATTGCTACACATACAATTACATCTCTAATAGCCCAATTGTTATACATACACTTATATAAACCTCACCGACTCTTACGGGTCATAACCTAGTGCCTCAACCTCTCCCTAGAAACTCGTATAAATCCTCAAATTACGATATCTCATAATCTTATCTGTAAAACAACTTAATTAAGCTAGACCCTCTAAATCACACCCAATCTCTCCCAAGCAAACATCTTCCGAACAACACATATATTTACTTAAAATCCACTAAATACAATATTAAAACCAGGTAGATCATGCATAACACAATATCAACAAAATATTCAAACATCATAAAATATCACATTGAGTAAATTATCACAACCAGCATATCACAATCAAATCAATTAAGTAATAAATCCAAACATCCTCAACATCATAAAACCAACCTTAATGTTGATAAACCTACAATTCCCGAATCACCATTGGTTTTACAGATAAGGTTTCCAATGTGATTTTGGTCTTGTCGATTTCTCGACTATTAGTAGGGTTTAGGTCGCCCTACACAATTATTATATAATATACTACTTATCGATTCCGATGACAAAGTGATCCTTTCCCCCACCTAAGTTACCACCAGAAACACGAAATCGACGATACTTGATATCCCGCCACGAGTTACCAAAACCACCTTCAACCAAATCAACAAATTAACAAATTAATCAAACAAATATAAATATGACCATATGGTGCTAGGTTCGGCCAAGTCATAAAAATAAGGCTAGGGTTATTTTTTTAATCCAATCTTTTAGATACTAATTCCCAAAGTATTAACTAGCATAGATTAAGTGTTAATAGTTAAGATTGTAAAACATAATCATTTAACCAACTAGGTTAGGGTTTTCGGTCTCAATGAGCAAAATAGGTTAGAAATTCCTTTTTCTCACCAACTCTTGTATCTATAACCTACACACCTTAGTTAGTTCATACAAATCATGATCTAGTTAAAGATTGAATAAAACTTATTTTGCTCACATGAACACAAATTCGGTCAAGGCTAGAAAATAGGGATAGGAATTTCTTTTGATTTCAAGTTTCTAGTTACAATAACTATAGGTATTAAAGAGTAAAGATCAAGTGTCATATTGTAAAAATTGAACAAAACTTCCTTTGCCTAAAAATATATAGATTCGGACTTCAATAGTAGAGGACATATTAAGATCATAGAAATTGATTTCACATTAAAATGATTCTTTTACAATTTTCTAGAAATATTTGAAATTCTAGATCTAAGAATGAAAAACTCATGAAAACTTGATGATCATGACTTGGAAACAAGAAAATCAATGAAGAACATGATGTTTATTTATCAATAAGTATAAGGTATACCTCTTAGATGTTGGAAAATTGAAAGGAATGGATCAAGTCCTTCACAAAATTGCTTGAAGTGTTCTTGAGAAAAATGAGAGAAAATGAAGAATATGAAGAGACTGAAGGTGTGAGCGAAGGGGCTGCGATTTTGTGGTATATATAGGCTATATCTCATGCCTTGTTTGGTTTATTAGATGTTGGATTAATAACTTTTGTGATTATTTAATTAATATAAGTTTAACCATAGTTAATAATTAACTTAATCAGGGTTACTTTGCTAACTATGGTTAATAAATATGTGGCTCACATTTAGTGGAGGGTGTGGCTGATTTTAGACCACACAAACTAACCAAACCATGGTTCCTTAACCATGGTTAAAATCTAACTTAACTTTGGTTAGGTTAAGCTAAAAGGGCATTTTGGTCATTTCACCTAAATTTGCATTTAATGCTTCATAAATACTTGGTGAGTCATGGTGGTGAGGTGACTCACCCCATGACTCAGCTCCTCCGGTGGCCGATTTTGTCTCTGCACCTCCCTTCTCGACTCCGTCGGTTCCCCGATTAGGGTTTTATGCCCGTAAAAAAGCGTAATATTTCATTTTCGACTCAAAAATTTCAAACTAACCAAACTCGTTGGAAATATGATTTAAATATAAACCATTTCATTCACAAGTCAAAATTAGGTTTTCTGATCATTGAAATCTTACTGTCAGTGAAAACACCGACTGTTTTTGGTTCGAACTTTTACCAAAATTTGTCCGAATAAACATAATATTTTATTTCTGATCAGAAATTTGGAAAGTAGGATTAATCACGGACATAATATAAAAAAAAATCTAAAAATTTCAGTTTTCGGGTCAAATTAGGGTTTTCTGTCAGTATAAAGTTATACTGTCAGTTAAAAACGCAGACCGGGCTCCATCTGAATTATATTTTATAACTCTCAGATTAAAATATAATTAATTATATTTTAACCGGTTAAATAGCGTAATTAAAAATCACGCTATTACATACAACATATATGACAATAGACATATTAGAACTTACGGACAAATTAGTCCCTAACATTCATTACTAAAGCCCAGTTAAGTCCCTAACAATTAATGTCGAGGGACAAATTAGTCCCTGGACATTGTCCAAAAATCATGCTTATAACTTAAATCAACAAAGTCAACAATCATACAAAATGCAACAGGGATAAACAACAACCTATTTTATACTTTACTTATTAGCTATTGTACCTTCTGTTGGTCGAACACAAAGTTTCATCCATTGCTAACATTGTCACCAATATCTTCTTCAAGCAGAGTAAGAAATCACTTCCAGTTATCCTTTGTTTCAGAATCAGCAACAGCATATGCAATGACAAACCAATGATTGTTGGCATCCCGACCAACTGCAGACAGAAGCTGCCCTCCATAATATCCCTTCAAAAAACATCCATCAAGTCCTATCAATGGCCTACAATCGGCCTTGAACCCATTCTTACATGCCTCCAAACAGAGCATCGTAAATGGGACCACCAACACAGACTCCATAAAAATGGTCCCCCACACCCATATTCGATCCACATTCAACCTTATAAAACCCAACCCTCAACCATTATTCATAATCCTGAATCCAAAATTAAATTAGAAGCACAAACAACCCTAAACCGAAAAGGAGAAGAACAAAACGAACCCTAAGTTACAAACGAAATTGTAAATAAAAGAAGAGAGGGAAATTAACTCACATTTGTTGTGGATAATCGCGAATTGTAGGGAAGAGAAGCCACATGATTTGTGGACCTTATCGCGGAATTGGAGACGACTTAGGTTAGGGTTTTGGGAGGGGATGGAGAGATTTCGTTATTTCGTTTCTGGGAGAGGGATCAATTTGGGTTTAAGTTAATGGACCCAAAACGACGTCGTTTTGGTCCTTTGAAGGAAAAAAAATGAAAAAGAAACTATACACCAACAAGGCAGAGATAACGAACACGTAGGATAAGTTAACGGCCACGTAGGACAACTAACAGAAGCTGGCAAACAGAAGTCAACTGAAGGACTAACGTGTCCCACATTAGTGGTTGTTAGGGATTAACGAAGCACTTTTTTTTTTGTTAGGGACTAAAATGACCCAAGCGATTTTTGTCAGGGACCAAAATGGGTCTTTACCCTTTTGGCTTTTACTTAAAAATAATATTTTTTAAAAAAATAAAAAAGAAAGATAATTTTTTTTATAAAAAAATCATTAAATTTTCATTTCACCTAAATTTGCATTTAATGCTTCATAAATACTTGGTGAGTCATGGTGGTGACTCACCCCATGACTCAGCTCCTCCGGTGGCCGATTTTGTCTCTGCACCTCCCTTCTCGACTCCGTCGGTTCCCCGATTAGGGTTTTATGCCCGTAAAAAAGCGTAATATTTCATTTTCGACTCAAAAATTTCAAACTAACCAAACTCGTTGGAAATATGATTTAAATATAAACCATTTCATTCACGAGTCAAAATTAGGTTTTCTGATTATTGAAATCTTACTGTCAGTGAAAACACCGACTGTTTTTGGTCCGAACTTTTACCAAAATTCGTCCGAATAAACATAATATTTTATTTCTGATCAGAAATTTGTAAAGTAGGATTAATCACGGACATAATATAAAAAAATCTAAAAATTTCAGTTTTCGGGTCAAATTAGGGTTTTCTGTCAGTATAAAATTATACTGTCGATTAAAAACGCTGAATACGACTCCGTCTGAATTATATTTTATAACTCTCAGATTAAAATATAATTAATTATATTTTAACCGGTTAAATAGAGTAATTAAAAATAACGCTGTTACATACAGCATATATGACAATAGACATATTAGAACTTACGGACAAATTAGTCCCTAACATTCATTACTAAAGCCCAGTTAAGTCCCTAACAATTAATGTCGAGGGACAAATTAGTCCCTGGACATTGTCCAAAAATCATGCTTATAACTTAAATCAACAAAGTCAACAATCATACAAAATGCAACAGGGATAAACAACAACCTATTTTATACTTTACTTATTAGCTATTGTACCTTCTGTTGGTCGAACACAAAGTTTCATCCATTGCTAACATGGTCACCAATATCTTCTTCAAGCAGAGTAAGAAATCACTTTCAGTTATCCTTTGTTTCAGAATCAGCAACAGCATATGCAATGACAAACCAATGATTGTTGGCATCCCGACCAACTGCAGACAGAAGCTGCCCCCCATAATATCCCTTCAAAAAACATCCATCAAGTCCTATCAATGGCCTACAATCGGCCTTGAACCCATTCTTACATGCCTCCAAACAGAGCATCGTAAATGGGACCACCAACACAGAATCCATAAAAATGGTCCCCCACACCCATATTCGATCCACATTCAACCTTATAAAACCCAACCCTCAACCATTATTCATAATCCTGAATCCAAAATTAAATTAGAAGCACAAACAACCCTAAACCGAAAAGGAGAAGAACAAAACGAACCCTAAGTTACAAACGAAATTGTAAATAAAAGAAGAGAGGGAAATTAACTCACATTTGTTGTGGATAATCGCGAATTGCAGGGAAGAGAAGCCACACGATTTCTGGACCTTATCATGGAATTGGAGACGAATTAGGTTAGGGTTTTGGGAGGGGATGGAGAGATTTCGTTATTTCGTTTCTGGGAGAGGGATCAATTTGGGTTTAAGTTAATGGACCCAAAACGACGTCGTTTTGGTCCTTTGAAGGAAAAAAAAATGAAAAAGAAACTATACTCCAACAAGGCAGAGATAACGAACACGTAGGATAAGTTAACGGCCACGTAGGACAACTAACAGAAGCTGGCAAACAGAAGTCAACTGAAGGACTAACGTGTCCCACGTTAGTGATTGTTAGGGACTAACGAAGCACTTTTTTTTTTGTTAGGGACTAAAATGACTCAAGTGATTTTTGTCAGGGACCAAAATGAGTCTTTATCCTTTTGGCTTTTACTTAAAAATAATATTTTAAAAAAAAATAAAAAAGAAAGATAAATTTTTTTATAAAAAAATCATTAATTTTTTTTTAAAAATATAACAAAAAATAATATTTTAATAAAAAAATTTAAAAAACTTTTTTTTTAAAAAGTAATTTAATTTTTAAAAAAAACTTAATAAAAAATAATTCTTTTTTGTAAAAAAAAAAGATGACACATGTCGCCATTAGTGGATCTACAATAAAAACCGGATCCCCTTATTAATATATTATAGATTATAGATTTTATTTTGGTGGTGATATCTTTGAGAGTTATTCTTTAAATAAAGCTTATTGATAAAGATCTAGTAATTAAAGATTCAACATGATCGCATTTGCCATCGTTTTAAAAGGTTTTTAAAAAGTTAACACGGTATCATGTACCCAAAACGGACCCAACTGTAATACCCAATACAAAACTTATCACTACCTAACAGTACGCCTAAACAGAACCCACCTACAATCATCAATACATTTTTATCTTCGAGAGGTTTGAAATTGAATGCAGAAGCTTGAACACATAAACCTATCATTGAAGTTTTGAATTCTTAAATGCGTTGATGATTGAAAAAGGAAACTAAAAAAATAAAAGTTTATTAAAAAATTAAGTTTATCATTCTTTAAAGTATAAAATACACAAGTCCTGATGTTAAATTTTTATTTTTAGATCTTTAACCAATGTTCTAAGGACACAAGTTAATATTCTCCTTAATTAAATTGTAACAATAATAATAGGAGAATGCTAACAAGTGTCCTTAGGGGATTGTTTAAGGAACCAAAAAATGAAATTTTGTATGTAAAATGGTATATTTAGCATTTCGAAGAGTGTGACACTTTGTTTTTCAATACAAATTTTTCTTTTGTGTGTTTCTTAACCAATACCCTTAGGACACTCGTTGGCAATACACATAATAATAATTGTATTTTTTTAGCAATAGAAAGAAAAGAACTAAAAGAAGAGATGAAATAATATAATGGCTTAACTGCACTTTTGGTCCATCAAGTATCATGATTGTGTGATTTTGGTCCATCGGGTTTCAATTGCGACAATTGGGTCCTTCAGGTATCGCGATTGTGTAATATTAGTCACTCGGGTTTCAATTGTACCAATTGGGTCCCTCGGGTATCATGATTGTGCAATTTTGGCCCCCAGATATCACAATTATGCAATTTTCAATGCCAGTAGCCTACGTGGCACACGTGAGACTGATTTGACACTTAATGAGGTCGGCTTGGCAACTTAAATGACATTCCTATATGGCATTATTGACACCTCACACACTTTAATTGACACATAGGAATGTCATGTAAGCTACCAAGCTGATCACTAAGTGTCAAATCAGTCTCGCGTGTGCCACGAAGGTTATTGACAATAAAAATTATGCAATCGTAAAATCTTAGGGACAAAAATTACACAATCATAATACTTTGTGGATCCAATTGACGCAATTGAAACTTGAGGGACTAAAATTACACAATCGCGATACCTGGGGGACTCAATTGTCGCAATTAAAACCCGATGGACCAAAATCGCACAATCATGATACTTGGGAGACCAAAATTACAATTAAGCCTAATATAATATGATCTTTGAGTATAATAGAGTAATAAATATTTGGATTAAATATGTTATTGTCAGTTATAAATATATCAATATTTTTTTTATTCCTATGAAAAAAAATTGTTTTGACTTAGTGTCCCTATGATTTTAAATGTAAGTAAAATTAGTCTCTGCTCTGTAATTTCGAAAATAAGTAAAATTGACTCAGTTTAGCTCTTTTGAACAAATTAATATAAGAGAATTTAATTAGACAAAATTAGATGTCTAAGTGGGACTTCTTTCAACAATATTTTTTCATACATATGGGTTGAAAAATTTATACCTTTTAGATTCTACTTAAATTGCGATTATGTATATATTATTCATATTTCGTCAAAAAAATTATTTTTATTTTATTTTAATTATTTATAATTTTTCTAAATTTAAAAAAAATAATACATTGCACAAGATACTTATTAGTTTCTAAAATACTAGTTTATTAAAAAAAAAAGGTTTCTAACATATTAGTTTTGTTAATAAGTGTGGCAAGGTCATGACCCCCTTTAAAGGTCAACTAAGCCGTCGTTTAAGGCTAAAAAACTATTTATCTCATTAATAAGTTTCACTTATTGTTAATTTAAGTGAATTTTTTTATTAAAGTAGTTTATTTGGTGAGTCATTTGATTTTTTATGTCATCACTTTAAAATAAATTTATGTTAATTTAATAATTTCTTTTTGAAGATTTTTTTATAACCATTATGATATAGGTACGAAGTATCCACCATCGTTGGTAGTGACTAATCTCCGTCGGGAATTTGAAAAACTAATTTAATAATTGCTATTAATTTAAAATTTTATCTCTAAATTATTACTATAACTTTTTTTTAAGCAATTCTATCCCTTAATAAATGTATTTATTGTCATTTGTAACTTGTAAGTATTGTGAACTAAAAAATGTCTTGATTTTATTTTGGTCATTTCTTTTTTTTCCGAACTTAATTATTTCCTAACACAAAGTATTCTATTTAATGTTTCTTTTAAAATATAACATTAATTTTTGTCTAACTATTTAGTATTTACTACTAAAAACTCTCTGATTACCTGCAGATTTTCCTACAGATTTAGTTCAAAAATCCGTAAAAAGTAGGTTTCTTTTCCTACAGAGTTCTGTCCATAGGTAATACATTGTGGATAATTTTTTCCTGCGAATTTTAAAATCCGTTGGAAATTTCCTGTAGATTTTCTGGCAAAAAATTTAAATCCTTAGGAAATGTCAAAATTTCATACGACTTTAAATCTATAGGAAAAACTCTTATTTCTAAAAAAATTGCAGCAAAATTCACAGAGAATTTTTGCAGAAAAAATCCACAGGAAAATTCCACAAAAAAATATAAATTTCTAATAGTGATTTATCCCCCAAGAACACATAAATACTTTAATTCTACCTCTTTTTTCTCATTTTTCTTAGCTATCCAATTATTGTCCCTCCTCAATCTTTGTGTTTCTTATTCTTTTTTATTTTTTATAATTATTCATGTGAACACCCATTTTTGTCCGTCTTCCTTTTTTTCTAATTTTTATGATATCATGTTTCAAGGAGACTAATAATAATAAGAGAGAAAGAAGAAAAAGAAAATAATGAAGAAAGGAGGAGGTGTTCCAGTCCATTACCTTGGATTTGCTGTTGGACGGGGAGGTCCCGTCCATCACATTATTAACTTGCTGTTGGATGCGGCCAATCAGTAGCACTTCTTTGTTGGGACGCGGTCGGCCCGATCCATGGCACTTGCTGCTGGACGGGGTGGTCTCGTCCATTGCTTTGCACTTGCTGCTGGACGGGGTGATCACGTCCATTGCTTTGCACTCGTTGAAGGACGGGGAGGTCCCGTCCATTGCTTAGCACTCGTTGATGGACGGGGTGGTCCCGTCCATTGCTTAGCACTCGTTGATGGACGGGGTGGTCCCGTCCATTGCTTTGTACTTGCTGCAGGACGGGGTGGTCCCGTCCATTGCTTTGCACTTGCTGCTGGACGGGGTGGTCCCGTCCATTGCTTTGCACTTGCTGTTGGACGGGGAGGTCACGTATATTGCTTTGCACTCGTTGATGGACGGGGTGGTCCCGTCCATTGCTTTGCACTTGCTGCAGGACGGGGTGGTCCCGTCCATTGCTTTGCACTTGCTGTTGGACGGGGTGGTCCCGTCCATTGCTTTGCACTTGCTGTTGGACGGGGTGGTCCCGTCCATTGAATAGGACTGGTTGTTGGACGCGGTTCACTCCAGTCCATTACACTTACTACTGGACGGGGAGGTCCGTCCCGTGTATATCTACTTTTGCATATCTAAGTTTCTGTTGGAAGAAGAGACTCCGTCCACTGCCATTTTGTTTTCAGGCTGGGGACTAACGAATAAAGAAAGAAGAAGGAGAAGATAAGGAATAAAGGACGAAGAAAACAAGGAGAAAAAAACAATCAACAAAAAGGAAAGGAAACTGAGTTACGCCTCCTACCCACTTTACATATCAAGCAAGACCTCTTTTCCTCCTCTATCCATTGGTCCTTATTCTTCCTTACCTCCTCCCTCGTTTTAACCTGACAGCCCTACTCCTAACCCTAAAAATCCATCATACACATCAGACAAAACCCCCCCATCTCCTTCTCTTTTCAAACACGCAACCTTCAGGATAAATCACCTCCTTTCTGCTACTCATGCTGCCCCATCTGGACACACGCTATTTCTACTCAAAACCCCCCATCTCTTTCTCTTTTCAAGCGTGCAACCCTTACATCAAATCACCTCCTTTTCTGCTACTCATGCCGCCCCATCTGGACACACGCTATTTCTGCTCAGAACCCCCCTTTTGCACCTCCTCTACCCATTGGTCTTTTCTTTTTTTTCCTCATCTCCTCCCTCGTCTTAACCTAACAGCCCTACTCCTAACCCTAAAAATCCATCATACACATTAGACAAAACCCCCCATCTCCTTCTCTTTTCAAGCGTGCAACCCTCACATCAAATCACCTCCTTTCCACTGCTCACACCGCCCCCATCTGAACACACGTCATTGCTGCTCAGAACCGCCCAAGCCTTGGGTTTCGTACCAACCGACCTTGAAGCCAATGGAGAAGAAGCAAGAAGCCCTCTCCTCCGTCTATAAAAGGAAGGGAAAAAGAGGGAAAATGAGGGGAGGACATTTTTTTGAGGGGGACTTATGATCTGATATTTTCTTAGTGAGAAAAGATAAAAGAGAGAGAGATTTTTATTGTGAGGAATAGAGATCAGAGATCTGAGTTTCCTTTTCTTTTCTCTATTATTAGAGTGGTTAAGAAGGAAGAGCTGAAGGAGCCAGTGAGATTGAATGTAAAGACTTCGATCTTGAAATCTTACCACTGGGAATAAACAAAATCATTCTTATTCTGCTCTCATTTGGCAACCTTTATTCTTTTCGTTGATATTATTTATAAATTTCTCTTGACATTCTTATTTTTCCGTGTCTCTATTCACTGAATAAGTTAGTGAAACGTTTCACTTCTACGTTTCATTTCTCTCATATTTTCAAGAGGCAAAATTATTTATTTTACATAAAAATATAAGATGGTCACTTGATTAAAACAATCTATTTTCTGGGTTTCTCTATGACAAGTGTCATGTTCGACCCTTTGGATTTTGAGGTTGCCCTGTGGACTTACGTGGCATGTTCAACATCATTTAGTTTTAATTAAAAGATTCACAACGGGTAAAACAAATATTTCAAAGTTACTAATAATTTACACAACTAATTTTGGGTAACCATTTATGGATGTTCCAAGGTGCCGTGGGGTTAAGTCTCCATGCCTTCCCTAGACATAATCGACTCCCGAACCCAAAGCTTTTATTAAAAGGTTTTCCAACTTCCTTGAAATAAAATAAAGTTGGTGGCGACTCCATGTTTTCTCTCTAAAAGAAAGAACAGGTCGCTACAGACGGCGACTCCACTGGGGACTTCTTTTAAGAGAGTCAAGCCCGTAAAAATTGGTTTTGTAAATTTTTAGTAATATGTAGCTTATTTGTTTTACCTTTTACGATTATATCTTGCTGTTTTTCTCCTTACAATACTTAAATGACAAAACTAAAAAATGTTTTTATTTTAGTGATGTCTGTTTGGGTTGTCCTTTTGGTTGGGTTTTTCCTCTTATTTAAATGAGAAGATTTAGTTGTACGCATATTTTAACTCACGTTATTATTATATATGTTTCACTAACAATGTTTTTGTTTCCTCCTCCTTTCTTTTCTGTTTCCCATGTTTTAACAATAGGGTAGAGGACTTGTAACCTTTTTATATATACCTATGTTTGTGTTTTGCAGGTTTTTCTTGCCTTCTCTTTTTATTTTTACTTTTAAGTGTTACAGGTTTGTATGCCCCCTTCACACACATCACTATCACATATTGCACACACACTTAGCTCTATACCCGAGTTTGCTCAAAAACCCAAGGATTAGGCTGTGCTCTGATATTGTTATTGAAGAGGTCTTGTACCTCCTTGATACTTGTCAGTTCACCACTCAGATTTTACATGAGATCATGGAATAGTCATATTAAGAGGGTTTATCCCTACTTATGGCTAGATTCGTGAATCATATCCTTATGTGGGCAATCTGGGGACCATGACTTCTAGAGGTCTAGACCCGTCCCAACTTTCACTAATAAAGTAGACCTAGTGGCCAACCTGTTTAGAGTCCCAACCTTAGGGCGCGCCCATCCTTAGGTTTTACCTGGCTTAGGGCAAAAGGGGGCGTACTTTCTTTCCCTCCTCTATCATCATAAGCATAAATTGTCATGCATGCTCATCGTGAATATTCACAAAACTAGAGGCATCACATTGCAGCCCCAAACTTGAATGACATATTCGAATATTATTGCATACCTAATAGGCGTTATGTCATAATGAAGGTAATGCATACCCATCAGGGTTTTCAACCCCATTGGGTCCATGCAACATGAATCATGCAAGATATATTTGTTTTACTATACTCTTTTTTTTTGTCTCTTTGTTGGAAGATTTTGGTATTCACCTTATAGCAAGAACATGGAAAAGTTTGGTTCAGAAAAGAGTACTAGCAACGCGAGTTGTCCCAAGAAAAATATCAAGATCGATGTGACACTCAATGACGTGAAGAGATTATGTGAACTCAGCCAGCAAATGCCAGAAAGTGCACGCTCAGACTTTGTCAGCATGTATGGTAGAATATTAGACCTGTTGCGTGTTCCAGTGGAAGCTCCCGCTCTTAGTGCATTGGCCCAATATTGGAACTCAAATTTGAGGTGTTTTGAATTGCCTAACTTGGACATCACTCCAGCCATGGAAGAGTATGCTTATATACTAAGACTGCCAATTCAAAAAAAGACTCGCTTCTACATGTATTATGGCCAACATGTAACAGATCGGAAAATAGCAAGTATATTGGAGCTTCAACCGGAACAGATAGAGAAAACAGAAAAGGGAACCACCAAAGGGTTGAAGAGGCGATTTTTGGAAGTGTATCTCAACAAGCTGGGCCAGCAACAACGATGGGTTACTTTCAACAAAGTACTAGCCCTCATGATATATGGGTTGGTGCTCTTTCCTTTTGTACCAGATCTGATTGATCAGTCAACCAGAAATGTTTTCTATAGGGTCGAAGAATATGGTGTAAACCCGTTCCCTGCTATCTTAGCCGAAACTTTCCTCTCCCTACAGGTTTGTCATCAGAATCAACAAGGGAAACTGCGATGTTGTGCGTCAATAGTGTATGTCTGGATCATGACTCACTTGTACGCTCGTGATAAAATTGATAGAACAGATGACCCGCTGAAAGGGTTCACTCGCATGCAACTAAAGCCACGTAAGCTATTTGAGTGGAAACAGGAGTTTGATCAGATCGACTTGCGGTCATTTAGTTAGATGTGCACATGGTATAATGGAGATTCAGTTGTATTCAGCTGTGGATGTTTGTCAAATATTCCGTTGATGGGTCCCAAAGGTTGTGTATCATACTCACCAGCTTTGGTAATGCGTCAACTCAAGTGGACACAGGATGAACTCCCCAAAGAGCTGCTCGATGGGATATTCTTCCTATACCAAGAAGGTGAAAGCATCAAGAGTCAAACGATAGCAGTAAGGTCAGCATGGAATGATATTCATATAAAAGGACCGGAGGAATTAGGAAGGGAGTCATAGCTCACACA
This sequence comes from Sophora flavescens, assembly GCA_030762895.1. NCBI lineage: Eukaryota > Viridiplantae > Streptophyta > Magnoliopsida > Fabales > Fabaceae > Sophora > Sophora flavescens. The sequence continues at coordinate 219,466,338 of CM061065.1, forward strand.
AAAAGATATGAAGTATGGAGAGAAACAAGAAGAGGTTTCCCTCCAAGACCCGCATCCCTTCTCCGTAAGGAAAATAATCCTCTAACCAAAGATCAAATGTTGAAAGAGATCGAAGTTTTAAAAGTTCAAATGAGGGTTTTTGATGAGAAAGACCAAGCTGCCGAAGTAACCATTATCACACTCCGAAGACAAGTGCAGAAGCTGAGTTTACAAATTGAGCATTTGAAGGATGAATGCGCCGATGCCCATGAAGCCTCGAATCGTATAAAAAGGGCAAGAAAAGACAAAGAAGCAGAAATTCAGGAGCTGCTGGCAAAAATAGGATGTCAAGAGAAGATGCTTATCAAACTTCAGGAAAGGACAGAAGAGCTCGAGACAAATATAGGGGTTCACGTTGAAACAATACATGTACTAGAAGAGAGGGTTGAATCCCTGCAGGAATCCTTAGCCCAAACAGAAGTGTACTCTGACCGAGGGTGGGACGAAGCAGCCAAGTATCGCGAGCTACTAGCGGAAGCCAACATGAGAGAAAGTTGGCTCAGAAACAAGATAAAAAACTCTGAAAGGTTTGAAGCTCAATGTCACGTAGAATGGGTAAAGGGATGGAAATTGGTGGTGAAAGATGTAATGAATGAAAATGAAGCATGGAAGAGAAAATACGAGGACGTGATGGATAAGCTCCAATATCACACTTCCTAGCTGGTGGAGCGGTTTGAAGAGGCATCCGTCCACATACGTATGAACCATTTCCTTCAGCTACCACCGAAGGTGACCGAGTTCTTCAATCATTTTGGGAACCTTTCCAGAGGGTTCAGGAAAAAGAAGATGAGGCTCTTAACATAGAACTTTGTAGACCTCGGAGAAGGATGGAAACCATCAATGTAATTTTTTATTTTGATCGAAGACTCATGATTTGTATCGGAATATTTATAACGAAAGGGAAGTTTTCATCCATATCTATCGAGGAGTGCATTCTCCCTTAGATACGTCATCAGCTGTATTTCTACCCTAAAAACGACGTGTTTTCTGTGTAAAAATGAGGACGTTGCTAGCACGGGTGTGGTCCATCGAGGAGTAGATTCTCCAATGGACTTGACACCAACTGCATTCAAACTAGAGGGAACCATACCACTAGATTTGATTGCAGGATGACTTTTTTTGCTATAGATGTATACGACAGTCTTCCTGAGAGTACCCTCACGATCGAATAAAGGATGATAACTTGCACATGCATGCATAAAAACACACAAAATTTTGGATTGACTAATGAGATTTCTTATTTGCTTCACAGAGTCGCATCCTTCTGAGGATTCAGGAACCATTGCGCGACCTAGGAAAGGTAATACCAACCAAACCTGAGTTTACGATACCAGATCTCGGACCAGGATGGTTGCCAATGCGTCTGAGGAAGGAAGAAATCTAAGCTGAGATAGATGATGTGAGGGGAAGAATGAGCGAGATGGCTGAAACCCAAGCAATATTAGAAGCCATACTACAAGATATGAGGGAATCTCTCAGCATGCTTAGTACGAACAGAGATGCAATTGAACCGGGTAGGCAGTGAATTTCTTCTGTGGTAACAGCACCAATGTTTTCAAACATTAGCACGGGTTTCATTCAGGGAGTGTCTGGACCCGACCAGACACATCACACGGCACCAATAACACTTCCCATTGGAGAAGGATATCCCCCTTTTGAGAATGCCTATCATGAGGTCCCGGGCTACACCGCGCCAACATGGGAGCAACCACATGTATCTATTCACAGCCAGTCAGCGGGAGCCCAGGCTGGTAAGGATAAGATGAGCGATGAATGGATGGAGAAAATGGAAGAACAGATAAAAGCGATAAAAGGTCCGAGTACCTACGGCCCTCTCCAGATAGAAGAACTCTGCCCTGCCACAGATGTCGTGATCCCCAAGGACTTCAAGATTCCTGACTTCTCCAAATATGATGGAAGTGGGAACCCACGATTTCACCTCATTAGTTATGCCACCAAGATGGCAATCTGGTCCAAGGATGACAAATTCCTTATCAGCTTTTTCCACGAAAGTTTGATTGGCCTCGCCTTAGAATGGTACCTTCAATTGGACCATTCCAAGATCTCGCGATGGACGGATTTGGCTGACTTATTTATGGACCAGTACAAATTTAACCTGGATGCAGCCCCGAGTCGTGAACAATTGACTACACTGCAGAAAAGAAGTGAAGAGCTCTTCAAGAAATATGCCCAAAGGTGGAGGAGCTTGGCCGCACAAGTTCAGTCACCGTTGACTTTATCTGAAATGTGCTCATACTTTCTAGGAACCCTCGGAGCACCTTTTATAGGGGCCATGGCTGGGGCCGCCTACAAAGATTTCTCTAACTTGATTGCCGCCGGTGAAAGGATTGAGTTTTTGGCAAGAGCTGGGAAGCTCCCCATGAATGATGGTGAAGGAAGTGTATCCCGGAAGGTATTTCAACCAAAGAAGAAGGAAGTTGAGGCGAACTATGTACAACACCAACGGAATTTTAATCCTCAGTACCAAGCACCCTATAACCCTAACCAACATATCCCATACCAAACACAAACCCCGCTTTACCCATACTCACAAACCAACACTTACCCGCAAAACCAAATCAGCAATATTCCTACTCCCCAACCATATAACCTTGCCCGCCCATCATACACCCGTTACCCGTCTGCACCCCCACAAAACCGCCCAAACTACCCTTCGCCTCGCCCAAATTTCCCAAACCAAGGACGTTTCCAGAGTCCAAATCTGCCACCCTTCCCGAAATTGTCCATCTCTAATGCGGATTTATTCCAACAACTGTTTGATCGCCACTTGATTGCGGGAAACCCTGTACGTCCCTTAGAACCACCATTTCCTGCTTGGAACAATCCAAATCAGACTTTCAAGTATCATATGGATGTCACAAGGAATTCTATTGAGGATTGGGAAGCCTTTAAGACAGCAGTGAGAAAGTTGATTGCTTGTGGGAGGCTAGAGTTCGAAGAAGAGGTCGGGCCTAATATCGTTAGGAATCCCATCCCGAATCATAATGATGGAAATCGAGTAAACAATTTGGAGGTAATAAAGTCCCCAATCAGGAAGGTGCTGGAACTACAAGTGCCAATGCAGAAGATTTTCGAAGAACTGAAGAAGGTGGGATACAACATTGTTGCACCAGTGAGGGTTCCAAGAGAAGAAAGGGGGTACGCCAAGGATCTAAGGTGTGACTATCATCATGGGCGAATGGGGCACGATATCGAAACTTGTTGGGAATTCAAAGTCCAGGTTCAGAAGTTACTCACCTTGGGGGTAATTCAAGCCAGACGAGGTGCTGCAGAGGAAGTCAGTGTAGTTGAGAAAGTTGTACTCCGAGTACCACCCTTGAAAAAACCTTCAGACCCAGAAAGAGTCATCATAAGGGTGAGCAAGCCAACTCCTTTTGCTTATGCTGATACACATGTTGTACCATGGAATTATGAACAGAAAGTCGAACTAACTGGAGCTGCGGGGGAGACCTCGAGGGCCCAAGTTACTAATATTGTGAGAATTGAAGGCATTACAAGGAGCGGGCGATGCTACACCTCTGCTGAAGAAAAAATGATGAAGGAAGCCAAAGAAGAGAAAACTATGGGTGAAAGAAAAGGGAAAGAAGAAGAAGAGTTTCTGAAGTTCATGAAGCAAAGTGAATATGATGTGGTAGAACAGTTGAAGAAAAATCCAGCAAGGATATCTCTTTTGTCGCTTGTCTTGACATCAGAATTGCATCGCAAGGCATTATTGAAGGTGTTGAATGAAGCGTATGTCAAACCTGACGTCACTCCGGAAAATGTGGTAAGTATGGTGGACCCAATCAGGCATGTCAACATGATTACTTTCTCGGAAGATGAAGTGGCCTCGAAATCCCGCAGTAGTACCAAAACCTTACACATCACCCTAAAGTGTAAGGGGTTTGTGATTGCAAATGTGCTTGTGGATGGTGGTTCGGCGTTGAATGTGGTTCCAATGTCCACACTCGACCAGCTGAATATAAGCGTGACGGATTTGACACCACAAGAAATGATTGTGCGAGCCTTTGATGGGACAACAGGAGGAATCTTAGGAGAGATAACTCTGTCCCTTGAAATAGGGCCTAGTTCTTTCCCTGTCCTCTTTTAGGTCATGGAAATCCAACCAGCTTACACCATGCTTCTGGGGAGGCCTTGGATTCATGAAGCAGGAGTGGTCCCATCGACTTTGCATCAGTGTTTGAAGTATATCCAGGATGGATCCGTTATTACTATCCGTGGTGAAGAGGAAATCATGATGACGAAGCCCACCACAGTACCTTATGTGGAAAGTACAGAGCAGATGGAATATGACTCACTGCGTAGTTTTGAGGTATTGAAGTCAGAGAACAAGAAAAGGGAGCCCCCAATGAAGAAAGTGAATGAAGTAGTAGTCCGCATCATGGAAAAGAACGGGTATCAAAGAGGAAAAGGCCTAGGGCCTCAGCTACAAGGGATCTCTCGGCCAATTGAAGCGGCTGTGAGAGAAGGAAAGCGCGGATTGGGGTATCACCCCAACCTGACAGAAGGGATGAAATTCATGACTCTTGAGAACAAGGAAGAAGAAGAGCGCGAGAGAAAGTATCTTCCCCTCCTGACAGAGACTTTCCCAGTAGCTGCTGAAGTTATCAGTCCTGCAAAGTCATTTTCCCCTCACTTCACTATCAGCACACTTGAAGAGGAGCTAGACGAGAACCATGTCATCTATCTCCCTTCTAGCAATGAAGTTCTCAACAATTGGCGGTCTGAATCATTTGTTGATGTTATTTCCATAAAGTAATTATCTTATTGTACTAATTATGAACTGATGTTTACTTTCTTTGAAGACATGAATGAAAACGTAACACTTTGTCTGGTGTTTTCCTTTTGATTCCATCGTTTCTTTTCTCTCTCTCATTTATTTATTTTGTTTAAGCTTTTCTGTCATAAATAAGACCCTTGCCTATACTTCTCCTATTCCTGACTTTTTCTTCCAGGAATACTTCTCCCACTAAAGATTTACCTCGGGAAAGGAACTTTGAAAACTCCTTTATTGATTCCCTCGCGGTCGCTGATGAATACGACCTTGAATCCGATGAGGAAGAAGAAGACATTGAAGGATTCGTGAAAGCGGTGAAATGGTCAGAGGAGGGGATGAGCTCGAATGATGAGGTTGTAGAAGTGATCAATATGGGAACCGAGGAAGACAAGAAGGAGTTGAAAATAGTGGATAACTGGACGCGCTGTCGCCACGCGCCAAAAAGAACGAGCGTTTACAAAATAATGTAGATAGGGAAGCGACAACTCGAGTATCGTCTCTCAAGGACTCTTAGGTGTTGTTGTTATTAACAGAAAATCAGTAAAAGTCAGATTTGGGGGGGTTTTGAGATTGAAAACTAAAGAAAACAGAACAGAAAAATAATGCAATAAAAAGTAATTACCAAATAAGCTAAAGAACGATCAACCTACTATTCTCAGTTTCCCACTATCATCGGTTCATATAAATCTAAGCCCTAAGCAGATTCTAATCCCCTCCCGGTTGTAGAAACAATTAACAAACGAAATTCGCTACTACGGATGTATGTTCCTATTCCCGAAATAACAAACGGGGTTAAGCCCTCATGAACAAACGAACATGAACGAACACACGCGAAATAACAAACGCGATTAAGTATAGGAACATAACATCACCGAAATGAATCAACACAATACTATACACTCCTGAAATAACAAACAGAAACATATAGCATCGCATTGAAAAGAGAAAAGCAAATAAAACAGGAAATACAGAATCTCAAGCGTGGTAATGGAAACCAATCACAGTAGATTAATCTAGGAGACTAGCTCTCCATTACAGACTTAATCACAAAAGAAAAGAAAAAAAAATAAACTACTGACTAACTAGCTACTCTGACTAAAACTAGCCAGCTTACTAGCTCACCTCAGTTCTATCTAAAACAGACTTATATACAAGTTTCTGGAATCAGCTTTCTCGCGAGGCGAGAACACCTTCGCGAGGCGAATAATACGAACAGACTTCAGATTTTGGTCTTCTCACGAGGCGAGCTTATCATTCGCGAGGCGAAACTCTTCAAATTCCAAACTGTAACGCCCGTGACCTTTCACACGGGTAAACCGTGATGCTTTATGACTTCCAGGATTGGATTACTCGCGAGGCGAGTCATGTTTCGCGGGGTCAGACAGAATGGTTGGCAAATTCTGGAACAGTCACCTTCTGGTTCGCGAGGCGAACATCCTTCTCACGGGGCGAAAGACTCCAGAATTATTTCTTTTTATTACCTGCAAACAAGAAATAACAGTAAGTACTTTATTTAACTCTAAATCAACTAAATTAAACTAAAAATACTTTATAGACTCAAGATGCTACTTAAAGACAATCTAGTCTAATTTGGGTGAAAATGATATAAAATTAGCACAAAGCCAAGGTTTTTATTAGTTATAAAACCAGTCAACCAGAGGCTCATCAAAATACCCCAAACTTAAACTTTGCTTGTCCCCAAGAAAACTAAAACTTAAACAAGACTCAGACTTGGCAAGATTAAGGATTCAATCAACTTTGCACAAATTTCAAGCAATTTAACAAACAGTTTTCTTCAATGATTCCCCCCTTTCAAACAAAGCAATCCCCACAATCATTTACTCTAAACATTTGAGAATTTCATCATTCAAACAATCATTAATCTAAGCAGGGAATCCAAGTTACACACAAAAGGGAGATCACCAAATTCAAACAACTGCCTTCCTCACAAGGGCATTTAGTGTTTCATTCAATCGCTCAGTTTGTGTCTAGGTCATCAACAATTCACTCAGTTTCACTTTTAAGAGCACTTCCCATAAATTTGATTTTCATCTCCAAATGATTACCACAGAAAACATGCATGAAACATCAAAAGGTCTTTTGTGGTTGTAATGGGGCCTGGCTAAGGGTAGGATATACAAAGGTGCTAGGCTGAAGACCCTAGGAACTAAGAGAGCATGAGCTTTTAACACTTTGAATTTCACTCAAGTTCCTTTTCTCATTCATCTTTTTGCCTTGGGTGACTACGGCCTTTTATTTTCTAATAATTTTTTTAACATTTTTACAATTTTCTTTTTTTCTTTTTTTTATATATATATATTTTTCTTTTTCCCAATCCCAAACAACACATTGCATCGGGTAGCCACCCCAAACTTAGTTTCTTGCAACCAATTTCTCACTAAGCTTCCATGCTCTCCTAATCCTAAGATCGGGTTAACATGGTTTTTCAGATTTTAGCTTGTAACATAAGGTTAACAAGAATTAACAGGCTAATTAGGCTCAATTGGGCTAACTAGGGAACATGCATTAGGGGTGGTTATTTTTAGGCTAAGTAGCTATTTACAAGGAAAATGCCTAAATCATTTGAAGCAAACACATAATCATGCAAACCAAAAAGAGATTCAAGCAAATTCAGGAAAGTGCAACTTGAAAGTGAGTTTCACACAGTCAAAAACATGTTGGAAGCTCAAAACCTCACCTGGACATTATTTGCAAATTGCTTGACAGAGATTCTATCCCTAGTGTGTGCTTCCTATCACCCCAAACTTATCATAAATCATGCCATCATAACAAAATCTCAAAGTTCAGTTTTCAATCATATGGGGATCATTTTTCAAAAAAATTTCATATCCTAGGGGGAAAACAGTCAACACTATCATGCAATCAATCTATGCAAAATCAATAAAATCCAATAAACTTGACAATACCAAACTCATACAACTCCTGAGCTTCTCAAATTATTCAGGAGCTTTATTGAAAACAAATCAGAAATAAAGCAAGGAAAAGAAAATTAAAAAGAAGCAAGGTTCAGAGAAACTCATTGAGGGGCGGTTCCACCAGGATCCCATTGCTTGTAACATAAGGCCCAAGTGATAGCCAAAGGGTGGTAGTTCATTCCATGCTTCCATAACTTGTAGCCTTGATATGGGGGTGAGCACTTGACAATTATGATGACATCGCCGAGTACGGCGGACTTCTCACTCCCTCTTGGGTCACAGATGACCTCTTTCTCAACTTTGTCCATAAAGTCCTCCCAATAGAAGTGGGGTTCAACCTCTTGAAATGGCCACAGTGACAAATCCAAAGGCTGGAACTCCATCACCGGTGGTTCCACAGGGGAAGGTGGTAAACAGGTAGCTGGGGTTACTGGTGCTGCTTCATTTTCTGCACGTTCTTCATTCACTGCACTGACAAGTCCATCACCTGTTAAACCTGCAGAAATCTCAACACACACCACAGAAAGGTTAGAGTTAATACAGTTAGTAGATATGTTACAATAAACTAAATTAGAAAAGGTCTGAATGTCTAGAAGTGGCTTGAGCTCTAAGGAGGGTGGCTGCTCAATGGATGGTGTATTTGGAACTTCGGTTGAACAATCAGTATCACTCTCACTATCACCTTGCAAAATAGAGTCAAGAAACTCAGCACAAACAGCACACGGGTTAGTGTCAGTACAGTCAGTACATGTAGTAAAAGAAACTGAATTAGTAACGGTCTGAATGTCTGGACTTTCAGCACTCAATTCATCCACCCCATCACTCTCAACACATGCATTTGCTTTAATTGAATCATATACTTCCAAAGGTTCTTCATCTACCTCAAGCACGGTGAAGCAGATGTCCTCCTGATCCTCCTGATCCTCATTTTCTATGTTTCCTGAACAGAATAAACCTGCATAACAATCTATACACAAAGCAGTGCCATTACAATCAGCACAGGAATTAGAATCAGGGGATTCAACACACAGTTCATCAACAGAAACATTATCAAAATCATCAGCAGAAGTATCTTCAAGAATAACCATCTGTGAATCTGTATGTTCTTCAAGGGGCTGTGGAGTTAGCAGTGCAGCCGAATTGGCGACAATTTGATCAATTAGAATGGATAACTTCTGAGATTCAGCTTCTCTCCTCTGGTATTCAAGATTACTTGCTTCCATCCTCCGTTGAAATTCAAGAGTTTGTTGTGCCATCCGTTGATTGTTCTCTTCCATTTGTGCAGTTATCTGTTTGAACAGGTCCTCTAGTGAAGGTTCGGAAGGTGCAGAGGTGGTCGCTTGGCTAGGATTCTGGGGTGGTTCCAGTGGTAACATCGGTTGTGAGTCCCCATACCAAGGGTTTGGATGGTTTCCCCAGCTCAATAGGAAGACTCTCTTCAAATCAACCCAGCTGAAGATGGAATTCGCCTCAAGATTATACAACCAATCCCTTGCAGCGCCTTCAAGTGAGAGACGGAAAGCTCCCATCTTGATGTGATCTTCTTTTAGTTCTTCAGGTCTCAACATTATAAAACAAACAGCCTGGAATTCCTTCAGATGCGCCTGCGGATTTTCACGTGCAAGACCACTAAACCTTGGCAACCAGTGCCTCAAACCAGCAAAATCAGGATAAGATATGCATGGTGGTGGTTCATAGTAAACATTAGGCATGTACCCACACATGTAATTCTCCATGGCAGTACTAAAATTCACAACCAGACAAAACAGACAAAACTAATTCAGCAAAGAGTTTTTTTTTTCCTGCTAATAACAACAAACAAGAGTCCCCGGCAACGGCGCCAATTATTGGACGCGCTGTCGCCACGCGCCAAAAAGAACGAGCGTTTACAAAATAATGTAGATAGGGAAGTGACAACTCGAGTATCGTCTCTCAAGGACTCTTAGGTGTTGTTGTTATTAACAGAAAATCAGTAAAAGTCAGATTTGGGGGGGTTTTGAGATTGAAAACTAAATAAAGAAAACAGAACAGAAAAACAATGCAATAAAAAGTAATTACCAAATAAGCTAAAGAACGATCAACCTACTGTTCTCGGTTTCCCACTATCATCGGTTCATATAAATCCAAGCCCTAAGCAGATTCTAATCCCCTCCCGGTTGTAGCAACAATTAACAAACGAAATTCGCTACCACGGATGTATGTTCCTATTCCCGAAATAACAAACGGGGTTAAGCCCTCATGAACAAACGAACATGAACGAACACACGCGAAATAACAAACGCGATTAAGTATAGGAACATAACATCACCGAAATGAATCAACACAATACTATACACTCCTGAAATAACAAACAGAAACATATAGCATCGCGTTGAAAAGAGAAAAGCAAATAAAATAGGAAATACATAATCTCAAGTATGGTAATGGAAACCAATCACAGTAGATTAATCTAGGAGACTAGCTCTCCATTACAGACTTAAGCACAAAAGAAAAGAAAAGAAAATAAACTACTGACTAACTAGCTACTCTGACTAAAACTAGCCAGCTTTCTAGCTCACCTCAGTTCTGTCTAAAACAGACTTATATACAAGTTTCTGGAATCAACTTTCTCGCGAGGCAAGAACACCTTCGTGAGGCGAATAATATGAACAGACCTCAACTTTTGGTCTTCTCGCGAGGCGAGCTTATTGACCGCGCTGTCGCCACACGCCAAAAAGAACGAGCGATTATAAAATAATGCAGTATAGTGCGACAACTCGGATCGTCTCTCAAGGACTCTTTAGGTGTTGTTATTATTAACAGAAAATTAGTAAAAGTTAGAAATGGGGGTTTTGAGATTAAAACTAAAATAAAGGAAACAAAATAAAAACAGAGAAAAAAAGAAAGCAAAGAGTTTAAGAAATTAGCAAATAAACAAAAGCGATTAACCCTCTGTTTTGGTTTCCCACTATCATTGGTTCATGCAAATCCTAAGCAGATACTAATCCCCTCCCGGTTGTAGCAACAATTAACAAACGAAAACCGCTACTACAGATGTATGTTCCTATTCCCGAAATAACAAACGGGGTTAAGCTCTCATGAACAAACGAACATGAATGAACACACACGAAATAACAAACGCGATTATATATAGGAACATTACATCACCGAAATGAAACAATACCACACTATACACTCCTGAAATAACAAACAAACATACAACATGGCATTGAAAAGAGAAAAGCAACTTAACATGGAATACAGAACCTCAAGTGTTAACAGAAACCAATTACAGTAGATTAATCTAGGAGACTAGTTCTCCATTACAAAAGAAAACAATAAACTAAGAGAAAAACAAAAGACTAACAAGCTCAGAAACTAGCCAAAACTGACTAGCTCTGACCTCCTAAAAACTAGCTTCTTCAGTTCTGCCTAAGACTACTTATATACACGTTTCTGGAATCCAAGTCCTCGCGAGGCGAAGCACTGCTCGCGAGGCGAATAACACGAAAGGTCTGCAACTCTTGGTCTTCTCGCGAGGCGAGCATATCCTTCACGAGGCGAATGCTTCAAATTCCCAACTGTAACGCCCGTGGCCTTCAACACGGGTAAACCGTGATGCTCTCTGACTTCCAGGTACTCGCGAGGCGAAGGGATGCTCGCGGGGCGAACCAGAGACTTTGCATTTTCTTGGAACAGTCAGCTTCGGGGTCGCGAGGCGAGCAGCCATCTCACGGGGCGAGAAACTCCAGAATTATTCCTTTTTATTAACCTGAAAATAGAAAATAAAAGTAAATACTTTATTCACTCTAAATCAACTAAATTAACTTAAAAACACTTTACAGACTCAAATTACTACTTAAGGACAATCAAGTCTAATTTGGGTAAAAATGATATAAAATAAGCACAAAGCCAAGGTCTTTACTAGTTATAAAACCAGTCAAACAGAGGCTCATCAAAATACCCCAAACTTAAACTTTGCTTGTCCCCAAGCAAACTACACTCAAAAACTTAAAAAGACTCAAGACCTGGCAAGCTTAAGAATTCAATCAACTTTCCATAGATTTCAAGCAATTTTTCAAAAGAATTTTTCTTTCAATGTTCCCCCCTTTTAAACAAAGTAATCCCCACATTCATTTATTCCAAACAGTTGAGAATTTAATTATTCAGACAATCAGAAATCTAAGCAGGGGATCTAAGTTACACACAAAAGGGAGATCACCAAAATCAAACAACTGCCTTCCTCACAAGGGGAATTTATGTTCACTCAATCGCTCAATTTGTGTCAGGTTATCAACAATTCACTCAATTTCACTTTTCAAGAACACTTCCCAAAAATTTGCTTTTCACCTCAAAATGATTCCCACAGAAAACATGCAAGCAACATCAAAAGGTCTTTTATGGGTTGTATTGGGGCCTGGTTAAGGGTAGGATATACAAAGGAACTAGGCTGAAGACCCTAGGAACTAAGAGAGCATGAACATTATTTACACTTGAAATTCACTCAAGTTCCTTTCTTAATTTTTTTCTTTATGCTTCTGGGTGGCTACAGCCTTTTTATTCAACACTTTTTATTTTTTATTGTTTTTCTATTTTTTTTTTCTATTTCTTTTCTATTTTTTTTTCTTCTTCTTTTTTTTTATTATTATTTTTTTTTCTTTTTCCCAATCCCAAACAACACATTGCACCGGGTAGCCACCCCAACTTAATTGCAACCAATTTCTCACTAAGCTTCCATGCTCTCCTAATCCTAAGATCGGGTTAACATAGTTTTTTTTTCAGATTTTAGCTTGTAACATAAGGTTAACAAGAACAATAGGCTCATCAGGCTCAAAGGGCTAACTAAGGAACATGCATTAGGAATGGTTATTTTAGGCTAAGTAGCTATTTACAAAGGAAATGCCTAAATCATCTGAAGCAAACATATAATCATGCAAACCAAAAAGAGATTCAATCAAATCCAGGGAAGTGCAATCAAAAGTGATTTTCTCACAGTTTAAAACATGTTGGAGGCTCAAAACCTCACGTGAACATTTTTTTTGCAAATTATTTGACAGAGATTCTATCCCTAGTGTGTGCTTCCTATCACCCCAAACTTATCATAAATCGTGCCATCATAACAAAATCCCAAAGTTCAGTTTTCAATCACATGGGGATCATATTTTCTAAAATTTTCAAATCCTAGGGGGAAAACAGTCAACACTATCATGCAATTCATCTATGCAAAATCAATCAAATCCAATAAACTTGCCAATAAAAGACTCAACACACAAATACTCCTGAGCTTCTCAAATTATTCAGGAGCTTTATTGACAATAAAACAGAATTAAAATAAGGAAAAGAAAATTAAAAAGAAGAAAGGTAAAGAAAACTCATTGCAGGGCGGTTCCACCAGGATCCCACTGCCTGTAACATAAGTCCCACATGGTAGCCAAAGGACTGAAATTCATTCCAAGCCTCCCTAACTTGCAGTTTTGATGCGGAGGTGAGCACTTGACAATAATAACTCCACCCAGTGCGGCGGACTTCTCACTCCCCTTTGGGTCACAGCTGACCGCTTTCTCTACAAAATCCTCCCAATAAAATTGGGGTTCAACCACTTGGACTGGCCATGGTGCAAGATCCAAGGGATTAAACTCCATCACTGGTTCCTCGGGGGGAGGTGGTAAACAGTTAGCAACGGTTACCGGTGCTGCTTCAACTTCTGCAATATCTTCATCCACTGCATTAACAAATTTTTCACTTGCTATACACGCAGAAATTTCAGCACACACCAAACAAAGGTTAGAGTTAGTACATATATTACAAGAAAATGAATCAGAAAAAGTTAGAATGTCTGGGAATTCTTCAATCAATTCATCCACCCCATTACTCTCAACACATGCAATTGTTTTACTTGAATCATCTACTCCCAAAGGTTCTTCTTTATCCTTAAGCACGAGGGAGCAGATGCCCTCTTGATCCTCCTGATCCTCACTTTCTAAGTTTCCTGAAAAAAATAAACCTGCAAAACGATCTGCCTTTTCTATTTTTCCTGAGAAGTATAAACCTGTAAAACATTCTACACACAAAGCAGTTCCATCACAATAACAAGCATTAGGATCAGGGGATTCAACACATAATTCATCATCAACAGAAATATCATCATCAGAATTATCATCAAAAGTATTTTCAGGAATAACCATCTGTGAATCCTTATGTTCCTCAAGGGGCTGTGGTGTTAGCATCGCAGCCGAGTTGGCGGTAACTTGATCAATTAGAGCCCACAACTTCTGAGATTCAGCTTGGTCCCTCTGGTACTCAGCCTCCATCTTCTGTTGAAATTCCTCTATCATCCGTTGAGTTTGCTCGGCCATTTGTTGCCTCAGTCCTTCCATATTTGCACTTATCTGTGCAGTCATCCGTGTTGCACGAGTCCTCTAGGGAAGGTTCGGAAGGTGCAGAGGTGGTCACTTGGCTAGGATAGTATGGTGGTGGCTCACTAAAATTAGGATAATACACGCAAGGTGGTGGTTCATAATAAATATTAGGCACATAATTTCGCATATAATTATCCATGGGGTAAAATTCACAACCAGACAATGCAGACAGAACTAATTAGCAAAGAGAAATTTTTTTTTTTTATAAATATTTTCTGCTAATAACAACAAACCAGAGTCCCCGGCAACGGCGCCAATTTTTGACCGCGCTGTCGCCACGCGCCAAAAAGAATGAGCGATTATAAAATAATGCAGTATAGTGCGACAACTCAGATCGTCTCTCAAGGACTCTTTAGGTGTTGTTATTATTAACAGAAAATTAGTAAAAGTTAGAAATGGGGGTTTTGAGATTAAAACTAAAATAAAGGAAACAAAATAAAAACAGAGAAAAGAAGCAAAGCAGTTTAAGAAATTAGCAAATAAACAAAAGCGATTAACCTCATCGTTTCGGTTTCCCACTATCATTGGTTCATGCAAATCCTAAGCAGATACTAATCCCCTCCCGGTTGTAGCAACAATTAACAAACGAAAACCGCTACTACAGATGTATGTTCCTATTCCCGAAATAACAAACGGGGTTAAGCTCTCATGAACAAACGAACATGAATGAACACACGCGAAATAACAAACGCGATTATATATAGGAACATTACATCACCGAAATGAAACAATACCACACTATACACTCCTGAAATAACAAACAGAAACATACAGCATGGCATTGAAAAGAGAAAAGCAACTAAACATGGAATACAGAACCTCAAGTGTTAACAGAAACCAATTACAGTAGATTAATCTAGGAGACTAGTTCTCCATTACAAAAGAAAACAATAAACTAAGAGAAAAACAAAAGACTAACAAGCTCAGAAACTAGCCAAAACTGACTAGCTCTGACCTCCTAAAAACTAGCTTCTTCAGTTCTGCCTAAGACTACTTATATACACGTTTCTGGAATCCAAGTCCTCGCGAGGCGAAGCACTGCTCGCGAGGCGAATAACACGAAAGGTCTGCAACTCTTGGTCTTCTCGCGAGGCGAGCATATCCTTCGCGAGGCGAACGCTTCAAATTCCCAACTGTAACGCCCGTGGCCTTCAACACGGGTAAACCGTGATGCGCTCTGACTTCCAGGTACTCGCGAGGCGAAGGGATGCTCGCGGGGCGAACCAGAGACTTTGCATTTTCTTGGAACAGTCAGCTTCGGGGTCGCGAGGCGAGCAGCCATCTCGCGGGGCGAGAAACTCCAGAATTATTCCTTTTTATTAACCTGAAAATAGAAAATAAAAGTAAATACTTTATTCACTCTAAATCAACTAAATTAACTTAAAAACACTTTACAGACTCAAATTACTACTTAAGGACAATCAAGTCTAATTTGGGTAAAAATGATATAAAATAAGCACAAAGCCAAGGTCTTTACTAGTTATAAAACCAGTCAAACAGAGGCTCATCACTTATCATTCGCGAGGCGAAACTCTTCAAATTCCAAACTGTAACGCCCGTGACCTTTCACACGGGTAAACCGTGATGCTTTCTAACTTCCAGGCTTGGATTACTCGCGAGGTGAGTCATGTTTCGCCGGGCGAGATAGAATGGTTGGCAAATTCTGGAACAATCACCTTCTGGTTCGCGAGGCGAACATCCTTCTCGCGGGGCGAAAGACTCCAGAATTATTTCTTTTTATTACCTGCAAACAAGAAATAACAGTAAGTACTTTATTTAACTCTAAATCAACTAAATTAACCTAAAAATACTTTATAGACTCAAAATGCTGCTTAAAGACAATCTAGTCTAATTTGGGTGAAAATGATATAAAATTAGCACAAAGCCAAGGTTTTTATTAGTTATAAAACCAGTCAACCAGAGGCTCATCAATAACCCAGAGCGAGAAGAAATGGTTGCACTATTCAAAGAGTATCTGGATGTTTTTGCATGGTCCTACAGAGATATGACAGGTTTAGATCCTGAGATAGCATCACATAAAATTCCCTTATACCCAGATGTGGCTCCAAAAAAGCAAAAATTAAGGAGAATGCACCCTGAGATGTCGCTAAAGATCAAGGAAGAAATGACCAAGCAGTTGGAGACTGACTTTCTGGAAGTAGCTAGACACCCGGAATGGGTAGCTAATATTGTTCCAGTACCAAAGAAGGATGGAAGGGTCAGAATGTGCACGGACTACCGAGACTTGAATAAAGCCAGTCCAAAGGATGATTTCCCCCTACCTCATATTGATGTCCTTGTAGACAGTACAACCAGAAGTCATAGGTTTTCTTTCATGGACGGGTATTCTGGGTACAATCAGATCCTCATGGACAATGACGATAAAGAAAAGACAACTTTTATCACCCCTTGGGGAATTTTTGTAACAAAGTGATGCCTTTTGGATTAAAAAATGCTGGGGCCACTTACCAACATGCTATGGTAGCATTGTTCCATGATATGAAGCATAAGGAGGTAGAGGTATATGTTGATGATATAGTGGCTAAGTCCAAGGAAGGAGAAAGCCATGTGGCAGTTTTGAGAAAGTTGTTCGAGCGACTAAGAAAGTACAAGTTGCGCCTCAACCCTGCAAAATGTACACTTCTTGGAAGATTGAACTATATTGCACACTTCATTGCGAATATGACTAGAACATGCGAACCAATCTTCAAACTCCTTAGGAAGAATAACCCAGGAAGATGGGATGATGACTGTCAAGAAGCCTTTGACAGGATAAAGGCATATCTACTGAATCCCCCAGTATTGGTACCACCTACTCGAGGTCGTCCATTGTTACTCTATCTCACCATACTGCCAACCTCAATGGGGGCAATGCTAGGACAACAAGATGAGTCTGGCAGGAAAGAACAGGCAATTTACTATATGAGTAAAAAGTTTAACGCCTGTGAGACTCGTTATATGGCAATCGAGAAGACTTGGTGTGCACTGGTATGGACCTCCAGAAGACTCAGACAGTACATGTTATATCACACCACTAATTTCTCGAATGGATCCTTTGAAGTATATCTTCGAAAGTCCTCATATCTCCTTAAGGGTTTCGAAGTGGCAAGTGATATTGTCAGAATTTGACATCAAATATGTGACTCAAAAGTCCATCATAGGAAGTGTGATTGCTGACCATTTAGCAGAGAATCCTCTTGAGGATGGGTGGCCTGTCAATTCCGAGTTCCCATATGGAGAGATAATGTCCCTCGAAGAGGATGAGGAACATGAAGATGTGTGGAAAATGTATTTTGATGGAGCTGTCAATATGCATGGCAACGGTATAGGGGCAGTGGTTATCTCACCAAATGGCAAGCAATACCCGATGGCCGTAAAACTGAAATTCGAATGTACAAATAATATTGCAGAGTACGAGGCATGTGCTGGTGGATTGGAAATGGCACTTGAACTGGGTATAAAGCAGTTGAAAGTCTTCGGGAATTCAGCTTTAATAATTCACCAAGTCAATGGTGAATGGCAGACCAAGGACTCCAAGTTGATTCCATATCAGAAATACTTGACTCAGTTGATTGCAAAGTTCGACGAGATTACTTTCTCACATTTAAGTCGAGACAAGAATAAATTTGCTGATGCTTTAGCCACACTAGCTGCCATGACCAAGCTGGATATCCATATCAATGTCCAACCCATCCAAATTAGAGTGCAAGATGAAATGGCGTACTGTGCTCATGTGGAAGGAGAACCTGATGGTAAGCCTTGGTATCATGATATCAAGCGATATATTCAGATCAAGGAATACCCGGTAGAGGCGAGCGAAGTAAATAAAAAGACCATCCGAAGTATGGCTATGGCCTTTTTCTTAAACAAGGAAGTCTTATACAAAAGAGGATATGATGGTACCCTACTCAGATGTATGGATGCTCGCGAAGCTAAATGGATCATGATCGAAGTTCATGAAGGAATCTGTGGGACTCATGCCAATGGCCACATGATGGCTAGGAAGATCTTGAGAAATGGCTATTATTGGTCTACTATGGAGTCAGATTGTATGGAGCATGTTCGTAAATGCCAAAAATGCCAGATGCATGCAGACCGGGTTAATGCACATGCGTTTCCACTGCACAGTTTAGCATCCCCATGGCCTTTTTCGATGTGGGGAATAGATGTCATCGGTCCCATTAATCCCAAGGCTTCCCATGGTCATCGTTTCATTTTGGTGGCGATAGACTGTTTCGCTAAATGGGTAGAAACTGCTTCATATGCCAGCATAACTCAAAGGGTGTTTCTCAAATTCCTCAAAAAGGACATTGTCTATAGATACGGGATCCCAGAGACGATAATCACAGATAATGCTGCCAATCTTAATGGTACCGAGATTCAAAAGTTTTGCGATGGTCTCAAAATCAAACACCACAATTCGGCTCCTTATAGGCCTCAAATGAATGGTGCAGTGGAGGCAGCAAACAAAAATGTCAAGAAGATCGTTGCCAAGATGGTTGTAAACTATAAGGACTGGCATGAAATGCTGCCATATGCTCTACATGCTTATCGGACTAATGTACGATCGAGTATTGGGGCAACCCCTTTCTCTCTGGTGTACGGGATGGAGGTCGTCTCACCCATCGAAGTAGAACTCCCTTCGCTAAGAGTCTTGATGGAAGCAGACTTAGAAGAATTTGAGTGGGTGAAAACTCGATATGAGCAGTTGAACATGATAGAAGAGAAAAGGCTGGCAGCTATCTGTCACGGGCAATTGTATCAAAATAGAATGGCAAGAGCTTTCAATAAAAGGGTTCATCCTAGAGAATTTCGTGCAGGAGACCTGGTCTTAAAGAAAATCCTCCCTAGTCAAGAGGATGCCCGAGGAAAATGGGCACCAAATTATGAAGGTCCTTATATTGTCAAACAAGCGTTCTCGGGAGGTGCTTTGATTCTGCAAAACATGGATGGGGAAGAGCTACCAAGGCCAGTAAACTCCGATGCTGTGAAAAAGTTCTACGCCTGAAGGCCCGCTAGGTTGAAAACCCGAAAAGGTAGCTGTTGGACGAAATCTAGGCAAGTATACCTAGTCGTACAAGTAATACGGTGATGAGACCGGATATCGTTCTCAGGGATCGCGGACAAGTACCACTTCACAAATCAGACTACTATCTAGACGATCGTTTGGATGGAAGGGAGCTCTTAGCATGTAACAAACAAACAAAAATAAAATGTTTTTGGTCTTTTAGGAATTTTAACAAACACTTAACAAGCAAAAAGAGATGTGGTTAACAAATGGATGAAATTGTCAGGGTTAGACTACACTAATCTTCCCTTGATTGCAATGAAATGGTTACTAACACAAGTCCTAATTCATTTATGACAATCAAACCTTCTAAAATACTCAAACCCTAATTCCTTAGGTGGAATGAGCCTAAAACCCCAAATTAAACCCTAATTCCTTAGGTGGATTAGTATGAGATTTTGCATAAAGAGCCAAGATTTACAAGATTGCAATCACCCCATGACCTATTCCTAGATTCATGAACTACTTGGCGTTTGATTCATGAGCATGCCTTAACATCAATTTTCCAATTATCTATCAAAGCAACAAATCATTCAAAGGGTGATCAAGCCAAGAAAAGCATTAAGCATAGAATCAAATACTCATAAAGAAATAGGAACTTGTATTAAAACCAAATCAAGAGATAACCAAGTTCAGAAAAGCAAACATCTAACCCCAACAACAAGGGGTTTAGCTACTCATGATAAAGGAAAATACAAAAGAGAAAGAGAGAAGAGATGAAGAAAACTCCATGAAGAATCCTCCAATCTTCTTCCAGTCCAAGAGCAGAGAGAACGTCTCTTTTTAGGGTTCTAGCCGCCTAGGGTAAAAGTCTCCAAAAGCCCCCTTTTTCTGTTCTGCCCAGATGCCTATTTATAGATTAGGCGCGCGTCACGGTCGTGATGGCCATCACGGCCAGGCCGTGACGGGTTCTGCCTTGGGCGCGCTTTCAATTTTGATTCATCACGGCCGTGATCGCTTCTGCCTTGAACGTTTCTTCACCAAATGGTCTGTCACGGCCGTGACAGATTCTGCCTAGAAGGGGTCTGGCTCAATTAACATGTCACGGCCATGATGGGCATCACGGCTAGGCCGTGACAATTTCTGACTTTTGCCTTCTTTCTTCCCAGTTATTGCTCGATCATGACCGTGATGGTCATCACGGCTAGGCCGTGATGGGCTCTGTTTGGTACATTTTCTTCACTTTTCAAGCTCTATCTTCATCCGAGCTCCAACATGGTCAATCTTGAGCATTTTACCCTTAATTCCTACAAAACAACACCACGAAACCGCCTCACTCGTTCCAAGGGGAAAACTAACAAAAATCAAAGTAAAATTGCCTAAACTATATGAAAATGCATGCAAAAATGTATATGAAAGATGAGGTGTAATCACACTCATCAAATCACCCCAAGCTTGTCCTCAAGTAATCACTAAGGCCAGAAGATATAAATAGTCAGAGCATGGATAGTGAACCAAGAACCCGAGTAACTAATCCAAGTAACAGGCATTTTCAAATAATTCACCAAGAGACAATCAATTTCAAGTCCAATTAGAAGCTTAGGTTTCCTAGACTCATGTTCTCACTGATTCCGGCACTCTTTCTCACCTCACTCAAGTGTTTAAGGATATATGATGATTCGCTCAATTTCCTCAAGGAATGAATTCTACCATAAGCTTGACTATTAACCATATCTCTACTTTATTGATGAAAACACCTAAGAATCAAGAGGTCTTTTATTTGGTTGTAACGGGGCCATGGGATTAATCGTTAGGTGGGGAAATCAAGAAAAGGAAATTTCAAGAAGGCTAAACAAAATACCAAGCATTGCAAAGCATGACACCTTCTAAAATACCTTTTTGGGTTTTGATTCATTTTTCCACCTTTCTTTCTTTCTTTTCATTATATTTCTCACTTCCTTTTGTCATACCCTTCTCCATATATACATATACATACATACATACATACATACATAAATACATACATATATATATATATATATATATATATATTTGACGAATGGGAGATTTTCAATTCAAGAGAAATAATTTTTCTAACTTTCTCATCCCATACTTTTTCAACTACCTTTTTACCCTTTTTGTAATACTTTAAAAGGTGCCTTACCAAACATCATTCATCAAAATATTTCAAGGTACCAAGAAAAGTATTTCATTCTTTCAGGCTCAAAATTGGGCAACTAAGGGGTAGCATTTAGTCAATCAAAGCTCAGAAGGCTGGAAAAATACCTAGTGCCTCAATCATTTTCAAAAATGCTTTCAAAAATTTTTAAGCTTCAAAACGGTTTCAAGTCAAGTTCTAGAGAATACAATCCAAGAGGAATAACACTCTATCACAAAGAATGGGGTAGATTTAGTGAGTACCCCTTTTTGGCTCAAAATTCTCACATTTAATAGTTCAAAAATCAATGAGAAACACAAATCTACGGAACCACATGCTAATTATCAACTATCAAAGATCATCTCAAGCATCTCTATTTGTAGCCTTATCACAAGAATAAAAAAATTTGGGTTCAAAAATTCACTATATCAATTTATTTGGCACTAAGTTCTCACAATTTGGATGCAAAATCTAAGCAAGGGGCAATCGAATAATGTGATCATGCAAAGCTATGCCTATATGAATGCAACATGAAAAATGCAAAAAATTCAAAAATTTGCAAAAGTACCCCTACCCCAAGCTTAAAAACTTACATTGTCCCCAATGTAAATAATCAAGTCGGAGAGAGGAGAAAAATGGAACAACTCACCGAGGCGGTAGCTGGTGCTGGCTCACATGCCTAGGCAAAGGAAGGCTGAAAAGTGGGTCACGACCGTGATGCTCATCACGGACAGGCCGTGATCAATTCTGGTTCATAGGCTGGCCTGTCACGGCCGTGACCTCCATCACGGCTAGGCCGTGATGGTCTTTGATAGCCGTGATGGTCTTTGATCTTCAGGGTCCTTTCATCACGCCCGTGATCCTTTCTGGTCCTCATGGTTGGCTCATCACGGCCGTGACCAGTGTCACGGCCTGGGCGTGATGGCTGCTGACTTTGTTTGTCCTTGCCCTTTCTGCTTCTCCTTCCTTCTTACCCTGAAAACACTTAACACATTTATTAATTTATGATCTTTTTCCTCTCGATCTTCTCAAATTATTCAAGAGTTAAATTCAAAAAAAAACAAAGGGAAAAGGAAAAGAAAACTTGGGTTGCCTCCCAATAAGCGCTTCTTTAACGTCACTAGCTTGACTGGCCGGTGATATCTAAGAGGGTGTTTTAAGAGGGATGGAGACTGCTTGACGGTCAAAGTCTCCTCCAAGATAGTGCTTGAACATTTGCCCATTAACAGTGAAAGTTCTTCCGGACGATGGATCTTCCAATTCAACCGCACCAAATGGAGAAACTGACTTGACATGGAATGGACCCGACCACCTTGATCTCAACTTGCCCGGAAATAGCATGTTGGAGCTCTACCGGAAGGTGACATGATTTTCCAAACACTAATTGGTAGGATGACATACCAATAGGTGTTTTATATGCAGCCCGATAGACCCAAAGTGCATCATCCAGCTTCTTTGCCCAATCTTTTCTTGCATTATTCACTGTTTTCTCCAAGATCCTCTTTAATTCTCGATTAGACAACTCCACTTGCCCACTAGTTTGTGGGTGATATGGTGTGGCAAATTTATGATTGACTCCAAACTTGGCAAGCACCGCATTGAACTCTTTGTTGCAAAAATGAGTACCCCCATTTCAAAAATGAGTACCCTTCAAAGGCATCTCGTTTCTCTTGGATATACTTCCGGTTCTTTGACACTTGTCACATTTCATTACCCAAGCTATAGAGTCTTTAAAAATAGTAGGCCAAAATAAACCACTTTGCAAGACTTTCATGGCGGTTCTCTCACCACCAAAATGTCCTCCATAAGGTGAGTTGTGGCAATGAGTCAAAACCCCATTAATCTCTTCTTCTGGAATACATCTTCTAAGAATTCCATCCGAACCTCTTTTGAAAAGGTAAGGTTCATCCCATTTATAGTATTTAGCCTCAAGGATGAGCTTCTTCCTTTGTTGTGTATTGAAGTCCTTCAGAATCTTGTTGGCGGCCTTGTAATTTGCAATGTCCGCAAACCAAGGTGCCACTTGCACCCTAAACAACCTCTCATCCGGGAATTCTTCTTGAATTGACAACTCATCTTTTGCTTGAATATCTGCTTGTGGAAGCCTAGACAAATGGTCGGCTACCACATTCTCCACTCCTTTCTTGTCCTTTATGTCTAAATCAAATTCTTGGAGCAATAGTACCCACCTAATGAGCCTTGGCTTGGCGTCCTGTTTAGTCATGAGATACTTCAAAGCGGAATGGTCAGTGTACACAATAGTTTTAGAGATAATCAAGTAAGATCTAAACTTATCAAATGCAAAAACTACAGCAAGCAATTCTTTTTCAGTCGTGGTATAGTTCAATTGAGCATCATTCAGCACACGACTGGCATAGTAAATAACATGCAACACTTTATTTTTCCGTTGACCCAAAATGGCTCCCACCGCATAGTCGCTTGCATCACACATTAACTCAAATGGCAAACTCCAATCTGGAGGTGCAATGACCGGTGCGGTGGTGAGTTTTTCCTTTAAAAGTTGGAAAGCATGCATGCAATCATCATCAAACACAACAGGAGTATCAACTACCAAAAGTTTGCACAAGGGTTTTACAATCTTTGAAAAGTCTTTTATAAATCTCCTATAGAAACCCGCATGCCCTAAGAAGCTTCTAACACCTTTCACATTTATGGGAGGGGGAAGTTTTTCGTTTACTTCAATTTTTGCCTTATCAACTTCTATCCCCCATGATGAAATCTTATGACCAAGAACTATACCTTCCCTAACCATGAAATGACATTTTTCCCAATTTAAAACAAGGTTAGTTTCTTGGCATCTTTTCAAAACACATGCAAGATTTTTCAGACAATCATCAAAAGAATTACCAAATACGGAAAAATCATCCATAAACACCTCAACGAATTTTTCAGTCATATCAGAGAATATGGAAAGCATGCACCTTTGAAAAGTGGCGGGTGCATTACACAACCCGAATGGCATCCTCCGATATGCATAGACGCCATAGGGACAAGTGAAAGCGGTCTTATCTTGGTCCTTTGGGTCAACCACAATTTGGTTATACCCTGAGTATCCATCAAGGAAGCAATAAAAGGCATGGCCCGCCAATCTCTCCAACATTTGATCAATGAAAGGAAAGGAAAAATGATCTTTTCTTGTAGCCTCATTCAATCTTCTATAATCAATACACACCCTTCATCCGGAAATGGTCCTTGAAGGAATGAGTTCATTTTTATCATTTGCAACAACCTTCATCCCCCCTTTCTTAGGGACAACTTGGACCGGACTCACCCATGGACTATCGGAGATTGGATAAATTATACCCGCATCCAAAAGCTTCACAACCTCCTTCCTTACAACTTTTTTCATTTTTGGGTTAAGTCTTCTTTGGGGTTGTCTAACCGACTTGAAGTTTTCCTCCAAAAGGATTTTGTGCATACAAAATGAGGGACTTATTCCTTTCAAGTCGGACATAGACCACCTAATTGCGGATTTGTGCTCTCTAAGCATTCTCAACAACTTCTCTTCCTCTAAGGAGTTCAATCCGCTACTAATGATCATCGAGAATGAAGAATTCACTCCAAGGAAAGCATAACGGAGATGGGATGGAAGTTCCTTCAACTCTAGCATAGGTGTTTCACCCTTGTCTTCAATCCGCACATCCTCCACAACTTTATCTTCATCATTATTCAAAACTAGACAAGCCTCAAGGGATTTAACCATGACCTCAACTTCTTCCGCACATATCTCTTCTTCTATATTCTCAACCATAAGAGCCACTTCCAATGAATCTTCAAAAGTTTGTTGAACACTCTTGTTAGTCAATGATTCAACAAGGTCCACACTCATACATGTATCTTTGTCACTTGGATGTCTCATTGCTTCAAAAACATTGAAGGTGACCTTTTCATCTTGGACTCTAAGTACCAACTTCCCTTGATTTACATCGATCAAAGCCCTACCCGTGGCTAGGAATGGCCTTCCAAGAATTAATGGAGTCTCAGTATCTTCCGCAATATCCAACACCACAAAGTCTACCGGAAAAATGAACTTGTCTACTTTTACTAATAAATCCTCCACTACACCATAAGGATAAGTAATGGAACGATCCGACAATTGGAGAGAAATCCTGGTTGGCTTGACTTCACCAATTCCCAACTTCTTGAAGATGGAGAGAGGCATAAGATTGATACTTGCACCAAGATCACACAAGGCTCTTCCAATGTTCAAATGACCAATAGCACATGGAATAGTAGAGCTACCCGGATCCTTCATCTTCACCAGTAACTTCCTTTGGAGTATGGCACTACATTCTTCCGTGAGCATGACCGTCTCCTCCTTCCAATTCCTCTTGTTAGAAAGAATCTCCTTCATAAACTTGGCATAGGAAGGCATTTGTTGAAGAGCTTCGGCAAAAGGTATGTTAATTTGCAACTTTTTGAACACATCCAAGAACTTAGAGAATTGTTGATCCTTTACCTCCTTCTTCAACCTGTGAGGATAGGGTAACTTGAAATATGGTGGCAACTCCTTAGGATTGTCAACTTCTTCAAGAATTTGCTTTTTTGTCTTCTTTCTTGCAAACTCTTCATCCACCAATTTTTCTCCTTTTGGTTCTTCAACTTCAACAACAATAGGACTAGAGGTAGTGGCTTGGGAAGTCTCTAGTTCTTAATTGGTTGCATCTTCTCTTTCTTTTTCTTCATTGGTTGCATCCCTCACCAACTCTCTTTTCTTCCCTTTCTTTTTCTTGTGGAACTACCACCTTCCCACTTCTTGTAGTAATTGCCTTGCAGTCCTCCTTTGGATTCTTCTCGGTATCTCCCGACAATTTTCCTTGAGCTCTCTCCTTCATTTGCTTTGCTAATTGGCCTATTTGGTGCTCTAGATTCTTGATGGAGGCATCTTGATTCTTCATCATTGCTTCTTGACCCTTCAAATTAGCTTGAGTTGCTTGCATGAATTGGGCTAGAATATTCTTCAAATTGCTTGAATTCTCTTGAGAAGGCTTTCCTTGAGAACTTGAGCCTTGCCCTTGTCTCCAACCAAAGTTAGGATGGCTACGCCACCCTGGATTGTAGGTGTTAGAGAAAGGATCATGCTTAGGCCCTTGGTTTCCCATGTAGTTCACTTCTTCTTGCCCCGGACCTCCAACCACACTAATTTCACAATTGCCGTTGGCATGGTGACCTCCACAGAAGTCACACACTGAGACGGCTTGAACTTGGACCGCTTGTAGTTGAGAATTTTGTAGTTGAATGAACCCCAATTGCTTGGTAAGAGTGGCCATTTGTGCCTTAAGAGCACTATATTCATCAAGCTCCAAAACACCTCTCGTGGCCAATGATCGAGAACTAGGCATTTGATAATCATTATTAGCCATAGTTTCAATCAAGACCTTTGCTTTATCGGGTATCTTTTGACTCAATGTTCCACCTGCAGCCGTTTCAATCATACTTCGAGAATTTCGGTTGAGACCATTGACAAAGGTTGCAACTTGCTGCCATGTTTCAAACTCATGATTTGGACAAGCGGTAAGCAAAGATTTGAACATCTCCCATGCTTCATAAAGTGATTCACCATCCTTTTGTGCAAAAGCATTGATCTCCGATCTCAACTTGATCATTCTGGATGGAGGGAAGAAACGAGATAAGAACTTGCTCACCAAATCATTCCAAGTAATAATGCTCCCATGAGGATGGGATTGAAGCCATGACTTAGCCCTATCCCTCAGAGAGAAAGGGAAGAGCCTTAAACGAATAGCCTCTTCGGAAGCTCCATTCAGCTTGGTTGTATCACATAACTCAATAAATGTGCCAATGTGAGAATGAGGGTCTTCACTCTCTAGACCTCCAAATTGATTTTGTTGTACAAGATTGAGAAGTGATGCCTTTATCTCAAAGTTGTTACAAGCCACTGCAGGTCTAACAATTGGAGTTCCACATCTATCGACTTTAGGGGAAGTATAGTCCCCCATTGTCCTCCTTTGTGCATTGTCGTCAGCCATGGTGACAATTGATACTTCAACTTGCGATTCTTGCACACTTGGTAACTCAACTTGTGGTTCTTGTACTCTAGAAGATGCTCCTGATCTATTCTTTCTTGCTTTGGCTTCCTTTCTATTCTTTCTACAAAGCTTCTCGATTTCAGGGTTGAATTGAAGTTCACCTGGGTCAATTGTACCTCGCATACAAGGAAAAAAACAGAGCAGAGCAACAACAAATATAGCGAGTACAAGTCAAGCTTCAAGTGGACAATTATGCAAATACAAGGAAAACAGAAACGAAAAAAAACAGTAGGAAAACAAAGAAAAAAGTGCCTAAATTAGGAGTCCCTTTTGGTACTCGTGATATTGGCACACCGATCCCCGACAACGGCGCCAAAAACTTGTTGGACGAAATCTAGGCAAGTATACCTAGTCGTACAAGTAATACGGTGATGAGACCAGATATCGTTCTCAGGGATCGCGGACAAGTACCACTTCGCAAATCGGACTACTATCTAGACGATCGTTTGGATGGAAGGGAGCTCTTAGCATGTAACAAACAAACAAAAATAAAATGTTTTTGGTCTTTTAGGAATTTTAACAAACACTTAACAAGCAAAAAGAGATGTGGTTAACAAATGGATGAAATTGTCAGGGTTAGACTACACTAATATTCCCTTGATTGCAATGAAATGGTTACTAACACAAGTCCTAATTCATTTATGACAATCAAACCTTCTAAAATACTCAAACCCTAATTCCTTAGGTGGAATGAGCCTAAAACCCCAAATTAAACCCTAATTCCTTAGGTGGATTAATATGAGATTTTGCATAAAGAGCCAAGATTTACAAGATTGCAAGCACCCCATGACCTATTCCTAGATTCATGAACTACTTGGCATTTGATTCATGAACATGCCTTAACATCAATTTTCCAATTGTCTATCAAAGCAACAAATCATTCCAAGGGTGATCAAGCCAAGAAAAGCATTAAGAATAGAATGAAATACTCATAAATAAATAGGAACTTGTATTAAAACCAAATCAAGAGACAACCAAGTTCAGAAAAGCAAACATCTAACCCCAACAACAAGGGGTTTAGCTACTCATGATAAAGGAAAATACAAAAGAGAAAGGGAGAAGAGATGAAGAAAACTCCATGAAGAATCCTCCAATCTTCTTTCAGTCCAAGAGCAGAGAGTAGGGGTGTTCATCAACCGATCCAATCCAATGCCAACCGCACTAACCGAACCGAAAAACCGACAACCGAAATAACCGAAAACCGAAAAAAACCGAAATTTTTCATTGGATTGGATCGGATTTCGGATCCTATATGTAAAACCGATCCAATCCAAACCGAACCGAAATTATTTAGTTCAATGAAAATAATTTGATCTTTATATTATAAAAGTAATTATTAGTCCTTATATTTAGTGTAAAAACTTTTACATTGTTAACCAATTAAAATCATGTTATGAGTGACTTTTAATATATTTAGGATAATAATCAAACATTTATAATGATTTAACAATTTATAATTAGATGATAGTGTAAAATATCTTTACGCATGAGAGTGTATATCAATTCATATATATATCCCATTAAAACACTTATTAGAAATTGTCAAATGTCAATATAATATTTTAAAATTAATTTTTATTTTAAATAAGTAACAAATTCATATGACTATTTAAATACTCGATCAAATCCAAATCGAATCGAAATATTGGATGTTCTTTGATGTAAATAACTATGTAACTATGTATCGATAAAAACCGAATTATCCAATCCAATCCAAACCGAATTTGATTGGATTGGATTGGATTGGATTTTTTGAAGGAAGCAAACCGATCCAATCCAAATCGCATGTTGTTTTTATCATTGGATCGGATGACTTTTTTGCTCAAAACCGATCCAATCCAATCCACGAACACCCCTAGCAGAGAGAACGTCTCTTTTTAGGGTTCCAGCCGCCTAGGGTAAAAGTCTCCAAAAGCCCCCCTTTTTGTTATGCCCAGATGCCTATTTATAGATTAGGCGTGCGTCACGGCCGTGATGGAAATCACGGCCAGGCCGTGACGGGTTCTGCCTTGGGTGCGCTTTCAATTTTGATTCATCACGGCCGTGATCGCTTCTGCCTTGAACGTTTCTTCACCAAATGGTCTGTCACGACCGTGATGGGCATCACGGCCTGGCCGTGACAGATTTTGCCTAGAAGGGGTCTGGCTCAATTAACATGTCACGACCATGATGGGCATCACGACTAGGCCGTGACAGTTTCTGACTTTTGTCTTCTTTCTTCTCAGTTATTGCTCGATCATGGCCGTGATGGTCATCACGGCTAGGCCGTGATGGTCATCTGTTTGGTACATTTTCTTCACTTTTCAAGCTCTATCTTCATCCGAGCTCCATCATGGTCAATCTTGAGCATTTTACCCTTAATTCCTGCAAAACAACACCACGAAACCGCCTCACCCGTTCCAAGGGAAAAACTAACAAAAATCAAAGTAAAATTGCCTAAACTATATGAAAATGCATGCAAAAATGTACATAAAAGATGAGGTGTAATCACACTCATCAGTAGCCTAGGCAAAAGTTAGGGCAAAAGAACAATGAAAACAAAAGGAAAGCAAAGGCCCGCTAGGTTGAAAACCCGAAAGGGCAGCCTAGGCAAAAGTTAGGGCAAAAGAAAAAAAGAAAAGCAAAAGGCCCGCTAGGTTGAAAACCCGAAAGGGCAACCTTGTCAAAAGTTATGGCAAAGAAACCTTAGGCTGAAAACCTGCAAGGGCAGCCTAGGAGGAGGATAGAGTCCAACACTTCTGCAAGCACCCACCATACTGGGGCAATTTTATCTGGCTGAGTATACTGGGGCAAAATTATTAAGGAATGATCGAAGAAGGTGTGTTTGAGGAATCAGAAACAGGAGCCAAGATCTGTGTCATTAAAAGGCTGAGGGGAATCAATTAAATGAAAATCAAAGGACCAACACTGGGGCAAATTTTATGTGATTTTCGTAATTTTCTTTGCTTATCTTTGTTTTTTTTAATCTTCAAGATCCCTTTTGTAACTTTGTTCTCATTGTTATTGTCTCTTAACAACCTAAATTCTCATATTAAGGCAAGAGGTTTTCTTCCACACTCCCCTGTCGTGTTCACTCTCATGTCTCAATAAAAGTAAATATAAGTTTAATGGTATGATTTGATAACTCTAATGGTAGCACCAATGAATGGTTTAAACCAAGAGGGCTCAATACTTCAGATTCAGTGGAAGAGATAGCGTGCACCGGACGACAAAAGAATGATGCAAATAAGCTTGAGAGGACAAACATAACATCCAGAGTTTATCAGATTCTTGGGTGACCAATGTTGTTAAAAGAATGAGTGATGCCTCATCCCAGAGTGGCCGGTGAACAAGGGTTTGATTGGTCGAAGTTTTTCTAGGGAGCATTTGGTTCCGTTGTCCTCAAAAGGAAGGGATTCTCATTTGTTTCAGATCACTGATTATTTATTTTCGAGCTCTGAGGCTCACCGCACCTTTATTTTCGAGCTCTAAGGCTCATTGCATGTTTACTTTCTGTTGGACCAGGAGGTTCCGTCCATTGCATGTTTATTTTCTATTGGACGAGGAGGTTCCGTCCATTGCATTTAATTTTTTGTTGGACGAAGATGTTCCGTCCATTGCATGTTTGTTTTCGAGCTCTGAGGCTCACTGCATTTTTATTCTCGAGCTTTGAGGCTCACAACAAGTTTATTTTCGAGCTCTGAGGCTCACTGCCATTTTTATTTTTTCGAGCTCTGAGGCTCACTGCAAGTTTATTTTCGAGCTCTGAGGCTCACTACAATTATTTTTTCGAGCTCTGAGGCTCACTGCAAGTTTAGTTTCGAGCTCCGAGGCTCACTGTAATTTTATTTTCGAGCTCTGAGGCTCACTGCAAATTTATTTTCGAGCTCCGTGGCTCACTGTAATTTTATTTTCGAGCTCTGAGGCTCACTGCAAGTTTATTTTTGAGCTCTGAGGCTCACTGTATTTTTTTCCTCGAGCCCTGAGGCTAACAACAAGTTTATTTTCGAGCTCTGAAGCTCACTACAATTTTATTTTCGAGCTCTGAGGCTCACTACTTTTATTCTCGAGCTATAAGGCCCTTTGCATGTTTATTTTCGAGCTCTAAGGCCCGCTGCATATTTACTCTCTTGCTGGACGAGGAGTTTCCGTCCACTGCAATTCTGTTTTCAAACTGTAAGGTTTTCTTCTGAGCTCCTCATGTTTTTTCGGACAAAATATGTGTTCATTTTTCTTTACTTGTTCATTACTACAATACATGAAAAGTCACGACTAATCATGTCTTCTAGCATGCAACAAGTAAAGAGGGGCAACTGTGAACACCCATTTTTGTCCGTCTTCATTTTATTCTAATTTTTATGATATCATGTTTCAAGGAGACTAATAATAATAAGAGAGAAAGAAGAAAAAGAAAATAATGAAGAAATGAGGGGGTGTTCCAGTCCATTACCTTGGATTTGCTGTTGGACGGGGAGGTCCCGTCCATCACATTATTAACTTACTGTTGGACGCAGTCCAATCCGTTGCACTTGCTGTTGGACGCGGTCCAGTCCAGTCCATCGCACTTGCTGCTGGACGGGGTGGTCCCGTCCATTGCTTTGCACTTGATGCTGGACGGGGTGATCTCGTCCATTGCTTTGCACTTGCTGTTGGACAGGGAGGTCACGTCCCTTGCTTTGCACTCGTTGATGGATAGGGTGCTCCCGTCCATTGCTTTGAACTTGCTGCAGGACGGGGTGGTCCCGTCCATTGCTTTGCACTTGCTGCTGGACGGGGTAGTCCCGTCTATTGCTTTGCACTTGCTGTTGGACGAGGAGGTCTCGTCCATTGCTTTGCACTCGTTGATGGACGGGATGGTCCCGTCCATTGCTTTGCACTCGTTGATGGACGGGGTGGTCCCGTCCATTGCATTGCACTTGCTGTAGGACGGGGTGGTCCCGTCCATTGCTTTGTACTTGCTGCTAGACGGGGTGGTCCCGTCCATTGCTTTGCACTTGCTGCTAGACGGGGTGGTCCCGTCCGTTGCTTTGCACTTGCTGTTGGAAGGGGAGGTCCCGTCCATTGCTTTGCACTCGTTGATGGACGGGGTGGTCCCGTCCATTGCTTTGCACTTGCTGCTGGACGGGGTGGTCCCGTCCAATGCTTTGCACTTGCTGTCCCATCCATTGCTTTGCACTCGTTGATGGACGGGGTGGTCCCGTCCATTGCTTTGCACTTGCTGCAGGACGGGGTGGTCCCGTCCTTTGCTTTGCACTTGCTGTTGGACGGGGTGGTCCCGTCCATTGCTTTGTACTTACTGCTGGACGAGGTGGTCCCGTCCATTGCTTTGCACTTGCTGTTGGACAGGGTGGTCCCGTCCATTGCATAGGACTGGTTGTTGGACGCGGTTCAGTCCAGTCCATTACACTTACTACTGGACGGGGAGGTCCGTCCCGTGTATATCTACTTTTGCATATCTAAGTTTCTGTTGGATGAAGAGACTCCATCCACTGCCATTTTGTTTTCAGGCTGGGGACTAACGAATAAAGAAAGAAGAAGGAGAAGATAAGGAAGAAAGGACGAAAAAAACAAGGAGAAAAAGACAATCAACAAAAAGGAAAGGAAACTGAGTTACGCCTCCTACCCACTTTACATATCAAGCAAGACCTCTTTTCCTCCTCTACCTATTGGTCCTTATTCTTCCTTACCTCCTCCCTCGTTTTAACCTGACAGCCCTACTCCTCACCCTAAAAAGCCATCATACACATCAGACAAAACCCCCCCATCTCCTTCTCCTTTCAAACACGCAACCTTCAGGATAAATCACCTCCTTTCTGCTACCCGTGTTGCCCCATCTGGACACACGCTATTTCCGCTCAAAACCCCCCATCTCTTTCTCTTTTCAAGCGTGCAACCCTCACATCAAATCACCTCCTTTTCTGCTACTCATGCCGCCCCATCTGGACACACGCTATTTCTGCTCAGAATCCCCATTTTGCACCTCCTCTATCCATTGGACTTTTCTTTTTTTCCTCATCTCCTCCCTCGTCTTAACCTAGCCGCCCTACTCCTAACCCTAAAAAGTCATCATACACATCAGACAAAACCCCCCATCTCCTTCTCTTTTCAAGCGTGCAACCCTCACATCAAATCACCTCCTTTCCACTGCTCATGCCGCCCCCATCTGAACACACGCCATTGTTGCTCAGAACCGCCCAAGCCTTGGGTTTCGTACAAACCGACCTTGAAGCCAATGGAGAAGAAGCAAGAAGCCCTCTCCTCCGTCTATAAAAGGAAGGGAAAAAGAGGGAAAATGGGGGGAGGACATTTTTTTGAGGGGGACTTATGATCTGATATTTTCTTAGTGAGAAAATAGAAAAGAGAGAGAGATTTTTATTGTGAGGAAGAGAGATCAGAGATCCGAGTTTCCTTTTCTTTTCCCTATTATTAGAGTGGTTAAGAAGGAAGAGCTGAAGGAGCCAGTGAGATTGAATGTAAAGACTTCGATCTTGAAATCTTACCACTGGAAATAAACAAAATCATTCTTATTCTGCTCTCATTTGGTAACCTTTATTCTTTTCGTTGATATTATTTATAAATTTCTCTTGACATTCTTATTTTTCCGTGTCTCTGTTCACTGAATAAGTAAGTGAAACGTTTCACTTCTACGTTTCATTTCTCTCCTATTTTCAAGAGGTAAAATTATTTATTTTACATAAAAATATAAGATGGTCACTTGATTAAAACAATCTATTTTCTGGGTTGCTCTATGACAAGTGTCATGTTCGACCCTTTGGATTTTGAGGTTGCCCTCTGGACTTACGTGCCATGTTCAATCTCATTTAGTTTTAATAAAAAGATTCACAACGGGTAAAACAAATATTTCAAAGTTACTAATAATTTACACAACTAATTTTGGGTAACCATTTATGGATGTTCCAGGGTGCCGTGGGGTTAAGTCTCCATGCCTTCCCTAGACATAATCGACTCCCAAACCCAAAGCTTTTCTTAAAAGGTTTTCCAACTTCCTTGAAATAAAATAAAGTTGATAGCGACTCCATGTTTTCTTTCTAAAAGAAAGAACATGTTGCTACAATTTAGGCCATGTCCCTCCAAAAAATTTGTCTAACTAAAATTTTTTTAGACACGGCCTTTGTGATTGGAGTATTCTAAGAAATAAAAATATGGAGTCTTAAATAAAAAAATTAAGCTTTTCAAAGTTTTAAAATATTAAATCTTTTTTTTTTCATTTAAAACTTTATACTGCACTTGTTAAAAAAAAAAATTTAACATTTACGATGTAGTTTCATATTTGAATCTCCCTTACCAACATGTGGTTGGTACAAGTGATAAGGAACTTTGGCATCTTAAGCAAATGATCAGGGGTTCGAATTCTAGCTCTTGCGTATGGAGAAAATCAGGTTGGGAGGGAAAACCCACCTTGTGTGTCCAACTCCTTTTTTTTATTAGGCAAATATTAGTATGTTAGTTGTTAATTTTTCCTCTTTAAAAAGGTTTGAACCACCTTGTGTGTCTAACAAGTATGGTGGATACCCATTACCTTATCCTTTTTTTTATTAGGCAAATATTAGTATGTTAGTTGTTAATTTTTCCGTTTTAAAAAGGTTTGAACCTTGGACTTCCAATATCTTAAACCCTTAGGCCTTAGCATACCCATTACCTTATCCATTTTTTTATTAGACAAATATTAGTATGTTAGTTGTTAATTTTTCCTCTTTAAAAAGGTTTGAACCTTAGATCTCCAATATCTTAAACCCTTAGGCCTTAGCTCTTACCACTTGAGCTACCCCCAAATTACCTTACCTTGTTCATTGGGTGGACATCTTTGTTGGAAAACTTTATGAGAGAAACTTAAAGATGAAAACCATCATCTAAACAAGACAAGTCATGTTCAATCATCAAGAATAGAAAATGAAAGACAATAGCGGAAGTGTACCCGAATTCATGGAAAATATGATGGAGAAACTTCTGGTTCTTGGTCTTCCAAGTCAACATGCACAATTCTTCTTAAACCATAAAGAGCCTCTCCTTTCTAACGATGGGTGTTAGAAAAGAAAATTGGTTGCATATGACTTGGGGACCATAACCTTTTATAATGAGTCCATGCCCTTTCATGAAGAGTGATGTCCCTTCGAATTCAAACTCTTTCATGAAGAGTCATGACTATCCACACATTTCTTATCTCTAATTTTGCCCATCATAAAAATAGAAATAAGACCTTATGGTATCTACACAATAATTTTCATAACAATTATGTCCTTAGCCATAAACCTTACTTGAATTAGATCACTTTAATTTGACTAATTAAAAATAATGGCCCTAACACATTTAAACATTACAAGTGTGACCCAAAAATTTCTAACAATCTCCCACTGGTCACA
Source organism: Sophora flavescens (assembly GCA_030762895.1). Classification (NCBI taxonomy): domain Eukaryota; kingdom Viridiplantae; phylum Streptophyta; class Magnoliopsida; order Fabales; family Fabaceae; genus Sophora; species Sophora flavescens. The sequence goes on from CM061065.1 coordinate 219,502,103, forward strand.
TATGTATGCTTATAAATGTGTTATACTTTATGAGCTCCAAATTTGCCATTATAAACCTTGGACATATCCCTATCCCGTCCATTAGTTATATCAATATATAGAACCAAAGCAGCTTTCGTTATATCAATCATAACTAAATCCATCAATGATGACTAATATTAACACAACCAAATGACATAGATTAATCATGAAATGTGCAGCATGAAAATCACATGAATGTGATTTGTATATGTCGATTTTCAACTGGTCCTACTTTATTCTTTAATGAGATCAATACTCAGAGTGAAAACCAAACCAAAAAACTGTATTCTGTAGAAAATAATCATAAAGTATATCTTCCTTAGAAAAGCATCCAAATACAAACTCCCACTGAACAAATGTATCGTCTAGTGGTACAACACCCATTCGAGCAATATGCTCGTGAAAGACCTTGGGTGGTAAACCTTAGTAAGTGGATCCACAACTATGGAGTTTGTCCTAACATGCTTTATAGACATCTGTCACTCTGAACTCTTTCCACATCAATAAGGAACTTAATGTCACTGCTAACTTATGGTCACAAAATAACTGTAGTGGTCTTTCAATAAATCTAAAATTCATAACCCAGTGACAAAATTCCGCAGCCATAGTCCATAATTTGGATGCCTTATAACCATAAATAAACATAACCTGATGTGGATTTTCAACTGTATTGGCATCCAACAAAATCAGAATCAGAATACTCAATGATCTCTAACTAATCTGATTTTCCTTATGTGAGCATATAGTTCTTTGTTCTCTATTGAATAAATCATAACCTATTTGACTGCTTTCTAACGATTTATTCCTAGATTGCTTAAGTATCTGCCTAACACTTAACAATGTATGCTATGTCCGGATGAATACGGACTTGGGCATACATTATACTTCCTACAACTGATGCATAGGAATCTCCCGCATCTCCCGAATCTTAAGATTTATTTTGGGCACTGATTGAGACTAAATTTGTCTCCCTTAGCGACCGGGACATTACCTAATTGACAATCTTGCATGCCAAATCTTTTGAGCAATTTATTGATATAGCTCTTTTGAAACAATCCTAGAGTACTCCAAGATTGGGCTCAGTGTATCTGGATCCCTAATACAAAGGAGACGTCACCATATTTCATCTCTAAATTATCAATAGAAATCTATTGGTTTCGTGCAAACATGCCTATATCATTAGTCCCAAGTAGTATGTCATCAACATACAATAACAGGAAAATATTCTTACTCCCACTGAATTTGTGTTGCACACAAATACTAATAACATTCATCTCAAAACTGAATGAGAGAATTACCTGATAGAACTTGTGGCATCACTAACGAGACGATTATTTTAGCCCACAGATGGATTATGTCAATTTTCAAACCGTGTTCTTTGTGTCTCCCAACACAAAGTTTTACGGCTGCACCATATAGATTGTTTCGTCAATGTTGTCATTGAGAAACATCATCTTGACATCCATTTGATGAAGCTCCAAATCATAATGTGCAACAAGGGTCCCGATTGTCCTAAAAGAGTCCTTCAATGAAACCGAAGAGAAAGTCTCTTTATAGTTAATCCCTTTATTTTGAGTATGGTCCTTGGCTACAAGACGAGCCTTATACCTCTCCACATTACCTTTGGAATCCCTTTGGTCTTAAATATACATTTTCAACCAATGAGTTTCACACCTTCTGGTAATAGGAGAAGTTCCCAAACCTTATTGTATTGTATGAACTCATACTCCTCATTTATTGCTTCAATCCAATTTCTAAGTTGGAATCTTGCACGACTTGACGAAAATTGATTGGATCATTTTCCATCATACCATCATTTTCCTTATGTTCCTGAAGAAATACTATGTAGTCAACTGGAATAGCATTTCTTCTTTCTCTAGTGGATCGTTGCAAAGACACTTACTCTTGAAGCACTAGTTCTTGAGGATCTTGAATTTGTTCTTCTGGAACAACTAACTCATCTTGAATGGGAGTTTGAACAGCAATGCCATTTAGAGGTTCCGGACTTGCTTCATCAAAAGCAACTTTATGAATCTATTCTGGAATTGAAACCAATTCTTCCTCAAAGACAAAGTCTCTAACCTTATTTCTCCCGCCAAAATCAATATCCTCAAAGAACGTGGCAGTTCCCGTCTCAAAAATTGTCTTTAATTTGGGATCGTAAAACTTATAGCCCCTGGATCGTTCAGAATAGCCAATAAAGTAGCTGCTCACTGTTCGGGGATCCAATTTCCTTTCATTTGGCCTATAAGGCCTTGCCTCAGCTGGACATCCCCATACATGAAGGTGATTTAGACTAGGTTTTCTACCTGTCCAAAGCTCATAGGGTGTTTTGGCAGCTGCCTTAGTTGGCACTCTGTTCAAAATGTAAGCTGCAGTCTTCAATGCCTCTCTCCCAGAGTGACTCTCGGAAAGTAGAATGACATAGCATACTCCTTACCATATCCTTAAGAGTCCGGTTTCGTCTTTCAGCTACACCATTCATGCTAGGTGACCCCGGCATGGTGTACTGTGGGACGATCCCACATTCCTGAAGGTATTTGGCAAACGGTCCCGGACGTTGTTCACCTGATCCGTCATACCTACCGTAATATTCACCTCCATGGTCAGATTTGACACTCTTAATTCTTTTATCGAGTTGATTTTCAACTTCAGCCTTAAATGATTTGAACACGTCCAAAGATTGAGACTTTTCATGTATAAGAAATAGGTACGCATATCTGGAATAATCGTCTATGAATGATATAAAGTATTGTTGACCATTCCAAGATGGTGTTGGAAATGGCCCACAAATGTCCGTATGTATCAATTCTATGACATCTGTAGCTCTATATGCTCCCAATTTCTTTTGTTTGGTCTGTTTGCCCTTAATGCACTCAACACAGACATTAAAGTCTGTAAAGTCAATGGAATCAAGGATCCCATTTGACACAAGTCGTTCAACTCTATTTCTAGAGATGTGACCTAGACGCTTGTGCCACAACGCTCCTGAATTTGCATTGTCAACTTTGCGCTTAGTACCACGTGATTCCACATTTAAGTTTTCATTATAGGAAGCAATAGTGTCAAGCAAATATAGATTGTCATACACCATAAGAGTACCAGTTCCAACAACATTTGAATTAATAGATAAACTGAATTGATTGTTTCCAAATGAACAATGATAACCAAATTTATCCAAACAAGAAACAGAAACTAAATTCCGTCTAAAGGACGGTACAACAAAAGTATCCATTAAATCCAAATAATAACCAGTACTTAATAACAACCTAAAATGCCCTATTGCCTCTACTTCTACCGACTTGCCATCTCCCACATAAATGCGTCTTTCAGCATCAGTTGGCCTTCGGTAACTCAGGCAACCCTCAGAACAGACCAAAGTAAGGAACATACCTTTATTTTCACGCCAGGCATGATACTTGGTACATTCCTTCTTTACATGTCCAGTCATGCCACAAAAGAAGCAACCGTTGTCACCCTTATTTTGCTTCTTTTGTGTTGGACCCTTAGCAGCTTCATTCTTAGTATCCTTATGTTTCCTCTTTTTGCCCTTGTACTTCATAGAAATCAAGCTTTGAAGGAGTGTGCTTGTTTCTGCCTTATCACTTTTGGCAAAGCGTTTCTCAATTTCGGCAAGGAATTCTTTGGCACTTGTTATCTTTTCAGATATAGCACCCCTAAATGTCTCCGGAATGCCGCGCTTAATGATCATGAGACTCATACGATTGGAGCGTTCCCACTTCTCATAAGTTTTCCTCTCTTCAGAGGTACTGGAGTCCGTAAGAGAAGAGGGTTGCTCCATCCTTAGTGCAAGGTCAAGATCCATGCAGCCCAAAACAATTAAAATGTTCTCTTTCCAATCCTTAAAGTTTGTACCATTAAGATCAGGAACCGAATTTAGGTTAGCAGATATAGTAGCAATAATAGCTGAAGAGAGAACAAATAAATAACATAAATATACTCACATCATAACCAAAATTCAATCATCAATAAATTCAAATAATGGCATACCCCATCTCAAGATACCTAGTGCAACATTAATATCAAGTCTTTGGACAAGAATATTAATCGCTAGTGGTACTCTTGTTGTAATGATCAAACATTGACAATAATGTATGTCAAATAATAAACCCTTCTTTGGACTGATTTATCATTCACATCTACAACCTTATAATCATCACATGTTTACCATCACAGGTGTGCATGTAATCCGGCCAAATATTAACCTTCCTTTGGGCCGATTAATACTCGCATGGATACTCATACACACTAACATTCAACATTTCTCATGAGCAATCTACACAAGAGAGGTCACTTTGGTGACTTCTTGCTTTAATTGGGTCACTTAAAATGTCAAACAATTTTGTAATCCAAAATATAAACAATTATTTGAATTTTGATTGAACACTTAATCCAAAATAAATTTTATTTATTTCCAGAAGAAGACTGTGTCCAAACTGTGTGCATCACTGTTTCACTAAGAAAAAACATTTCCCTCCTTATTGCAAAAATATAGGCATCGGTCAACCAGTATTTAAATAAAACGTTTGGATACTAAAGCACGATGTTATAGTGCCAGCCTAGTGGTCAGGGCTCCTTGACACAAAGCACAACCGCATGGTCTCAGGTTCAAATCCCACGTCCGCCGCTTTTGTTATATTTTCCGATTTTTTGGAAATCAACAAAAAATATAACTTTGAATGCAATAGTGGAGATCGAACACGGAACCATCTTCAAAGGAAGCACCCGCTCAGACCACCGAGCCACAAAAAACGGTAATGTTGTAATTTGCGAATCTTAATATTTAAAGTCTAAATGAAACGTTTCATAATCTAATAAAAATTTCCAAAGTGGGGATCGAACTGGTGCCCAATGGTTCAAAATTAACCGCAAGCCACCATTACACCACCGAATAAAATACCATTATGGATAATGACTAATTTATTTGTAAACTCAAACCCAACAGTGTCAGACCGAAACTGAAACTCAAAACCAAATCCATACAATAACATAATATTTTCAACCAACATTTATGATTTGATATCATAAATCAAAAAAAACAATCCATGAATTCCTAAAATTTTAATATGGATAATACATGAATTCAATATTCAATAATATCCATCGTCAATAAAATTATATCCATATTTGTTCTTAAATTTGACATTTTCACAATTTAAATCATCAAATTAAGAACACTCAATCATTCATAAAACAACATTTTCTCAATGATTCAACATAAACTTGTGGCTCTGATACCACTTGTTGGAAAACTTTATGAGAGAAACTTAAAGATGAAAACCATCATCTAAACAAGACAAGTCATGTTAAATCATCAAGAATAGAAAATGAAAGACAATAGCGGAAGCGTACCCGAATTCATGGAAAATATGATGGAGAAACTTCTGGTTCTTGGTCTTCCAAGTCAACATGCACAATTCTTCTTAAACCATAAAGAGCCTCTCCTTTCTAACGATGGGTGTTAGAAAAGAAAATTGGTTGCATATTGGTCGCGCTGTTGCACACGCGCCAAAAAAGAACGAGCGGTTTACAAAAATGTAGTTTAGGGCGACAACTCGGATGTCGTCTCACAAGGACTCTTGACTTGCTATTTACCACAAAAATCAGTTTTTGGGGGGTTTGGTTTGAATTGCAAATGGGAAACAATGCGAAGACAGAACAATAAACAGAGCAAGTTGAAAAGATTATCAAATAACGAAAGACGATTAATCTACTGTTCTTGATTTCACAACTATCATCGGTTCATGTAATTCCAAGCCCTAAGCAATTCTAATCCCCTTTCAGTTGTAGCAACAATTAACAAACGAAATCGCTACTACGAGATATATGTTCCTATTCCCGAATTAAACAAACAGGGTTAAGCCCTCATGAACTAAACGAACATGAATGAACACACGCGAATTAAACAAACGCGATTAAGTATAGGAACATAACATCACTGAAATAAATCAACACAACACTACACACTCCTGAATTAAACAAACAGAAATGCATAATATAGTATTGAAAAGGGAAAAACATACAAAACAGGAATTAGAAGAACCTCAAGTATGATGGAAATCAATTACAGTAGATTAATCTAGAAAATTAGTTCTCCATAAAGAAAACGAAACACACAGAAAAATGTAAAAACTATGGAGAAGCAAAAAGTTCTTTCAATCTGCCCAGAACAACCTTTTATACTATTCAGGAATTTAGCCCACTCGCGAGGCGAACACGCTCTCGCGAGGCGAATATTGTGAAAAGTCAGCAACCTTTGGCATTCTCGCGAGGCGAAGCATATCTCGCGGGGCGAGAGAACTGAGAAGTCTGCTTATTACGCCCGTTATGAACATCGGGGGCCAACCGTGATGCTTTCTGACTTCCAGGATCGCGAGGCGAGTTATTGTTCGCGAGGCGAGACTCTTCAACTTCAAAACTGCCACAGCCGTGACCTTCAACACGGGTAAGTCGTGATGGTCTCTGACTTTCAGGGTTGGATGACTCGCGGGGCGAGATCTTCTTCGCGGGGCGATCCAGAGAAGATGGCATTTCTTGTAAAGTCAGGCTTCAGGGTCGCGAGGCGAGAATAACTCTCGCGAGGCGAATACCTCCAGGATGAAATTCCCCTTTATTACTTCATTCCCTTGACTTCTAACTAACCTGGAACAACAAAATAGCCATAAGTTTTTTATTTGACTCAAAACTGGCTAAATTAACCTAAAACTACTTTAGAGACTCAAAACCTTGCTTGAGGACAATCTAATCTAATTCGGGTGAAAATAGGATATAATTTGCACAAAACCCTGGTCATACTAGCCATAAAACTAGATGAGCCAGAGGCTTATCAAAATACCCCAAACTTAAACTTTGCTTGTCCCCAAGCAAACTAAAACTCAAAAATCAAAAAGACTCAAGACCTGGCAAGCTTAAAAGATTCAATAAACTTTGCACAAATTCAAGCAGTTACAACAAAACAGTTTTCTTCAATGTCCCCCCCTTTCAAGCAAAGCAATCCCCACAATCATTCATTCTAAACAATTGAGAATTTCATCATTCAAACAATCATTAATCTAAGCAGGGGATCCAAGTTACACACAAGAGGGAGATCACCAAATTCAAACAACTGCCTTCCTCACAAGGGCATTTAGTGTTCACTCAATCGCTCAGTTTGTGTCAGTCTATCAACATTGCACTCAATTTCACTTTTCAAGAACACTTCCCATAAATTTGATTTTCGTCTCCAAATGATTCCCACAGAAAACATGCAAGCAACATCAAAAGGTCTTTTATGGGTTGTAATGGGGCCTGGCTAAGGGTAGGATATACAAAGGAACTAGGATGAAGACCCTAGGAACTAAGAGAGCATGAAACACTTCAAAACATTGAAATCCCACTCAAGTTCCTTTTCTCATTCATCTTTTCAATTGCCTTGGGTGACTACAGCCTCTTTTTTTCTAATACTTTTATATTTTTTTTCTCTTCATTTTTACACTTTGCTTTTCTTCTTTTTCTTCTTCTTCTTGTTTTTTTTTCAATCCCAAACAACACATTACACCTTGTAGCCACCCCAAACTTAGTTTCTTGCACCCTTTCTCTTTCTAAGATTCCATGCTCTCCTAATCCTAAGATCGGGTTAACATGGTTTTCCAGATTTTTGGGCTTATAACATTAGGTTATCAAGAATTAACAAGCTAATCAGGCTCAATGGGGCTAACTAAGGAACATGCATCAGGGATGGTTATTTTAGGCTAAGTGGTTATTTACAAAGAAAATGCCTAAATCATTTGATGCAAACACATAAACATGCAAACCAAGAAGAGATTCAAGCAAATTCGGGAAAGTGCAACTTAAAAAGTGATTCACACAATTAAAACATGTTGGACGCTCAAATCCTCACCTGGACATTTTTGCAAATTGTTTGACAGAGATTCTATCCCTAGTGTGTGCTTCCTATCACCCCAAGCTTATCATAAATCATGCCATCACAACAAAATCTCAAAGTTCAGCTTTCAATCATATGGGGATCACTTTTCAAAAACAAAAATTTTTTTCAGCCTAGGGGGAATCATCACATCAATCATGCAATCAATCTGTGCAAATTTTTTTCAGCCTAGGGGGAATCATCACATCAATCATGCAATCAATCTGTGCAAAATCATCAAAATCAATCAAACTTGCCAACATAAGACTCAACACAATTTATTCAAGAGCTAAAAGAAAAGAAACAAGACAAAACAAAACTACAACTAGTTCCCTCCCCCACACTTAAAACATGCATTGTCCTTAATGAAACAACATAACTATAAGATCAGAGTGAGGGAAAGGAAAGGGTACTCCCTGATCAAGTGTCAGTGTAGGTGGGAGCTTCCAAGGAGAGCTCCTCAACAATAGCATCGTCAGGAACACCAGCATCCACACCATGGAATGGCTTCAGCCTTTGCCCGTTAACCTTGAAGGACTTGTTGCTACCTGCATCTTTAATCTCTACTGCACCATAAGGAAACACATTAGTAACAACAAATGGTCCAATCCACTTGGACCTAAGTTTCCCAGCCATCAATTTCAGGCGGGAATTAAACAGTAAGACTTTCTGGCCCACAAAAAATTCTTTCCTAGCAATCATCCTATCATGAAAAAGTTTTGTTTTCTCTTTATAAATCCGGGAGCTTTCATAGGCGTCTAGCCTAAGCTCCTCTAGTTGCTGCAACTGTAGTTTCCTTTCAACACCAACTTTCTTCATTTCCAAGTTACAACACTTGACTTCCCAATATGCACGGTGCTCAATTTCCACCGGGAGATGACATGCCTTACCAAATACAAGCCGAAAGGGAGACATTCCTATTGGCGTCTTGAAAGCGGTCCTCTGAGCCCATAGTGCGTCTTCCAGACGACGGCTCCATTCCTTTCTATTTGACTGTACCATCTTCTCTAGAATCTGCTTGATCTCCTTGTTTGATATCTCAACCTGGCCATTGGTCTGGGGATGATAAGCAGTGGAAACTCTATGTACAACTCCATATTTCCTGAGTAAGGCTTCCATGGTTCGGTTGCAGAAGTGAGTGCCCTGGTCACTGATGATAGCCTTAGGTATGCCAAACCTGCAAAAAATGTTGGACCTAACAAATTTGGAAACAACTTTAGCATCGTTAGTCCTAGTGGGGATTGCTTCCACCCACTTTGAAACATAGTCAACAGCCAAAAGAATATACAGAAAACCAAAAGAAGCAGGGAAATGACCCATAAAGTCGATCCCCCACACATCAAAAACCTCACAAAAAAGCATGGGCTGCTGAGGCATCTCACTCCGACGAGTGATGGCAGGGCCTGTTGTTTGACATTCCTTACAATTCCTGTAGACCTCATAGGCATCTCTAAAAATTGTGGGCCAGTAGAACCCAGAATCAAGGAATTTTCTTGCCGTCCTCTGTGGTCCAAAATGTCCTCCAACTTGAGAGGCATGTGAAAAGTGCAAGATGGACTCTGTCTCATGATCGGGGACACACCTCCGAATCACCCGATCACTGCAAAACTTCCAAAGGTACGGATCATCCCACACATAGTACTTTGCATCGCTCTTGAGCTTGTGGAACTTGGATCTACTTGTACCTGCAGGAACAATACCAGCAACAAGAAAGTTAACTATGTCAGCAAACCAGGGGGTTACCCCATACAGATGTAGAAGTCGCTCATCAGGGAAATCATCTTGGATGGGAGAAGGATCCTCATCCCTTGCTATTCGGCTCAAGTGATCGGCTACCAAATTTTCAGCTCCACTCTTGTCTTTTATCTCCACATTGAACTCTTGGAGCAAAAGCATCCACCGGATCAGTCTTGGCTTAGCTTCTGGTTTCTTTAACAGGTACTTCAGAGCTGCATGGTCAGTGAAAACAATAACTTTTGAACCTAGCAAATAAGACCTAAATTTATCAAGTGCAAACACAACAGCTAGCAGTTCTTTCTCAGTGGTGGTGTAATTTGATTGTGCAGCATCTAATGTCCTAGAAGCATAATGAATTACATGGGCAGCCTTGCCCACCCTTTGTGCCAGAACCGCTCCCACAGCAAAATTGGAAGCATCACACATGAGTTCAAAAGGGAGTGTCCAGTCTGGGGGCTGGATGACGGGGGTAGAGGTCAATGCTCTTTTCAGGTAGTCAAATGCCTTCTTGCAATTTTCATCAAAATGGAACATGGCATCATTCTTCAGCAGGTTTGACAATGGCAGAGCTATCTTGCTGAAGTCCTTAATAAAGCGCCTGTAGAAACCTGCATGACCAAGAAAAGAACGGATCTCGCGTACGCAAGATGGGTAAGGCAATGAAGAAATCACATCAATTTTTGCAGGATATACGGAAATACCCTCCTTAGAAATAACATGACCCAAAACAATCCCCTGTTCTACCATAAAGTGACATTTTTCATAGTTCAAAATCAGATCAGTCTCAATGCATCTTTCTAGAACTAAACTCAGACTATGCAGACATGCATCAAATGAGGAGCCATATACAGTGAAGTCATCCATGAACACCTCCAAGCAATTTTCAATGAATTCAGTAAAAATGCTAAGCATGCATCTTTGGAAGGTGCCAGGAGCATTACAAAGGCCAAATGGCATCCTCCTATAGGCAAACGTACCGAAGGAGCACGTGAAAGTGGTCTTTTCCTGATCCTCAGGGGCAATATGAATCTGGAAATACCTGGAAAAGCCATCAAGAAAACAGTAATGAGATTTACCAGCCAGCCGATCCAGCATCTGATCTATGAACGGCAAAGGAAAGTGATCCTTTCTGGTGGCCTGGTTCAACTTCCTATAATCTATACAGACTCGCCAGCTATTCTGGACTCTAGTGGGTACAAGCTCATTATTATCATTTCTAACTACTGTGAGACCGGACTTCTTGGGTACAATGATGCGTATTTTTAGAATATAAAGGCAAGTGCACCTCGTCGCAAACAAGTAATACGGTGGTAAGACCGGTTATCGTATCCACAGGGATCGGTTGTCAATTACCAATTCACAAACTCAATAACTATCTAGACTAAACTAAGGTATGAAAAGATCATAAAATAAAGAAATAAAATATTTTTGTCTTTTTGGACTTTTAACAAACACTTGGAGTGCAGAATTTACAAATGGTTGAGATTGTCAGGTTTAGATTACACTAATCCTCCCTTAATTGCAATGAAATGGCTAACAACACAAGTCCTAATTCAATTATGCCAATCAAGCCTTTTCTAAAATACTCAAGCCTAATGTCTTAGGTGCATTGAGCCTAAAACCCCAAATTAAACCCTAATGTCTTAGGTGGATTAACCTGAGATTTTGCATTAAGTCAAGACTTATAAGATTGCAAGCAGCCAACACCTATGTCTAGATTCTTGAACTACTTGGCATATGATTCATGAGCATGCCTTAACACCAACCTTTCAGTTATCTATCAAAGCAACATATCATTCCTATGGGTAGCTAAGCCAAGGAAAGCATTAAACACAGAATCACATACTTATAAAGAAATAGAGACTTGTATTGAAATCAAATCAATTAACAATCAAGTTCAGAAAAGCTACATCTAACCCCAACAATAGGGGATTTAACTACTCATAATAAATGAGAATACAAAAGAAAAGGAGAGAAGAGATGAAGAACACTCATAGAAGAATCCTCCAATCTTCTTCCATTCCCAGAGCAAGGAAAACATCCCCTACTAGGGTTGAAACCCTAATCTAGCCGCAGCTCCAAGTGCCTCCTCCAAGAGCTCCCAAAAACTCCCTCCTTTCTGCCCTAAAACAGCAACTTATACCAGTCAGTTCTGCGCGCGTTCGCGAGGCGAGACATGTCTCGCGAGGCGAATGTTAAAAATCTGCTGTTTCAGAGAATTGAACTCTCGCGAGGCGAGAGTTTCTCGCGACACGAAACCGAAAGGTTCTTCTCAATTACGCCCGTGAGGAGCATCAGGGCCTGGGCGTGATGGCTTTTGGTCCCCAGACTCGCGAGGCGAACCAGAAAGATGACATTCTGCTGGAACAGTCAGCTCTCAGGGTCGCGAGGCGAATCCAGTCTCGCGGGGCGAATCACCAGAATTCTGCTTGGCTCAATTTCTTCTCTTTTCAGGCTCTTTTTCATCCAAGCTCCATCAAGGCTAATTTCTTGGCATTTTTACATTAATTCCTGCAAAACAACACCACGAAACCGCTTCACCCGTTCCAAGGGAAAATCTAACTAAAATCAAATAAAGAATGCCTAATCTATATGAAAAATGCATGCAAAAGTGTATAGAAAACATGATGTAAAATCACACTATCAAATCACCCCAAGCTTATTCAATTGCTTGTCCTCAAGCAATCACTTAGGCCAGAAGAATAAACAGAGCATGGATAGTGAACTAAGAACCCGAGTAAATGATCCAAGCAATAGGCAATTCAAACAATTCAGCAAGAGACAATCAATTCAAGTCCAATTAGAGGCTTAGGTTCCTTAGACTCATATTCTCACTGATTTTGGGCACTCTTTCTCACCTGAAGCTCACCCCAAGCTTGTTCATTTGCTTGGCTCTCTTTTTAGCCTCACTCAAGTGTTTAGGGATATTTAACATTTCGCTCAATTTTCCTCAAGGAATGAATCCTACCATAGGCTTGACTATCAACCAAATCTCTACTTTATTAATGAGAACAATTAAGAATCAAGAGGTCTTTTCTTTGGTCGTAACGTGGCCATGGGATTAATCGTTAGGTGGGGAAATCAATAAAAGGATATTTCAAAAGCTATACAAAATCAAGCTTTGCAAAACATGACCTTCTAAAATACCTTCTTGGGTTTTCGATTTATTTTTCCACCTTTCTTTTCTTTATTTTTCTTTTTATTTCTCATTTTTCTTTTTGTCATCCCCTTCTCCATTTTATTTTTCTTTTTCTTTTGTTTTTCTTTTATTTGGAGAAGGGGAGATTTTTCAACTTAAGAGAAATATTGATTCTTTTCATCCCAAACTTTTTCAACTACCTTTTTACCCTTTTGTAATACTTTAGAAGGTCTGTCATAAGCATCATTCATCAAAATTTTTCAAGGGACCAAGAAAAGTATTTTGTTCTTTCAGGCTCGAAATTGGGCAACTAAGGGGTAGCATTTCATCAATCAAAGCTCAGAAGGCCAGAAAAATACCTATTGCCTCAATCATTTTCAAAAATGTTTTCAAAAAAATTTTAAGCTTCAAAATGGTTTCAAGTCAAGTTCTAGAGAAAACAAACCAAGAGGAATAACACTCTAACACAAAGAATGGGGTAAAATTTTGTGAGTACCCCTTTGGCTCAAAATCTCACATTTTAGTTCAGAATCAATGAGAAACACAAATCCTCAGAACCATATGCTAATTATCAACTATCCAAGATTATCTCAAACATTTTCATTTGCAGCCATATCACAAGAATAACAAATTGGGTTCAACACTTCACTATCACAAATTATTGGCACTTAGTTCTCACAATTGGATGCAAAATTCAGGCAAGGGCAATCTAATTGTGTGACCATGCAAAGCTATCATGCAAAACTATATGAATGCAACATGCAAAATGTGAATGCAAAATACCCCTACCCCAAGCTTAAAAATTTACATTGTCCCCAATGTAAACAATCAAGATGGAGAAAGGAGAAAAATAATACAAAATAAAATAAAAAATTGGAACGGCTTACCGAGGCGATAGTGGGTGCTGGTTCGCATGCTTACTGGCTGTGTTCCTCCTGCCCTTTTTGCTTCTCCTTCCTTATTATCCTGAAAACACTTAACAAATTTATTAATAGAAGAAAACTCTTGATCTTCTCAAATTATTCAAGAGTTTCAAAGTCAAAAACAAAAGGAAAAAAGGAAAAGAAAAATTGGGTTGCCTCCCAATAAGCGCTTCTTTAATGTCACTAGCTTGACTTATTAAAAAGCATCACCTGGATCCTCCTCCCGGATCAAATGGAAATTGGGGTGGTGATTGCAACAGTAAAATAACTTTATTCTCAATTCCACCCAGCCATTGGGTGAAATATCCATTGGCCTTTGCAATTATAAACTCACTTCCTCTTGGGTCAAGTGGAATTTTCAAGAGGAAGTGTGACATACAAGTGGAAGGGGCTAACTTACAAGTATCCACACATGCATGCAAGCCAACATAATTATTTAATGCAGTAAAATCAGATTGCTCAGCATACATGGTGGAGGGAATGCTTTCTAGATGCCCTGCCTCCTCACTTGTTGTTTCCCAAGGATTTGTGGAAGGTAATTCCTCTTGTTGTGGTTCACTTACCACCCCCACTTCATCTTCAATTTGATCCATTCCCACAACCAGATTCTGCTCAAATTCTGCTTCATGTGGCTCTATGGGAATCATACATGGTGGTGGAGGTGGTAAATATGCCCAAAAGGTTTCCCAATCCTCCTCGGAGTATATATATATAAGCTCACCAGTCATAGGATCGACTCGTGATGGGATGTTATGAGATAGAGAAAACTCCTCAAAGAATTCTCCCAAATTTATATCGTCTTCCCAACACAAGTTGTCCTCCAAAATATGACTGGAAGCTTCCTCATCAGGTGGATAATAATTTTTTTTCATGATTTTCGTCCACCTTGCAAAAACAAAACTCAAAACAACAAAATGAAATATACACAAAATAAAAAAAAATGTCTAAATTAGTTGCCTCATTTGTTACTAATGATATTGACAAAGCCAATCCCCGGCAACGGCGCCAAAAACTTGATGCGTGATTTTTAAGAATAAAGGCAAGTGCACCTCGTCGCAAACAAGTAATACGGTGGTAAGACCGGTTATCGTATCCACAGGGATCGGTTGTCAATTACCAATTCACAAACTCAACAACTATCTAGACTAAACTAAGGTATGAAAAGATCATAAAATAAAGAAATAAAATATTTGTGTCTTTTTGGACTTTTAACAAACACTTGGAGTGTAGAATTTACAAATGGTTGAGATTGTCAGGTTTAGATTACACTAATCCTCCCTTAATTGCAATGAAATGGCTAACAACACAAGTCCTAATTTAATTATGCCAATCAAGCCTTTTCTAAAATACTCAAGCCTAATGTCTTAGGTGCATTGAGCCTAAAACCCCAAATTAAACCCTAATGTCTTAGGTGGATTAACCTGAGATTTTGCATTAAGTCAAGACTTATAAGATTGCAAGCAGCCAACACCTATGTCTAGATTCTTGAACTACTTGGCATATGATTCATGAGCATGCCTTAACACTAACCTTTCAGTTATTTATCAAAGCAACATATCATTCCTATGGGTAGCTAAGCCAAGGAAAGCATTAAATACAGAATCACATACTCATAAAGAAATAGAGACTTTTATTGAAATCAAATCAATTAACAATCAAGTTCAGAAAAGCTACATCTAACCCCAACAATAGGGGATTTAACTACTCATAATAAATGAGAATACAAAAGAAAAGGAGAGAAGAGATGAAGAACACTCATAGAAGAATCCTCCAATCTTCTTCCATTCCCAGAGCAAGGAAAACATCCCCTACTAGGGTTGAAACCCTAATCTAGCCGCAGCTCCAAGTGCCTCCTCCAAGAGCTCCCAAAAGCTCCCTCCTTTCTGCCCTAAAACAGCAACTTATACCAGTCAGTTCTGCGCGCGTTCGCGAGGCGAGACATGTCTCGCGAGGCGAATGTTAAAAATCTGTTGTTTCAGAGAATTGAACTCTCGCGAGGCGAGAGTTTCTCGCGACGCGAAACCGAAAGGTTCTTCTCAATTACGCCCGTGAGGAGCATCAGGGCCTGGGCGTGATGGCTTCTGGTCCCCAGACTCGCGAGACGAAACATGGTTCGCGAGGTGAACCAGAAAGATGACATTCTGCTGGAACAGTCAGCTCTCAGGGTCGCGAGGCGAATCCAGTCTCGCGGGACGAATCACCAGAATTCTGCTTGGCTCAATTTCTTCTCTTTTCATGCTCTTTTTCATCCAAGCTCCATCAAGGCTAATTTCTGGGCATTTTTACATTAATTCCTGCAAAACAATACCACGAAACCGCTTCACCCGTTCCAAGGGAAAATATAACTAAAATCAAATAAAGAATGCCTAATCTATATAAAAAATGCATGCAAAAGTGTATAGAAAACATGATGTAAAATCACACTATCATACAACTTGCACTGGACTTACCCAAGTACTATCAGAGATGGGGTATATAATACCTGCTTGCAGAAGTTTAGTCACCTCCTTCTTCACCACATCCAGAATCAATGGGTTTAGCCGCCTTTGGGCCTGCCTTACTGGTTTAGCCCCATCCTCCAATAGAATTCTGTGCATACATCTGGAGGGGCTAATTCCTGGAATGTCAGCTAAGGTCCACCCAATCGCTTTCTTGTGATTCTTCAGAACCTCTAAAAGCTTAGCTTCTTGGTCAGAGTCAAGGCTGGAGGAAATGATGACTGGAAGTTTTTCATTCGTCTCCAGGTAGGCATACTTCAGGTTCCCAGGAAGTGGCTTGAGCTCTAGGGAGGGTGGCTTCTCAACGGATGGTACATTGGGAGTAGCCATGATGTCAAGGACTTCGCTGAAGCAGCAGACTTCACTCTCACTATCACTATCACCCCGCAAAGTTGAATCAAGAAACTCAAGACAAACAAAGACACGGGTTAGTGTCAGTACAGTTAGTACATGAATATAAATCATCAAAACCAGAAATAAATGGAAAATCTGAAACAAGGTCCTCATGGGTATCATCAATGATCTCAGAAAGAAACTCTAATTGGAAAACCGAGTGCTCCTCCAGTGGGTGTTTCATAGCATCAAAGATGTTGAACCTTGCCACAATATCACCAAACTCCATAGACATGGTCCCATCATTAACATCAATTTTAGTCTTGGCTGTCTTCATGAATGGTCTGCCCAAGATTATTGGTGATCTACTGGAATTTGTCTCTCCTGCCATGTCTAGGATGTAGAAGTCGACGAGGAAAATTAGCTCATCAACTTGCACCAAAGACATCTTCTACCATTCCCATGGGCGGGGCAATCGGTCCTGTTGGCCAACCGGATGGTGAGACTCAGATATCTGCAAGGGCCCAAGATCAAGGTTATTAAAAATAGAAGTGGCCATGACATTTATGGATGCTCCCAAATCCAGCATGCAATTTTCAAATCTTCTATCCCCAATAGTGCATGGAATAGTAAATGTGCCCGGATCCTTGCACTTTTGTGGTAGTGCCTGAGTAGGGGCTAAAACAGCAACTCTTTCTGGTGCAGGCTTAGACTGGATAAGAGCTGAAACATTTCTTCCCAAATCAACTCTCTCATTATTCTTCAACTTCCTCTTATTGGTGCATAGATCCTTCAAAAATTTTGCATACTTGGGCACCTGCTTGATCACATCCAAAAGAGGAATATTTACAGTCACCTTTCTGAACACATCAAGAATTTCCCTCTCCTTGTCTTCACCACCAATCTTCTTATTTTTCTGAACTCTGTGTGGGAAGGGGATCGGTGGTATGTACACTTTCTCAACTTCAACATCAACTGACGGCTCAGGAGTTACCGCAACAGTTTCTTCATTTTTCTCAGAGACTGCCTCAACAACTCTTCCAGATCTCAGAGAAATGGCACTCACATTAGGATTGGATGCATTGGGATTTATCACTGTCTGTGCAGGTAGTTGGTTTGTCCCTTGAGCTTGCTGTATGTTATTTATGGATGTGGCAAGCTGTCCAACCTGTGTATGCAAAGCCTGAATGCTAGCATCCTTCATCCGCTGAAATCGCGTGCTCGTGAGGCCTGGAACTGCCCTACTTGCTGCTGAAACCGTAGATTGGTTGCAGCCATTTGCTTGACCAAGTCTTCTAATGAAGGTCCGAAGGTGCGTAAGTGGTCACTGAGGAGGATTCTGGTGGTTTGCCATCGGTTGTTGTTGGGATGAGTTCCCATACCGCAGATTAGGATGATTCCTCCAATTGGGATGGTACCTATTTGTGGAGAGGTCTGGAGTGCTTTGTCTAAGGTTCGATCGTTTCCTTGATTATAGGGATTTACTGCATAAGCTTGAGGCAAATCAGTACTTGACTCTTCCTTCAGAATAGGGCATGCCTCATATGGGTGCTCAGGAGAACTGCACATGCCACACAACCTTGCTAGCTGAACCCTATCCATTGCCATTTTCTCCACCAAAGAAGTGAGCCTATCCATTCTATCCTCAAGGGCCTGGTTAGAAGAAGAGCTATGGACCTCATGCACACCTCTTGTCTCAACAGAATTTCTCCTGGTAGTAAACTGCTGGGAATTCAGTGACATATTTTCAATGAGTTACTTGGCAGCAGCTGGGGTCTTATCAACTAGTGCTCCCCCACTAGCAGCATCCAAAATATTCCTATCCATCGGCAGTAACCCTTCATAAAAGTACTGGATAAGAAGCTGTCCAGAAATCTGATACTGGGGGCAACTGGATACCAAATGCTTGAATCTTTCCCAAAATTCAGCCAACGACTCATTTCCTTTCCTGATGCCACATATTTCCTTCCTAATTTACGCAGCTCTGGAAGCAGGAAAGTATTTCTCTAAGAAGAGCCTCTTCAAATCGTTCCAGGTGGTAATGGAATTTGGCGGAAGATATAACAGCCAATCCTTTGCAGCGCCCTGTAGTGAAAACGGGAAGGCTCGCAGCTTAATGTGATCTTCGCATTACTCCCTCCGGTCTCAAGGTTGTGGGAGGAGACAACCTGGAACTCCTTGAGATGCTTATGTGGATCCTCACCTGCAAGACCATTAAACCTTGGCAACAAATGGATTAGACCAGATTTTAATTCAAAGGGGGTAACAGCACCAGAATATTCAATACACAATCCATTATAGTTAACATCAGGGGCAGCAAGTTATCTTAATGTCCTTTGGTCACCCATGTTTTCAAAAACAGTTTTAGAATTAGAATGACCACTAGTGCTAGCCCGAATTTCTCTACGGCGTGTGTGCAGTGTTCTTTCAATTTCAGGATCAAAATCACATAGTTCAGGGCAATTAGACCTAGTAGCCAGACCAATTCAAAACAAAAACGAAAATAAAAGAAAGAAAAGAAAAAAAAAACAAAATGTGAAAAATAACAAACCAGAGTCCCCGGCAACGGCGCCAATTTTTGGTCGCGCTTCGCGCACGTGCCAAAAAAGAACGAGCGGTTTACAAAAATGTAGTTTAGGGCGACAACTCGGATGTCGTCTCACAAGGACTCTTGACTTGCTATTTACCACAAAAATCAATTTTTGGGGGGTTTGGTTTGAATTGCAAATGGGAAACAATGCGAAAACAGAACAATAAACAGAGCAAGTTGAAAAGATTATCAAATAACGAAAGACGATTAATCTACTGTTCTTGATTTCACAACTATCATCAGTTCATGTAATTCCAAGCCCTAAGCAATTCTAATCCCCTTTCAGTTGTAGCAACAATTAACAAACGAAATCGCTACTACGAGATATATGTTCCTATTCCCGAATTAAACAAACGGGGTTAAGCCCTCATGAACTAAACGAACATGAATGAACACACGCGAATTAAACAAACGCGATTAAGTATAGGAACATAACATCACTGAAATAAATCAACACAACACTACACACTCCTGAATTAAACAAACAGAAATGCATAATATAGTATTGAAAAGGGAAAAACATACAAAACAGGAATTACAAGAACCTCAAGTATGATGGAAATCAATTACAATAGATTAATCTAGAAAATTAGTTCTCCATAAAGAAAACGAAACACACAGAAAAATGTAAAAACTATGGAGAAGCAAAAAGTTCTTTCAATCTGCCCAGAACAACCTTTTATATTATTCAGGAATTTAGCCCACTCGCGAGGCGAACACGCTCTCGCGAGGCGAATATTGTGAAAAGTCAGCAACCTTTGGCATTCTCGCGAGGCGAAGCATATCTCGCGGGGCGAGAGAACTGAGGAGTCCGCTTATTACGCCCGTTATGAACATCAGGGGCTAACCGTGATGCTTTCTGACTTCCAGGATCGCGAGGCGAGTTATTGTTCGCGAGACGAGACTCTTCAACTTCAAAACTGCCACAGCCGTGACCTTCAACACGGGTAAGCCGTGATGGTCTCTGACTTTCAGGGTTGGATGACTCGCGGGGCGAGATCTTCTTCGCGGGGCGAGCCAGAGAAGATGGCATTTCTTGCACGATCAAAGCCAGGTCGCGAGGCGAGAATAACTCTCGCGAGGCGAATACCTCCAGGATGAAATTCCCCTTTATTTCTTCATTCCCTTGACTTCTAACTAACCTGGAACAACAAAATAGCCATAAGTGCTTTATTTGACTCAAAACTGGCTAAATTAACCTAAAACTACTTTAGAGACTCAAAACCTTGCTTGAGGACAATCTAATCTAATTCGGATGAAAATAGGATATAATTTGCACAAAACCCTGATCATACTAGCCATAAAACTAGATGAGCCAGAGGCTTATCACATATGACTTGGGGACCATAACCTTTTATAATGAGTCCATGCCCTTTCATGAAGAGTGATGTCCCTTCGAATTCAAACTCTTTCATGAAGAGTCATGACTGTCCACACATTTCTTATCTCTAATTTTGCTCATCATAAAAATAGAAATAAGACCTTATGGTATCTACACAATAATTTTCATAACAATTATGTCATTAGCCATAAACGTTACTTGAATTAGATCACTTTAATTTGACTAATTAAAAATAATGACCCTAACACATTTAAACATTACAAGTGTAACCAAAAAATTTCTAACAATCTTTCCTTCTAATTTTTTTTTTATAAAGACAAATACTAATCAATATCTTAAGTGGATACTTCATTCATATATCATCATTACCAAAAGAAATATTCGATTCTCCCGTTAATGATGTAGAAATAAGGAAAAGATTTATATTTGTGATAAACTTGGTCTTGGATGATTAGCTAGCTAATCAGTCGGTAATGAGAAAAACGAGTGGTTCAAGTTCTTCTCCCAGCTGAACAATAAGAAGGCTTCGCAGGATGCCATTACCTTATTTTTTTTATTAGGTAAATATTAGTATGTTAGTTGTTAATTTTTCATCTTTAAAAATATTTGAATCTTGGACCTCTAATATCTTAAACCCTTATGCCTCAGCTCTTACCACTTAAGCTACCCCAAATTACCTTACCTTGTTCATTGGGTGGACATCTTTCCTTCTAATTTCTTTTTTTATAAAAACAAATGCTAATCAGTATCTTAAGTAAATACTTTGTATATATGTCATGGTTATCAAAAGAAATATTTGAATCTCCCGTTAATGATGTAGTAATAAGGAAAAGATTTATATTTGTGATAAACTTGGTCTTTGGATGATTGGCTTAATCAGTCGGTAATGAGAAAAACGAGTGGTTCAAGTTCTCCTCCCAGCTGAACAATAGGAAGGCTTGGCAGGATCCCATTATCTTATTTTTTTAATTAGGTAAATATTAGTATGTTAGTATTTTTTTTCTTTAAAAATGTTTAAATCTTGGATCTCCAATATCTTAAACCCTTAGATCTTAGCTCATACCATTTGAACTATCCCAAATTATCTTACCTTGTTCATTGGGTGGACATCTTTCCTTCTAATTTCTTTTTTTATAAAAACAAATGTTAGTCAGTATCTTTATGAAATAAAGATGAAAATTTTATCTTAGGAAGTATTAAAAATTTAAAAGTTATGATTTTTAAGACAAAATTTCTATTTCTTAATTTTTTAATCAATATTCTTAGGGTATTGATTAAGAAAATCATTTTATAAATATCAATGATCATTTTATTTCCCAGTTACGTAAGCATCGAGAACCGTCTAAAAGGCAATCAAAGTCGAGGCAAACATGTGTTTCCATATGATTTCATCAACCCGAAGGCAACCTGAAACATGAACATTCGTGAGTGATGTCTGTATCAAAATTATAGGAGAAATAAAGTCAAATATGCCATTTAATCAAAGTCATGAACTTAATGATTTTTGTGTAACTATAGGCAAAAATCTTAAAATAAACTCAAATTTTTTATTTTATTAAAATACACATTTTTTCCTCATTATTTCATAAACAACACATTTTTCTCAACCCATTAGGAAGTCGATTTCTAAAAAATCAGCTTCCCTTCTATATGTATTTTTTTTTAATTATTAAAATTATTTTATTAAATTTAAAAAAAAAATTAAAAAATTGTAACGAGAAAAGTCGACAAACAAATAGGACGCCAACTTCCCAACATGGATTTGAGGGGAAAAACCAACGTGAGGTCCTTGTGCAAATGCTTCTCGCCACCCATTTTTATTTATATATAGCTCCATATATTCATCTCAGAACTGTTTTACTTTCAGTGATTTGTTGAAATGTGAAAATAGGGAGACGGGTATACTTCAACCAAACTTTTTTAATATATATATATATATGGCATCACATCACATTTGTATCAATCATGAAATATTTTTCCACACTAGGCTAGGCTCCCAATTAAACAACGCCAAAATGTCACTATTTATGCTATTACATATTTGACAATAGCGACTAGGGATTGTTAATTGTAATTGACCGTGACTCAACGTCCTCTCTTAATTACAGGGTCGTGGAGAGCAATTTTAGGGTATAAGATAAAAAAATTCAAAAAAAAAAAATATAATATAAATTATAAAATTATATTATTTTTTTAGTCTTTTGAATTGAAAAAAATTATTTATCAATATAATATTATAATCGATGAGGACGGTGAGTCAATGGATCAACCACTGGTTGAAGCACTTAAATTCATATATATATTAAAAAATTCTAAAAAATTAAAACATAAATTTTACACTTACAAACATTATAAAATAATTCATACTATACTTTAAAAATTTTAAAAAAATACAATAAAAATTAGTATAATTTAACAGTATCATTTTTGTTAATTTTAAATAAAAAAATCATCTTTTGGTGAGAAAATTATTCAAAAAAACCAACTTAATTATTTTATATATATAAATAATAGAAAGTATATTTGAAAGCATAAGTAAAAAGTGTCGGTAAAATGGGCGGCCTAAGACAGTAACCTCAAGGCCTTGCTGCACACCGCCCTTGTTACAAAAGTTATATTTGACTTTCTAGCAACAACTAAAAAAGAAAGTTATATTTAACTGTAAGTTAGTGTTAGATAGACATGCAGGAGTCAGGAGATAGGACATGATATACATATTTTTATATTAGGTATATTTTATGAGCTTCTCTTTAAAATTAGTAAGTAAACATATATCCCACATTTGAATTGATTTAAAGTGTATCGTTGATCTTAAGATACTAAAATTTAGCGTGTGTTTAACAACAACTTAAAAAAAATTGTATATATTTGGTATTACTTTTACCTTTTTCTAATTCAGATGGCCTTTTATGTGATATGTATGGAGCAGCTTTTGTATAGGTGTTCTGCCACGTTAAAACTTAAATAATCACTGAAAACAAAAGTAACTTGGGCGGAGCCACCGTCAGCAATGGCTGGTTGGTCTATTGTGGAAGTTTTTTATGGGTTGCCCTGTCTATTGCATGAGCTTCTCTCGTCTTTAATTAGTCTTTTTAGTTTTTATATATTTGTCAGTGTCCTATAGCGAAAAGCTTCTACAATGACGTTGTTTAATTAAAGTTTAAACGCATCAACAGTGTAGACGAATAAACTGTTCGTTGTAATTCAGTTTTTCAGTTAAAAGTTAGTTAATGTGTTAGCTAGTGACTTGGTTAAATTCTGTTAAGGATGAAAAAAGTAATATAGTTTATGTGGGATTTGTATAAATACCTCTAATGATGATGAATAAAATCAGTGTGTGTATATTAAGTAATATTCATCTTTTTCCCTGATTCTTTCTTTTCTTCTAAGTGAGAGTGTGAGTGTCATTACTTTGAAAGTGTGTGTGTTGTGCATAGAAAGTGGACCAGTGTGAAACTGAATGTGCATGTGCTAACAATGGTATCAATAGCAGAAGATTAGGGACCCGTGAAAGTGTTCGAGAATGGCTGCACCAAATGGGAATGGCAGTGTCGTTCCATCTATGCCAATTCTTGATGGCAAGAATTATGATCAATGGGCGGTAAGGATGGAAGCTATCCTTGGTTTTCAAGAGATATTAGAAGTTGTGAAAGAAGGAGTTACAGAAAAGGATGATAATGTTGCCAAGAAGAAGGATTATAAGGCAAAATGCCTTTTCCATCAATGTGTTGATCAGTCTAACTTTGAAAAGATTTCCAAGGCCAAAACAGCTAAAGAGGCCTGGGATATCTTGTTCAAAGCATATGGAGGTACTGAGAAGACCAAGAAAGTGAAACTCCAATCATTGCGAAGGCACTATGAGTTGATGGGAATGCAAGATCAAGATTCAGTTGCTGATTACCTCAACAGGCTGCAAGTATTGGTGAATTCAATGAAGACTTGTGGAGAATCTTTTACTGATCAACAGATAGTTGAAAAGATCCTTAGAACTTTAACTCCTCGTTTTGATCACATTATGGTGGCAATCGAGGAATCTAAGGATCTTGAGAACCTGAAAGTGGAGGAGCTGCAGAATTCCCTTGAAGCTCATGAGCAAAGGCTCAATAAGAGGGATGGAGGCAAGGAGACTGAGCAAGCACTTCAGGCTCATCACAGAGGAAAGAAACAAAGAACATGGGGCAACAACAAGACTGGAAAAGAGCTTCAAGAACAAGTACAAAGGAAACAAGAAGAGCTTCAACAAAAAGGACATCCAATGCTACAATTGTCAGAAGTATGGCCATTTTGCGAATGAATGTAGAGGCAAGAAAGTGCCAAGAAAGCACAATGAAGCTCAATTAGCAAAAGAGGAGGATTCTGATTCTGATGAAAATGTGCTCTTGATGGTGACAACAACAGGAGATTCCAATGCGGATGATCAATGGTATCTTGATACTGGTTGCTCGAATCACATGTCTGGAAGGAGGGAATGGTTTATTGAATTGAATGAAAAGGTGAAAAGCAAAGTGAAATTTGGTGATAATTCAATCATTGGAGCTGAAGGGATTGGAAAG
The DNA here is from genome assembly GCA_030762895.1 of Sophora flavescens. Taxonomy (NCBI): domain Eukaryota; kingdom Viridiplantae; phylum Streptophyta; class Magnoliopsida; order Fabales; family Fabaceae; genus Sophora; species Sophora flavescens. Next base: position 219,527,163 of record CM061065.1, read on the forward strand.
GTGCAGATCAGAAGAAAAGATGGTGTTAAAGCCTTGATCACATATGTTCTTTATGTACCTTGTATCAAGAATAATCTGCTGAGTCTAGGGTAATTGGTGGAGAAAGGGTATTCAATGATCCTGGAACAGAACCAGATGAAGGTGTTTGATGCTCAAAAGAAACTGGTTTTAAAAACTCCTTTGACAAAGAATAGGACTTTCAAAATTGGAATCCAAGTTCTGGAGCATAGTTGTCTCAGTGCAGTAATGGGAAATGCAAACTGGCTATGGCATTATAGATATGGACATCTCAATTTCAGAAGCTTGGATCACTTGCAGAAGAAAGGCCTGGTTCTAGGACTTCCACGGATGACACAACCTGATCAGATATGTGAAGCTTGTTGTGCAAGCAAGCAGCCAAGAAATGCCTTCAAGGATAGAGCTCCTCACAGATCCAAAGATAAATTGGAGGTGTTGTATTCAGATGTGTGTGGCCCTTTTGAAACTCAATCCGTTGGAGGTAACAATTACTTTGTGTCATTTATTGATGAGTATTCAAGAATGATGTGGATCTACCTGATTAAGAAGAAAAGTGATGTGCTAACCACTTTCAAGAAGTTTGTGTTGATGACTGAGAATCAAAGTGACAGGGCAGTGAAAGTGTTGAGAACAGATGGAGGAGGAGAATATACTTCTCATGATTTCCAGAAGTATTGTGATGAGAAAGGAATCATGCATGAAGTAACAGCACCTTACACTCCTCAGCACAATGGCATTGCTAAAAGAAGAAACAGGACAACACTCAACATGTTTAGAAGCATGTTGAAAGGGAGAAGTCTACCTAAAATCCTGTGGGGAGAAGCAGTAACAACAGCAGTGTACCTGTTGAATAGGTATCCAACAAAAGGCTTGAAAAATGCAACTCCTGAAGAAATGTGGATAGGAAGAAAGCTTGATGTCTCAAACTTAAAAATCTTTGGTTCCTTGTGTTACAAGCATGTGATTGAACAAACCAGAAGCAAATTGGATGACAGAATCAACCAGGCGGTCTTTCTAGGGTATCATCCAATAGGTGCATACAAATTAATTGATCCAAGAACCATGAAAGTAATTATAAGCAGGGATGTGATCTTCGATGAATCTAAGTGGTGGAACTGGGAGCAGAAAAATAGTAGCAGTGTGGTGTTAGATTTTCAAGAAGATCAAGCTGAGTCATCAAATCCTGCTAATGTTGATCAATCACATAGACTTCAGAGGCAAAGACAGCCACCTCTAAGGTTGAATGACTATGAAATTACCCTAGATAATGTAGTAAGTGCAGATGGTGAATTGGTGCATATGGCCTTGTTTAATGAAGTGGAGCCAGTATCCTTTGAAGAAGCTATGACAGATGATAGATGGGTGGCAGCAATGCAGGAAGAGCTAGCTTCAATCAACAAAAATGATACTTGGGAATTGACTGATTTGCCTCAACAGAAGAAAGCAATTGCAGTCAAATTGGTGTACAAGGTCAAGGTGAAGCCAGATGGTTTGATAGCCAAGTATAAGGCTAGATTGGTGGCAAAAGGGTTCCTGCAGAAGGAAGACATTGATTATCAAGAGGTGTTTGCACCTGTGGCAAGAATGGAAACCATAAGGCTAGTGACAGTTATAGCCAGTTACAAGAAGTGGACACTTCACCAGCTTGATGTGAAGTGTGCATTCCTCAATGGACCCTTAGATGAAGAAGTGTATGTGTTACAACCACCTGGTTTTGATATCAGAGGAAAGGAACAAAAAGTGCTGAGACTTCACAAAGCCTTGTATGGCTAAAACAGGCACCAAGAACCTGGAACAGAAGGATGGATGATTGTCTAACTCAGCAAGGTTTCCTGAAATGCTGCAGTGAGCATGGTGTGTATACTCAAGCATTGAATACAGGTGACACTTTAATTGTTTGTCTGTATGTTGATGACCCGTTGATAACTGGAAGTGATGAAAGTCTGATTGAAAGGCTAAAGAAGAGATTAATTGATGACTGGGTTTGAGATGACTGACTTAGGAGAGCTAGCATATTTCCTGGGAATTGAATTTCTCAAATCAAAGAAAGGGATATTCATGCACCAGAAGAAATATGCAACTAATATCCTTATAAAATTTAAAATGCTTGATTGTAACCCATCTTCAACTCCTGTTGAGATTGGTTTGCAATTAAAGAAGGAATGTGAAAATGAGGAATTAGTTGATGCAACCAAATTTAGACAATTGATAGGCTCTCTAAGATACTTGTGTAATACCAGACCAGACTTGGCTTATGGAGTAGGTCTACTGAGTAGATTCATGGAGAAACCTATGTCATCTCACTTTACAGCAGCTAAAAGACTACTGAGGTATGTGAAAGGAACCATAGGACTTGGACTGTTGTTCCCTAATGTAGACAGAAGCAAGGCTGAAGTAGTTGGCTTCACTGATTCAAATTGGTGTGGGGATAGAGAGGACAGGAAAAGCACTTCAGACTACTTGTTCATGTGCTGCAGTGGCCCTATTTCCTGGTCCTCAAAGAAGCAGAATGTGGTGGCATTGTCCTCATGTGAAGCAGAATATGTAGCTGCTACACTAGGAGCTTGTCAAACAATGTGGCTCGAGATACTTTTGAGGGAGTTGAAACTTATTGGAACTAATCCAATGAAGTTAAAGGTTGATAACAGATTAGCAATCAACCTAGCAAAAAATCCTGTGGCTCATGGAAGAAGCAAACACATTGAGACTTGTTTCCATTACTTGAGAGATCAAGTTAACAAAGGCAACTTAGTGCTGGAATATTGCAAGAGTGAAGAGCGACTAGGAGATATATTGACTAAGCCATTGAAGCCAGAGAGATTCAAGCTTCTAAGGAGTAAGATTGGGATGGAGTTTTTAGAAAATATGAATTAAGGGGAAGTGTTAGTTGTAATTCAGTTTTTCAGTTAAAAGTTAGTTAATGTGTTAGTTAGTGACTTAGTCAAATTCTGTTAAGGGTGAAAAAAGTAATATAATCCATGTGGGACTTGTATAAATACCTCTAATGATGATGAATAAAATCAGTGTATATTCAAGTAATATTCATCTTCTTCCCTTATTCTTTCTCTTCTTCTAAGTGAGAGTGAGTGTCATTACTGTGAAAGTGTGTATGCTGTGCATAGAGAGGGGATCGGTGTGAAACTGAATGTGCATGTGCTAACATAAACGACATATTGCAAAAAAAAATAAAAAAATTGGGCGAGTTGTGGTTTCCTTCGTCCTTAAGATTAGGGATGGCAATAGGGCGGGGCGGGGGCGGGTGCGGGTAATGCTTCCCTCGCATCCATTCCCGTCAATATTCATGGATATTTATGCGGGTAGCGGATATTCATGGATATTCGCGGGTATTTAAGAGTCTAAAATAAAATTAAATAAAATAAAATTATACAATATAATATAACAATATACTATATTAACATTATATAATATACTATATATATTTTAAAAGATTTATTATTAAGGGTTTAACCACTAAAAAGTATCAAATAAGATAGAAAATAAAATTTATTTCATCTCAAAATGATAGAAATTGTCATAATATATATTATATATTTAATAAAAAATATTTATTATAAATATGCGGGTATCCGCGGAACGGGTATCATGATCCCCATCCCCATTTAGTAGGTATCCATCTACTACCTATTACAAATAATTTATGCGAATACCTGTGGGTGCGGGTAATTTTTCCATCCCTACTTAAGATGTCAAGGGTTATTGAGGAAAAAACGTATCAGATTGTGTATATTGAAATGTTAGCTGCAATTTGCAATGCTGCAGTGTTTATTAGCTTTTTTAATAGGTACAAGATAGTCCCTGCACATAAAGTAAAACTATTTACGTGTTAGTTTCACATCAATCTTTATTGTGGCGTTGTCTTAAATCCTCCCTCTTAAATTTGGAGGATTGATCCTCCACTATCCCAAATAGTAGATATAATAATAATATAATTAACGGTCGAGATTAATGAAAACAGAACCGGAAAATACAAGTTCCTTTGTAACTGGAAACCGGATGAAAGGGTGAGATGAGAGAGGGTGTAGGTTCCTATGCGATGAGAGAGGGTAAGGGTTTAGGCTTATACGGTATTTGCTGAGACCGTCGACTGAGACAAACGTCGTTGCTGTCAAAGAAAACAAACGTGATTCACCCCCATTTCAATGAAAGTTGGCGTACTCGGTGGGTTTTCTTTCTGAAACCATCATTGCCGGAACTGTGATTTCCAACCCACCGCCAAGAGGTAAGTTGTTATTGACCACCTCGACGTCACAGTTCTGTCCTGGTTCCGCCGCTCGTGGCAATAAAGGTGGTATATAGATGGTATAGAGAGGACCATTTGGAATGGGGGCGTGAGTGATGAAATTGGGGGAAGTGATTTTTGTTTGAGCTGAAAGCAGAGATGTTCTCTAGCTGCAGCATGTGGAACCACTATAGAAGGAAAGATATATCTTTCAAGGGATTTAAGCATAGCCTAAGAAGAGTGTGGGGAGCATATAATTCTAAAAGCTTAGCAAATTATCCTACGCAACATTTTTTTCTGAATAAAATTAATACATTATTTGATTTCCTTCTGATATGCGTATTTAAGGTTAGTGTTTTTTTTTTTATTTCTTAAATACCGATGATTTGGTTTTATTCCTTAACCTCTCTGTTCGTGACATTCCTGTTCATATGTCCTGCAGCAACAAGCAACGAAGCACTACTTGAAAGTTGAAACTCTCAGTGCCACTAAGCTACACTACATTCGTTGTGTAAAACCCAATAATCTTCTTAAGCTAGCAAGTTTTTAAAAAAAAAATGTTTTACATCAACTGTGTTGTTTGCTGTCGTTATTGTTGCTTTTCTAGAAACAAGTGCAGTTCTTCATGAAACTTGGAGGCCTATTTTGTTTAGTGTTGACACTATTTGAGGTCTATTGCTTCAAGTCTTTCATGTTTGTATGCTGGTGCAGAACTGAAGTCAATTGGAGGACTTGACCAGGAAGTCGAGGTCAATGTCATTCATCTCCCTTTTTTTTTGACAGATGATTCATCTCCTTTGGCAACGAAGAAAGAAGAATCATCCACATTTTTTTTTTTTGACAAATGGAATTATTCACATTAAGAATATATTTCTATAAAAAAAATCAGACAAAGCAACATTAGCATAAATATTGGAATATATATCCACCTATATATATATGTATTATTTATATATAATGTTTTTGTTTCAAAATAAAATGATGTTTTAATAGTAGTGTTACGTTTATTTTAATTATAATATTTAATTATTATTTTTTTGGTACAAACTTTAATTATTTTTTAAAGATAGTAAAAAATACAAATAAATATTATAAAAACACCAAATAAATATTATACAATAAAAGTGACAATGTTTACAATATTACTGCAAATATAATAATAAAAGTAACAAGTAAAACAATGATATTTACAAAAATTACAAATGATTAAATTGATGATGATAAAATATTTGTATTTCCAATATTATTAATATAAAATGGCTGTAAAGTATTTTTAGTCAGTTATGCAATTTACTTTTGCGAAAACCATTTTAATAATAAAAGTACTATTATAGTCCAAGTGTTACTGGCAGTGGACGAGCTCTCCTTAGTGGACGCGCTCTTCTTTTGCATCAATGGACGCGTGCTTCTGTTATATCAGTGGACGTGGTCTTCTTTTACATCAGTGGACGTGTGCTTCTGTTATATCAGTGGATGCGCTCATCTTTTACATCAGTGGACTTCTGCTATATCAGTGGATGCGTGCTTCTTTTTACATCAGTGGACGCGCGCTCCTTTTTACATTAGTGGATGCGCGCTTCTTTTACATCAGTGGACGCGCGCTCCTTTTTACATCAGTGGACGCGAGCTCGGTTTTACATCAGTGGACGCGCGCTTCTTTTACATCAGTAGACGCGAGCTCCTTTTTACATCAGTGGACGCGCCCTTTTTTTTGTCATCAGTGGACACGCTTCTTTTAGAAAGAATGCAATCTTTTATAATGCGTTTGATAAAGATAAATGATATATAATTGATTGTCCATCTTGATGAGGAGATCTCGTACAAATTGAAAAATTGTGTGTGTGTGTTTTTTTTTTGACCAAATTAAAAATTGTATGTTAGTGTAATAGTATACCTTAAAATGTATTTAATATTTCCTTATATCATACATGAAATTTTCTTAAATTTAAAAGTGCATTAAAAGTGAATTATGATTATCCTCGGTGCATCAAATTTCTTGTGATTCAAAATTGTATATTTAGTAACTTCATTTTATAATCATATCTGCTGTTTTAATGCTGGATTTTTTTAAACAAAAATTAGGAGGAAAATTAAAGAAGGGCCACCAATCCCTTTGCTTCATGCTATGAGCGACACATAAGAAAATGATGAAGTGGCATAGTGTGAGAGTGTCACGTGTGAGAATTCCTATTGTATTGACCCGTGCCATATAACTATTTACAACTAACACAACATACAACTATTTACAACACATAAAAAATATACGAAAAATGAGTGTTACGCTATCCATAGCAGAAAACTTCATAATACTAATGGGTTTAGAAAAACAAATACAAGCTTTAGAATCATAGGGTTAGGAATTTAGGATGAAGTTTGTATGATCCCATAGCAAGAACACCTGCAGAAATTTCTAGCAACCAAAAAAAAATTGATTTCTATGCATCATGCATGCATCCATTTTTCTTGTAACATTTCACATCCAACAAGCATAAAATTAAAACCACCATTCCTAGAGCATGTTAACATCTATAGGAACAGATAGATCAGTAGCATGCTCAATAAGTTTATATACACACATAAGAATTAACATGAATGCAATCAACTCACACAACAACATCACCCTAAACAACAACAGCCAGGAAAATAAATAAAAAATCAGAACCATTTTCCACCCATAACCATCTTCATCTTCTACCTCCAGCATCTGCTATCATCTTCTCCACCAATCCAAGCCACCACTAATACAGAAAAACTCCAACATTTCTTTCTCAAAACAAAAACAAAATAAGCAAAAATCAAAAATCCAAACACATAAAAAAAAACAGTTAAGAACCTTGTTACAGCCACCGTTTGCCGTCGCGACGTATGCCCCTCCGCGTTCACCCCTATCTTCCATCTCTCCTGCAGTTGGTAAAGTTGAACCAGAAGCTTCTGTGTTACTTCTTTCCTTCTTTTTTTTTTTTATCTTTTGTGTTTTTATTAGTGGTCTGGCATTTTTAATAGGTGATTGGACCTTCTATTTCTTGTGGGCTTATGTTGGGTGCTAGTTTTTAACTTAGAGATATTTTTTTTTGTTGGTTTGTGTTAGTGAGTCTTTATTTACTTCTTGGGTCAAAGCTAAAACAAAGCCAAAAAAACACACACAAAAAAAAAGTTATAAGGATAAAAAAGAGAGAATCTTTTGAGTTCACGCAACGATCTACAATGTTGATGTATGATTTTTCATCCTCAAGTGTTGTATGAATTGTAGGGGTTTATCGTATAGCTTCGTTATCTTTAATCCTGTGCAAGAGTGAATTCCTTGTTTCTGTAAAAATTAAAGTGTTTTCAATTTACTCTTTTTTAAACAAAATTTTATCCAACTTTACAAAAAATTAAATTTCTTTGAATTCATGCACAATCTACAATGTTGATGTACGATTTTTCATCCTCAAGTGTTGTAAGAATTATAAGGGTTTATCGTGTAACACTGTTATCTTGAACCCTGTGCAAAAATGAATTCCCTTTTATTAAGAATAGTAAAATATTTTCAATTTGCTCTTTTAACAAATTTTATCCAACTTTTTTGTCAAAAATCAAAAAAATAATAAAAAAATCTCTTTTTAATTCACGCAACAATCTACGACGTTAGTGTATGATTTTTCATTCTCAAGTGACGTATGAATTGTAAGGGTTTATCGTATAGCATTGCTATCTTGGACCCTGCGCAAGAGTGAATTTTTTTCAAAATAAAATCTTTTTTTCAAAATAAAATCTTTTTTTTCAAAATAAAATCTTTTTTTCAAAATAAAATCTTTTATGAGATCATTTATTTAAGACATATTGTTTAATCTACTTCAATATTTAATTATGTTTTTGAAATGTAATATGAATATACTAACTTTGTCTTCGAAGACTTTGTTTATATATATTTTTTTTTACTTTATATTTTTTAGGAAAAAATTAAAGATTTAGATTTTTTAAGTCGGGTGGAATCCCAACGACATTGTCTACCAACTCAAGTGATTTATGAGGATATATTATGTGGAAGAAAGAATATTAATTTCAACATTCATCCAGGTAATAGAAATTGTTATTTTGTTTATATTATTGTATTACTTTTTCCCACTTGCATTCCAGTTTTTTATTTAATTGGTTCATTGTTATTGATATTATAGAAATGACTTTTCAAGTTCATGATGAAGAGAATTATTTATTTGTTGAAGCTGAATGGGAAGGTATTTATTTAGTAATCTATGTTTATTTGCACCCATTAATTTAATTTATTGTTGCAATTTTTTTTCTACAAGTTGACTGATTTGTTAAACTTTTTTCTAGATTGTCTAGGGTTTGGAGGAATGAATTGGTTAGAACTTCAATTTGTATAATAAGACTTTTAGAGTCTTTCTTCTACTCAATTCTCTTCGTGAGTTAGTATGGAGAAAACCACAGAGGTGTGGGACTGGATGTAAGCTTACCAGAGGAGGTAATATGATTGGCAACAGTCTTTTGAGGCATCCGTCTCAATAATAATTAAATCATCATCCGATGAATGATATAGCTCAGGAAGATCCCGGCATAAGTCTTTCATTTTAATAATAAGTCTATCATCCTCATCAGTTCATGTCCAGAGGGCATCTTTCTTTAGTTTTTGTTGAAGCGTCCTTCTTTCTGATGCAAGATTCCTGATGAAACCTTCATTTGAAATATATGTTAATAGTACATGGCGAATTTTGGTACAAATTAAGCTAATTATCTCACCACGGTTCAGCTGGCGGGACTTTGATAGGTTTGAGTAAGTACATTCAGAAAAATGAGTTATTGGGATTTTGATAATTTCACGTTTTTGTTTTTGATAAAGATATGGTGTCTTTAGGGTAATATATTCCATATATTGACAAAACGGTGCGTATAGCCGTAAGAAATTATTTCCAATAATTACATCTATTCCTCTTTCTTGTTTATATATCATGGGTATGATAAATATTTTTTCTTGTATTATCAAAGTAATTCTTTTTGCTATACAATTTAGAGGATGTATGGAACCATCTGCAATCTGTATTTTTAGTGATTTTTCTAATTTTTCCCATTTATCAAGAAGTGCTTCTGTCGCAAGACAAAGACTTGCTCCCGTATCTATATATGCTTCAGTCTCCCTATTACTCATCTGTATTTGTATATAAGTATTATTCGGATTCTGTTTCTTCTGAAGATAGTTCATTTTCTGTTTATTCATATATACTCACTCCCGAATCACTTAGCTCTTCTTCTATAAAGGTTCAAGTTCGTATATTTGGAAAACCTGTTTTATTAATTTTGTTTTTTCTTTAAAATCATTCTCTTTTCTTTGAGGGCATTCATTGGCATAGTGTCCTTCAATATTACATATCCAACACACATTTCTTTTTTCCCTTTTGGCAGTATTATCTTGGTGTCAATTTCTTTCTTCTCAAATATTTCTTCTTATTATTTTTATAATAAGTTTTCTTTTTTAGGATAAGTTATTCGTAAGTTTGGGTTTTTATAGTATTTTGTCTTTCTTTTTAATATATTATCGCAACCATATTTTCCTGGTTTTTCTATTTCTGGAATGTCACAACAAATGACAATACTTCCTTTATTCAATTGCTTTATTGTTTCTCTATTAAGACATTGTTCCCTTAACTCGTATAAGCTTTGTTTTATTATTAAAACTCTATTCATTATTTTATTTAGTGCCTTGGATAAATCTAGTGGTCCAGAATTAATGAAAGTTAGGTGACTTTCAAATTTTTAAAGTCAGGGGAAGATTCTATTCCATAAATCGCGTATGCCAAATCTGGGCGGATTTGTTCCAGTTAGCTGTGAAAATAGATAAATGGCAGTGCATAATGATAGCATATGTCAGTCGACGCGACGTAGTACCAATTCCAAAAAGGGAGAAGATTTTTACACAGTATATTCGTTTACTTTTCCAATAAAATATTGTACTTGACTCGTGCTTGTTTTTCACGTGAGAATTTGTTAACACTGTATGAAGATGATTTTCAGTAATTTTTCCCCCAATTTTGACATACCCTTGCTTGTATACCAATCTTTTACACAAGAAAGTCAATAAATTATATATATATATATAGATAGATATATAAATAATTATATATATATATATATATATATATATATATATATATATATATATATATTTACATATATACTTATTGTTTACAAAATATAGTTAAATACTTATAACCTATATAGTAACACCTTATGTCTAGCAACAATTTTATTATTTACACAAACTGGTTCCACAATGCCACACGACTAAAATAATACTATATATACCCTTGCAACACTCATCACTTATAGAGGTCTACATATAAGCTATAGTGGTAGACTAGACAAGACAAGACGTGTTGGAAATTTCTACACGCCAAAAGATAAATTGTACATAATTTACCTTCCCGAAATTGTGTGTAAAGTAACAATGTCCTTGTGTCAGACCACTCCCCTTACACTGTTATCGGGTTTTATTAACTTGATTTTGGTCAAATCTGTACGTATGTCATCTTGTTATCGGTTATTGAACCCTTTTTAATATTCTAGTGATGTTAAATATATGTTACGTTTGCAGTACCCTCCATATACTCCAAATCTTTCAACTAACCCCAAGTGCAAACCCATTTCTATTCTCCACACACAGCAACCAATGGACCGCTTCAATGGACATTATCAAAGTCAGGGACCCCAATATGTTCTGGTGTTTGGTAGGAAGAAGAAGAAGACTTATGTGGTCTATGCTGGAAGGACACCCGGGATTTACCATACATGGCATGCATGCCATATGCAGGTGAATGGTTTTAGTAGGTCATCGTATGAATCTTTTGAGACTCTTGAAGAGGCCGAGGCACATTGGTGGTACTTTTGTCAGTATGGTGTTCGTCACCCAGGCGGAACCTTTGTTGGTGTCGCTGTCTCAGGTTCTAATCCTGCAGGTCCATCCCAACCAAATGTAGCAACACAGGAAAGCTATGCATTCTACAGTGAACCTGGACGGAGTTCCTCTCAGTTTTCCAACGACCCTTCAATGGGTACCAGCAACAACGGCCAAGACTTCCTCCAAGGGTTTGTTCGTGGAATGTTGGTGGCCATGTTGCTGAGCCACAACTAGTGTTATTCCAGTGATACCACCTGTTCAGTTGATAAAAGATGGCATTGTTAATAGTTGTATGTTGTATGTTCATGGTGTTTAACGGATGGTGTGTGTCTAAATCAGGTTTTGGCTCTGTTTTGAAGTCTGTGTGGTTCCACCAACCATCAATGCGTCATAGGTTAGCGTGGGTTTAGCTTACTTGGTGTTTTGTTGTTGTCGGACTCAGTAGCGTGATATCGTATTAATGTGTTTAATTATGGTGTGAATGTTATGATTATGTGAATGTTAAATATCCCGTTGTGTGTTATACACAATGCATATGTAGATTATATGAACATTAATCAACGAGTTATAAATCGACCTCACTTAATAACTCGCAATGTGGCTATGTAGATATACATTTTAATGCTTAACATTTGACCAAAATAACTCAAACAAAAAAATAATAATAAAACAAAGGTTTTGCTTTGTTCCAACATACATTATATTTACTAATGTATATGTTTTATTCATGGTTAATTGTAATAACGTATCTATAGGGCTCGCACGGGGCAGACTTCATATGCTAGGTCAATCTAAATTCGATTTATAATTAACCCAACGTGATCAACTAGAAATCAATTTTTTTATGAAAAAAAATTGATAGATAAACCAAAAAAAAAATTCTATAAATTTACGTGGTAATCAACAATTTAAAATGGGTGATAAAACCCGGGTTGTTTTGGCAACCCTCGTTTTTTTTTTGGACTCATTTAGCATCTCTCAACGTTTCATTAAACTTTACACTGTTAAATTATATTATATATTATATGTTTATTCAATGCAATGATTACGGAAATGCAGCATTCCTTGCTACACAGGGATTTCAATTATGGCGCCAGTGTCTAATGCAACTCATATGGAGCTTCATTTTGGCGGTAGAAGCAGCCCTGCAATGTACGCGTCGCCCACTGATGTAAAAAGGAGCTCGCGTCCACTGATATAACAGAAGCACGCGTCCACTGATGTAAAACAAGAACGCGTCCACTGGTATAACAGAAGCACGCGTCCACTGATGTAAAAAGAAGCACGCGTCCACTGATGTAAAAGAAGAGCGCATCCACTGATATAACAAAAGCACGCGTCCACTGATGTAAAAGAAGAGCGCATCCACGGATATAACAGAAGCACGCATCCACTGATGCAAAAGAAGAGCGCGTCCACTAAGGATACCTCGTCCACTTACAGTAACACTTGGAGCTCGTCTACTAAATGATACATGCTAGAAGCTCCGTCCACTTACATGGTATATAAAGCTCGTCTACAAATTACAGCCCGTCCAATTACCTTGAGCTAATACTCCCGTCTGCTGACGTGGCAAATGGACACGGATATTTTTCTCTTCAATTAAACGCGGCTATAATCTGTCTTCTATTGATGTGTTTGGAATCAAGGTCAGGCGCTTTAGAAGTGCTTCTTGGACGTGGAAGCTACTCACAGTAGCTTCCAGTCAAAAGCACTTCAACCCAAATCAATCAAGTTTCCAAACATGCTATATATAAAGAGGGATCAAAGGAACACACATCAAGAACAACAACAACGCAACTCATACTGATTGTGAAACAAAGTACTTTGTCTCTGAGAAAAGTGTGATAGTTAGAACTTCAATTTGTTTTATCAGGCTTTTGGAGTCTTGCTTCTACTCAATTCTTTTTGTGAATTAGAGTGACTAAGAGAGGGTATCTCTTAGGGTTCAACAAGGATGGAAGGGATCCTTGGGTAAAGAAAGCTAGTGTGCTTTCTGGAGATTTTTTTAAGCAAGGAGGGTATCCTTGTGTTGCTGTAATTAGAATTGTGTAATTGCTGATTATAGTGAAGAAATCCACAGAGGTGTGGGACTGGATGTAGGCTTACCAGAGGAGGTAGCCGAACCAGGATAAATCGATTTGCGTGTTCTTCTAATCCCTAAACTCCATATACTTGTTAAACTTGAATCTTTAAATCTGTAATCTGTGTTAAAATCTGTTGTTACTACTTATAATTCTTCTTGTCATCATTACTTGTTCCATAACCTAATTCTTGGAAATAAAATTGAGTGAAAACCAATTTTCTTTAAAAGATACAATGTTTTACTTTAAATTGTTAAATAAGTTTTCACTGTCTCAATTCACCCCCCCTATTGAGACCGTAGCCACCACCAACACATTCATGGCATCAACTGCTAAACTACACCACGCCAACTCTGGGATTTTCAAAACTATCAACCCGACTCTGCAATATCATGTATGTACCATGTAACATACTGCTTAACCGATTCTTTTACAACTATGCCTTTATACAAAACAGTAATACAATGTCAGGAACCAAAGGGCAAATACATGCATCAATAACAAATTAATCATAAGCACATTCATGCAACAACTAACCAATCACATATGATCCTACTAACCATAATTCTACAGGTGCACTCCTACCCCGGTGAATATAGATTTGCTGCATCCGACGTCTGCATCTGATGAATTCTTGCAGCATGTGTACACGTCTTTCTTGTGTGACCAACAGCCTTGCAACAACCGCACTTTGTATTCTTCTTACCCCTCTGTCCACCCACCGAAGGAGCACCCATACGCGACTGACTTTTGAATGCTACTGGATCCTTAAGGTAACTTGTGCCACCGTCATCCCCCTCCCTACCCTGTTGTGAACAAGCTTGACGTTGCTTTGTTTGAAGTTGTTCTGTCTCATACAATACCTTTTCCCTTATATCAGTAAAGTCCTCATAGTTTCTAGCTGCATATGTACATAGTCGCCTGCAACTATCTATCAACGAAGTATACCGCCTATTGTAAAGTGCATTATTACCACCCATGTTACCAGGAAAATGTCTACCTTCGACCTCTTGTTTAGCTGATTTTGTCCATCTGGGTAAAACAAGACAGCTAGGAATGTGGTCAAAGTCCAACAACACCAACACTCTTATTATATGCACACATGGAATCCCATCAGATTCCATACCTTGGCAAGAACATCGAGCTTGCATTTCAGTAGGATACAAGGACACATGCCATCTCAAATTGGGCCTACAGTATTTACCCACAGTAAAAATCTTTGCAGATGTTGTCTCGATACAATCTAAGACATTAATACCCAACAACTTAAACAACCTTTTCCAAAATATATAAAATATTTCTCTTGTATACACTTCTGCATCGTGTTGCTCTAAGGATATAAGTTCAGTTTGCATGACAGGTACTCCGTAAGCTGATTTGAAATCTGCTTCAATCTCCTTACTGCAAATGTACTCAAGGCACCTTTGAAAGTGAAATAGAAAGTCTTTCAAATTGAACCTGGATTGTACATACTTACCCATGTGGGCATGCAGGGCCTCACACCGAGATGTCGTCCTCATACCCGCAAAGAACTTGCCTTTTATATGAGTTGTTGACCACATTAGGTTTTTTTCATACAACTGCTGCACCCAACCATTCTCAACCAAACCACATTCCTCGACGGCTGCTGCCCACATCTCTTCAAACTCACTTATGTCACAATTTGAGAGCATGAAAATCTTAAACGATTGAGTAAATCGAATATCCCCAACATTAGCCGTGACATTCCTTATCAAGTTCCATCCACATAGCCTGTGATGTGCCTCCGGAAAAACTTTAGCAATTGCATTTCTCATATATAGGTCCCCATCAGTAATGACACAACTGGGGGCCTTCCCCTTCATTGCTTCTAAAAATTGTGATAGCACCCATACATATGTCTCCTCTTTCTCATCTGATACAATAGCACATCCAAAAACACATGTTTGCTTGTGATGATTAACACCAGAGAACACAACAACAGGACATTTGTACTTATTTCTACCATGTGTGGCATCAAATGCCAATATTTACCCAAACACATCATAATCAAGTTGGGAGGTCCCATCACACCAAAACAAATGCTTCAACCACCCATCAACACCCGCTTTGTGACTCCAAAAAAGTGTTGGATCTTTACTTCGCATTTCCCTAAGGAACTTTGCAGTCTCCTTTAAATCACTTTCCTGCAGTTTTCTCTCCTTTTGGACACAGTTATACATCTCTTTTTTGCTAAAGCCAATCTTATGATACCCACCTGATTGGCTAGCAAATGAACCATAAAACTTCGGAATGCTAATGCCACTTTTCCGCATGCTATCCAACTATACAACATCAGCAACAAACATCTTGCGGTGTGACCGTAGTAGTCCAAAGTATTTATCACCCAGTAGTTGATGGTTATGTACATCGCCAAACCGCGACACAGACCACCGTCCACTGCTAGTATCAAAACTAATGCGCATTTCATCTTCACATCCAAACCGTGTTACAACTCTATGCTCACGTTGACGGTTAGGCAGGTTCATATACTTGGAATCTCGAAAACCCTCACTAGAACAAACAAACTGTTGCCAAGTTATTTCATTGTTCTTATTTTTCCCACGCTTGTTTTTCGGTACGCTAAAGCCTTTCACTTTACCATATTCATTATAAAACGCATATGCAGAATCCACATCTGCAAACTCCATTCCTTTTACCTCGTCAGCGGTGACCGTAAAAAAATCAACGTTTGATAAATTAGTTCTCACATCATCATCAGTATCATCACCCTGTACATTCTCATTTGCATCTTCCTCATCATTGTTTGATTCAGCTTCCTCAAAATTATCATTATCATCTTCCACAACATTGTCATTCTCATCTTGTTCAACATTCTGGGTACCATCTTCCATAACATTGTCATTCTCATCTGCATCAACATTGTCATCTTCTGCTTCATCAACATTTTCATTTTCAGCTTCCTCAACATTTACAGAATCCAGGGAAAGATCTTCTATACCCTGGACAACCACACATTGAAAATTAGCCCCACATTAACAAACCATGTTAACTGCCCTTTATAGATTTTCATTCAAGCCAGAACAAACTCATTTGCATATATAACGACAATATTTACAACCAATCCTTAACTAATCTTACATCTATTGAAACAATATATGATACACATCAATCGAACCCCCACTTAAATAAACCCTACACATACACCAACTCATCATTCATCATCCCAATACGCACAACCTTCTTATTAGCTACCCATAAAAAAAAAATTAAGTAAATCATTCAAACATAAGGAGTCGGCCGATTGACATACTCCAGTGGCAGCAAAATCATGTTGATCAAATCTACTAACCTGTGAGTTTATGCAATCACCCATCTCGTAGAATACACTGCGTACTTGTCAACCAATCAGTTTTTCAGCGGATTACCTTCCGGGTTCCACAAAATCACCGTCACGATTGGATGATGATGGGGATTTAGTCGAAATTGCTTCGACCATGGAAGCGACAATGAATACCTTTCCTATTTCGTTTTCGACCTAACAGCAATTCTTTACTTTTTTATTTCTGTAATTTATTTTCATTGTTTTAATCAATAACCGGTAACAAAGGCGCATAAAAGTATAATTACCGCCTGAAAATAATTGAAAAGTAAAAGTGGGTAACCTGACACCGGGACCGCATGTAAAAAAATTAGTGAGTTTCGAAGCTCAACTTTGAGGTTGGAGTATTGTAGACTTGGCCATTATTGTATAACCAAGCCTTTCGTATTGTAAAAGAGTTCGATTATAATAATAATCATCATGTAGAAAGCTAAAAACTTCTGATGATATAACAAACAAGACATAATTTTTTATATACTATCTTAAAATATGTGATATTTTGGCATCTATTCATACTCATATAAATCAAATGTTATTTTATTATTATCTAAAAAATATTATGAAAAAATAATTTGTCTTTTATAATGTTTAAAAGTGTTCAACCAGGAACAATAATCTGAGAAGAGTCTTGAGGAAGGGTTTTTGTGATAGAATAGGGGTATTATGCTCATACGTATTCCGAGTGGGAATCAAAACAAACGCAGTTTTAATTAAGACAATGTCGTGGTACTACTCGGCTCTTAGTGTATCAGAAGAATATGATCTCACCTGAAGGCTAGGCCTAGTTTATATAGAGCCGGTGTGGTTATGAACTATTATGGGTGATTATAGACGTCATCAATATGGGTGGTTATAAAACTATTGCAAGATAACCGATCTTGATTTTTGTTGTCTTGTCGGCTAACCTGGAATGATTCTAATCAATCAGGCTTCGATTTGTTCTTGGGCCGAGGTCCGATCCATATAGGAACAAAAATTAAAATATTATATTGTCATGAAAACTACATTTCTACACTAATGACATGTTTCTGAAGGCCCTAAAATGTGTGATGAAAGTTATTTAACTTAAAAGATTTGAGCTTAACAGTCTCTTGTGTCTTATTATAAAAAAAAGGTACATAAGATGACTTCGAAAAGAATTTGATTACCGTTTGTTTACTTAATTAGAGATTCTAATCGGAACAAAAGCATAATAAACATAGGGAAGTGGGAGGAACATGAGGTGAAGGTGCAGCAATTCCAGGCGAATGCGATATATATTTTTATAGGCTTAATTACAGTTTTGGTCTCCAAAAAATTGATAAAGTATGATTTTATTCTCTCATTTTTTTTTAGCATATTTGGTCCCCAAATTTTTCAATTGTATAAATATAGCCATTCCATCAATCTTTCGTCAAATTGTTAACGGAGGTTGTTGAGGTGGATAAAAAAATTAATTAATTATTAATTTAAATTTAATAAATTAATAATTTTCAAATATGGATTTTAGTGGGTCAAAATTGCATTTCGTTCCTTACCCATCCCTGCGGCGGCGTCTTTCACCATCTGTAGGCTCACCAGATCAGGGAGAATCACAAAGTGGAGGGGAGCATTAAGTAGGGGTGAGCATTGGGCGGTTTCGAGTGGGGATTGTCGGGTTCGTGCGGGTCCGATGAGAGAAAAACAAAACCCATTTCCGCCCATCTATACGGCGAATTGGTCGGGTGGCGGGTGGGTTCGGGCGGTTTGCAACGGATCAAGAATTTTAAATTATTTTATTTCAGGAAAAAATGGAGCCAAAACCCAAATTATCTGAAAACACAGCCCATAAAAAGGAGATACATCCCAATTATTCAGTCAAGCAAAAACAAAGGAAAAAGAACAGGGAGAACCGGAGAAGTGTCGACCCTCTCTGAGACTCTGATTCCCTCCACCATGGGACGACTGCAAGTAGACGGCAAGGCGGCGTGCACTTTCCGGATCTAATGCGTCAGAAGTGGAGTGTGGTAGAGCTTCCGGATCGTGCGGCGGTAGGCTTGGAGAGAGCCTCTCCCAGTGGTTAGTAAGATTCATGGTGAAGGTGTTGCCGGTGGTTGTGCCTTGGGTACGATTCATGGTGGTCGGACCACGTTGTTGACGCAGAACCGCTCCTGGACCTTGCAGATAAGGAAGAAGCGGTCATCGACAAGAGGTTAGTGCTTGATGACTTCTCCGATGCAGTCGACGTCGGCGATTCTAGAAACGGCGTCGGTGTAGATGACGCCGAAGTGGAGGTCGGTGTGGAGGAGAGTGTGCATCATGATGCGATATCGGAACTCGAAGATCTGGAGAGGGAGGATGGCGCCGGGGTAGAGGACGAGTGGGACAGGGAAGAGAGGGAGTTCGACGACGTCGTCGAAATCGGGGGAGTTCGTACCGTGCTTCTCGCAGCAGGTGGAGGCGGAGCAGCGGAGTCGTCAGTGAAGCTTCCAGCAGCAGCGACACTGGAGTCTGGAGGAGATGAAGATGTTGTAGGGTGGATGATGATGGGAATTTAGGGTTTGTTTGTATTAAATGTGTGTGTTCAATTTGAGTAGATAGTGATGGGCTAAAGGGTAAGGGCAGGGCATTAAAAAATTGGGTCTTGGCTGGTTGGCCCACTCCTAATATATCTATTTTTGTTAGTATTGGTTCGGTTCGGGTACCGATGGATGGAAAAAACCAAACCCAAAACCGACCGTGGTAAACCATATAAAACCAATTTTCCCATCCGCCCAATCCGTCGAACCGAATCAACCCGCCCGTTTCACCAAAATCAATAATGGGTTGGTCGGTTTCGGGCGGGTCATACATTTATGATCAGCCCTAGCATTAAGACAGTCAAAGGGAGAGTGATTTAATGAAGAAGTGTCTCTTGGACTTCCATGACATCAAAGCCAACGTTCTTGATCGAATTCATGAGTTATTAGGGAAGGGTGTATCTGTTCAGCTTATTAGTGCTGCCACTCCTGACCCAGGTCCTCTTTCCCCATCTTCATCACACACTCTCACCCTAAACATAAAGATGTTTGTGTACACAAAAAACTTTAACTTGTTTATCACGACAAGAAGAGTGTAGAAGAACCAAAGAATCTTTTCATCCATCACCATTGCATTATTTTTGTTTGACTAAATTTTTGTGTGTTTACACGTTTTTCTGTAAGTATTGTTGGAGGTGGCTAAAGGAGAATTCCTAACATTTAGTTGTTAGTGTTATTTGTTAGGAGTATTTAAGTAATATTAGTAATTAGTTTCCTATGGAAACACCTTGGCACCCAATTACGTAACGTGATGAAAATCCTTATAAATATAAGCCTCAGCAAGAAGAAAAAATCAATCCCAACAAGAGAGAGAATAACCAGAGAAAGAAAAAACTTAGAAATAAAAGCTTTATTTTTCTGGGTATAATTGGATTGTGGGTTGTGAGTGTTTTGTAAACACTTTGTATATTTCCCTTTTGAGTAAAATATCTGCAGCAGCCCGGAGACGTAGGCATTATTGGCCGAACTCCGTTATCAATTTTGTGTGTTATTATTCCACATTTATTTCGTTTTTCACAAATCCGATTTAGGAAAATTGCGTATTTTTCCAACAATTGGTATCAAGAGCTTTGGTGATTATTTCTGTCAATTTTTTACAAAGGTATTATTCACATAAATAGTAAATTTTGTGAATAGTGAAATTTTGTTGGCGACACCAAATTATCCACGAAGGTGTTCTAAAACCGGTGGTTCGTACAAATTGACAGAAACGATCCTGAGGGAGTCAGATTTGAGTTGGAGCGATGGCTGTAGATGAAGGAAAGGTGAAAATTGAGAAGTTTGATGGTGCGGATTTTGGCTTTTGGAAAATGCAGATCGAAGATTATCTGTATCAGAAAAAGCTGTATCAACCTCTCCAAGAAAAGAAACCAGAGGGCATGAAGAATGAAGATTGGACTCTTCTTGACAGACAAGCCCTTGGAGTTATCCGATTGACATTATCCCGCAATGTTGCTTTTAACATTGCAAAAGAAAAGACCACAACGAGTCTTATGGCGGCCCTTTCCAGTATGTATGAAAAGCCGTCGGCCTCAAACAAAGTTCATTTGATAAGGCGGTTGTTCAATTTACGAATGATAGAAGGCGCATCGACTATGCAACATCTCAATGAACTCAATACAGTCACAACCCAGTTGAGTTCAGTTGGAATTGAGTTTAATGAAGAAGTACGAGCATTGATACTTTTATCTTCCATACCAAAAAGCTGGAATGCTACTGTCACGGCTGTAAGTAGCTCATCGGGAAGCAACAAGTTGAAATTTAATGATGTTCGTGATTTGGTTCTCAGTGAAGAGATCCGACGGAGAGAGTCGGGTGAATCATCAACCTCTTCAGTGTTGCACACAGAGTCAAGAGGAAGAAGTTCAACCAGAGGAAATGGACGCGATAAATCGAGGGACAAGAGGTCCAAGTCCAGAAATCATCGTAGTTCCAATAGCTCGAAGAATGTCGAGTGTTGGAATTGTGGAAAAACCGGACACTACAAAAATCAGAGCAAGAGTGCATCGAAGAATCATAAGGCGAAGGCAGAGGCAAATGTTACCTCCATGTCAGGAGAAGATGATGCATTGATATGCTCTTTGTAGAGCAAGGAAAAGTCATGGGTGTTAGACTCTGGAGCATCCTTTCATGCCACTTCGCAGAAAGAATTCTTTGAGGATTATGTCCCCGAAAACCTTGGTAAAGTTTGCCTTGGTAACAATCAATCTTGTGAGATTGTGGGTAAAGGTGTAGTGAAGATTAAGTTGAATGGGTCTGTTGGGAATTGAAAAATGTCAGACATATTCCTGACCCGACGAAGAACTTAATCTCAGTTGGCCAGTTGGCCAGTGATGGCTACACAACAGTCTTCCATGGTGATCAATGGAAGATTTCAAAGGGTGCAATGACGATTGCTCGTGGTAAAAAGAGTGGTACTCTTTACAAGACAGTAGGAGCGTGTCATTTTGCAGTTGCAACAAATGAAAATCCCAATCTATGGCATCAGAGACTTGGCCATATAAGTGAGAAAGGGATGAAGATCATGCACTCAAAGGGCAAACTACCAGGTCTTCGGTCAGTAGAAATTGACATGAGTGAAGACTGTATACTTGGAAAGCAGAAACGAGTCAGCTTTCAGACAAGTGGAAGAACCCCAAAGAAGGAGAGACTCGAGCTGGTTCACTCTGATGTTTGGGGTCCAACTACCGTCTCTTCCATTGGTGGGAAACAATACTTTGTGACTTTTATCGATGATCACTCTAGGAAAGTATGAGTCTACTTTCTGAAACATAAGTCTGAAGTATTAGAGGCTTTTAAGATGTGGAAAGCCAGAGTCGAAAATGAGACAGGGTTGAAGATCAAAAAGCTCAGAACCGACAATGGTGGTGAATATGAAGACACCAGATTCAAGAAGTTTTGCTTTGAGCACGGGATCAGAATGGAGAGAACCGTGTCGGGTATGCCTCAACACAATGGTGTAGCTGAGTGTATGAACCGAACGTTGACTGAAAGAGCCAGAAGCTTGCGTGTGCAGTCAGGTCTATCGAAACAGTTCTAGACAGAAGCAGTCAACATATCAGCTTACTTGATCAACCGAGGTCCATCGGTACCATTGGAACACAAAATACTAGAAGAGGTATTGAGCGGAAAAGAGGAGAAACTCTCACATCTTAGAGTTTTCGGTTGTGCAGCAAATATGCATATCAGTGATCAAGGTCGGAATAAGCTTGATCTGAAATCGAATAAGTGCACTTTCATCGGTTATGGTGAAGATGAATTTGGCTACCGCCTTTGGGATGATGAAAACAAAAAGATGATCCGTAGTAGAGATGTGATCTTCAACGAAAGAGTGATGTACAAGGACAGGCATAGCATGGATACCAGCAACTCATAACAGAGTGGGCCTGTGTATGCAGAGGTGGACGATGTCCCAGAAAGTCCTATAGTTGAGAATTCTCAGTCAAAGGAATCAACTGAGCAAGATAGTATGCAACAGTCTGATTCACCAACACCTCCTACCCCAACTCCTGTATTGAGAAGGTCTTCTCGGCCTCATGTGCCTAACAGGAGATACATGAATTATATGTTGTTGACTGATGGAGGGGAGCCTGAAAACTATGAGGAAGCATGTCAGACCGCAGATGCTAGCAAGTGGGAGCTTTCCATGAAAGACGAAATGAAGTCTTTGATCTCCAATCAGACATGGGAACTAGCCGAGTTACCCATGGGAAAGAAGGCACTCACAACAAATGGGTGTATCGAGTGAAGGAGGAGCATGATGGCTCCAAGAGATACAAAGCCCGGCTAGTTGTCAAAGGATTCCATCAGAAGGAAGGAGTCAACTACACTGAAATATTTTCTCCAGTTGTGAAGCTCAATACTAGCAGGTCTGTGTTAAGTATTGTAGCCAGTAAAGAGCTCTATCTTGAGCAATTGGATGTGAAGACCGTATTTATTCACGGAGACATAGATGAGGAGATATATAGGCACCAACCTGAAGGTTTTTCAGAAAAGGGAAGGAGGATATGGTGTGTAGATTGAAGAAGAGCTTGTATGACCTGAAACAAGCCGCAAGATAGTGGAACATAAAGTTTGATGGCTTCATGCACAAGGAAGGTTTCCAGAAGTGCAATACCGACCACTGTTGTTACTTCAAGAGATATAAGTCCAGTTATATCATTCTGCTACTTTATGTCAATGATATGTTATTAGCTGGTTCGGATATGGACGAGATCGGAAACTTGAAGATGCGGCTGTCAAAAGAATTTGACATGAAGGACTTGGGTCCATCAAAGAAGATCCTTGGAATGCAAATCACGAGAGATAAGCAAAGAGGAATTTTGCAGTTATCTCAGGCAGAGTACATCAACCGTGTTTTGCAAAGATTCAACATGGGCGACTCCAAGCCGGTGAGCACACATTTGGCTAGTCATTTTCGCTTATCCAAGGACCAGTCTCCTCAGACAGAGGAAGAAATAGAGTTTATGGCTAAGATTCCGTATGCTTCAGCCATTGGAAGTTTGATGTACGCGATGGTCTGTACAAGGCTAGACATTGGCCATGCAGTGGGAGTTGTTAGCAGGTTTATGTCAAATCCAGGTAAAGCTCATTGGGAGGTAGTTAAGTGGATTTTGAGGTATCTACGAGGCACTACAAAGAAGTGTTTGTACTTTGGTAAAGGTGAACTAAAAGTACAAGGATACGTAGATGCAGACTTTGGAGGTGAAGTCGATCACCGAAGAAGTACCACCGGTTACATATTCACTGTTGGAACAACATCTGTTAGTTGGATGTCACTGGTACAAAAAATTGTTGCTTTATCCACTACAGAAGCAGTGTATGTAGTTGTAACATAAGCCAGTAAAGAATTGATATGGCTTCAAGGATTGTTGACAGAGCTGGGATTCATCCAGGAGAAAAGTGTTTTGCACAGTGATAGTCAAAGTGCGATACATCTGGCAAAGAATTCAACATTCCATTCCAGAACAAAGCACATTGATCTTCGTTGTCACTTTATAAGATCTCTGCTTGAGGATATGGTGCTAACATTGAAGAAGATTCAAGGAAGTAAGAATCCAGCAAACATGTTAACAAAGGTGGTGACCATTGACAAATTGAAGTTGTGTTCAACTTCAGTTGGCTTGCTAGAATAACAAACCAGGGAAGGCTGCTGTATTGATCGAGGTGTGAAGACAGATTGAAATCAATCTTCAAGTGGGAGATTGTTGGAGGTGGCTATTGTTGGAGGTGGCCAAAAGAGAATTCCTAACATTTAGTTGTTAGTGCTATTTGTTAGGAGTATTTAAGTAATATTAGTAATTAGTTTCCCACAATATGTGGAAACACCTTGGCACCCAACTAAGTAACGTGGTGAAAAATCCTTATAAATACAAGCCTCATCAAGAAGAAAAAATCAATCCCAACAAGAGAGAATAACCACAGAGAGAGAGAAAAAACTTAGAAATAAAAGCTTTATTTTTCTGGGTGTAATTGAGTTGTGGGTTGTGAGTGTTTTGTAAACACTTTGTATATTTCCCTTTTGAGTAAAATATTTGCAGCAGCCCGGAGACGTAGGCATTATTGGCCGAACTCCGTTATCAATTTTGTGTGTTATTATTCCACATTTATTTCGTTTTTCACAAATTTGATTTAGGAAAATTGCGTATTTTCCCAACAAGTATTTTGTATTTACACATAGAAAATGATGTTTTTGGTCATCAGGGAGAATGTACACGGTGCAGTGCTTGGTGCAGCTCAGCCTAATCTGGTGAGCTTGCAGCCCTGCACATGGTGAAAGACACCCCCGCAGGGATGGGTAAGGAACGAAATGCAATTTTGACCCACTAAAATCCATATTTAAAAAATTTAAATTTATTAAATTTAAATTAAGAATTAATAATTAATTAGTTTTTTTATCCACGTCAGCAACCTCGGTTAACAATTTGACGGAAGATGGATGGAAGGACTATATTTGCACAATTTAAAAACTTGGGGACCAAATACGCTCAAAAAAAAAAAGCGGGGGACCAAAATCGCACATTACCAATACTTGTGGGACTGATAAGCCTCTGGCTCATCTAGTTTTATGACTAGTATGACCGTGGTTTTGTGCCGATTATATCTCGTTTTCACCCAAATTAGGCCTGATTGTCCTCAAGCAAGGTTTTGAGTCCCTTAAGTAGTTTTAGGGTTATTTAGTCAGTTTTTGAGTCAAATAAAGCACTTATGGCTATTTCATGTTTTCAGGTTGACTTAGAGTCCAAGGAATGAGGGAAACAATGGAAATTGCAATCTGGAAACACTCGCCACGCGAGCAGATACTCGCCCGAGAGTGAGGACCGGCCGGTGCGGAATAGTCATGTTCTCTGCCTCGCCCCGCGAGCTATTGCTCGCCTCGCGAGCCTGAAGTCAGCAAGCATTACGGTCATCCCGTGACACCCATCACGGGCGTGAAGAGAAACCCCTGAAGACAGAGACCATCACGGCCTGGCCGTGATGAAGGTCACGGCCATGACAGATAAGCACCCGAAGACAGAGACCATCACGGTCTGGCCGTGATAGGCATCACGGCTGTGACAACCCAGGTTTTGAAGACTCGCCTCACGAGAATCACGCTCGCCTCGCGAGAATACAAATTCAAGAAGGCGCCATTTTAATATTCGCCTCGCGAGAGGTCACTCGCCTCGCGAGAATGCGCAGTTTCTGAAAGTTATAAATAGCTGTTTAGGGCAGAACAGAATGATCTTTTTTTTGCTAATCCTTGTTTTCGAATTTTCTCTGTTTGTATTGCGTTTTGATGGAGAACTAATCTCCCTAGGTTGATCTGCTGTAATCGGCTTCCACCAACACTTGAGGTCTTGTAATTCCTGATTTAATTCTCTTCTCTCTTTCAATATCTATTCTATATTCTCTGTTTGCTTAATTCAGTTTGTATCGAATGGGTATTGATTTGTTTCGATGATTGTATGTTCCTAAACTTAATCGCGTTTGCTTAATTCGCGTGCGTTCAATTCGTGTTTGCTTAATTCACGAAGGGCTTCATCCGTTTGCTTAATTCGGAATTAGGAATATATGTCCCGTAGCGTCGGTTTCGCTTGTTAATCGATGCTACAATCGAAAAGGGATTAGACTCCGCTTAGGGCATGGAATTACATGAACCGATGATAGTGGGAAACGAAATAGCAGATTGATCGTCTTAGTCTTATTTGATAATCACGTATTTTGCTCTGTTTTTACGCTCTGTTTTCATTATGTTTTTCCAATCAATTTCAAACCAAAATACCCCCCCCAAGAAACTTATTTTCTGCGATAATAGCACTACGAGAGTCCTTGCGATACGATACCCGAGTTGTCGCACACTAAACTACATTTTTACTAACCGCTCATCTTTTGACGCGTGCGCGACAGCGCGTCAAATTGGCGCCGTTGCCGGGGACTCTTGTTGTTATTAACAGAAAATAAAAAAAATAATAATAAAAAAAAAAATTAATTCATTGCTGAATTAGTTATGGCTGCTTTGTCTGGTTATGAATCTTAGTACTGCCATGGATAATTACATGCAAGGTTATATGCCTTATGTTGATTATGAGCCACCACCATGCATATATTATCCTAACTTTGCTGAAGGCTATGAGTCTAGTAGTGGTTTTGGCATGATTGGAGTAAATGAAGTCCAACCCAACCTGGATGAGTTAGCTTCTCTGATGCAACAACATATAACAGAATTTCAAGCAAATCTTCAACGAATGACAGAACAAAGTCTTGAAAGCCATCGGAGAGGAGAAGCTGAGTCTCAGAAGTTGGCCATTCTAATTGATCAAATTGTCGCCAACTCTGTTGCACTGCTAACTCCACACCCCCTTGAAGGACATACAGATTCACAAGTTATTCTTGACAACACCTCTGAGGATGATTTTGATAATACTTGTTGATGAACTGTGTGTTGAATCCCCGATTCTAATACATGTCTTGATTGTCTTGACAACTTGCTTTGTGTATAGAATGTTATGCAGGTTTATTCTTTTCGGGAAACGTAGAAAATGAGGATCGGGAGGATCGGGAGGACATCCGCTTCACCATGCTTGAGGATGATGAAGAACCTTTGGAAGTAGATGATTCAATTAAATCAAATGCATGTGTTGAGAGTGATGGGGTGGATGAATTGAGTGCTGAATTTCCGGACATTCGGACCTTTCTTGATTCGGTTTATTGTGATATATGTATTGACTCTACTAACACTAACCTTTGTGTGGTGTGTGCTGAAATTTCTGCATGTATAGCAGGTGATAAATTTGTTAGTGCGGTGAATGAAGAAAATGCGAGAAGTTGAAGCAAGCAGGAGACACCAGTGTCCTATTTGCCACCTCCCCCTGAGAATCCACCAGTGATGGAGTTTGAGCCTTTGGATTTTGCACCATGGCCAGTTCAAGGGGTTGAACCCCAATTTTATTGGGGAGACTTTGTTGAGAAGAAGGTCATCTGTGACCCAAGAGGGAGTGAGAAGTCCGCCGCACTGGGCAGAGTTACCATAATTATCAAGCGCTCACTCCCATATCAAGGCTGCGAGTTAGGGAAGCATGGAACAAACTTCAGACCTTTGGCTACCACGTGGGCCTTATGCTACAGACAGTGGGATCCTGGTGGAACCGCCTCAATGAGTTTTCTTAACCCTTTCTCCTTTTAAATTTTCTTTTCCTTGCTTTATTTTTGTTTTGTTTTCAATAAAGCTCTTGAATAATTTGAGAAGCTCAAGAGCGTGTGTGTGAGTCTTGTGTCGGCAAGCTTGGTAGGTTCTGTTGATTTAGCACAGATTGATGGCATGATTTATGTTGATGATTCCCCCTAGGTTTTTGAAATTTGGAAATTGATCCCCACTTGAAAAAAAAAAAAAACTGAACTTTGAGATATTTTGTTGTGATGACATAATTTATGATAAGTTTGGGGTGATAGGGTGCACACACTAGGGATAGAATCTCGGTCAAACAAATTGCATGAATGTCCGGGTGAGGATTTGAGCCTCCAGCATGTTTTTGATTGTGTGAATCACTTTCGAGTTGCACTTTCCCGAATTTGCTTGAATCTCTTCATGGTTTGCATGTCTATGTGTTTGCATCAAATGATTTAGGCAATTTTCTTTGAATTAACTACTTGACCTAAATTGAACCAGTCCCTAATGCATGTTCCCTAGTTAGCCCCTTTGAGCCTAATTAGCCTATTGTTTCATGTTGACCTTATGATATGAGCCTAAATCTGGAAAAACCATGTTAGCCCGATCTTAGGATTAGGAGAGCATGGAAGCTTAGCAAGAGAATGGTTGCAAGAAACTAAGTTTGGGGTGGCTACAGTGATATGATGTGTTGTTGGGGATTGAGAAAAAGAAAAAAATAAAGGTTGGAGCCAAAGGGCAAAAATAAATCTTTCAAAAAAAAAAAAAAAAAAAAAAAGCAAAATGTCAAGAAGGGTATTAGAAGAAAAGGGCTGTAGCCACCCATGGCAAAAAGAAGAATAAGAATAGGAACTTGAGTAGGGAATTCAATGTGTAAACAGCTTCATGCTCTCTTAGTTCCTAGGGACTTCAGCCCAGTACCTTTGTATATCCTTCCCTTAGCCAGGCCCCATTACAACCTTGAAAGACCTTTTGATGTTGCATGCATGTTTTCCGTGGGAACCATTTTGAGATGAAAATCAAATTCATGGGAAGTTCTCTTAAAAGTGAAACTGAGTGAAATGTTGTTAGCCTAGACAAACTAAGAGATTGAGTGACCACTAAACCCCTTTGTGAGGAAGGCGATTGTTTGAATTTGGTGATCTCCCTCTTGTGTGTAACTTAGATCCCCTGTTTAGATTAATGATTGTTTCAATGATGAAATTCTCAGATGTTCAGAATAAATGATTGTGGGGATTACATTGTTGAAAAGGGGGAAACATTGAAGGGAAATTGTTTTGATGAATTGCTTGAAATTTGTGCGGAATTGGTTGAAATCCTTCTAGCTTGCCAAGTCTTGAGTCGTTTTGAGTTTTAGTTTGCTTGGGGACAAGCAAAGTTCAAGTTTGGGGTATTTTGATAAGCCTCTGGCTCATCTAGTTTTATGACTAGTATGACCGTGGTTTTGTGCCGATTATATCTCGTTTTCACCCAAATTAGGCCTGATTGTCCTCAAGCAAGGTTTTGAGTCCCTTAAGTAGTTTTAGGGTTATTTAGTCAGTTTTTGAGTCAAATAAAGCACTTATGGCTATTTCATGTTTTCAGGTTGACTTAGAGTCCAAGGAATGAGGGAAACAATGGAAATTGCAATCTGGAAACACTCGCCACGCGGCGGATACTCGCCCGCGAGAGTGAGGACCAGCCGGTGCCGGAAAAGTCATGTTCTCTCGCCTCGCCCCGCGAGCTATTGCTCGCCTCGCGAGCCTGAAGTCAGCAAGCATTACGGTCATCCCGTGACACCCATCACGGGCGTGAAGAGAAACCCCTGAAGACAGAGACCATCACGGCCTGGCCGTGATGAAGGTCACGGCCATGACAGATAAGCAGCACCAAGACAGAGACCATCACGGTCTGGCCGTGATAGGCATCACGGCTGTGACAACCCAGGTTTTGAAGACTCGCCTCACGAGAATCACGCTCGCCTCGCGAGAATACAAATTCAAGAAGGCGCCATTTTAATATTCGCCTCGCGAGAGGTCACTCGCCTCGCGAGAATGCGCAGTTTCTGAAAGTTATAAATAGCTGTTTAGGGCAGAACAGAATGATCTTTTTTTTGCTAATCCTTGTTTTCGAATTTTCTCTGTTTGTATTGCGTTTTGATGGAGAACTAATCTCCCTAGGTTGATCTGCTGTAATCGGCTTCCACCAACACTTGAGGTCTTGTAATTCCTGATTTAATTCTCTTCTCTCTTTCAATATCTATTCTATATTATCTGTTTGCTTAATTCAGTTTGTATCGAATGGGTATTGATTTGTTTCGATGATTGTATGTTCCTAAACTTAATCGCGTTTGCTTAATTCGCGTGCGTTCAATTCGTGTTTGCTTAATTCACGAAGGGCTTCATCCGTTTGCTTAATTCGGAATTAGGAATATATGTCCCGTAGCGTCGGTTTCGCTTGTTAATCGATGCTACAATCGAAAAGGGATTAGACTCCGCTTAGGGCATGGAATTACATGAACCGATGATAGTGGGAAACGAAACAGCAGATTGATCGTCTTAGTCTTATTTGATAATCACGTATTTTGCTCTGTTTTTACGCTCTGTTTTCATTCTGTTTTTCCAATCAATTTCAAACCAAAATACCCCCCAAGAAACTTATTTTCTGCGATAATAGCACTACGAGAGTCCTTGCGATACGATACCCGAGTTGTCGCACACTAAACTACATTTTTACTAACCGCTCATCTTTTGACGTGTGCGCGACAGCGCGTCAGGGACCAAAACTACAATTAATACTATATATATATATATATATATATATACACACACACACAAAATTTAGGGTGATGGGATATTGGTCATAGTCCAAGGCAGGGAAAAACTTCGGGTTCTATGAGCACTTACAAAGGAATTTACATTTACATTACCCCAAGGAAACTAGTGGGGGACTTGTTGTGACTTAAGCTCATGAGGAGAGCCCAACCCAAAAGACTAGTTTAATAGGTGGGAGAGCCTCATGGCTTATCTACTCAACATGAGACTGATAACATTGCCGCCCGCTTTAAGAGCCGATGTCCACGACGGCTTTCACTCTATCGGCACTGACCCGATGGTAGCTCTTTCCCCTTTGGTTGCTGCACTCACCTATCAATATTCGGTTGCACCTTAATCCAGTCTATAGGTAGCCCTTTCCGTGGCCTAACTCTTAATGAAAGCACCAATTGTTATGACTTAAGCTCATGAGGAGAGCCCAACCCAAAAGACTAGTCTAATAGGTGAGAGAGCCTTATGACTTAAGTACCACTTTGAGCATCATTATCTACTCAATGTGGAACTCGTAACAGGGCTCGAACTTGTAACCTGTCAGATTTGAGACTATGTCATGCTTGCTCCACTAGATCAACCACTGGGGTCCTCACGAATGCGGTCTGAAGCATATTTTGGCTGACAAAGAATCTATAGGGATAAGTTGTCGCATAAATTAGAATTCCTATATGATATATTTTAAAGGAAATTATACCGAACTTAGTTAATATTGAACTTTTTTTAATTTTAAAAGTTATACATATCTCCTTTTAAAGAAGGTTATAGTATAATTTTAAGGGTCTTGCTAACGAGTGTTCTAATGGCATTTGTTAAGAAAAACATGAAAGGAATGTTTCTATTGATAATTTAAGTTTAACACTTTTTAAAATAATTAGTACACAAATTTTCCATACAAACTTGACTCTTTTGATTCTTTAACCAATGCCCTAAGGACAATGGGTAGCATTATCCTAATTTTAATATCACCTTTATGAGAGATGAGTGTAATGAGCCAGGAACAAGTTCAGATTATAAAGGAATCTTTGGATGACTTCTGTGGGAAGTCTGGTCAGAAGGTTAACCTTTTAAAATCTGTAGTCTTCTTTTTGAATAATATTAGAGAAAATGAAGCCGATTTTCTCAGTCATGAGTTTGGCATAGAACAAACCAATGACCTAGGAATCTATTTAGGATCCCTTATGCTCCATAAGAGACCCTCTAAAAATAATATTAGTTTCATCCTTGATAAGATGAGGAATAAGATGTCTTCCTGGAAATCCAAGAACTCATCCTTTTTAGGAAGAGTTACCTTAGCCCAATCTTGTCTTTATAACATTCCTGGGTATATTATGCAATCTATGACCATCCCTAATTCTATTTGTGATAATGCTGAAGCTATTTGTAGGAACTCCATTTGGGGTAGAAATGATACCCAAAGAAAGTGCCATCTTATTACATGGGATAAAGTTTGCAAACCTAAAGATCAAGGTGGTCTCGGGTTTAGGAATCTTAAAGTTCTCAACAAAGCCTGTATGACTAAATTAGCTTGGTAACTTGTTAATAACCCGAATAAACTCCGGGTTAGGATTATGAAATTTAAATACAATTGTGACCCCTTTGGTACCCCTTCTATTGATGCTAGATACAATTCTTCTAATGCTTGGAAAGCTATTTCTAATATCTGGTATATTATTAACAGGAACTGTCCTTGGACTATAAGGAATGGGAGTAGTACCAGATTCTGGAGAGACTGCTGGATTCCAGGTGTTGGAAATCTTGAAGACCAAATCCCAAATGCTATCCCTGAAAATGAGAGGAACTATCCAGTATCTTTCTATGCTCGAAATAATGTTAGGAAGTGGGAGTTGTTTAGAGAGTTTCTACCTAAAGAAATTTGCCTTGCCATTGCAAATGTGAGACCCCCTTCACATGGTCAGCCTGATTTCCCTTCTTGGAATCCCAGCTACTAATGGACAATTCTCACTGAAATCTGCATACTCATTACTCTCAACTCTAGATCTGGATCCACCCCAAAATAATATGTTTCAAAATGTGTGGAGATGGAAGGGACCTGTGAGAATGAAATCAACCCTATGGAAATTGGTGCATGGTAAGCTATTGTCAAATGTAGAAAGGAAACACATGTATGACAAATGATGACCCGTGTCCAAGGTGTAACCTCTGCCCAGAATATGTGATGCATTTACTAAGGGATTGTGAAGCAATACAGGATTTCTGGTCAAAGAATATAAACCCCATTCACTGGAGCAAATTATTCAGTCTGGATTTGTCTGCATGGATGGACTGGAATTTATCATCTCAGGATGTAGGGTTAACTTCTTTGAATTGGCCTCTGCTTTTTGGGATTGCGGTATGGGCGCTGTGGCGGGCCAAGAACTCATTTATATTTACAAATCAATCTACAATGGGTGAGGAGCTATGGTTCTTTGTCTATAACCAAGCCCACTTCATAGAGAATACTCCATCGAATCCTCCTAGCTCAAGAAATGGATTCACTCTTCCATCCCATAAAACTTGGTCCAGGCCACCCCAAGGTGTTTTCAAACTGAATACGAATGGATCCCATGAAGCAGGAAACATAAATTCAGCCTGTGGAGGACTGATAAGAGACGATGCTGGCCAGTTCATCAAAGGTTGCTGTTGAAAAGTATCCTCAAGCAACGCACTCTGGGCTGAGCTATGGGGCGTTCTCTCTAGATTACGTCTAGCTCAAAATCTTAGGTTACCCAGAGTTATTGTCGAATCAGACTCTAGGGTTGTGGTGGAAGCTATTCTGCGAGGATCATCCCCAAATCCTTCGATCCAATTCCTTATAGATGAAATCCTTCTTCTTCTCCTTTGAAGAGAATGAGAGGTGGAGGTTGTGCACATCTTGAAATCCACGAACAAATGCGCAAATGCGTGCGCATGGTTGGGTCACTTTGGAGATTTTGCGTTATCAATTTTAGAGGAGTCCTTGACCTCCTCTGAACGCTTTGCTCGAGAAGACCTTGTAGGAAGGGTTTCTCCTGTTTTTGTTTAGTTAGTTTAGGTCATTTTCTATCAAAAAAAAGGAAATAAAAATCTTTAAAGGAGATTAAAATAATTTTTTAAATAAAATATACTTAACATAATTAAGCCAAATCTATGTAATTTCTTATTTCCTTAAATTTTTATCATAGCTTTCGTTACCAAAATGTTGGGGAATTATTATGGACTCCACATTCAACGTTTACCCATTTGATGATACATGATACATAAAATCACTGAATGAAAGTGATGTTGGAGGAAGAAAATTCTTTCATCCTGATATACGGTAAAATTCATCATAAAAGTGAGAGTTTAACCTTTTTTTTTTTTTACAGAATTTGACCCTCCTATTTTTTTATTGCCGAAATTTAGGGTTATGGGATGATGCCTCAGTCCAAGGCAGGAAAAACCTTCGGGTTCTATGAACATTTACAAATGAATTCACATTTAGCTCACTACAAGAAGATTAGTGGGAGCTCGAACCTGCAACCTGTCAGATACGAGATCTGTCGTACTGATTAGACCAACCCTTTGGGGTTAGTTTGACGCGTTTAAACCTTTATTTTAGAGTAATGTTTATTATATAGAACATAAAATAGAACCTTTTACTTTGTGCCGAATGAAGCTTTTGATGTCAGATTCTGCATATTTTGATGTGGCTCTACATTAGGTTTAATTTACAACCCATTTTCAAATTTTTAATCATAAAGAACTGATATATAACTTGGAATCAAATGTCTTGACGTAAGCTTGTCACGTGATAAAAAAGTCCATAGTTTTTTTCTCTCCTTGTTAGAAGTTTTCTCTCCTGGTGAGAAGTTGTCTCCTTGCACGAAGTTTCTTTTCTCATTCACTTTTGATGGATCGCTTAACACTGGAGGAAGAAGATGTGGAGTTGGAGGTACAGGCAGAGGATGCACCAGTTGAAGATCTGGACCCCCGGCTTCGTCTTGTTGGAAGGTTCTTGACAAACAAGCCTATAAGGGTGCATACCTTGAAAATCAGGATGACAGATTTCTGGCAACCTGCTCGTGAAGTTAATATTAAGGAGTTGGAGGCTGGGCTATTTCTATTCCAGTTTTTCCATCATATGGATCTACAGAGGGTCTTAAAACATAGGTCGTGGCACTTTGATAACCACCTTCTTATTCTTGGACTTGTCCAGGAAGGACAACTTCCGAATCAGGTCCCTCTTTATGCTGTTCCATTCGGGCTTCAAGTTCACAACATCCCAATGGGTTTTATGACGGAGGCTGTAGGCAGGAGTATTGGGAACTTTATAGGTGAATATTTGGAGTATGATGCTAAAAATTCTTCAAATTTCTTGAGTCAATTCATTAGAATTCGTGTTCTGGTAGACGTGAGGAAACCATTGAGGAGGATGAAGAAGATTCGAAAGCCTGGAGGAGAGGCGAATGAAGTGAGATTCAAGTATGAAAGATTGAATAACTTTTGTTACTACTGTGGCATGTTAAGTCATATTGAAGATTATTGTGACAAGCTCTACTCTGTGCGCCATGATGATGGTGTACGTGCATGGGGAGCAGACTTGCGAGCAGACTCCAGGAGATCGTCCGGTGGTGTTTCCTCGCGGTGGTTGAGGGGGGAAGGCCAGACTGGAAGGGTGGCACCGTCATCGGATCAGTTTCTTTCAGTCGAATATTGATGCCATGAATTCAAAATCTGTAACGGCCAATCAGATAAACAATAACATTGATTCTGTGAGGAGTAAAGATAAGGATGCGGTTTTTCAGGAAAGCAATAATGTGGGTGCAAACTAGGTAGATATTCTGAGAAATCCGCAACTGTTTATTCCTAAAATCTCTCATGATTGGAGAGATATAAATGCTGATAATGGTTGTGATCATGATGAGGAAATAACAATGGGGGACATTCCAAAAAAACGAGGCAGAATTGATGACAGTTTTAAGGAGGCAGTTGATTCACCAATTAATGTGGGTGGCGCATTTGATCCAAACAATCAGGGACAAAAATTTGAATACAGCATCCTCATTAATTCTAATCGCACCCTCTCTCCCATGGAAGATGTTCAACCCGTTGCAACAGTAGTCATCCATGGAAATTCCAACCAACATTTTTTATCGGCAGAGCCTGGCTTCCAGGCCTGCCGGTAGCCATGAGTATCATTAGCTGGAACTGCCAATGTCAAGGCAGTTCTGAATTTAAAAGACCTTGTGAGGGTCTATAATCCTAATATCATATTCCTCATTGAAACTCTTGTTCACTCAAACAAAGTTACGGACATTTGTTCTAAGCTTGCTTTTGATTACTCTTTTGCTGTTGATTGTGAAGGTAGAAGTGGTGGTCTGGTTGTTCTTTGGAAATCTTCCATTAACTGTTCTATTGTTAATTATTCAAAAAATTATATCAATATGTCTATTCAAGATGATGTTAGAGGTTGATGGAGGCTAACACTTATCTATGGCTATCCAGAATCTTCTAGAAGACAGGATTCCTGGAACCTTTTGAGGCCCCTCTCAGCTATGTCTAATGATCCATGGTGCATTATTGGAGATTTTAATGATCTCTTATCTCTAGAGGACAAGCGTGGTGGCCCTGATCGTGCTGGGTGGCTTATTAGAGGTTTCCGTGAAGCAGTCCATGATTGCAACTTAGTGGATTTGCCACTGGATGGTCATCAATTTACATGGTCAAAAAGCCTTGGTACACCAAACGATAAAGAGGAGAGGTTAGATAGATCTCTTGTTACTAGTCCCTGGCGGAACCTTTTTCCTCTTGCTCGTCTTTAGAATCTTGTAGCTGGCATGTCTGATCACTCTCCCCTATTGCTCCTTTTGAATCCTCCTGAGCAATGTAAGCTCGTTATATGTTCCGGTTTGAAAATTCTTGGCTCCTCGACCCTTCTTTGACTGAAACAGTTTCCTCAGGGTGGCTAAATTATCCTGGTTCTGATGTCATCACCAAACTAAATTACTGTATTGATGATATGAAATTATGGAGCATAAATAGTAACCCGCAATTCAAGAAGATTGCTGGCCAAATCCGAGCAGAAATTGAAGCCTCCCGAATCTTTGATGATGAGGAGTCAGCGCAGGAGGTTTTGGTTCTTAAGGAAAAGCTCTCTAATATTTTGTTACAGGAAAATAGCTATTGGAGACAGCGTTCTAAGAACTTTTGGCTTCGAGATGGAGACACCAACTCCAAATTTTTCCATGCTTCCGCTATTGCAAGGAAAAAAAAGAATAAAATTCATAGGCTTAAAAGTGACAATGGTACTTGGATAGAGAGTTAGCATGGCCTTTGTGATATTTCCTATAAGTATTTCTCTAATATTTATCAAGCAAGAAATGGTGATTGTTCTCCAGTTATTTCTTGCCTCCATCGTTGTATCACTGAGGATGATAATGTTGCCCTTACTGCACCTTTCACAAAAGAGGAATTTCGAAGAGCTGTTTTTGATATGCACCCACACAAATCTCCTAGGCCTGACGGTTTGAACCCGAGATTTTATCAGCGCTTCTGGTCTATTTTGGGTAAGGATGTTTTTAATGCCTCTGTTTCTTGGTTAGCTTCTGAGTGTTTTCCAAGCTCTTTAAATGATACTAATATTGTTCTCGCACTTAAAGTTGATAATCCAGTTTCCATGAGGGATCTTCGTCTGATTTCTCTTTGTAATGTCCTCTATAAAATTATTTCCAAGGTGCTAGCTAACCGTCTCAAGCCTCTGTTGAACAAATGTATCTCCGAGGAGCAAGCTGCTTTTGTTCCCGAGAGGTCTATTGTGGATAATGCACTTACCGCCATTGAGACCATGCATCACTTGAAATGTAAAGTTACTGGTAAAAATGGTCATTTGGCTCTCAAGCTTGATATTTCAAAAGCTTTTGATAGTATTCAGTGGGATTATCTTAAGGCGGTTCTTCTCAAACTTGGTTTTAATGAGCTTTGGGTCTCTTGGATTATGATGTGTGTTTCTTCGGTGGAGTATCATGTGCTAGTCAACCATGATAGAGTGGGCCCCATTACTCCCTCTAGAGGTCTTCGCCAAGGAGATCCACTTTCTCCATATCTCTACATTCTTTGTGCAGAAGGCTTGTCAGCTTTGATGAAGAGGAATGAAAGTATGGGAAATTTTCACGGTGTTCGTATTTGTAGAGGGGCTCCCTCAATTAGCCACCTCCTATTTGCAAATAGCTTCATTTTCTGCAAGGCAACTTTAGAGGAGGTTGATTGCTTAAAAGGTATCCTCTCTAACTATGAAACATCTTCTGGTCAGGCAGTTAATTATTCAAAATCAGCTCTTTTCTTTGGGAGAAATTTAGATCATTTTCTTTGTGATTCCATTGCTAATTCTCTAGCTGTTTATGCTATTATTGGGAATAGGATATATTTGGGCTTGCCTTCTCTTGTAGGCAAGAATAAAAAAGCTATTTTTGGTTACCTAAAAGACCGTATCTGGAAAAAATGTCAATCTTGGAGTGCCAAATCGTTATCTAGAGCTGGTAAAGAAATTCTCATTATAACACCCCGATTTTCGCTGCTTTGTAATATCGGTAATAAATATATAAATATATATTTTTATCCAAGACTTAGAAAATGATTTTGGATAAACCAAGGTCATTTCCATGTTATACTTATTTTCATAAGGTTACGGGGAAGTTTTTGGTTGAAAATTCAGACGGAAACCGGTCTACCGTTTGTGTTTTCACTGACAGTAAAAGTTTACTGCTCAGAAAACCTAATTTTAACTCGTGAAAGAGATGAAAAATGTTTTTATCATATTTACTACAATGCTGGGAGTTTTGAAAAATTTAGCGTAAAAATTAAAATATTATATTTGCTGCGGGTGAATACGTCGAAATATCTCTAGGAAAACCCGCGTCAGATGAATCAAGGAGTCAGCAACAGAGCTGAAGTGACTGATGTGACTGATGTGACAGGCATTTATGACGATCTTATCCACGTCATAATGGCCATAATGACACATTTATGACAAAGGAATATTTTGCCTGGAAATGACGATTTTACCCTTGGCTCTTCATGAATTTTTCAAGCCATGCCATTGTAATTTGGACCAAATTACCCCTAAACCCACACGGCTCCTTCCTCCATTCCAAGCATCTGGACATTAATTTTCCTAGCCATAAATGAGCATTTATGTTAAGTGGATGAGTCATTCAATTTTCATTAATGTAAACAAGTGAGTCATAGGCAAAGTCATATTCTCCTCATTCCCCCGAAACTGTCACGAAATTCTGACTCTTTACTGTTCTGAATCTCGGAAAACTTTCTACATAAAAGTTGTTCATATTTCTCTCTTCTTTCCAAAGACATAAAGATCATCAAAAACGGACAAGTATATTGAGAGATATGTCCAAATTACTGAAACTGCTCTAAATCTTCATCATCTTCATATTTCTCTCTAAACTTCTTAAGAATACTTAGAACACCAAGGTGATTTTGTGAAGAACATCATCCGAATCATCATGGTGAGTCATGGTGATAATTTACTCTAGTCTTCATGACAACAACAAAAAAAAGAATATACCTACATATTTTAAACGTTAACCTAACATACGTCTAGTTAAATCTAACCGAGGTTAACTAACCATGATTTGCAACCCAAAATATCTTCTCCCTAACATGTGGTGTAGGAGTCAGCCACATCTCTCCAAATTTTATGACCACATGTTTTATCAACCATGATTATAAATAAACCCTAGTTAAGTTATTATTAACTACGGTTAAGTTATTATATTATTTTCTAACTTAACCTTGATCAAATAAACTCAACCATGGTTCTTTTATCTCATTGAACCACATATTTTCTCCTCACACCCACCTCTAGGCCACACCCATCTTCCACACTTGAACCATTTTCACTCATTTTCCTACTTCATCATTTTTGTTTCGCCAAAACTTCATATTCTTCATTTTCTCTCACAAGTTCTTCACTTGTTCTTCATTTGTTCTTCACTTATTCATCATTTTTTTCTAACTTAGAAACATAATCTCATGATTCTTCATTCATGAACCTTGTTCCTTAGATCAATTACCATCACTTAATCCATTTTGTTCTTGAATCCATGAACTTTCAAGTTCATCCTTTCTCTTCTCAAAATTCGGCCCATACCCATACATAACCATCCAAACCTTGTTTTGATCTTCTAAGATCATATTCTCACTTATCTAGATGATCTAAACAATTTCTATTTTACATCTCAAGTCATTTCCCCACAAAACACAAAGAACTCCTTAGTGTTCTTGCTAAGACCATCTTTGTTCTTCAAGTTCTAGAATAAATCTTTTTATTCCAAGGTGAGGAATCTCTCTCTAATCTTCGTATCTTTATTAATCATCCATAAAATTCCATTTTGATCAATTATTTCATGAAATGCTATTCTTAGATCTATAACTTTAAAGATTTCTAGAAAATTGTAGAAAAATCCATTTGACATGAAACCAATTTCTATGAACTCACTATGATCTCTATATTCATGATATAAGAACATGAATCAAGAGAAAATTTCTTTCCTATTCTTCCATAGTGGACCGAATCCAGGTCTTAGAGGGACTAGATGAATTTGTTTCAATTCCTATGATTGATACTTGTTTTCATCTCTCTAGTACCTATGATTGTTGAATCCAAGAGTTGATAAAATTTCAAAATCCCTAGTTTTTTATTTTGTGAAAAACCGAAACCATAGTCTTGGAACTAGATGAGTTTCATTCAAAGTTTTTGGTTCATGATCATTGATTAAGTCTCCATCATGTTTAAGAATCATAAATCCACAAGTTAGAAAATTTTTAACATCCTTAGCCTAATGATCTTGAGTAGGCCGAACCATTACCATATGGTTTAGAAAGTTTTTTGTTTGATTTTCATTAATTTTGTGATGATTTGTTGTGAAGGATAAATCGTTGTTGATTATCCTGAATGTACGAAGGAAACAGAGATCAAATCGAGAAATCGTTCGGGAAAAAAATGACTCGAATCTTCAAGAGGTAAGGGGAGTATGCCCGAGGAGTTTAATATAATCACATGCTTATTGTTGGAGTCATTTATTAATTTTCTGTATAAAATATTTTATGATCTTGCATTATTTGTTGTTGACTGCTAAATTGATTTGATGTTTATCTGAGTAATTAAATTGATGTGATGTGCGGATTTACATGATTATAATTATTTGGTTATATTATAATTGTGATGCATGTCATGAATTGATATATGCCATGCTATTCTGCGATTGAAATTTATCTGCTGTTGAGTGTTGGACTGAGAATCTGACATTAGTCAGTATTAAAAGATTTAATTAATGATAAAACACTTAATAAGCTTGGATAATTAATCATATGGATTAATTTGGGAGATTTTGAGAAAAATGAAAAAAAAGGTATTATTTTAATAATATTTTGTAGAAACTGTGCATATAAGCGACAGTAAGGGCGAAACCGTGAAATTTTTTCACAGGCTCTGATTTTTGTAAAATAAATTTAACTTTATTATAAAATGTTATTTAAAGTGATTAAGTTCCGAAAATAATATTTTATAGCAGTCAAAACAATTACTTCTGTCAGAAAAGTGATTTAAGTTATAAAATAAAAATAAAAATAAAAATAAAAATAAAAATAAATAATATTAATTATTTAATTATTATAAATTAATTTATTGATTATTTTTTTTAGTTGACCTTTATTGAGAATTAATTTCAGAGATGAAACAATTAGGAATGAAAGGAATTTATCAATGATTTTCAGGTTTTATCAAACGTTTTAACAAAAAGGGATTTCTGTAAAAGTATTTTTATTCAGTGAAATTATTCCGTTAAACTTGGATAAGTTTTCGGAGCTTTTGTTTTGTATTTGTTTTTCACTGAGCGAAATGTTTTACAAGCAGATAAATAAACCTAGGAATCGAGACGTCGGGGTTCTAGTGTTCTATGGACACGTAGATCAAGGATCTGTGTCATTGGACGGAGTGTCCTGCAATGATTTTGTTTTTGGACTGTGTGTCCTAATTTGATGTGGAAAGTGTGAGTTCCATATCCGCGAGCCAAAGACTGGTGCATCGGTTTAAGGGCCTCGTGATTGAGCACTCGGACTGTGTGTCCTGTGTTGAGTTTAAAACATTTGGGCTGTGTGTCCTGTGTTTGTTTAAGGGGAAAGTCTTAATAAGAAATTAAGCATGGTCGTTAGCTTTGTGCTTCGACAAGAAAAGATTATTACGACAAAGAAAACAAATCGAGAATAAAAGTTTTTCTCATGCATAAATGGCAGTTGTATCATGTGATTATGATCATTGACTCCAGAATGGATCAATGTATATGGCAGACGTGTCAGGGGATGTGATCATTGAGTCCGGAGTGGATCAATGTATCTGTTATGGACTATGTTCCATTTAAATATTGGGCCTCTGTACATGTGTGAGCCAATATATTTTTATAGGACTGTGTGTCCAAGTTTATGCGTTAACTATTGTAATCTGTGTGAAGCAATAGGTTATGGACAATGAACTTCGTAATTCACAGGGACCATTGTGCCTCTGTTCAGTGAGACAATGAGTCAAAACTTTTGAATAATAACCCTGGTGAAACTGTGTGTGGCCAGTGTGTTATGTGATTTCTTGGGCATTGTTTTATTCGTTTTTACAATGCACCATGTGCGGAGCTTGATCGGCTCGAAATGAAACAGAAAGTTGTGGGATCTCCGGAGATTAGGCATTAAAATAGAGCCTGAATATTGAAGTGTCATGCATTTTTATAAAATGGCGATGATTGTCGGGTATGAAACCCTTTGAATTAAATTATTCTGTTGTTTCAAAATAATTTTATTATGCTGTGAATATATGGTATTTGCTATTTGTGTGTCGTGCAAGGAGTTGTCTTATCAAAACTCATATATTGGAAACTCACCCTTATAAATATATCAGGTTTATTCTAGACTAAGGTAGTACTTTGGTACATTAGTACTGATGAAGCGAAGGAATTCACTAAGTCGTTCGAGGGCTTAACTCCTAGATGCTTGAAGAAGTATTCGTTAGTGGGAATGTCACGAGGGTAATAATTCAGGACCTACATCAAGTACGTACCAGACTTGGATCGTGGAGATATCTTTACCACCTCTATGATTTCTTACCGGTTTTCTGGTAGATTAGGAGTTTATATGTTCTGATACTTCCATAGTTTCGGGAGTAGAGGTATCCTCACCGGATATTTCGATAGGTTGGGAGAACTATGGTGGTCTTCCCAACAGTGATTACTAGTATTGACCAGCTATAGGACTTTTGGTGTCTCATAAAGTAGTGGTACTTGGTTAGTTTGGATGTTTGGCTATTGAGAGTCATTTTTTTGAGTTGTAATTCCATATTACCGCTACGGTTCAATTACGTCTTCATTTTCTTATGTTATGATTTTGGAGATGACCTGTTATGTGAAGGTCTAAGTGTAAATCTCTTATGATACCTATATATGTTATATAGTTTTATATTATGTTAATGGTGTTGGATTGGATATGGAGAAAAATAAAAGAAAAAAAATTTATCACCAACTTTGAAAGGGATAAGTAACTAGAAAATTATATTTTCCGAAAGCAACCAGCAACAAATTTTTTTTTTTTTGAGTGTATTTCCACAACAAGTTACTTAAATGTGATACCTTGAAAAGGGGGTGTCACACTCATCAAGTCTGTGGCCCAAACCATTCCATCTTATTGTATGAGCGCTTTTCTTATTCCCACTTCACTTGGTGAGGAAATTGAGAGAATGCTCAATTCTTTCTATTGGGGCTCAAAAAAGAACGGTGGTAGAGGAATAAACTGGCTTTCTTGGAATAAGCTTACTATGCATAAAGATCACAGTGGCCTTAATTTTCGTAATATGGAGGCTTTTGATTTAGCAATGCTTGGCAAACAAGGATGTAATCTCCTTTCTAATAAAAACTCCTTACTGGATAGAGCTCTCAAAGCTAGATACTGTCCCAAGAAGGGTTTTTTGGAGGCTGATTTAGGTCACAATCCAAGTTTCACGTGGAGGAGTGTTTGGAATTCCTAACCTTTACTCAAGCTTGGTTGTCGGTGGAAAATTGGCAATGGCCGAAATATTAATGTTTGGATTGTTGCTTGGTTACGCTCTGCGAGTCAGTCCAGTTTGACAACCACCATGGTTCCTAATTTAGAGACCTTTACTGTCAGTGATTTAATAGACCAAAATGGTTTCATATGGAATAGAGCTTTGGTGCAGGCTGTTTTCAACGAGCAAGATGCAAATGCGATTTTCTGTATGCCTTTATTCTTATGTTCAGGAGAAGATTCTTGCGTCTGGAACCTTTCATCCAATGGCATTTATTCAGTGAAAACTGCTTATAACCTATGCATGAATACTGCCCATTCACAGTCATCAATCCCAGCACATGTCAACTGGAAAGCAATTTGGAAACTGCATGTTCCTCATAGGGTTAGGGTCTTTATTTGGAGAATGGCACATGATTATCTCCCTACACATTGGAAG
This sequence comes from Sophora flavescens, assembly GCA_030762895.1. Taxonomy (NCBI): domain Eukaryota; kingdom Viridiplantae; phylum Streptophyta; class Magnoliopsida; order Fabales; family Fabaceae; genus Sophora; species Sophora flavescens. The sequence goes on from CM061065.1 coordinate 219,571,244, forward strand.
TTAAGCAATCGTGGTGTCTGTTGCCCTTCTACATGCGCTGTGTGTGACAAGGATTTTGAGACAGCTTATTACCTTTTTTTCTGCTGCGACCACACTATCAAATGTTGGACTCATGCTCATCTTTGGAGATCCATTGTTAACATTGTTCCTCATCATGAGAGTCTTGCCTCCTGCTTTTTTGTGGTACTGGACAGCCTGGTTGACAACAGGAAAAGTCAGTTTGTTATGCTATTTTGGAGCCTTTGGAAGGTAATGAATGAATTAGCGTGGGATGGCAAAGTCCTAATAGTGAATCATTCAATCCGTGTTGCTCAAGATTCACTATCTGAATGGTTATACATGCAAAATAGTTCTCGAAATCTCCAGCTAGGGACACCCGCCGTGAATAAAGATGCTGCTTTGAAATGGATTAAGCCTCCTAGTGGGTACTTAAAGTGTAATGTTGATTATGCCTTCTTTAACAACAATAATGTGGCAGGTTTTGGCTTGTGCATCAGGGATTCAAGTGGTGCTCTTGTTTTAGCTAGAGCAACAACGATGAATGTGATTTTATCTGTGCAAGAAGGTGAAGCTCTGGGTATTTTGGAGGCTCTCCAGCTGGCTCATTTGCATGGCTTTCATAACGTTCTTTTTGAATCAGATAGTAAGTTGGTTGTTGATGCTTTATCCAGTTCGGCGCCTAATTTTTGAGTTGGGCAATATTCTCACTCGTTGTCAAGCTATTCTCTCAATCCACGCTGGTTATAAGATAGCGTTTGTTAGGAGGCGAGTCAATAGGGTAGCTCATAGTCTTGCTAGGACTTCCTTATCCTTTACTAGCCCCATGTGTTTTATCCTGCTCCTATGTTTTTTGAACAACTTCTTTTAGATGAAATGAAATAACTTTATTACGTTTTAAAAAAAAAAAAAAAAAGCTTGTCACGTGATGCATAGCTTTTAAGGTTTATCAGCTACATGTAATAATATCATATAATATCATAAACGTAAAGACCAAAGCACAAAGATTTAAATAATACTGATTACACACGTATACACATATGGGCATACTAATGAGAATACTTTAAATGTAATAACAATGAATCCCAATTATACTATTATACATGCATGGATATTAAGATTCTTTAAAAAAAAGCATGGATATTAAGATTAAAAATTATTTAGTGGCTACATAATCAATTAAAAAAAATCACATGTATTCATCTTATAATTTTGACCATTAAATAAGATCTAATAGTCAAGATTCATTGTTAACAAAGTATCTCACTAAAATGTCTATATGGATTATGTTTAAATATTTTCAACCAAATCTGGTTATAATATGGTCTCATTTTCTAGACACCTATGATCTAATCTTACCAACTCATAGGTTTGAGATGATGCATTACAATACCTTTTGAAAACGTTACCATATATACATACACACAAAGTGAGTCACTATTCACTAAGTGGGTTGAATGTCTGGAGAGTACGATTTGCTCCACTAACTCTTAAAGCCTTCAAATAATTGATTCTTTTCACACATAAACGTGTATTGTTTATCAAGTTATAGCATATCTTTAAAGCTCAAAATTCCCAACCCAACCCAACCCTATTTAAATCCCACAATCAAAACCAAAAACAATTTCAAGCTGACAAATATATTCCAATATGGATTACCGAGTTTTCCTGAGGTGTTCGTTTCTCTTCTCCATCTTCTTCAGCTTTGATTTCTCAAAGGGTCAAATGGCTCCGGCCGTTTATGTGTTTGGAGACTCACTTGTAGATGTGGGCAACAACAATTACTTGACTCTTTCACTTGCAAAGGCTAATCATCCTTACTATGGCATTGACTTTGCAAACCATAAACCAACTGGGAGATTTAGCAATGGCAAGAATGCTGCAGATTTTATTGGTAAGTATCATTCAAATTTGACTCATCCATTGGCCCATTAAATATTCTTACAATCAATATTTGTTGATTAAATGTATGGTACCTTTGAAATTGACAATCTTGGTTGAAAATTCCAAAATCAGTCCTTTACAGTCTTCTTTTCCTATAATCTCATCATTAGTTTCTACACTTCAACATATAGTTTTGAGAAAGCACTTTTCTTCTTTAAAGACAACTTAAAGTGAGAATTTCTCATTTATTGAATTCTATCTACGGTCCAATTTATTTCTTAGTCGTCCTTTCAAAAAAAAAAAAAAACAATTTCTTGGTCATGTGTATATATATGTATATTTTCATTATACCAAAAAAAAATGTATATTTTCTGGTTCTCCTATATATGCGCAGCTGGATCTTTAACCCATAAGTCTGCTAATTACGATTCACTGGATACTTAGCAAACTAATATCTATTATTTATAATTGACTAAAATTTGCGGTGGAAAATTTTTACATCGATAGTGATTTGATATTTTTGGGCATGACAGTAAGCCAGATTCATTGTCTTCTGCAATTTTTCTCTTCCAAACCCATACATTAGAAAAGCATTCTAGTTTCTAGGGACACCAGTCTCGGATTTAAATATATATGCTTTGGTACACAAACTTCAAAAGCTTTATAGTTTTTTCTTTTTATAGAAAGAATGATCTTACTAATAAGTATCATAAGAAATAAGAAATAAGAAATAAGAAATGAACAAAAGATGAGATTTTTTTTACTGAAAAATTAAATATATCATTTTTGAATCTATTACATATATTAGTTTTAATAAAATTTATCATTTTAAATTTCTTAACTAGTAATCTAAAATGTGAGAGTTTTGGAGAGGATGAAGTAGAATGGTTAGTAATGGTGCGGTTCAGTGAAGTGGTAAAAATATAATGTTCTATTGTTTGGGAGTTTTATTGAAGGAATTGAGGGACATCTCACTTAATTATTTGGAAGTTACAATGGTAAGTAATGGAGTGGGGTGAATTACAGATTTTATTTTCAATACTACCCTTTTTATTTTTCATTGATCATAATAATGTTTTGTTTAGATGGGTTAAAATGGTAAATTTGTATTTAATAAAAAAAATAGGGAAGCGTTCCATCCCAAACTCCCCAAATTAGATGGTATAAAAAATAGAGGTTTTGGATGGTTTAGAGTGGTTTTGGCTTCTCATCCCAATCATTTCACTTCATTGTTTAAAAAACTTACAAATAATGAGTGAAGAGATCCTTACTATTTCACTATATTACTAATCATCCTATCCCATCCTCCCAAACATATCCTGAATAATGACTCTGTAAAGTTAACTACTTGCTTTACTGTCACGACCAAACGTGATTTAGATTGTTTGGTCTAGATTTTTTCCACCATGAACAAAAAAAAAATGTATCCTGAGAAAGGATTTTAAAAAATCACAATACAAGATTTAGAAACATGATTGTCTGATGAGGAATTTTAAACAAACGTGCATATATCTATTTTATAGAGGCACACTGTACTAAAATATAGAGATATATAGTGTCTGTTTGGTGGAGATTCTTACCAACCCAAATGGCAATTTTTTTTAGTTTGGGGTTACTGTTGATGCATCTTGCTATTGTTCATTCATTTATTTACGAAACTCCTTTGGAAATAATTGATTCCTGGTGGGTCAAAATTGAGTTTTGTGAAAGCAAAAATTTCTAGTTTTTCCGTTGAAAATAATTGATTTTAGATGCAGGACCCAAAAAATTCTACATATTTACACTTCAAAAATGATTTTACTTTATCATCCAAACAAAATCAATTCTTCTAAACCCACTTTTAAAATATTATTACCAAACACAATCAATTTTTTTAACCTTGACTTTTTCAAAATCAATTCTTCCGAAATCTAAAACAAACGAACCCATATTTGTCTCACGGGATTTTGATAAGAGTTAATTTTGCTCATGTTTGTCTCAAAAAATGGATGGTTGGTGACGCGCAGCTGAGAAATTGGGTTTGCCAACTTCGCCACCTTACCTATTCCTAATATCAAAGGACAACAAAAACAATGTGTCCTTCATGGATGGTGTTAGCTTTGCCTCTGGAGGTGCTGGAATATTTGATGGTTCGGATGAACGTTATGTAAGTCACCAACTGTGGTTCAATTTTTCTTTTCCCACTTTTTTCCAGTTATTTGTTTTCTTTTTTGGGGCCCAAAAAGGATTATGGGAATCTGACACAAAAGAAGGGCCTCCAGAAAAAAGGATTGGTGATTTGGATCAACTTTTGAAGGATGTGGGACCTATAAAAGAGATAGTAACGCGGGTACCCTTTGGTTACAATTGATGCCCAATGTTGTTGACCCAGAAAACGACAACATGGCCAACGAGGATTAAATAGATAAATATTGAAAAAGCATTTTGCGGTGAGCGTGGATCGAACACGCGACCTTCAGATCTTCAGTCTGACGCTCTCCCAACTGAGCTATCCCCGCTTGTATCTATCACTTATTAATCAAGTAAAACATGTTATTTCAGAGACAATCAATACCTTTGACAAAGCAAGTGGATTACTACACTCTCGTGCACGAGGAAATGACTCGACAAGTGGGAGCAGCTGCTCTACAGAAGCATCTCTCAAAATCAATTTTTGTGGCGGTGATTGGCAGCAACGATCTTTTTGGTTACTTTGAGTCATCAGATCTTCGTAAGAAAAGCACCCCACAGCAGTATGTGGATTCCATGGTTTTCTCACTTAAAGTTCAACTTAAGGTAACACATTACATGACATGAGGTGGATCAAAAATAAAAAAGATGACGTCACATGATGTTAATATTACTGCTATACTCTGGTCGATAACTATGCTTAGAGGGTGAAATCTTATGTTATTTACGTTGTCTTGTTTTTTTCATCTTGGTAATTATTTTTTGGCAGCGATTATACGACCATGGTGCTCGTAAATTTGAGATTGTTGGAGTTGGGGCACTTGGATGCTGCCCCGCATTCAGGCTCAAGAACAATACAGAATGTTATGTAGAAGCCAATTATTGGTCGGTGAAATACAATGAAGGTCTTCAATCCATGTTGAAGGAATTGCAATCGGAGAATAAAGACATAAGATACTCCTACTTTGACACTTACGCCGCCCTCAGCGACCTTACTCAGAATCCAGCTTCCTATGGTAATACTAATAGTCTTTCACACTCTCCTATATCTCCTTAGCCTGGACAAAATTTATTACACAAGCCATTTGTTTTAATTTTTTTGTAACAGTTTTAGTGACTATTAAACTAATTTACTCAACATGTGATAAAATTTCATTAGGCAAATTATCTTTTTTATAATTTTAAAAATAAATTGCTTGATGCTGGATAGGAGTGAACCCAATTTTAAGTTTTTTGAGTTGGCGCACTCTTTCAGGATTTGCAGAGGTGAAAGCTGCTTGTTGTGGACTAGGCGAGCTGAAAGCCAAGGCTCCTTGCTTGCCGGTGTCTAGCCTTTGTTCCAATAGACAAGACCACATCTTTTGGGATCAATTCCATCCATCGGAGGCAGCGTCTCGGATATTTGTTGATAGAATTTTCAATGGTCCTTCTACTTACACATCTCCTATTACTCTGAAACAGCTAGTAGCTGCCTGAAGTTGGCAATTATTGTGCCCCTTCATATGACATTTTGTTGAACTCATTATCCAAAACACAAACTGTGGACAATAGAAACAAAGAAAATAGAGCCAGATTCGTTACACGATTAGAATCCCCAAGTAGGCTTCATGGAAAGTGGTCACCAATTAGCCAAATGCATTATTTTAAGGTGTGTGGTAGATAATGTCAGAAAGGCGCAACATGGGATGTTGGTGAAGCCACGAAAAGACGCATTTCCTATAGGAAAGATCTTCTACGAGTTTATAATGTAATACAAAATAAGTAATTAGTTCCTTATCTTTTTTTGTTTTTGGTCTCTTATTTAATTTTGTCAATTTAGTCCGTTGTTGCAAATTTTCATTCAATGTGTTTCTTCATCACAGTTTCATTAAAACTTTGAAGTTTTAATGGAAATGGTGTATTAAAACTTTTAATGGAAATGATGTGTCATCGACAATGATGATGTAAAGATTATATTAAATGACAATTTGCCAAATAAGAAATCAAAGTGACAAAATAAAGAATGAAACCAGATTAAAAAAGAAAAACAAAGATAAAAGGTTAAAGTAACTAATTAGCCTAACAGAAAGTGAAATACGTGGTCATGTATTCGACTATTAATTAGAGTTTGCACCATACAAATGATGGGCAGTACATGGAAGCTATTACTGTTTTCAATGATCGGGTAGTGATGGTTTACTAAGAAGACGATGAAGATCCAACATTCCAACTGCTTCAAGATCAAGAGTCGATATGAATCCAAGCTATGAACAAATTTTTTTCTTCTTTTTTTAAAAAATAAGAAAGGAAAGAAAAATGTTGTCGATAAGGAAAACTTACATTCCTTATTGGGAACTATCAAAGAAAAAAAAAAGGAGAGACTTCAGTCATGATGCAGTAGGAACAAGAGAAAATATATCCTCAAGAAAATGGTTTAAGTCGCCATTGTCAATATCGAATTTCAACAACTTCTCCATGGCATCCTGCATTCAATTCAGAAATATAAATAAAATTGTTTTAAGAGAAGCAAACAATATCCAATGCAATATCTATGATTTCACTTTGAAATTGGAACAGCACCGTGTATTGTTGATCTTGAGCTGAGATATTCTCATTGCATAACCGCTCAACAAACTCGTTATTTGCAACAGCATCCAACACAAATGCCGCTCTTTTTATAATTCTGTCTGGCACACCTGCATGAACCATGCAATTAGTTCTGTCAGAAAAGCCAAGTGGAAAAAGCAGACTTAGAAGATTCTTCATCACAATAAAAAAAAAAAATCAAAAACATTTAAGATTGTTTAACATGAGTATTACACCTACCAGATAATGCATCCATATAATATAATACTTAGTTTACATCAGTGACTCTGATGATGAACATAACATATGACCAATTTCATTACAATAGGCGCGAACTTTATGAAGCTGACTAAATTAATTGATATCAGGTGAAAGTGATCAGAAAATCAAATAATGCTTTGATTTTCTTTTACCTTGCTTAGTGGCAGCTTCTTGAGGCTGATCGGTTTAAAATCAGCACAAGACATTATTTCAGTGTTTTTAACATTCCTCACCTCTTGCAAAGACAATAGGATAATATTAAGGTATCTCAAATGCTTTATAGCTTGACTTTTGAGATTTAAATGAGTTTGAAAATCTCAAATTCCATCCATAACAGCATTCTTTACCAAAAGATTTCTCAAGAAATTTAAGGCTTCCCGAGAAAGGTATTACTTTCAACCCGAAAAAGTGACTTTGCCAATGGCCTCCAAATATCACATGTTCCATCCACCTGTCAGCCTCTCATCTCCACCATTGCTATGGTTCGAAACCAAGTATACATTCTTACAATGCAATGTGGTAACAAACACAACCAAGAATTAACAAAAGAAAAAGTGTGTGTGTGTGTCTCTAGAGAGAGAGAGAGAGAGAGATGTGATTTATATAATTTTTAGATCAGGTAATATCATTTTTAAACACCAGTAATCTTGTAAATTACCTGCAAGCAGTGCACAGTGCAGCCCTGCAGGATACCAAAAACTACATATGTAATTTTCATCAACATTTCAACAGATACAAAATATTAATAAAGCAAAAGCATACCATAGCTATGATGTGCATGCCCAGGAACAAGCCTGCATGAAATATAATAACAAAGCTGAAATCTCCTCAGATAGCAGAACCGCTTCAATTGAATACTAATTTCAATACTCTAGAAAAAGTATGAGGAGACGAGGAGTCACTATCACTCATGCAGATTATTATGAATCAATACGAGCTCATTTAAAAAAATGCATGCTCAAATATGTAAGTTTTGGCGTTCAGTTTTTATCTCCAGAGTCTGGCAAAAAAGTAAGTTTTCATTGGTTAGTAAACATACATCCTTTAAAAATGTCTGAGCAAGTAAAGTACAATATATATCCTGTCAACTTTGCTGACATCATATGGCCATATGATGGTAAATACAATTCTTAGAACACAGCATGGCATAATCAACAAAAAGATACCTATATAGAAATACAATGTCTTCTATATGTCTGGAATTGTCATCAGGCCTCAGTATACTCATTGTGTAAAACTGAATCTGCTCAGACTGAAATCGTCCAAAGAAAGTTTGTTCATGATGACTCAACTGAGAGTTTAAAAACTTTAACCCCACAGTGATGCACAAGCATAACCTTGGTTAAGGAATGCCCTTGCATTAACTCCATGAGATGAGTGCACACAAAAACCTACAAAATTCACACAACAAGTGACCAATTAAAATATTAGCTTTCAGAAAGAGAAACAAATGAATAGTTGCGTATATTCATTTCACCAGTTTTGTAATTATAAATTTCAATTACAATTTGACTCAAGAGTTTGAGGTAACACTTCCTCTACATAAAAAATTTCCAGGGGAAAACTGTCTTCGATGACAATGTCCCAAAACACTGATGCTTAAGAATATACAAAAGCTTCACAAGTTGCTTCCTAGTTATCAACATAGATAAAGGGATGAATTTTTAACATCTGTCTCATGATTACCGAAAATCTATTAGCTCATAAATATATACATATGGAATGAACCTTGACCAGCTAATTAATAAAAATAACAAAAAGAAACCTTTGCAATTATTAATAAAATAGGAAATGAAGACAGTAAACAGTAAACAAATCAAACGGGCTCTCAATTTTCAAATTTGAAGGAAAATTAAACAGATATATTAATCATATTTTCAGGAATAGAAGTTTAAACCTTTGGAGGCTCATCACACGTGACAAAATGATTTATTGTCCCAGCAAGCAGACCAATGCCGTCTGACAGGAGATTGAAAAGGTTTATGCTAAAAATACATACACACATACATATTTACTATTTAGACACTTCATAAACACTGGAGAAACTGACCTTCTGTAAGAGTACCTTTGCCAAATTCATCCACCAGACACAAAGATCTTGAAGTAGCATGCCTGCAAGTTTTCTCAACATCAAATACACGCACACTATTCTTTTAGTAAACTACAATTCTCCTGGAACCCTCCATCTATTTAACTGTTCAGAAAAACCTCTGCAATTATAAACAAGTGAGTGATATGGAATAGAGGATCATAACGCACAACATTCCGAAAACTAGGAGATTATACAGATTCTGCTCTCGATTGCTGTTAGTTCAATGTAATGGAGGTATCCTAATGAGTCTTTTTATCGGTATACCTGAGCATCATCCCTATTTGATGCAAATCAATCATAAATGTTGATTGTTCTGCTGTCATAAGCCTGCTTCCTGTTGCACAGAATATTCTGCAACATTTGTACCCATTGGTATAATTATAACATTAAGATTGTAAATTGTAGTTACTAAGATCAGCATCCAAAGATATAACTGCTGTTTTCACAAAAGACATGGGTTATAACTGATAAGAAAATCACACCTATCTGTCAGACCAACGGTTGCTGCATCAGCTGGTACAAAACTACCAATGTGGGAGAGGAAAACAATTAAAGCCACCTGTAAAAACACTTTTTGTTACTCTTTGATTGTATACCAACAAGGAGCAAGGACCGTGTTATCATGTAGCAGCCATATATTAGACACATAGTATGTAAAGAAATCACTATACGAAAAGTTGTTCTGTGTAAGCCCAAGAGTTCATATTTTTTCCCCCTTTTTTTGTCTTTTAACACAGCACGTCACAAAAATGTTCCGTGTTAAATGGACATATCCAACATTCGGGAAAAGTACCAAAGAGATACACCATAAGTATCTAGCTGTGGGGCAGTGTGGTAATTAATGGCTACTAGTCTCAGCATTGGAGAAACTCGTGACACAGATATTAGGATAAAGAGACACATGTGGCCTGCAAACATGTAACAAATCATTTTGTTTATATTTATGATCTATTAAATTGCTGTATAGGAACCGGTAGTTCTACTGGGATTTTATCTCTCAATCTCATTATTCAGTTTAGGATCTTAACTTCGTTCAACAGTGGAGTTTTCTGTTTAAAGATTCATAAACTCCCCGACCGACCATTGTAGGGTTGTCAAACGAGATGAATAATAGGAATCAGACGTTAAAACACGTAATGTTAAAGCAATACTGTAAGATTTCACAAGATTTAGAAATTAGAAAACCAAAATTATTAATTTAAATTGCACTCAACATACTGACAAAAGTAATATCACCAATTTTTTTATGCCAAAGTGCAAACTCATTCTTATTTAAACTGTTACATTACTAGAGTATAGTACAAGTATATGTATTAAGTCTAGTGTATGTATTAAGTATCTGCATAACTGAATATGCCAAGTCAGCATATTCAGTTAGGAGTTTGTAACTGATTCTACAATTGCCTAACTGATTCTGTAACTACCAAAGGCTATATATAAATGCCTTCTGTAACAGTTACTTTGCAATGAATGAAATCACAAAATTCTGTGAAACTGCTCTATGAATTCTTCGATATTCTTTCTTTATGGTATCTAGAGCTAAATTATGGGCCTAGACTCTCTCCTTCATTCTTCTTCGTCATTTTCTCCATTCTTCGTTTTCAATCGATTCTTCCGTGGCTGCAACGAATCCTTTCATCAACAACAATGGCGCTTCGGTGAACTCTCAGGCGCTAGCGAGCTTCAATCCTTCGATATCGATCAAACTTGATGATCAAAATTACCTACTGTGGAAACAGCAAATTGAAGCTGTCATCATCGCACACAAATTGCATCGGTATGTTGTAAATCCTGTGATTCCCCCTCAATTCACAACAGAGGCAAATCAAGCCCTAGGAATTGAATCGGAAGCCTATCAGCTATGGATTGTTCAAGACCAAATGCTATTTACGTGGCTCCTCAGTTCTCTCTCTCCCTCGATCTTGCCTCGATTCATCGGCTGCAAACACTCTTGGCAAGTTTGGGAAAAGATTCATAAGCAGTTCCAAGCTCATGTTCGAACGAAAGTTCGTCAGTTCAGATCGGAGCTCAAAAATACAAAGAAGGGATCTCGTTCGATTTCCGAGTATCTCCTCCGAATTCGTGCCCTAATTGAGTCTCTGCAAGCTCTTGGAGATTCCGTCACTGATCAAGACCATATCGACACTGTTCTTGAAGGCCTTCCGGAAGAATACAACAATTTTGTCATGATGATCTATGCTAGACCAGATCAAACCTCGATTGATGACATAGAAGCTCTCCTATTGATGCAAGATGCTCAATTTGAGAAATTCCGACAAGAACTACCCTCGCCATCGATCACTGTTAATGTGGCTCAAGCATCGACTCTCCCTCACTCGTCCTCCTCTCCGACTTTTCAACAGCATCACGATGATTTCAATAGTGGAAATCGCGGTCGAGGAGGTCGTGGGCGTGGGCGTGGGCGTGGTGGTCCAAAACCCACCTGTCAGCTATGTGACAAATACGGTCATGATGCCTACAGCTGCTGGTATAGGTTTGACCAAACCTTTGTACCAACCCAGAGAGCTCCACTCCAATCTAATTTTCCTCAAGGTCAGATGCAGAACCGTAATCAATTTCAAGAACCCAGTCAATTCCAGAATTCAAGGTCTTCTGAGCATGGTTATGGTCCTCAATTTCAAGGTTTCAGGCAGAATTTTAACAGTTCCTCTGCACGACAGCAATCCCAGCCCAGTGCCAATCTAGTGATGCAACAACCTCAGTTTGTTCCTAACACTCAAGAGGTGCTGCAGAGACCATTTGATAATCAGTCATGGTTCCCTGACTCAGGTGCCTCTCATCATCTAACAGCAAATCTCAATAACCTCAGTCGTAGCAGTCCCTTCACAGGCCAGGACCAAGTTCTTATGGGAAATGGTCAAGGTCTCTCCATTGACTCCATAGGTTCATCTAAATTCTCCTCTCCCTCCCATCCCCATATCATTTTCACCCTGAATAATCTATTACTTGTCCCTAAAATAACTAAGAACCTGGTCTCTGTCTCCAAGTTTGCCCGAGACAATAATGTCTATTTTGAATTTCACCCTTTTTCCTGTTATGTGAAATCTCAGGGTTCTAACCAAGTTATTCTCGAAGGCTCACTTGGAGGTGATGGGCTATATAGCTTTGACAACATCAACATTCTCAAGGAGCCTTCCTCCTCCTCTTGTTTTCAACACACTTTTGGCAATCCAGCTCCTACTGAGCCCTTAGCTAAGTCTTTTTCTACTTTACCTGCTGTAACAACTACATTTGCCACATGGCACTATAGATTAGGACATGCGCATACCAATGTTGTTAAATCTGTCCTACAACTTTGTAATATACCCTCATTGAATAAAACTGATTTTCAATTTTGCACTGCTTGTTGCCTGGGAAAATCTCATCGATTATATGCTCCACCCTCTACTTCCATTCATCCCACTCCGTTTGAACTAACACACAGTGACCTCTGGGGTCCATCTCCTTACCAATCCCATGGTGGTTACACCTATTACATCACTTTTGTGGATGCACACACTTGCTTTACATGGCTATATTTTCTAAAACAAAAATCAGATGCCTTAAATGCCTTCAAACTATTTTCAACCCTTATCTCCACTCAGTTTTCAGCCCAAATCAAGGCTGTCCAAACTGATTGGGGAGGAGAATTCAGACCCTTCTCCAAATATCTAGCAGATCTAGGTATCATTCATAGACTCACTTGTCCTCACACATCCCATCAGAATGGGACAGTGGAGCGCAAGCACAGACAAATTGTTGAAATGGGACTTAGTCTACTTTCTCATGCCTCCATGCCTCTTAAATTTTGGGACCACAGCTTCACTCAAGCTGTTTACCTAATCAATAGACTACCCAATGCAGCACTCAAGTCTCATTCCTCTCCCTTTCATGCTTTGTTTGGTACTATTCCAGACTACTCAAGTCTCAGGATTTTTGGTTGTGCTTGTTTTCCATTCTTGAGACCTTACAATCAGCACAAGATGCAATTCAGGTCCTCCGAATGCATTTATCTTGGCCTATCTCCTCAACACAAAGGACACAAATGCTTAGATTCTACTGGTCGTATTTTTATTTCAAAAGATGTCTTATTCAATGAGTGTATATTTCCCTACCCAAAATTGTTCCCCTCTACTCCTAATATACCCGAGTCATCCACAACTTTCCCAGCTTCTATACCTGTCCCTGTCTACCCACCTCTCAATGCCACTCCCTTAAACCAACATCCTCCCTCCTCTCAGCCCCCTTCTGGTTCAGGTTCCCCTTCATCTGAACCTCCCTCTTCCTCACATCTATTGAGTCCTCAGTCAAGTCAGCATGCCCATACTAGTCCATCTTCACTTGCCCCTGCCTCCTCTGTCTCACCTCACCTCAGCCCTATGCCAAGTCAACCTGATAACACATCTCCAACTTCACCTGCCATCTCTTCTTCCCCATCTCTTAACCCTCAAACTAGTTCAACCTCATCACCATTGCCCTCTAACCTTCCTGTGAACACTCATCCTATGCTTACTAGGTCCAAAACTGGCCTTCTACCACCAAGACTGTTCTTAAGTCATGTTGAGCCTCGGTCTGTCAAAGAGGCCCTTTCCCATCCTCAGTGGCTTACTGCTATGAAAGAAGAACATACAGCTCTTCTAAAGAACCACACCTAGTCCCTGGTTCCTCTTCCCCCCAACAGGACTGCTATTGGCTGTAAGTGGGTTTTTCGGGTTAAGGAAAACCCTGATGGCACTATTAACAAATTTAAGGCTCGGCTGGTTGCCAAGGGCTTCCACCAGCAACATGGTTTTGATTTCCATGAAACATTCTCACCTGTAGTGAAACCAGTGACAATTCGGGTTATTCTCACCTTGGCACTCACCTTCAAATGGACTATCAAGCAGATTGATGTGAATAATGCCTTTCTAAATGGCATTCTGAGTGAGGAAGTATATATGACTCAGCCTCCAGGGTTTTAACATGATGACAAGACTCTTGTTTGTAAGCTCCACAAGGCCCTTTATGGCCTCAAACAGGCTCCTCGGGCATGGTATGAAAGATTAGCTACTGCACTCATCCAGTTTGGGTTTCACACTAGCAAATGTGACCCTTCTCTGTTTATCTACTCCAGGGGCTCCTCTTCTCTGTATGTCCTAGTCTATGTTGATGATATAATCATCACTGGTCCATCTCCTACACTGATACAAGATCTCATTCATAAACTCAGTATGCAGTTTGCACTCAAAGAGCTGGGGGATCTTGATTACTTCCTTGGGATTGAAGTGACCCATCTGCACACAGGTGAACTCTTGCTCACCCAAACCAAATACATCAAGGACCTCCTGGGCAAAGCCAACATGGCTGATTCAAAGGGTATCTCCTCACCTATGGTGAGCAATTGCAAACTCACTCGTTTTGGGACTGATTCTATCTCAGATCCACACCTCTACAGGTCCATTGTTGGAGCACTGCAGTATGCTACTCTCACTCGGCCTGACATTGCCTATAGTGTCAACAAAGTCTGCCAGTTCATGGCACAACCACTTGAAACCCACAGCATGCGGTCAAAAGGATCCTTAGATACCTAAAAGACTCTATTCACTATGGCATGCTGCTCAAGCCAGCCAGTTCTTCTAGTCTCTTCACCATTCATGACTATTGTGATGCTGATTGGGCAAGTGACCCGGATGACAGGAGGTCCACCTCGGGCTCCTGCATTTTCTTTGGGCCAAATTTAGTCTCTTGGTGTTCCAAAAAGCCTACGGTGGCAAGGTCCAAGATCAAGCCGAGTACAAAAGTATGGCAAATACCACGGCTGAAATCATCTGGATCCAATCTCTATCGAACTTGGAGTTTCCTTCAGACCCCTCAACTATTCTCGTGACAACCTCGGTGCAGCTCTCACGGCTCACAACCCAGTTCTTCATGCCAGAACCAAACACATGGAGCTTGACATCCATTTTGTTCGAGAGAAAGTTCTGTCTAAGGCTCTACAAGTTACTCATGTGCCCAGCACAGAGCAAATTGCAGACTCACTGACCAAACCTCTGTCTTCATCCATATTCACTGAACTTAGAACCAAACTCAATGTGGTCTGCTTGCAGCAACCACCTTGAGCTTGAGGGGGGGCTACTAGAGTATAGTACAAGTATATGTATTAAGTCTAGTGTATGTATTAAGTATCTGCATAACTGAATATGCCAAGTCAGCATATTCAGTTAGGAGTTTGTAACTGATTCTACAATTGCCTAACTGATTCTGTAACTACCAAAGGCTATATATAAATGCCTTCTGTAACAGTTACTTTGCAATGAATGAAATCACAAAATTCTGTGAAACTTCTCTATGAATTCTTCGATATTCTTTCTTTATACATCGACGGAGCAATGCACAGTGGGTGGAGTCAAGTGGGGATCCTGCCCTCAACGTTGTTCATTCATCATGAATATTAGGCCTACCAAGCTCTACACCATAATCCATTGTAATCCGACACACTCACTGTTGAGTTGACGCTCAAGTCCAACAATAAAAAAGTGACAAACATGGTGACTTTCGAACCCATTACAATGAATCACACAATCATATAGGTTTGAAGGGAAATACTAGTCTATCCATTCAACCCGTTTTACATAAAATAAAACATGCCAATCAATAGAAGACCAATAAAAAAAAAATCTAACAAATATTTATAAAACATACTATCAATTTGGACTTTTGGAGACAAGAAGCATTAGTCATAAATAAGATGACCTTTTCAATAGTATTGCTAAATAAAACGTAGGATGAAATATCCTAGAGAATACATATCCCACAAAGATAAAGAACTAAAAACTGACCTGCTTTATATAGATACTCTTCCCAGAAAAATTAGGACCAGTAACGACATTAATTCTTCCTGACATAAAGAACAGCTGAACAGGGATTAAACAGTATAATTGATCCGATCAGGTTTTGAGGACATGATTTAGCTGATATCAATTATGTATGTCTACATCCATTTACCTTCTCGAAGAATCTTAGTATCGTTAGGAATAAATGTGTCTACAGTCATTTCCTGCAAAACATGCCTACAAACAGAACACAACATTTGTCATTAATCATTTTAATAGTTCTCCATTTTCAAAAAGTTCTTTTTAAACTAGATGTTTTGAACCTTCCATTTTTTATATCGAGCAAGTTTTCTTCAGTTAACCAAGGCCTGGCATAATTGTTCTGCCGAGCAACCAATGCCATTGACAAAAGGCTGAAATAAAATTATCAACAATAGGCCCCATTTCGTATCCCAAAAGAAAACATATCAACAAAAGGAAGTCAAAGCAAGCTCAAGTAATTATTATGACACGTTTTCTTTTACCAGTCCAGTTCAGCTGCAAAAGTTGCCACCTTTGTCAAATGGGTCGAGAACAATAGTATATGAGAAAACAAGTCTCTGGTGATCGCCCTCTCCATATCTTGAATGATACAATTCAGAAATAAGTAAGATTTGCGGAAGATACCAAATATTACAACTGTGAAGCTCACAAGTCTTTCATGGTTTTTTTAAAGCTCTAATTTCTTATGTATCAGCACGTAATATTAAGTGCTGCGCTCCTTATAATCTAGTTTTACTCATCTTTTGGTTGGCAAACGTTTAGGAGGAAGAGAGGTTGCCCCATTCCAGAGCTCTAGCATGCCATAAGTCTCAGTGAGGACTTACAAATGACCTATGTATCAATCACGGATCACCAACAAGAAGTGAAACCAAAACATTTTAGTCAACGCAGTTGAATCGTACAAGTTGAACCACCCTCTTTTTGCGTTTACTGTTCAGTTTAATTTTGATATGCTTTGAGCAGTTGTAATAAAGTTCTTTACATTTGAATCCATCAAAATTCTCTCATTTATGATTTTCATGGTAGGAGTTAAATATTTTTAATAATGTAATAATTTATAATTGATTTATTGTGTAAAAAAATTTTATATTGACATTACAAAATAATTAAATTCATTATTTAATTGAACTCTTATTTTTACCTTCAACAGACAGTATATCAGAAAACATTAAATAGAGACAGACACATTAAATTAAAAAAATAAAGGAAATGTCAAATATACACTTAAATACCTAGAATTTTATGATAGATATCTCCTAGAAGATTGTCCAATTCTCGTGTCTTTGGAGTACGATAAAAGTATCTTTTTGTCTCTCCATCTGCATCACAAAACTAGATTTGAAATGATTACCATCAAAATAGAATATATTAATTATGTATTAATTAACCAAGTGCAAGCATCAACATACTGTGTATTCCCAATCTACAAGTTTCTCCAGAGTGGTTTCTTCAAGTTTTTCTTCAAAAATGCACATTAAATATCCTGCAATTGACAAAAGCAATAATAAAATGTAACTAAAGCTAAAGAAGAAAATATAGTATGTCACATCTAACAACAACTAAGCCAGCAATATGTTAGATAACAATTAGCACCATCCTTGCCAAGTCTAAATTAAATTTCAATCAATAGTAGAGGAAAAGCTCTAGCACAGAATAGATTAATTTAGCATAAAATGTAGACGCGTGAAATCTGAAAGCAACACGGCAAACACTACAGGTAAAATTAGGTGTCACAATATTGTACAGCAGAAACTATTGGACTTCTACACAAGCTTATATAACAGCCAAAAATCTTTTATAATATTTTATTTTTAATCCAGATACTGCAATCAGTGACCTAAAGAATTCAGACACTCAACTGAGTTCATTGTTCTTCTAAAGCATTTGATTTTATTAACTCCTTAATACTCTACACATTTTTCTTGGTTATAGAGTGTGAGGGATCTCCTTATGCAAGAGAGGATAAAATCAAATGGCAGGTCGTGGTGGGATTAGAACACAAATTAAAGAACTAAAAGCCCGATGACACAGTTGGTGAACATTGGACCAAGGGCCTCAGTCTCCAGCTCTATTTGCCTTCAGCTTGCACATGCTTCAGAAGTTGCCATTTGGTATGCAATCAACAAATATTAGTGCAAGGAAAGCATGACCATATAGCAATCACCTTCTATGATATATATATATATATATTTTTTGATAGTCAAATGTTAGTTTATATGTTAGTTGTTAGATTATGAGGGAGGGGGGATTCGAACTAAGCACCTGAGGAGGCACCTTGTGTCCCTTAGCTCAACCATGTGAGCTACCTAAGTGGAACATCACCTTCTATGAATTATTCCATTAAAAAAATGAAAGCTACCTATTAGCAAACATACTTCAGAAAGGAAGGCAATGAAATGACCCGTTATCACATTTTATGGATATAAATATAATGGAAAGTCAAAACTACCTATTTGCTGTATATAAACAATACAAGGATTAAGCTTGTCCTTGCATAGAACAGGAAAATGTGCAAGTTCCACTGACGAAACCTGCAAAAAGTGTAACACGATGACAAAAAAAGGTATACTTGTTTTACTTAATTAAAATTTGCAGCAAAGCCACCTCTTCCAAGAATTCTGGCAGTTCCTCGTATATTTGCCTCAACTCATCCAACTACACAAAAACAAATTTATCCAAAGTCCAAGAATTTAAATGTTAGCGACAGTAAAGACGAAGTTTACCTCATGAAGGAAGAAAATTATATGCATTAAGATTAAACTTTAACATCTATAGATTAATCCATCACTTAAAATCTTATCCAACTATGCACATGCATGATGAAACAGTTACATACTAAGGTGAAGAAAAAAAGAAAATGGCTTGAACCTCGTCACAGAAACCTTCTTTCACCACTGTTGCATATCCCTTCTCTTTAGTTCTATTTACATCAATAACACCAATTACCTGCAAAAGACACTGTCAGTTAAAACAATCCAAGATGCAGGAAAAATACAATCACTCATACCCAACCAAATTAAATAACTGTGCCTTTATTTTTTTTTTCCTGTAAAATCCGATGCCTGGAGCATCCATCTATTTGAGATAATGAGTCTAGATCAAGAAAAGCAGCACAAATACATGCAGGATATCCTGCTGAGAATAACTACATGCAGCTTCCTCTGTCCCAAAGTGGTACGTATGTCCTTAGTTCAAAACAAAGTTTAATAAAGAAACAGTACAACAGCATCATTTCAATATCTGAATATACACAATTTATTTTTTGGTTTTTCTATCTGATAACTAGCAGGAGAGAAAGCAAATAAAACTTACTAGCTCATAGACATAAGCAAGCTCTGTTGTTTTGCATGAACTTGCCTGCAGTAATGTTATACACCGAAAAAACATTTAAGCTAGGAAGTAGGACCTATACAATTGCACTCGAATGGAACAGATATGTACCTTCTCAACAATATCCAAGTTTAAGTAATTTAATTCTTCTCGAAGACCTTCGGAAATTCCAACTTCAAATATCTTGTTTACATGCAACAGCGCACAAATACTCTAAAAGATAAAAAGAATATAAAAAACAGTGCAGTTGCGAAATTTAGGGGGTCAAATTTACAGTAAAGTAATCAGTGCCAAATATGGTAAGAAAACCCTAACATCTTGTTTTCTAACAAGAGGTTGTCATGCACAGGAACAATACCAATGCAGAATATGCTCATCATGACTAAAATAGTGGATAATGATAATCCCAAGATATTATGCAAAAGTCTGCACCCATATTTTTTAAAGTAAACAAAGACATTGAAATAATTCACATATTTATATAATTCTTTATAAACCATAAATCAATATATGTAAATTTTTAAACTGGGAGCAAATCACATGAACTAGAAACAGAAGCCAGAGACAGTTAAAGATTCTACTCATCTTACACATTGACGTATCATTTACCAGTGAAAACAACATAAGGGTCTTCATATCATTTAGCTGGTTCAAGTTTTTGCCCAACTCTTCAGTGGCATGACTAAGCCTGAGCTCAACACTAGCTCCTCACCTTGCAACAATTTTGTACAATGCCATTTTTCCAACAGCAAGATTTCCTCGTTTGTCATTACTTACAGGCAAAGACAAATAGGAAAATACGAACAGCTAGAGAGAGGGGAGTCCAAGTCTCTATGAACCTTTGATTCCAGGTTAATTGTAATATAAGAAAATAGTTTAGAAATATATGTGTTGAATATAATTAATATATGGACGGTGGATTTATGTGGACGGTGGAGTCCCATCCATTGTATTCTTATGATTCATTGTATATTTCTCCTAGGACTTAGTATAGACTTTTATTGTTCTAGGAATCAAGTCTAGAGTCAAGTGTATATATATCTTGTACTCCTATTCATTATATACAAGTAAAAAGTATTCCGTTTTCATATTCAAGTTGGTACCGGAGCTCTCTTCGTTCCTGGTTAGTGTTGTTTGGGGTTCAGCTACAGTGTTGACCCATCGTTTTTTTTTAGTTGTCCGGTGACTGGAGTAACATCGGCAACCACCTCAGAAGTCACCGACCGGAAGTCCCACCAAGCGCCGCCTCCATATTCGCCTCCACGCGCCCTCACGCGCCACCGCCAAAATCTCCACTCTCCACCTTCCCGGCCGTCTTTTTCGCCGTCGCTTGCACCGCCGTGTTCGCCGTCTCCTCCCGGTTCTGTTCTGCCCCTGTTTGGTTTGTGGGTCTGTCGTTGTGCTACCCCTTCTTTGAATCTTGAGGTTGTTTGTATACAGTTGCCCTTTTCCATGGCAGAGAAGAACAACTTGAGTCCCTGTTTGATTTATGGGTCCCCCACCATTACTACCAAGTCAGACGAAGATCATCTACTTTCGGTCAGTGAGCATAAGGAGTATCTTCAATTTAAAGCCACTCAACAGGCTTTTCCTCCGGCCACCATTGCTCACACTGGTAACTCTAAAGTTTGTCTCTCTCAATCTACATCTGTTGGATCTTGGATCTTAGACTCTGGTGCTTCTGATCACCTAGCTGGTAATCCTTCTCTTTTCTCTAAATTGTCATTCCCTAAAACATCTCACGGTATTACTCTTGCCGATGGGTCTAAAGCACAAGCCGCTGGTATTGGTCAAGCTTCACCTCTTCCATCCTTATCTTTAAATTCAGTCTTGTTTGTACCGAATTGTCCCTTTAATTCGCACTCTAAATTGTTCCATAACCTTTAATTATGATTCCTTTGTTATACAGGACCGGAGTACGGGACAAACGATTGGATCTGGATCTGAATCACAGGACCTCTACTACGTTCGATCTTCCTCATCCACCGTATGTGCTGTTTCAGAGTCTGTCGATCTCTTACATCGTCGTCTGGGTCATCCAAGTCTAGAAAAATTAAAGCAGATGGTCCCTCATCTTTCACATTTGAAGACCTTGAACTGTGAGTCATGTCAACTTGGAAAACATGTTAGAGTATCTTTTCCTAGTAGTGCCAGTAGTCGAACTATGTCTCCTTTTGATATTATCCACTCTGATGTTTGGGGTCCTAGTCGTATTCCTTCTGTTCGAGGATATAGGTATTATGTTACTTTCATTGATGACTTCTCAAGATGCACTTGGTTATTTTTAATGAAAAATCGTTCTGAGTTATTTGATGTCTTTCAAACCTTTTGTTCACAAATAAAGAATCAGTTTGGAAAAACAATTCATATTTTTTGTGATGATAATGCAAAAGAATATTTTTCCGCACCTTTTAAATCCTTTTTGAGTTCTCATGGCATCATACATCAGTCCAATTGTCCTCACACACCACAGCAAAATGGTGTTGCTGAACGCAAACATCGTCATCTTGTTGATACAGCTCGGACTCTTTTAATAAAAGCCAATGCACCCTTGAAGTTTTGGGGTGACGCTGTTCTTACGGCCTGTTATTTGGTAAACCGAATGCCATCCTCTGTTTTGGGTAATAAAATCCCTCACTCTATTTTATTTCCTAACGATTCTCTTTATACTATTCCCCCTCGTGTGTTTGGTTCTATCTATTTTGTCTATGATCTTTCTCCTGGTCGTGATAAGTTGTCTGCACGGACTGTTAAATGTGTCTTTCTTGGGTATTCTCGAGTGCAAAAGGGATATCGATGTTATTGTCCCTCTACACATCGCTTTTATGTATCTACAGACGTTACATTTTTTGAAGATACCCCCTACTTTGTCACATCAACTACCTCCGACTCTACTCCATCTCAGTCATCGCCCGTTCCTCAACCTGCACCACAGGATGACCGCCCGTTTCATCGATATGGTATTTTTTATGAGCGTCAGGCTCTTAAAGTTCCTGAG
Organism: Sophora flavescens; assembly: GCA_030762895.1. NCBI lineage: Eukaryota > Viridiplantae > Streptophyta > Magnoliopsida > Fabales > Fabaceae > Sophora > Sophora flavescens. The sequence continues at coordinate 219,593,394 of CM061065.1, forward strand.
ATCACATCCAGTATTGATTCTCCTGATTCAGCTCCCGCTCCAATCGCTTCTCCCACTACGGTCCAACCAATCCCTCTTGATGAGATGACGGCTTTGGAATCTAATCATACGTGGACCCTTGTTTCCCTCCTGATGGGAAATCAGTAGTTGGTTGTCGATGGGTATTTACAGTTAAAGTTGGTCCTAATGGGCAGGTGGATCGCTTGAAAGCCCGACTGGTCGCAAAGAGGTACACTCAGATCTATGGTCTGGATTACGGTGATACTTTTTCTCCCGTTGCTAAGATGGTATTTGTTCGTTTGTTCTTGCGGATGGCCGCCATGAGACACTGGACATTATACCAGCTGGATAGTAAAAATGCATTCTTACATGGTGATCTGGAGGAGGAAATCTATATGGAGCAACCACCTAGGTTTGTTGCTCAGGGGGAGTCAGATCTTGTTTGCAGGTTACAGAAGTCCTTGTATGGCTTAAAATAGTCACCTCGCGCTTGGTTTGGGAAGTTCAGTAACGTCATCCAGCAGTTTGGCATGATTCGTTGCGAGGCAGACCATTCTGTATTCTTTAAATGCTCATCCTTGAATAAACGTATTTATCTCGTGGTGTATGTGGATGATATTGTTATTACAGGTGACGATCAAGAAGGCATTAAGGAATTTAAGCAACGCTTGTTTAAACATTTTCAAACCAAAGATCTTGGACAATTGCAGTATTTTCTTAGGATTGAAGTAGCCCAATCAAGAACAGGTGTTGTCATTTCTCAGAGGAAATATGCCCTTGACATTCTTGAAGAAACAGGGATGCTAGATTGTAAACCTGTTGATACTCCTATGGACCCAAATGTAAAGGTTCTACCTGATGAGGGGGAGCCCCATCCTGACCTAGGCAAATATAGAAGATTAGTTGGGAAGTTAAATTATCTCACCATGACTCGACCAGACCTTGCTTTTCCGGTTAGTGTTGTAAGTCAGTTTCTCAACTCACCATGTGACAGTCATTGGAATGCTGTTGTTCGGATCCTAAGATATATCAAGGGATCACCTGGTAAAGGGATTGTTTATATGGACAGGGGTCATACTAATATCATGGGGTATACATATGCAGATTGGGCAGGCGATGCTGGTGATAGGATGTCTACTTCAGGCTACTGTGTGCTTATTGGAGGTAATCTGATTTCATGGAAAAGTAAGAAGCAGAATGTTGTTGCAAGATCAAGCACAGATACAGAGTATCGTGCTATGGCTAATACTACTTGTGAACTCCTATGGCTAAAATATTTGCTCCAAGAGTTGAAGTTTTGTGAGATAGGTCCTATGGAACTTGCTTGTGATAACCAATCAGCATTGTATCTTTCTTCAAATCCTATCTTCCATGAAAGAACCAAGCATATAGAAGTTGATTGTCACTTCATCCGGGAAAAGATCCTCTCGGGCATCATTAAGACTTCCTTTGTGGGTATTAGAGATCAACTTGTAGATATGATGACTAAGTCTTTACGGGGTCCTAGAATAGCATACATATGTGACAAGCTGATTGCATCAGACATATATGCTCCATCTTGAGGGGGAGTGTTGAATATAATTAATATATGGACGGTGGATTTATGTGGACGGTGGAGTCCCATCCATTGTATTCTTAGGATTCATTGTATATTTCTCCTAGGACTTAGTATAGACTTTTATTGTTCTAAGAATCAAATCTGGAGTCAAGTGTATATATATCTTGTACTCCTATTCATTATATACAAGTAAAAAGTATTCCGTTTTCATATTCAAGTATATGTATTTTTTTCAAGGACATTGGTGGGTCATGTAAATATAAATTCAAAGAACAGAACATAGATTTCTTTAAACAAACATGCATTCCAACAGCACAAGAGAACTAGATTATATTAGAAAGCACTCTCCATTCATCATCTCAGAACTGAAAGGCATAAAAGATAAATTTACCTTCAGAAAAGCTGTCCAATCAGAGCTGGTGGATATAGAGCTTGGAGAGTCAAATTTCTTTGATAATTGAAATTAAATATTTAAAAGGATTAGTATACAAGGAATACAGGCTTATGCTTAATAATCATATTTGAAAAGGATAAATGGATAAATAATCAGCATATCATAATTTATAACAGTACCAAAAACAGAATGCCCTATATCTTCACATAACAATACTTTATGATCATAGTTTATGGCACATTGACAATGCAGCATGGAAGAGAGGAAAACATCGGTCTTTAACAATTACTAATGTTCAATGCTTGTAATCAAGATTTCAAAAAATAAAATAAAAATCCTATAATTAAAAAATATATATAAATGAGCATACATCATGCTGCTTTTCAATCATTTGTTGGCTCCTAACACGACAGGATCTATAAAAGAGAGCTTAAAGAATGGGCAATGGAAAGTATAGCTACATAAGTAGAAGAACAAAAAGGAAACAAAATTTAAGAGAGACGGAGAGAATTTTCGTACCTTTAGCAAGTGGGGGATGTCCTTTACAGATTTCAGGGTTTCACGTAAAGAAGCAACTAGTTCTTCTTTGCATAGAAAGAAAGATATCTATTTCCCGTTAAAGAAAATTATGACTTTTCATGATTAAATCATTAATTAATTGAAGACATGGGGTAAATAGCTATTTTACTTACCTACAAAGGGACATTAATATAAAGTTAAAATTTTCTTCCAACAGAAACTTATGACTTTGAGATTACTAAGCATAATTAACCATATAAATGGATACTGAATTTAAACGGTAGTTTAGAACTTCAAGGTCAAGTATTGGCCTCAAGAACCAGTTTCTGAAATGGGTATTGCTATAAGTTCTCCAATTAGAGTGATGTACACGTTATTTATCTCACTATTTTAATAACTTTTACCTCAAAAGACGTCTACCCATTGGAGTCACACACTGCGTACAGGACAAACGGTTAATCATGTGCAGTAAGAAACTGGCACACACTAAATTGAATTTAAACAACTCCAACAAACCTTATTCATCATTCCAAATACAGAAAACCTGCAATTAAGACATATTATCCCAGATATTTACATATTTTAAGAGTAGAATATCTAAAAAAAGTCGGGAATTACCCTTCTTTTGCTCTACCAATGCCCATGTGGCTCGGGTGCTTGTCTATTTGGAATATTTGTAATGCTTCATGAGCTGCTGCATCGAGTTTGAGAAACTTATTTCTACATCTCTATTTTAAAAAAGGACAAATTTTGAACTCAACATAATCACCTTTCAAACAGCCCAAAGTTGAAATGTAGTAAAAGATGGAATGCCTTTAAGGATTGAGTAAAATAAGTAAAAGGATACAGTGAAATCTCTGCTACAGAATCTATTGTAATTGATGTATTTCCAGATTCTGTTTGCTCAAGAGTATCCACAATCCTTTCATTCTCTAATATAGCAAGAAGACCACCACTAACACGAACTTGTACTTCACTTCCCATGTCCATCATGGAACTCAACTGCAGTTGTAACAGGGACGTAAAAGGTGAAAATACATATAAAGTTGTTGGAGTATTGCACATAATTGGAAGGATGATAAGTTACAATAGTGGGTAATCTCAGACTCACATAGTAAATCCTCTCCTTGACATTTAATCCATCTTCCATCCCTGCCACCCGAAGGTAAATTAATCTGAAAGTTGAGAGAAGTAAATAGAATACTGAAATTGCAGCACACTTTTTCATTTATCATTAGTGCTAAAGAAGTTGAAAATTCATAAAATAAAAGATGTCAAACAATAGCCCCATTTCAAATCATCACGAAAGATAATGCTATGCTGATTAAAAGAACTAAAAATGAAAATTATTAAGATTTTTGCAACCCTCTCGCTGAAGTTGGAAAACAGGAAAACAAAAGAAACTTTTCTAGGTTGAGAAAGAAAGGCAATGATGCCAACCGTGTGCTGAAGGGATAAACCTAATTCTAAGTCCTTTCTCGTGTCACCTTTTGTGTGGCTGTGCCTTTGAGCGTGATATTAATGATTCATATTTTGAAATGTTTCATAGGTTAGACATATCAACATGCAACATAAGAACTTTTTTAAAAAAAAAAAAATTTTAATATTCCAAATATTCAAACATCTAAAAGATCTACACAAAACAACGTTTATCAAGGATTCAATATATCATGGACATGTTCACTGCAAACACTTGACTTAAAGATTCTCTTTAAGATCATAGATGCTTCAATACCTATGCCATGCTTGCTCGTAACTGAATATTGAATTTTTTACAAACTTCACAGGAGGAGCCTCGGCTACTTCATCTGTATCACTTCAATGAGTAAAAGGATGCCGAAATCTAGTATTACATCATTCAATCATACGATGTGCACCATACCACTTCGTTGCAGAGCAGACAAGAAGGATTCTTCACATTTAGTGTTAGTGTAAATGACCAAAGGGTTTGCTTGATATTTCACTGCACCGATTAATGAAGCAATAAGACATTCATGTACTACAACTCATTACTAGAAAGATAGCTCAACATGAAGTCAATAGGGGTATATGAAGCACAGTGATGAAATTCATGTGAAAAGAGAACACGTCAATGCTCTTAGATTCAAATTTAAACTATCATGCAACATGGCATCAAGGAGGAACATAGACACTAAACTAGACAAAGATTAAAAAAAGAAACCATACCAAGATCAATAACTGGAAAACCTTTGTCGCCATCATCCCAAACTTCAAGCACATAAAGTTGCCGAAGGTTGGAATCATAATAAGAAACTCCTATTCTGTAAAGAATGTTTAAGAACTCATTTAACAATTCACTATTCAAATTCAGGCAGAGAAGTTCCCATGTCCGAGGAGTCACTATTGCTCATTAAAAGAGAAGTAAAAAAAAATAAAAAAGTGGAAACCATGTTACAGGAGCAAGCACATTCATCTAAACATACCTTTTATAATTATCTAACCATTTTCCCCTGCCTATTGGTACATTATACGTTATTTTTAATGTCAATGTCTCAAACAATTTGCCTTATTGTTTCAAATATCCTTACAGAAACACCATGTTTCACACAATTTCGCTTCCAAAGGAAGGAAACTCTGATTTTATTTCTGCACCAGTGTTATTGCAAGATTGGACTGCAACATAGGGCAACAGATTCGATCTATTACGGAAAGGTTACCTATGACCATGTAGGATGCAAGCCATGTAAACCTGCATTGAAGTGCGAACAATTCAATTAAGGACTTAAGGTTGCAGTGAACCAAAACTCAATTTAAGTGAAAAGGTTATAAGAACCAATTGCTGAACCCTAGGAGTTATTCATACATAATCCCTAAGAAATTAAATATGATCATATGGTTGATTTTATTTTGGCTATGAGCAATTGAGCATTAGCATAAGACAAACGAAGGAGCCCAATTTCCTAAACATGCATATTGGTATCATATTGATCATTCATACAAAGCCTGCAAAATTCAACAGGGTTACTGATCTATTCAACTATTTTCCCTTTTTCCTTTTTTAATATGACAGATGATAAAATGACAGTCATAAGACAACATCCTTTTTCTCAATGTGCATTTTCTTTTAAATGGAAAAAAACCATCTGCTCAGTATATGGTATCCATTTTTACTAATGTTTTTATAGGTGATTTTTACAATGTCGTGGCTACTTTTTTCAGAAGTAACCAATACCTATTCATACTAAAAGTAACAGGCTCAAGACGATATCACTCTAATAAATATTCAACATCAACCTAATTTAATTGTCACTTGTCAGTATATACTAAGCTTGAATTCTACTGTTAGAACAATTCTAGTTACAGTAATTAGCAAAAACTCAAAAAGTCATTATAAATAATAAAAAGTCAAAGTGCTACATTTTTGGAGCTCAAAATATCACAATTAAGCATCGTCAAAATGCTCTAACGCGTTGGATCAGAGTTTCAACTTCAGTTCATCAATTTAAACGAATAAAGAGCGTGATCTACAAATGAACGATTAATTTGTTCGGTGCAGCAATCTCGTTAATCATAGAGAATAATGGCGCCATTTAAATTTTAACATCGTTGATCCAAAACGCAGTAGTATGTGTTGTTCCATTGCATGATCGCTGAGAACAAGTAGAATAATTAGCTGAAACACTGTGCAATTTTCTTTCAATTTTACTAAGCGGTTATCTCAGGAGGAAACCAGTAATTAAGAGACGAAAATTTTGAAGCAAAATGCGAGAAAGATGGACCTGAGGAACGGCATCGATCTCGTCCATGACCTCCATTTTTGGCGAATTCGATTCTGCGGTACCGGCAAAGCGAGGAAGTGAACTGAAAATCAAATCAGAGCAAGATATTTTGAGCGGGTAAAGAAACAAAACGAGCGGTCTCCTTTATATAGGTGTATCCCAGCAATGAGTAACGACTATAGAACTACCGATTATACGGCATCGTTTTCTTTTCAAGAAAGCACATGGGGCCACGGGGGCCTATGTTCTAACATCTTTTTAGTCTCATCTATTTAATAAATAACTTAGATTTTTTTTCTCAACAGAATAGATAACTTTTAGATTTGAAAAAAGTCTAATTATAAGTTTACAATATTTGCATAATTATAATATAATATTAGCATAGAGTATCTATTTTATATTGATTGATAATTTTTTAAATGTTATAACAATTTAAAAAAAAAAAATTTTTAACCTATATGAATATTTTGAAATGTAGGAATGGAAACAAGTTGAGTCGAGTCGAGTCGAGCACTGAAATCAATTATATCTTTTTGATTTCACTTCAGCAATATTAACTACTAAAAATATATTATTAAATTAAAAAAATAATTTTATAAGTTTTTAATATTTTACCATACAAAAGTGATATTTTATGCAATCCAAACGAATCATACATATAATCGATTATTGACATAATAAATTTTTCGCAATTAATTCAAGCATGAATACTATGCCTTTTTTTTAGAAGAAGCACGAATACTATGCTAACATATAGTAATAGTAGTTTACGTATCAGTTATGTTATTTGAACCATTGAAAATGAGTACATGCGAAACCTGGTTTATAATATTCAAAATCGTGATTGATCCGTTGTTAAAAACTTCAAATATCATTATTGTTATACATTGGGTGTCCAAATCAGTAACATATTCCTTTTCATTTATGATATTTAAGTTTTGAATTACAACTTTGGGACTTTTCGACAATCGTTAATGACGTTCAAAAATATGGTTAATGATGTGTTGAAATTGGTTAATTGATTCACACATACCAGAGACTTGGTTAATGATATACAAAAACTTGGTTAATGTAGCTTAGTGGATGGTTAATGCCAGCTCAGTGGATATAACGAGTTATCCATCTCGGTGATAACGATTAATGATATTCAAAATCGTGTTTAATGCAACTCAGTGGATGATTAATGAGTTACTCATATCGGTGACAACGGTTAATGACATTCAAAATTGTAGTTAATGGTGTGTTGAACTTAGTTAATGTGTATAACGAGATGGATAACTCATTAACATACATGACTGAACTACATTAAACACAATTTTAAATGTTATTAACCATTATTGAAAGTTGTCCCATAAAGTCGTCCCAAAATGGTTGTACAAAATACAAATAAGACTGTGTTTGGAAAAACTGGAAAAAAAAATTTGTTGATAATCTGTTTTCAAATAATCGATTATTGTGATAATCGATTATAATCTGAATCAGTTTTTGTTTGGGTATGTTTGCTGAAAAGCTATTTTAAGATAATCTATTTCATTTGGGTGATGTAAAAATAATCATTTGTACATAGTAAATCACGAAAAATTGTATGAAGGTATTTGCTTATAATATTTGTTTTTCTTTTAACATTATATTTTTTTTTATATCTTGTCTTCAAAATTTTATCTATTTATAAAAAAATGAATACAATTTCTAACTTTTTTTCCCATGATTATGGAAAACATGTGAGAATATATTATTTTTTTATGATAGTTAAATAAAAACAATATATATTTCAATTTGAGTTTAATTGTTATACATTGACAGTGTAAATTTTTTTTACACCGACAACCAATCAAAAATCATGATATATGTTTGTTTCATATTCTTGAGGCTCTTTTTCTCCGTTGGGTTCTAGAAAATTCAGTTTGCAATCTCTAGTGGTGTTTGGGTAAAAAATAAAGTGATAAAAAGTGTGTTTGAAAGGGGAGAACCAGAGTTTTAAGAAAGCATTCCAGAGTAGCTTTCTAGTTGGCCTTTTCAAACGGAATTTGGTATTTTACATTATTATCCATCATTTATTTCTCTCCTTCCTTCCCAACAATCATTTATGTCCTTTATATATAGTAATTATACCTCAAAATTATTTCAAAAGTGATTCTAATTTATTCTATCAAAACAAAAACAATTCTTCTAAACTTACTTTTAAAATATCATTACCAAACACAAATCAAATTTTTCAACCTTGATTTTTTTTTTTTAAATCAATTCTTTCAAAATCAATTCTATCAAAATCAATTCCATTAAAATCTAAAACAAACGGGCCCTAAATGAATTGGATTTAAAAGTAAGCTTATCTTAAAATCGAGAAAATAATGATACATTTATTATTAATTTGACAAAGTGTACAGGGATCTCAACTCACTAACTAATTCAATGTAAATATCCACTTACTTTCTCGTTTTAGAAACAAGTTCACTTTAAATGACTTAAATCCCAATACATTTTACAGATTGCTTCTCCTAATCTAAAGTCTCCATTTTCCTTTTAATTATATGCAAAAGTCCTGAATGCCATATTACTTAGTTTTTTTTTTATTTACACGAGGGCAAAAGCCCAAACTATAAGAGTTATGTTATTTGAATATATTTTTTAGACACCGTATGTGATATTGTATATATTTCTCTCTATCTTTCACTTACTTTTTATCATCTTTGTATACATTCATCTCGAAAATATATCCAAAAACAAAGGACCATATGATCCCAATTTTGTGTTGAAAAAATATTCCTCAACTACAAAGTACAAACAATTTGCTCAATCACCGGCTACCCCCTATCTTGCATATCCAGGATCAATAGTGGAATCTTAGGATATAATATTATACTCTTCAAGGCCTGAAATGTTCTAGTTTTGAGGTTAGTCCACACCATCTACCTTGCTATCTTATAATTAAGTGCTTGAGCATTTTGTTCTATCAAATAAATTTGGGATTGTCCACTCTCACATGTATGATGCACCCCAATATTTAATGAACTATCGCCTTGCACAAAACAATATAGAGTGTGTTTGGAACTGCATTTCCAAGGACCAAACACGAGCTGGTAGTGGTAAAATGCGGTTTAACTGGGTTTGGAAGATGTTTGGATCTCAGTTAGATAAGTGATTCTGGATCTTGAAATTGATTCTAAGTGAAGCTACTTTTTCTAGCTTTTGCTTCTAACTAAAATCGATTCTTATGCAATCACATGAAATTTCTCAGTTTTACCCCTTCCTTCTCATGTTTTCGGTTACTGCTCCGCCTACTCTACTCGTGCGGTCGTCCCCTTCTGGTTTTGCAGCTGTAAAATCCTCTTTTTCCAGGTTAGAGAAGAGACAATGAATTGGGCTCAACAAAGTGGAAGTCCAATAAGAAAAAGACAAAAAAAGTGGAAGTCCACTTTCCGTAAAAAAAAAAGTATGGAAGTCACCCTATTATAATAATAAATCACATTGCACTTCTTTTCTTTAACAAATTCATCAAAATTAAGATATAAATAAATAAAAATTTTACCTTTTAATTAATAAATTAACATAAAGCAAAAAATCAAAGATAAAAAATAAAATAAAAAATATATATATGAAAAAGTATACATATATAAACACTCAAATCTATTTTAGTAATTACACACCAAAAATAAATTTTAACCAAAACTATCCAAACAAGATTTCTTTATAAAATCACTTTTGTGACAAACATATCCAAATATAAATCACGTTATTTTCAACTCACTTTTAACCAAAATCAATTTTACAAAATCAATTTTCATCCTCCGTAGAACCAACCACACACATAGTCTATTTACAATATATAAAACCTGAAGCATAGATTTAGAGCTGACATATATCATATTCTACTATTTCTTCTTTTCGTTTATTTCACCTACCTATACCATTGATTCAGAACTCCTCAATGGTTGAGTCCATTTTTTCATATGCAAGCTGCTCCACCAATGGATCGCCAGAAATAGAAATGGCAGGGTCAGTGCTTGGAATGGAATATGGTTGGTAAAGTGTAAGAGTAGGGTCAGTTTCTAAGCCTTCTTCCTCAGATAACCGAATGAATATGTGTTTGTTAAGGCATTTACGATTAAAAGTGAACTAAATTACAATTGTAAAAGAGGCCTCTCTCTCAATAGCTTTAGCAAAAACTGGCTATTAAGCATATCGTTCTTAATTGGGAATAAACCTCTTCTAAAGTGAGTTAAGACAATGTTCAAATGATGATGACAATTGCTTAATTTATATAAGGCATCCAAAATCTCAGGATCGACCATGTTAAAGCGCATTGAAATCTTAACTCACTTTAGTTAATCAAGCATGGATATATCCTTATCTTTTTCATTTTACACACTTAGAGAGAGAATAATATCTTATTTGGCATTTGAAACCATTGAGCCACCCTCCATGTCAACACATGCAATGTTACTCCAACCATAATTAGGAATGATATAATATTGACAAAAACTGTTGCGCTTTTAAAACCTAGTTAATCCAATCAACCATCAGATCAAGTTTAACATTTCTTGCATGGAAAGGTTTGAGAATCAGATCCTAAGTTGTGTTACCCGAGCTTCAGTACTTTTGAATCCAAATTAATGCATTAACAAATTTTGAAAAAGTTGAAGCATGAGTTTCTCATGATATCAATGACAACATGAAAGAATCAACAATAAGGGAAGAAATTAGAAGAGAAAAGGAGAGAGACGAGCAGGGAAATTTTGAAAGAGTGTTGTGAGGCCTAGGTGGTTATGAAAATGGAAAATGGAATTCTCAGGCACTATGAAGGTTATAAAAGTAAGTATGAAAAGGAACTTAGAAAAGAGTGTAAAAATGTACCTTGTGCTCCTAGCTAAATGTAAGGGTAAGCACCCCTTATATATTGAAGCAATCAAGTAGAATAGATATTAAGACTGAAACTAATCTCTGTATTAAGCTTGCTAAGGAAACAGTACACAGAGGTATGAACAAGTACAAGTGAAATAACTAAATGTAAATATGGATTCTAATCCATTTAGGGAAAACTAGTACTGATAGTGATAGAAGAAAAGGACAGAGCTGCAGTAGAGAGAATAGGCTTAGGAAGGAGACAAATGAGCTGACATAATCCACACCCCTCTCATGCCTTTAATTTCCCTTATATCATATACTCCTCAGCAGTATTTTCGGCTGCCTTTCTCTCTCTCATACCTCTCCCTACTTTCTGATTTCTTGGATCATGAGCCACTTGTCCCCAGTCATCAACCAATTTTGTTATGCTAGGTGTGTTTTCACATGTGCCATTTGGTGTCATAACATTACTTCCCCCATTGAAAACAACCTTGTCCTCAAGGTTGTACAAGTTTTCCAATTCCTTCCAATTCCTACAAGATGTGTCATTAGGAGACAACCCCTTCATATGCACAAAAAACTCAGAAGTAGCCTGCAATCTCTCAGCTTGTGCCACCATAGGCTTGCTTTGAAACTTGTGTTGTAACATAGCAAGTGAAGTTTTACAAGGCACCGTGACAATTATCATTACCAAGGAGGCAAGTTTAGCTAGCTGAACATTCATGGCGTCCATCAACTCATGTGACTTTGCCAGTGCAGCAGTGTCAATATTTGGACCCTCGGTAACAATAAATCTTTCCCTTTGCTTAAGTTGTAGCACCTTGGAGAAACTCGTCCCTTGAACCTCTAATGATTTAGCTGAGTCAACATCTTCCATCTTGGAGCGCTCACTCTTTAAAAAAGGGTGGATAGAACATGGCCCAATAACTGCCACTTTGTCATCCTTGTCAACCTCAATATTTGAAGAGTTGAATGCACCACTTCCTGTGTGTATGAACGGTGCTATGTTGCATACAAAGTCATTATTCTCAAGCTAAACATCATAATTATGGATATCATGGCATGATTGTAGATTACAGTACATGTGGACCCAAGTTACGACACTAAAATGAGCAAGAACAAAATTTATAGAGCAGCCTATGCGGTTGCCCAATACTACTGAAAGAAACCTAACAGAGGATAGAGAGAGAGAAAGAGGAGAGAATATTCTATAGATTTCTGAAAGTATATTTCTAATTTTTTTTCATTGATGTGAGTGCAGTTACATCTTTGTATTTATACAAGGAGATAGAATGTTCTAGAGACACTCTGTTGTAACCGCTTAGGGCAGCTGACTCAGCAAGGTGTTGATCAGCTGCATGCATTCTAACTATACACCCTAACACACCCCCTTATAATTGGAGGGTGTTGGTTTTACAGAATTCCCTAACACACCCCCTTACAAGTTGAAGATGGGGGAACTTGAGAGAACTTATTTGCTACACAGAGATGATGTCTTAGTTTCTCAAATCTTGTTTGACTGAGGGGTTTTGTGAGCACATCAGCAACTTACTCAGTTCCTGGAAGGTGGCACACTTGGAGTGACTTATTTAGAACCTTTTCTCTCACAAAAAATAAGTCTAGCTCCATGTGTTTTGTTCTAGAATGTAAAACTGGATTGTGAGACAGAGAGACTGTGGACAAGTTGTCACAATAGGCCACTGGAAGTTCAGTTGCAACGCAGCTCCTTGAGAAGTGATTGAACCCAAATAACTTCTGAAGTTGTGGCTGCCAAGCTTCTGTATTCTGCCTCGGTACTGGATCTTGCAACCGGTGTCTGTTTTCTTGACCACCATGAAACCAAATTCAGGCCAAAATACACACATGATCCAGAGACAGACCTTCTATAATCAAGGTCTGCTCCCCAATCTGCATCACTGAAGGCTTGTAGTGAGAAAGGTTTATGTGCCATAGCTGGTTTGAGAAGCAGGCTATAAGACACAGTACATTGAAGGTACCTTAGGATCCTTTTTACAGTCTTCCAATGTTCCTCCAGTGGTTGTGCCAAAAATTGACACACTTTGCTTACACTATAACATATCTCAGGTCTAGTTATGGTTGCATATTACAATACACCCACAACTGACCTGTAAAGGGTAGGATTATCCATGTAATTACCTCCATACTTTGTGAGTTTGCAATTACTAACCATAGGAGTTGGAAGACTCTTTGCTTCTGCCATATTGGTCTTGGAGAGGAGATCTGTGATGTATTTTGACTGTGACAGCAAGAGAGAACCCGAAGGCAAACTTTTAATCTCAATACCAAGAAAATAATCAAATCACCCAGCTGTTTGAGGGCAAAGGCTGCATTTAACTTTCTAATAAGAGCTGAAATCCGTTGAGAAGAGGAACCAGTAATAATGATGTCATCAACGTAAACTAACACATAAGTATTGTGACCATCTCTAGTGTGAATGAATAGAGAGGGATCACACCTACTGGGTCTAAATCCAAACTGCAGTAAAGTCTTAGTTAGATGCTCAAACCATGCCCTCGGGGCTTGTTTTAAACCATAGATAGCTTTGTTTAGGCGACAAACTTGAGCAGGTTTATCACTTATAAAGCCATAGGGTTGGTCCATGAAGACTTCTTCTTCTAGGATCCTATTTAAAAAGGCGTTATTTATATCCAGCTGTTGTATAGGCCAACTATAAGTAACATCAAGAGTGAGTATGATGCAAATTGTGGCAGGTTTCACAACGGACGAAAAAGTCTCAGTATAGTCCATTCCAAGCTTTTGATGAAACCCCTTTGCAACTAGGCGAGCCTTATATTTATTAACAGACCCATCCGGATTCTCCTTAACTTTAAACACCCATTTGGACCCTATAGATTGCTTTCCAGGTGGTAAATCCACAAGAGTCCAAGTGCCATTGGTCAGCAAGGCATCAAATTCACATTGCACAGCTTGCTGCCACTGTGGTAAGGCTAAGGCTTGCTTAGGAGATGAGGGTTCTGCATGTGTTAACAAAGCACTAGGTTGGGAAGCATGCTGTCTAGTTTTAGATCTAGTAGCCATAGGGTGAATATTAGTGGGTGGAACCTGTGATTCAGTGGAACTTGATTAGGTTGAACTTGACAATTGTCACTCATAAATGGGTGTTAAACTTGAGTGAAGTGAGGGTAGGAGAGGAAACACAGATGAGAATTGACTAGGATGTGACGGAGGATGAGGACTGTGACTTAGATTAGGAGCTGGTTGTGAGCCAGAATTAGAGAGGGAAGGGCTGGACTTATGAAAAGTGGAGGGAACAGAGTAATGATGCACAACATTGAGAGGCATAGGGTTGCCACCACAAGAGGAAAGAGAGGAAGGACTAGGTGGCACAGGTGCTGTCTTGGAAACAAAAGGAAACTTCAATTCATCAAATTGAACATCTTTAGAGATGTACAACCTCCCATATTTGGAAATACATTTATACCCTTGTGTGAGGTGGAATAACCAAGAAAAGTACACTCACAAGAACGATATTCAAGTTTATTCTTATTGTAAGGTCTTAAGAAAGGGTAACAAGCACATCCAAAGACCCTAAGAAAATGATAATGAGGTTTAATTTTGAAAAGCATAGAGTAGGGGGACTGTTTTCTCAGAAGTGGAGTAGGGAGTCTATTTATCAAGTATATTGTTGTGGAAAAGGCATGGTCCCAAAATTTTGTGGGAAGAGAAGCTTGTGCCAATAGTGTGAGCCTTGTTTCTACTATGTGACGATGTTTTCTCTCCACCACACCATTTTGGTGATTGGTGTGGGGACAAATGACCCTTTGGGCAATGCTAAGGTCAGACACAAACTTTGTAAAGGGACGAAACTCCCCGGCCCCCCCCAATCAATTTGAACGTCCAAGATGTTAGACTGAAATTTCACCTCGATTAACTCCCGAAACTGTTTAGAAACAATTAGTGTTTCTGATTTTTATTTAAGGAAAAAAAGGCAAGTGTATCTTGAACATGCATCAACAATAGAAAAGTAGTAGGAGTGACCCCCAGTTGAGCATATAGGTGCTGGTCCCCACAAGTCCAAAAAGAACAATTCAAAAGGTTTGTAATATATAGAAGTAGAGGGATGGGAGGGCAATCTATGGGACTTTCCAAAACAAAAAGGAACACAAAAGTCCAAAGACTTTTTATTAATATTGGGAACATTACATTAAGTAAGAACTTGTTTAGTAGCCAAGTCATTGGCATGCCCTAGCCTGCAGTGCCATATATTATAGGTAAGAGGCACTTTATTACATTGAGAGGTTAACAACTGACTCCTAGAACTAGAATTGATTGAATCATCTTTACATAGAGTGACACTAAGACAAGCTGGAACTTGAATCTTGGAAGATGATGAGTGTCTTGGATCTACTAAAAAATTGGAAAACACATAGAGACCTTCAGGAGTAACTGTTCCCTCTAATAGAATTCTGTGATTAACCTGAGATTTAACAAAGAAACCATGAGACAAAAACTCAAAGTACACATTATTATCCTTAGAGAAACGACTGAAACTGATAAGGTTTTTAGTTATAGTAGGAACATATAAAAGATGTGAGAGAGTGAAGGTGATAGTGGTGTCTATGGGTGAGTTAACACATGCAGATCCAATAGAAGCAATTTTCAAACCAAAGCCATTACCCATATAGATTTGTGCAGGTGTTTGAGTGTCCATTTGCTGAGTCAGATTTGCAGCATTTGAAGCAACATGATAAGTTGCTCCACTATCAGCATACCATGGTCCAGAAAATTCAGTTCCAGAATTAGCTAGCATAGCCATAGGGCCATTGAAAGACTGATTATCAGTATTATCAGGCCCTGCATGAAACTGTGAAGAATTGTGCCAAGGCAATTGCTCTAAGGAAGCTGACTGAAAAGGAACTTGAGAAGGTGTTGGATGCTGAAACTGAGAGTAGGCGGCATAGTTCAACTGAGAAGACTGCCTTGAACCAGATGGAGCAACAAGACTAGGCTGGGATTGATTGCCAAAATTGCCATTAGGTGGCAGAAATTGAAAATCTCCTCCATCAGTGTAGTTGGTATCATATCGATATCAACAGTTTGGAGCCTCATGACCATTACGATGACAAATCTGACATGAAAGGTTGGATCCACCACGATTTCCATAGCGACCGCCATGACCACGACCTCGATAACCAGATCGGCCACCACGTCCTCCTCGGAAACCAGATCCAAAATTCGAATTAGAGGACTGCAATTGCTGTTGAAATTGAGGAGGAAAGGAAGAGGAGGACGAGGACGAAGGAACCTGATTAGAATTTAGTGACTGAGATGCTGATTGAGTCAAATTGACAGAGAAAGCATCTTGAGCTTGTTTGGATTTGGACCTCTCCAACCTTTATTCATGCAATAGAAGGAGAGATTCTAGCTCCGCAACAGAATAGGGTTCCGCACGACTCTCAATTGCTGGAAAGAGGATATAATACTCCTCAGGTAATCCTTCAAGAATGGCATCAATATGCTCATGACACATCACTTGACTACCGATTGAAGCAAGAGCATCAATGAGAGCTTTGATTCTCAACATGTATTCATAAATTGTGCGATCTCCTTTTACCATGAGTCGGAGTTCCGATCGTAATTGCATGCTTCTCGCTATCGTTTGAGAGTTGAGGTAATTGTAGAGTTCGTCCCACAGCTCCCACGCATGAGTACAGCCAACTACACGCGCATGAATGGAGTTAGAGACCGAGTTGAGAAGCCAAATGAAGAGGTGCTGGTCTTGAGCTTCCCATGCCTGAAACTAGGGATTCAAAGTGTCACTGAGTCAATCCGCATCAGTGAGGTACCTTAGAGGAATTCGAGAACATGTGACGAATCTCTCGAGACGATTCGCACGGATGACAGCTTCAATGATTTGCTTCCGATGAAGGAAGTTCTTGTCGATGAGCTTGGTGGTGATCACAGATGAGAGGTAAGGAGTGGTCGATGGATCCACTAGCGGTGGCGGCAGATCGTCACCATTGAGCGATGCGGAAGCCATGGTCGAGCAACGCAAGCTCTGATACCATGAAAGAAACCTAACAGAGGATAGAGAGAGAGGGGGGAGAGAATATTCTATAGATTTTTGAATGTATATTTCTGATTTTTTTTTTCATTGATGTGAGTGCAGTTACATCTTTGTATTTATACAAGGAGATAGATTGTTCTAGAGACACTCTGTTGTAACCGCTTAGGGCAGCTGACTCAGCAAGGTGCTGATCAACTGCATGCATTCTAACTATACACCCTAACAACTACACCCAAGATGATGCCACTAAACCTGCTTGCCACTCTTTGAACTTCACCTTTAGCAATTACTGCAGCAAGAGTCCATTGAGCATCAAAACCAGCATAGAAACATCTCGCAACAGTAACAAGAGGTACAAGAATTACAAACCAAATGTAGGTGGTAAATTTAGGGCCAATTCCCTTGTCAAACATATGTTCACATAACTTGATTACATCAGTTGTCCTTCTATTTATTCCACATCCATAGATCATTGCAGAATATGCTACCAAATCCCTCTTTTGCAGGCCATGGAATAGCTCACAGGCCTTGTCAATGCTGCCAAACTTTGCATACAAGTCAATTAATGCAGTGGCCGAATGATCATCCAATACAATGCTAAAGGCAATAATGTGTGACTCAATCCGACGCCAATATTTTAGATCCCACAACTGTGAAACACTAGCCAAAGTCATCTTGGCTGGATGTAAGGAGATGGCTGGTTTAAGCATGGTAGTAAGTAGTCCAGGGGCTGCCTTGTGTAACATCCTAAAATTCTAATATAATTAATTTGATGAAAAATATATTAAGTTATTAAAAATATATATATACATATACATACATATATATATATATATATATATATTGCAAATAAAAAATATAATTAAGAGGTTTAGTGTAAAGAACAGATAGTATAGTGATTTATTGAAATTACTCAATTATTATAAATAAAGAATACAAATTTATATATATATATACATATATATATATATATATATATATATATATATATATATTGTACAGGGACGTTTAATCCAAGTACACATTATTGATTTATGGCATTTGCCAAAAGCAAATCAGAAAGTTGCTTTTTAAAAAAATAAATATAAAAAATGGAAGCCCTATATTTCAAGACATGCGCACAGTATATATATATATATATACTCTAGTCGCTGTACTTGAAAAGGGAGAACGCCACATACAGTGTTTGACACGCCGCCACATAGTGAGTTTAGGAAGGGAGATGCTCCTGAGACGCGTTCCTTTTCTTTGGTAGTGCAATCGTGACACTGAAGGGAAGAAGATTTTTTTTTTTTTACAGAAACATAAGTTTTATCGTACAAAAATTTTAGAGCACTTTGTAAGCCTTCGAAAGGTGAGTAAACAGTACTTTTTGCGAATACTTTCCATGGTATAATTGTTTGTATGTGTGTGGAAGGGTTTACCTTATAGTTTTTTTTTGGAATTTGAATTGAATATATGAATGATATCACCAACCTAAATTTTAAAATCGGGGGTTTTCAATTAAAACAAAAAATTGTTAAATTTAGTATTTACTCTTGTTACTGATGGCATGAAATACATGATTGATATTTGTACTAGTTGAATGATATGCTTGATGACATATGTTATGTCTTGATGTTCGTGATTGTTATAGTGTAGTTATAAAATTACTTGATGATATGATATGAGTCTATTTGGTATGTGTGATAAGATTAAATATTTAATTTATGGTAAATGAGTTGTTATACGTATGAGACATGAAATTTATGCCTTATGATGAGTTGTATGATGTTTGCCGCAATACCTCCTATGATAGGGGTATCGAAGAGTAATACCGCCTTAATGGGGTATCGAAAGTAACATCGCCATGTGATTGGGATGTCGAAAACGAACGATACCCCCTAAAAAGGGGTATCGAAAGCAACACCGCCACGTATTGGGGTGTCGAAAAAGGGAGAAATACCGCCATGTGCACATGGGAGGTATCGAAATGGAAATGTCCACGACAGGAGGGTGACATCGAAACACTCCTCATGAGTAGGGGTGGGCAATGGGACGCCATTTTCATGTGATGTGTGAATTTATGGCATGCCGACAAAAGACCAATTTAATTAGGAGGTCTTTGAGTCATCTGGATTAAAACAGAATTTACTTGGTATATGGAATGTGATGCATTGAGATAAGTTGTTGTTACGTTATATGCTATTGAGTTGATGAGATTATTGTTGTTATTAAAAGTATTTTCTTTTATATATATCATTTTGGAAAATTAGCGGGTGCCATGGACAGATTTTTCGATTACTGCGCCGGCTGAGAACAATACTATTTTCGAAAATATTTCATAAACTATTTTGTTGTTCAATGGGATTTTATATCTCATTATTAGTGTTGTTTTCAAAGTCTGAGGACATCGATGTTGACCTAGAGATCTGAAGAGTCATCCTTTTGATTAGCTAGTGGGTTAGTAATGTAGTATGGCTGCGAGTACTATGCGAACGACGTTCTTGATCTTACGTATTATTTTTCTCGGATTGTAATTAGACACCCGGTTTTGAGGCTTTTCTTTTATTTGGTTTTATCCGGATGTATGAATTATTATTATATTTATTACTTTGATACATTATTATTATTTTATTTAATATGAGACATTTTCCAGACTTATATAATTGAGAAAAATTTTATGACCAGCATATTTTAATTAAATGTTTTGAAGGATTTTTCTCGAAATTAATTTGGGTTACTAATGTAACGATGGACGTTACATTTATGGTATCAGAGCAGGTCGATTCTAAATCGGACTGTGGTAGAGGGGCTTTTTCAAAAATAAAACTTGTGCGCATAGGATGCTTGTTAGAGTTATAATTCTGCATTCTATTCTTTTGGATATTGGACTTGATCGACCCACTGTTTGATTGGTGGTATGCAGATTATGGCAGCGAACAGGCAAGGGAGAAATGATGCGCTTGCAGCGATTTTGGCTTGAATGGTCAGATTTATGCAGGAACAGACGGAGACTCTCCGTCAGATGAGGGATAAGGGGGACTTGCTTAACGTGGTATCGGTTGCAGCTCCAGATCCACAATACAGGGGTTTGTTAGAGTTCAGGAATAATAATCCACCAGCTTTTCGAGGGACCACCGATCCTATTGAGGCAGAGGAATGGTTACTGGAATTAGAGAAGATCTTCCGGGCCATGGGGTGTTCTGATGCTCAGAAGGTGGATTTTGCCACCTATATGTTAGAGTCAGATGCAGAGCACTGGTGGAACTGTGTCAGGGGCGGGTTGCTTGCTTCGAGTGCCCCTATCACTTGGGACAGATTCAATGAGGTATTTCTGGAGAAGTACTTTTCGCACAGTGTCCGGATACAGAAAGAGATGGAGTTTGTACATCTTAGTCAGGGGAGTATGACGGTAGCGAAATATGTGGCCAAGTTCGAGAGGCTTGCAAGGTTCTCCACACAGGTGAGGGATAATCCTGATGGTCCATGGAAAGCAATTAAGTTCGAGCAGGGTTTGAAGCCAGAGCTGCAGAGCCTTATTGGGCTCCTAGAGATTCGAGACTACCCCACTTTAGTGAGCAAGTGTAGGGTGGCGGAGCAGAATATGCAAGTTGTGCTGGCTGAGAGGTCGAAGGAGAAGAACTTCAATGACGGCAAGAGGTTCCATGGGAAAGGGGGTAATTTCCAGAAGAGCCTACGACCTGTGCCTACAATCACGAAGGGTAAACAGGTTCAAGGTGCTCAAGGTGAAAGGGGGACTGCATGTTACAAGTGTGGGTGGCAGCATGGAGATCGTGTGTGCCCCGCGGCACAAACCACTTGCCACAAATGCGGGAAGATGGGACACTTTGCTAGGATGTTCAAGTCAGGAGGACAATCTCAAACCAGATCATTGAACCACGGAAGGGTCTTTACCATCCAAGGAGAGGAGGTGAAGGAGTCCGACGGTTTGATCCAAGGTAAGGGCTTTATTAAAGGTCATGATGTTATCATTATTGTTCGATTCGGGAGCAACACATTCATTCATTTCATTTAAATGTGCTCAATTCTTAGAGTTACCTGTTACTAAACTGCCATATGATTTGTGTGTTTCTACTCCTGCTAAAGATAGGTTGATTACTTCTTATGTCTGCCTGCAATGTCCTTTATTGTGTCAAGACCTGACTTATATTGTTGATTTGATATGTTACCTATGTCTGGTCTGGATATTATTTTGGGCATGGACTGGTTGTCTCGTAATAATGCTATTATTGATTGTGCTAGTCGAACTATTTCTTTTATTCCACAGTCCATGTCTGTTAACTCTCCTAGGACAGAACATCTTATCTCTGCTGCCTCATGTCGTAAGTGCTTAGTTGAGGGAGTTCAGGGATATATACTTCTCTTTTCTGCTAAGGTAGAGGCTGAAAGTGATATAGCGGCGTTGCCTATTGTGTGTGAGTTCCCATATGTGTTTCCTAAGGATGTCTCTAATTTACCTCCAGATAAAGAGATTGAGTTTACCATAGATCTAGTACCCGGGAGTGGACCTGTATCAGTAGCACCCTATAGGATGGCACCTCTAGAGTTGAGCGAGCTCAAAAAACAGATAGAGGATATGTTACAAAAGGGGTTTATTAGGCCTAATGTGTCACCTTGGGGAGCACCAGTGCTTTTAGTGAAGAAAAAAAGATGGGAGTATGAGGTTGTGTGTTGATTATAGGCAAATAAATAAGGTAACCATCAAGAACAAATATCCCTTGCCTAGGATAGATGACCTCTTAGATCAGTTAAGGGGAGCGTCAATGTTTTTCAAAATAGACCTAAGATCGGGATACCATCAAATTAGAGTTAGAAGCGAGGATATCCCTAAGGCAACCTTCAGGACAAGGTATGGGCACTATGAGTATGTAGTGATGCCCTTTGGTGTGACCAACGCCCCAGCCGTTTTCATGGACTACATGAATCGAATCTTTAGGACCTATTTGGACAGGTTTGTGGTGGTGTTCATAGATGATATTTTAATATACTCTAGGACACCAGAAGAACATGGAGAACACTTAAGGTTGGTGTTGCAGATACGAGCGTCTTTATGCCAAACTGTAGAAATGTGAGTTTTGGCTAGACGAGGTAAAGTTTTTAGGACACACCATCTCCAAGGATGATGTGGCGGTTGATTCCTTTAAAGTTGATGCGGTGTTGGGATGGGAACAACCTAAGACAGTAACCGAAGTAAGAAGTTTCTTAGGCTTAGCTGGTTACTATAGGAAGTTCATAGAGGGGTTCTCTAGATTAGCCTTACCTTTGACCCAGTTGACTAGGAAAGGGAAACCTTTTGTGTGGAACCAGGAGTGTGAGGACGGGTTCCAAGAGCTTAAGAGGAGATTGGTGTCATCACCAGTCTTAACTATACCGGATCCCTTATTGAGTTTTGTGGTATACTGCGACGCATCAAAGAATGGCTTGGGATGTGTCTTAATGCAGGAGGGCAAGGTGGTAGCATATGCCTCTAGGCAGCTTAGGCCACATGAGGGGAATTACCATACCCATGACCTAGAGCTAGCAGCTGTGGTTTTTGCCCTTAAGATTTGGAGGCATTACCTTTATGGGGCAACGTTTGAAGTTTTTAGTGACCATAAAAGCCTAAAATATATGTTCGACCAGAAGGAGTTGAACATGAGACAACGAAGGTGGATGGAGTTCCTTAAGGACTATGACTTCGAGTTGAAGTACCATCCGGGAAAAGCCAATATGGTGGCAGATGCTTTGAGTAGGAAGTCCCTACACGTGTCGATCTTGATGGTGCAAGAGCTGAACCTCATGGAAGAGTTTAGGGACATGAATCTGGAGGTGTTGGATGTGTCCTTAAATGCCTTAAGTTTGAAGCTGAATAGGTTGGAAATTATTAGTGACCTTAGAGAGGAGGTTAGGCGGGAACAACTTTTAGACCAAGAGTTGCAGTCTCGGTTGGGACAAGAGGGTATGAGTTGTCTGTTGATGGGCTAGTGAAGATTAAAAATATGATCGTTATTCCTAAGGAGGGGAGCCTTAGAGAGAAGATATTAGAGGAATCTCATAAGGGGAAGTTTACCATACATCCTGGAATAACTAAGATGTACCACGACCTTAAGAGGATGTATTGGTGGCCAGGAATTAAGAAGGATGTGGCTAGCTTCGTAATTAGGTGTTTAGTGTGCCAAAAGGTTAAGATAGAATATCAGAAGCCTTCGGGGTTGTTGCAGTCCTTGGAGATTCCAGAATGGGAGTGGGAGAGAATTTCTATGGACTTTGTGATGGGGTTACCTAAGATGCGTTTGGGCTTAGACACCATTTGGGTGATAGTGGATAGGTTGACCAAGCCTGCCCACTTCTTGTCAATTAAGGCAACCTATAGCATAGACAAGTTGGCATACCTCTATATCAAGGAAATAGTCAAGCTTCATGGGATACCCACATCTATAGTGTCAGATAGAGACCCGAGGTTTACCTCTAGATTTTGGAGGGCTTTTCAGCAAGCCTTTGGGACTAAGTTGAACCTTAGCACGACCTATCATCCCCAGACGGATGGTCAGTCAGAGCGGACCATTCAGACCCTTGAGGACATGCTTAGAGCGTGTGTTTTGGATGAAGGAGGGAGTTGTGATAGATTCCTACCTCTCATTGAGTTTGCGTATAACAATAGTTATCACGCTAGTATACGCATGACACCCTATGAGGCCCTATATGGGAGAAGGTGTAGGTCTCCCTTATGATGGTGTGAGGTAGGTGAGAAAACCTTGATAGGACCTGAATTGGTCCAGGAGACCTCTGAGAGAATCAAAATGATCAGGGAGAGGATGCGCACGGCGCAAAGTAGGCAAAAGAGCTATACCGACAAAAGGAGAAAGCCTCTAGAATTCCAGGAAAATGAGCATGTATTTTTTAGAGTCACTCCTAAAACGGGGGTAGGGAGGTCGATGAAGGTCCGCAAGATAAATCCTCGTTTCATGGGACCTTTCCAAATCTTTAAAAAAGTCGGGCATGTTGCTTATCAATTGGCTCTTCTGCCACAGTTGGAAAACCTTCATGATGTTTTCCATGTGTCACAACTCAGAAAATATGTGCCTGATGAATCTCACGTGATAGCTCCCGAGTCTGTACAATTGAAGGATAATTTAATCTATAAGACAAAGCCTAGTCAAATCATGGACACGAGCACTAAGACTCTGAGGAACAAGACAATTCCATTGGTGAAAGTGTTATGGGAAGGATTGACTCCCGAGGAAGCCACTTGGGAGATGGAGAAGGACATAGTTCGTCAATACCCAAATTTTTTTATCTAAGGTATGGTAACATTTTAGTTTCAAATATGACATATGTTAAAATAAGTGCGTGAGTATGAGGTGAATTTCGGGGACGAAATTCTTTAAAGAGTGGAGAAAATGTAACATCCTAAAATTCTAATATAATTAATTTGATGAAAAATATATTAAGTTATTAATATATATGTATATATATATAGTGCAAATAAAAAATATAATGAAGAGGTTTAGTGTAAAGAACAGATAGTATAAGGATTTATTGAAATTACTCAATTATTATAAATAAAGAATACAAATATATATATATACATATATATATATATATATATATACATATATATATATATATATATATATATATATATATATATATATATATATATATATTGTACAGGGACGTTTAATCCAAGTACACATTATTGATTTATGGCATTTGCTAAAAGCAAATCAGAAAGTTGTTTTTTAAAAAAATAAAAATAAAAAATGGAAACCCTATATTTCAAGACATGCGCACAGTATGTATGTGTGTGTGTGTGTGTATATATATATATATATATATATATATATATATATATATATATAGTCGCTGTACTTGAAAAGGGAGAACGCCGCATACATTGTTTGACACGCCGCCACATAGTGAGTTTAGGAAGGGAGATGCTCCTAACACGCGTTCCTTTTCTTTGGTAGTGCAATCGTGACATCGAAGGGAAGAAGATTTTTTTTATAGAAACATTAGTTTTATCATACAAAAATTTTAGAGCACTTTGTAAGCCTTCGAGAGGTGAGTAACAGTACTTTTTGCGAACACTTTCCATGGTATAATTGTTTGTATGTGTGTGGAAGGGTTTACCTTATAGTTTTTTTTTGGAATTTGAATGAATATATGAATGATATCACCAAACTAAATTTTAAAATCGGGGGTTTTCAATTAAAACAAAAATTTGTTAAATTGAGTATTTACTCTTGTTACTGATGGCATGAAATACATGATTGATATTTGTACTAGTTGAATGATATGCTTGATGACATATGTTATGTCTTGATGTTCGTGATTGTCATAGTGTTGTAATAAAATTACTTGATGACATGATATGAGTCTATTTGATGTGCATGATAAGATTAAATATTTAATTTATGATAAATAAGTTGTTATACGTATGAGACATGAAATTTATGCCTTATGATGAGTTGTATGATGTTTGCCGCAATACCTCCTATGATAGGGGTATCGAAGAGTAATACCGCCTTAATGGGGTATCGAAAGTAACATCGCCATGTGATTGGGATGTCGAAAACGAACGATACCCCCTAAAAAGGGGTATCGAAAGCAACACCGCCACGTATTGGGGTGTCGAAATGGGGAGAAATACCGCCATGTGCACATGGGAGGTATCGAAATGGAAATGTCCCTGACAGGAGGTGACATCGAAACACTCCTCATGAGTAGGGGTGGGCAATGGGACGCCATTGTCATGTGATGTGTGAATTTATGGCATGCCGACAAGAGACCAATTTAATTAGGAGGTCTTCGGGCCATCTGGATTAAAACAGAATTTGCTTGGTATATGGAATGTGATGCATTGAGATAAGTTGTTGTTACATTATATGCTATTGAGTTGATGAGATTATTGTTGTTATTAAAAGTATTTTCTTTTATATATATCATTGTGGAAAATTAGCGGGTGCCATGGACAGTTTTCCCGGTTACCGCGCCGGCTGAGAACAATACTATTTTCGAAAATATTTTATAAATTGCATTGTTGTTCAATGGGATTATATATCTCATTATTAGTGTTGTTTTCAGAGTCCGAGGTCATCGCTGTTGACCAGGAGATCTGAAGAGTCATCCTTTTGATTAGCTAGTGGGTTAGTAATGTAGTATGGCTGAGAGTACTATGCGAACGACGTTCTTGATCTTACGCATTATTTTTCTCGGATTGTAATATGTTGATCATTCTTGTAAGCGACTGCATGATTCTTTAGTGCAAGTCCTGCATACTCTGAGAAGCCATGGGAACGATGGAGTTCAGCAACGAGAGCACCAATGTAACGGTAGCACCCCTTATATATTGAAGCAATCGAGTAGAATAGATATTAAGATTGAAACTAATCTCTATATTAAGCCTACTAAGGAAACAATACACAGAGGTATCAACAAGTACAAGTGAAATCACTAAATGTAAATATGGATTCTAATCCATTTAGCGAAAACTAGTACTGATAGTGATAGAAGAAGAGGACGGAGCTCCAACCGAGAGAATAGGCCTAGGAAGGAGACAAATGAGGTGACATAATCCACACCCCTTTCATGCCTTTAATTTCCCTTATATCATATACCCCTCAACAGTATTTTTGGCTGCCTTTTCTCTCTCTCATACTTCTCCTTACTTCCTGATTTCTTGGATCATGAGCCACGTGTCGCCAGTCATCAACCAATAATTCTGTTATACTAGGTGTGTTTTCACGTGTGCCGTATGGTGTCATAACACTAAATGAAACAACCTTGTCAAGTTTCCTCTCTCAACTCAATAAAAATGATTGTGTAAAAAAAATCAATAAAAATGAAGACAAGTTTACTATACTCGATCAAATTGTAGTGTATACATATAACGCATTATCTCCTACTAGTGTAGTTACCCGTGCGAGATGCACGAACATCTATTAGATGATTATTTTCTTAATATTTATAACTAATTTCAACATAACAATAATCATTGTAATAAATTTTGAAATATAAACTAATATTATAATGTATAACAAATTTATTATATTAAATAGTTAATGAATAATAACTCACACGGCAAATTTTGTCTGATAAAATTTTTAATAAGCTTTATGAAAGCTTGACTTCTCATTACGGGCATGAGTCCATGATATGCAGTTTGTCAATCTTTAAAGTTCATGCAAGAATATACATTTCGTTAATATTATGTTAATGTATTGAACATTTCTATAACAACAACAATAGAAAGATAATTGTGTACAATTAGTCTTTGACTCCCGACCCGAGAATACCCGGGTTCACTAAAAAAAGAGAGACAATTGTGTAACAAAAAAGAAGAAGCATCTTTTAAAACTTTAGTAGATGTAGCAAACTTAATTGGAAAACATATTATTATCTAATTAATAATAAAAGTGAGAGTTTAATTGTTGTACACTGTCAGTGTAAAGTTTTTTATACTGTCAACCAATCACAAATCATGATATGGATGACTTTTTAGGTGGTTGGGATAAAACTCAAAGATTTTCAATGATGTGATAATTTATGAATAATTGACTGTGAAAAAAACATTAACACCGAGAGTGTATAGCAACTAAACTCTAAAAGTAAACCTTAATGCAAAATAAAGCAATCATACTTTTTTTTTTATCAAAAGCAATCATACTTTAATATACAAAACTATTTTAAATGAAATAGACAGAAATATCATTAATATCAATAAATTTAGAAGCTAAAAGTACAAATAGGTCCAAGAACTCCGGTTAATTGCTTGCAGCTCTGAAATGGAAACTCACAAGACCTACAAATTAAGCACGTATTGAAGTCATGAGATGACAATAACATAAATAGAATTATAATCGTCAAAACATTTTGTATTACTCTTCTTCCTGGAGCAAGTTACTGCTACACTGGGAGAAATGTTCTCAGTTGAACCTTGTAGGACTTTGTTCAACATGTACACCAAGTTAAATTCTGCTACATTGTTCAACACCTACACCAATTTAAGTCCAGCTCATCATATGGGCATTTAATTCAAAGGAACCCCAATATTCATGAATCGAAATCTAGAAGTATAAATGAAATTTTTTTGTTGGGGGTGGGGGGGCATAACCAAGAGTATAGGGGGCATAACCAAGAGTCTTGTCTTGTCTGGGAAAACACTCAAAACAATGCAGAAGTATAAGTGACTGTTATGCAGCATCATATTTACACTTTAATTTTGTGCTCATAGATGCAGCCTTGGCAAATTGGAATCCATCTCTAAAAAGCTGTACAATAAAAAAAAAACCTGCCAACACACCTGAAGATATTATGTTAAATTCGTACATGTATTTTGCATGAATTATTAAATTGCATAATGGTAATCATACCAAACATCCAATACATATGAATCAATAATCAATGCACATGTATTGACTTCTTTCTGGGGGCGTGCCTTCCCTCAATCTAATCTTTATTGTATATAAAAAAAAGTGTCTAGAAACCACTATCAATAATCTTTATTTCACATAATAATCTTTAGTAATTGAATAATTGAATTGGAAATAAATTAAAAAGTTTTGCATACTTTATCATAATAAAATGTATAGCATTTAATACATAATAAAAATTAACAATGGATTAAAGCAACCCATTCAGAAATCTAACCATTTAAAAAGAAGGGAAAAAATCTTTTAATTGAAAAACAGCAAAACAGTACTTATAAACAGATTAAAAGAAGAAGAAAAAATGGTCCTTCATCTGGTGTATCAAGTCGGTTATTGACTTATTGGAGATTCTTGATAAAACTACCAATGAAAATATATCACCACACAATGTAGTGTGGTTTAAAAAAAATGATCATGGCGTATTTCGTTGTAATTATATGATCCACAACTGCAGGTAGATATGATTACTATTAGTTAGGTATATCATTGTTACTATTAAGTAAAGTGTTATTTGATATAAGAAATTCAGTTAGCGGTTCAGTAGGAGAGTGAGTTAGTAATCTATAAAAACAATTTGTCATCACTGGATGAGATAAGAAAATCATTTCTATATTTTGATAGCCATTGTAACCTTGTTTAATTTTCGTTCAGAGCAAAAGAAAGATACTTGTCAAATATTGTAAAATGTGAGTGATGATATGTCACATATAAGCTGTGATATACGAGCCACTGTAAAAATGATTTTTAATGACACTAGAAATGATAAAACACGAAGGAAATTACATGCGGCCATATTTTGTTGTTAAAAACAATATTTTCATCCAACTAAATCCATATCCTAGTACTGTGTAATGGGATTCATTCCCAACAATCCATGTAAGCCACTTTAGGGGATTCAGAAACTGGACAACGTTAGAAATTCAAGGATTCTAGAAAAAATCCAACTTCTGTATTACGGGATACACCTTCAGAAACATTCCTTCAACTAAATCCATCCTCCAATCAAACGCATAAGGACAGGCTCCCCACAGAGCAGTAAGTTAAAAACTCCCTATACCACAACATTCATGCAAAAAGGCAATGTCTCACATATTATAGAATAGAGTCTAAAATAAGCAGCAGTCTAAAGAGAATAAAAAGGGTATATGAATTATATACTTCTTATATTTATCAGTGCATGCATATGTCTTCAAATGTACATCAAACAGTAGCAAGGAAAAAACACAACAATGTTGCTGGGGATTATATTGAAGGAAGTAGCTCTTCCACCCCTCCAGGCCTTGTTTGATAGACCATAAGCAGTCTTCTGAGTAGTTGATTCACTCCAAAAATTAGATCATGAATATCAATTTAAATGGAAAATTGAAATAATAACTACTATACATAAATTTGAAATCATAAATTTATTGTTACTTTTGAATAAAAGACAGATAAAAGCACAACTAAACAAATCAGAAGAGGTATCAAATAAAAAGCTTGGCCAGGGGAGCAAGGCAATTAGTAGTAACAGAAACAATGTTAAGGTATGAGAGGGGTGGAAAAAAAAAACAGGAACAAAGAATGAGAGGAGTGAAAGAAAAAAGCTTGGTGAATGAAATGTTTGAGCAAAGTTATCAATCATGTGCAAATTGCAAAGCATATAACTGTGGCTGTGGTGTAGAGGGCTATAGTAAGGAAAATTGTGAGGGCACTTGATTAGAATTATTGGCACAGGAATAAGAAGAAAACATGTCCCCACAAGAGCCTTTAACCATCAGTACTGCTAGGAGTTATATTGAAGGAAACCTCTTTACTACCCATCCAGTTCTTGTTTTGTTGAAAATCAATAGTCTTCTGAACTGGTCATTCATAAAAAAAAGGCAGACAATGAATACCAGTTTTATGTGCTGCAAGCCTGCAACCAACTGCAGAAGATGCATATGGATTTTACTAAAAAAAAAACAAAGGAGATCAAGCCCCACCCTCCTAAGGACCAGATGCAATAGGGATATGAGCATAACATATAAAACCCATTAAAGCATTTGAGTCAATATGCTTCACCCAACAATTAAAAACAAATGACATATTTTAAAGAATAAGTGGATAACACAAATCCTTCGCTCATCAAAGCAAAAGGCATCCAAAAGTAATTAAATTAAAAAATCAAGCAAGTGCGTTTTATTATGGTACAAAAGCTGCATATACTTATAAAAATATTCATACCTTCGGGAAATAGAAAAATTCCAATTGTTCTTCAACAGTATTGAGTGGAATGACACTCAAGCTATGTGCTATTAGTATAATATAAATATAAATAAGGAAACAAAACACTGTTTCTTCCCAGCCAAGAGGTAATTGGACTCCTGTCAATGTAGAATGTTTATAAACATGTTTATACTATCATAATACTTGTCTTTCTCTTCAAACAGTTCTAGTTTATCCTTGGCAGCAACAAAAAATAATTCTAGAACACCCAAGTCCAGCCAAGTTAGATGCCCCTGGAGCCAGAGAGATGATGAAGGGCTTAGCAATCCCACCTGGGGCAGATGGGTAAACCAAATTCTAAACCAAATGGCTCAAGTTCTATAACAGGTTCTGATCTATTTGGTTGTTACAATCTTGTCCTCGATTTTAGTTACAATCTTGAAGCTTAGAAGTCAGCAATACCTCATTCATGACGTGTAGCAAAAGCATATTGTTTGAAACAAAATTTATTACATATCCATAATTAACATA
This sequence comes from Sophora flavescens, assembly GCA_030762895.1. NCBI lineage: Eukaryota > Viridiplantae > Streptophyta > Magnoliopsida > Fabales > Fabaceae > Sophora > Sophora flavescens. The sequence continues at coordinate 219,624,628 of CM061065.1, forward strand.
ATTTGAACTACTAAATTTATTGCCTCTGAAAGCTAAATCTGCTATATGCCTATTTTGAAGGAAGGTAGGGAAATAGACATATTATGCAACGGGAAAACGGAGCTACTCTACTTACAGATGAGGAAACCTATTAGAGAGCAATTTGGCACTTGCTTTCAGATGAGTGATGCAGCAACAAACATAAAATACTACATCCACTTAAAGACATGTCAATATAAAACTACGTTAAAGTGAAAAACTTGTAATATACTTGGACAGTTGGATGATTCATTAATCAAACACAAACTTGAGCATAGGTAGTTAGGTATCCTCATAATCATAAAGAGAGTGTTTTCATGGGTCTTAGGCATGAATGAGGAAACAAATTTGAGCATCAACAAATGAGTGTATAAATAGTGTAGTATATGAAACAAATTGTAAGAACCCCATAGTCAAAATAATCACAAAAACTAAAAATACACTGAAAAATACTACAAAGAATAAAAATAAATTTCATTATTTAAATGAGAAAGATACCTTAGCTCACCATTTGGTCCTAAACCCATGGAAATGCCCTGGCTGAACCTGTACATTGCCAAAACAAATTTAATAAACCTTTTTAGATCCTGAACAAACCTCTCAAGCAATTAAGCATATTATTTGAAAACAAATGGAAATTAAATCATTAAAAAGGAAACCCTCCATGGTCTGATTAACAGGAATTAAACTTTCTTGAACACCTCACATCGTACTGACCTTCATTTGGCAAGATTTTATAAATCTTATATATTAATTTGAAAATTGATATTGCAACACATAACTGGTTCTTGAAGTAACCATTTATATTATATTTAACAGATTTATAGATTCTTGGTGAGGATAGAATACCAAAATTCTGTAAGAGCTTCTGTAGAATTCGGATGAATCTCCAATTGGCTAAGTTTGTTAGTTTATGCCATGTACATATTTAGCTATGTGATAACAGTTGTGATAGGAAGAGTAGTTAGTAGTTTTTTCTGTTTTGACAGTTAGAAAACTGAATTGTAACTGCCTTGCCTATGCACTGCTTATATAAAGTCATAGCTAGGCATTAGCATATATAGAATTCTCTTCTTGAGTGATGTGTGCTGGAGGAGTAAGTTGAGTGATTCACAAATCACAAGTGAGTGCAAGTATAGGAGTGTGTGAGTTCATACCTTGAAGATTCTTGTACTGTAAAGTCTTGCCATAGTGGATGAAAGTCTCAACTGCAGTGTGGATGTAGGGGCTATTGATTTGTGCCCTGAACCACGATAATTCCTCTGTCTTCTTCTCCATCTCTTCTTTTTCTGTTTTCTTGCACCACAAGCAAACCAAGCAGAACCCCAATTCTGCATTCTTGTCTTAGCAACAATTCTGCATTTCTGTCACAGCAACAATTCTGCATTCTTGGCACAACAATTCTGCATTCCTGTCATAACAACTGGTATCAAAGCCTCTACTGGGAGGCGTTTTCCGCGATGGGGTCAGCCAAGTTCGACATAGACAAGTTCAATGGTGAAAACGATTTCAGCTTGTGGAGAATCAAGATGAAGGCACTCTTGGTTCATCAAGGACTCGAGGATGCATTACTAGGAGCAGCTAAGCTTCCGAAGGACCTTTCTGAAAAAGACAAGAAAGACATGCTTAGCAAGGCCCATAGCACCATTATCCTCTCTCTAGGTGACGCAGTTCTCAGGGAAGTGGCTCAAGAATCAACTGCAGCCGGTGTTTGGTTAAAACTGGAAAGTCTTTATATGACCAAGTCTTTAACCAATAAGCTATATTTGAAGAAGCAACTTCATCAGCTCAAGATGGAAGACGGTATGTCAATCAAGGATCATGTCTCATCTTTTTCAAGAATCATTCTTGATCTGAAAAGTATTGATGTCGAGATAAGTGAAGAAGATCAGGCAGTGATGCTTCTGTGTTCTCTACCCCCATCTTTTGAGAACCTTGTCGACACAATGTTGTATGGAAGAGATACTCTCACACTAGAAGAGGTTAAAGCAACCTTAAATTCCAGAGAAATGAAGAGGAAGATCACTGAGAATAGAGGAGAAACAAGTGATGCTGAAGGTCTGTATGCTCGAGGAAGATCAGAGAAAAAGGAAGGAAAGGGCAAGAACAAATCAAGATCAAAGTCCAGGACCAAGAAGAGGTGCTACTACTGTCAAAAGGAAGGTCACTTCAGGAAAAACTGTCCTGAAAGGAAAAGAAAGAATGGAGGCAGCACTAACAGCCATCACACTTCCAATGACATGGCTGTTGTGGCAGATGGATATGAAAGCTCTGCTGTTTTGGCTATCACTGAAGAAATGGGAAGTGATGAGTGGATTCTTGACTCTGGATGTTCGTTCCATATGACTCCAAATAGGGAATTGTTTGATTCCTACAAGGAAGCTCGTGTTTTAAAGGTCTTAATGGGTAACAACATTGCTTGTAAAGTAATGGGAATTGGCAATTCGTCAAGATCAAACTAGGTGATGGAACCATCAAAGTCCTCACCGATGTGAGACATGTACCGAGCTTAAAAGGAACCCGATATCTCTAGGCATGCTAGACCAAGCGGATGATCTGTTTTTCTTGGTGAAAATGGAACCTTGAAGATCAGCAAAGGATCATTGTTGATCATGAAAGGAACCAGGAAGCATGGCCTGTACAGACTGCAAGGTAAAACCATTTTAAGCCCTGCTAGCCTAGTCTCTGTGTCAAAAATAAATTCCACTGCACTTTGGCACTATAGACTTGCTCATGTAAGTGGTAAGGGTCTTGAAGAATTATACAAACAAGGCTTAATTGGGAATGGAGATTTTGAAAAACTCGAATTCTGTGAACACTATCTTTATGGCAAACAAAAGAGGGCCAAGTTCATAACTGCATCACACACCACCAAGGCCATAGTGGAATATGTTCACTCAGATATATGGGGACCTGCTAAGGTTCCCTCATTGGGAGGAGCTAGCTATTTCATATCTTTCATTGATGATTGTTCAAGGAAGGTTTGGGTTTACTTGCTAAAACATAAAAACCAAGCTTTTAAGTGTTTCAAGCAATGGAAAGTACTTGTTGAAAATCAAACAGGTAAGAAGGTGAAAGTCCTAAGGACAGATAATGGCCTGGAATATCTAAGTGAAGAATTCACTGAATTTTGCAAGGATCATGGCATAATCAGGCACAAGACAGTAAGGCATACACCACAACAGAATGGCTTGGCAGAAAGGATGAACAAAACCATCCTAGAAAGGGTCAGGTGCATGCTTTCTTTTGCAAATCTGAACAAAAGCTTCTGGGGAGAAGCTGTCCATACAGCTAGTTACTTGATCAATAGGTCACCCTCTTCTGCCATAGGTTTTAAAACACCTGAAGAAGTGTGGTCTGGAAAGGCACCTAGCTATGATAACATTAGAATATTTGGCTGTCCAGCATATATTCATGTCAATCAAGGAAAGCTAGAGCCAAGATCAAAGAAAGGAGTCTTTTTAGGATATCCTGATGGGGTGAAAGGCTACAGGGTATGGTTAACTGGCCCAGGAGGAGGCAAGTGCGTGATCAGCAGAGATATTGTGTTCCTTGAAGAAGTTATGCTTGAAAAGGGTGAAGGCAAAATCCAACCAATCTCAGAACAATGACAAGACAGACAAGAGTGTTCAGTTGGAGGTGGAGCACACTGAAACAGAAAGGCCAGCAGTCACACCTGAACCAGAAGCTGAACCAGAAGCTGAAACCTCACAGTCCACAGCAGCATCACCTTCCTACCAACTAGTTAGAGACAGAGAAAGGAGGCAAGTTAGAGCACCTCAAAGGTTTGGCTATGCTGACTTGATTGCATATGCTTTAAGTGTTGAAACAGAACAACAGGATTCTGATCCTGGCAGTTTCAAAGAAGCAATTTCTGGTCCTGATCATGAGATGTGGAAGATTGCCATGACTGAAGAAATTGACTCTTTGAGGAAGAACCACACCTGGGAATTGGTTGAAAAACCTTCAAAGCAGAGAATTGTTGGCTGCAAGTGGATATATAAGAAGAAACCTGAAATTCCAGGAGTAGAGAGTAGCAGACACAAGGCCAGACTTGTAGCTAAAGGCTACACAGAGAGAAGGGATAGATTTCAATGAAATCTTCTCTCCAGTAGTAAAGCATACAAGCATAAGAGTCATTCTATCTCTTGTTGCTGTTTATGATCTAGAATTGGAACAAATGGATGTGAAAACAACATTCTTACATGGCCAGCTAGAAGAAAAAGATCTACATGAAGCAACCTGAGGGATTTGAAGAAAAAGGGAAAGAGCACATGGTTTGCCTACTGAAAAGGTCTTTGTATGGCTTGAAACAATCTCCTAGGCAGTGGTATAAGAGGTTTGATTCCTTTATGCTCTTAAACAACTATGACAGAAGCTCATTTGACAGCTGTGTTTACTTCAAAAGGCTAGAATCTGGTTGCTTCATCTATCTTCTACTCTATGTAGATGATATGCTTATTGCTAGTTCAGATATGAATGCAATAAGCAAGCTCAAGGATCTCTTAAACACTGAGTTTGAAATGAAGAACCTGGGAGCTGCAAGGAAGATTCTAGGCATGGAAATCGTGAGAAAGAGATCAGAAAAACTACTCTACTTGAATCAGTCCACCTACATTGAAAAGATTCTGCACGAGTTTAACATGCATGATGCAAAGACAGTTGTGACTCCTATAGAGCAGGCACTTCAGATTGTCAGTGGATCAATCACCTAAGAGTGATGAAGAACTGAGATACATGAGCAACATACCATACTCTAATGCTACAGGTAGCCTAATGTATGCTATGGTTTGCTCAAGGCCTGACTTAGCATATGCTGCTAGCTTAGTCAGTAGGTTTATGGGAAATCCAGGCAAGGAGCATTGGCTTGCTGTTAAATGGATTTTCAGATATCTTAAGGGTTCTAAATCCCTTGGATTGATCTTTGGAAAAACAAAATCAGCAAACCAGAATCTTGCAGGGTTTGTAGATGCTGATTTTGCAGGGGACATTGATAAGAGAAGGTCTCTAACAGGCTACATCTTCACCCTATATGGGAATGTAGTAAGCTGGAAGGCAAATCTTCAATCCATTGTTGCATTGTCAACCACTGAATCCGAGTATATTGCTCTCACTGAAGCAATCAAAGAAGCAATATGGTTGAAAGGGTTTATAACTGAGCTAGAAGGAAAGGATATCTCCACAACTGTTTGGTGTGATAGTCAAAGTGCAATTTGTCTCTCAAAGAATCAAGTATTCCATGAGAGGACAAAGCACATTGATATAAGACTGCATTTCATCCGAGACATAATTGCACAAGGGATGGTCGAAGTAAAGAAGGTCTCTACTGAAGATAATCCAGCCAATATGTTAACTAAAGTGGTTCCAAACACCAAATTCCAGCATTGTCTAGATTTGGTGAATGTTGGAACCTGCTGCAGCAACTAAGATTCCATTCAGGTCTGATGGCATCTCTAACAACTTGTATTGAAGATTCAAGGTGGAGAATTGTAGAATTCGGATGAATCTCCAATTGGCTAAGTTTGTTAGTTTATGCCATGTACATATTTAGCTATGTGATAACAGTTGTGATAGGAAGAGTAGTTAGTAGTTTTTTCTGTTTTGACAGTTAGAAAACTGAATTGTAACTGCCTTGCCTATGCACTGCTTATATAAAGTCATAGCTAGGCATTAGCATATATAGAATTCTCTTCTTGAGTGATGTGTGCTAGAGGAGTAAGTTGAGTGATTCACAAATCACAAGTGAGTGCAAGTATAGGAGTGTGTGAGTTCATACCTTGAAGATTCTTGTACTGTAAATTCTTGCCATAGTAGATGAAAGTCTCAACTGCAGTGTGGATGTAGGGGCTATTGATTTGTGCCCTGAACCACGATAATTCCTCTGTCTTCTTCTTCTCTATCTCTTCATTTTCTGTTTTCTTGCACCACAAGCAAACCAAGCAGAACCCCAATTCTGCATTCTTGTCTCAGCAACAATTCTGCATTTCTGTCACAGCAACAATTCTGCATTCTTGGCACAACAATTCTGCATTCCTGTCATAACAGCTTCAAAAGAGGACTCCAAAGTTGATAATAGTGATATTTTCATACTCCATGTTTAGATGTTTATATTGTAGTCTAAACATCTAAACCTTCTTGTCCAATGCAGTCAAAGGAACACGTACAGGGCCAATTATATTTTGACTTATGAGAAAATAAACATCAGTTCATTAATAGTAAAAAGTAAAAACTAAATAAAAAGGTGTCAAAAGACCCGAAATTTGAACTAAAGCAAGCCCCAATATTTACATTCATGGTTTTAAAAAAGAGAGAAACCAAACAGAGAAAGAGAGAGCAGAAACAGAAGAAAATCAGCAAATTAAAGAATTGATTCCTCCAAATTAAAGCTAAAATCAGCAGCGTAGGAGAAAATGTTAAAAGTAGTATGACAAATAGAGAATGTTGCATGTTGTGGAGGAGATTCTAAGAATCATCAAAGACCATAGTGACAACCTAGATCACCCACACCGGAACGGCTAGAACGCAGTGACGGGTATCTTCTTCTCCCCCTCATCTACCACATCCTTCTTCAACAACTCCGACGCCGTCTCCTCCATCGCCACAATTCCTCCCGATGCAGAAGGGAATGTGTAGGAAGAGCTCTTCATCAGAGACAAGAAAGGGAGAAGACAGGAGGAGAGAGACCAGGGAATGAGTAATGCTGTGAGAATGAGAAGCTTTCATTTTTCTTCTTGTCTTTCTAGAATTTGTCAGGCACATACGGGTGAAACACTCGAACATCAAATTTGTCCTTTTTTTTTTCGCTAGGTCTTGTCACTCTTGTGTGTTCTCAATGCTGAATGTGTTCATAAAAGAAATAATAAAATATAACATCGTATGGTAGTAAAAACAAAGAAAGGCCATAAAAATACAGAAAAAGGGCCAAAAAATTGTAGTGGGCCCGCGAAGCTGCCACGTGTCGCAATTTTACTCCGCTACAGTGAAAAGCGATTCCACTCATTAATATAGTATTGATATTGATTGATTGATTCGTTTTAAAAAAAAAATCTTATAAATATAAACGATTATAAAATAAATAAATAATGTAAACTCGTCTTATTTAGCTATTCAGTTTTAATTTTTACTAAAGGCTCAATTTGGTCTCTGAGAAAAATATCCCTATCCAAAAAAAAATTATCCATTTAGTCCTTAAGAATGTGTTTATCGGGACAGATTAGTCCATCTGTGAGTTGACACCTTTGACCGCAGGTTACTTGTTGACGTGTCAGTATCCATTTCTTAGAAACCCAACGCATGCCGTTTCTCCTCCTAAGGGAACTGATTTTCCTTCTTCTTCCTCCAGCTTCGACGTTTCTCCTCCTAGGGGAACTGAATTTCCTTCTTCTTCCTCCCAATCATAGGACTTGTTCTCCCTCGCCATTATAAACATTCTTCTTCTCCTTCCCCTATTCGATCGCTACCCTCGGCACTGCGCACCCTTTCCCTCATAAATTCTTACTGAATCCCTAATTTCTATTTCGCCCCCTTCCATTGTTGGACCAGCATTAAAATGAGTTGGGCGTCTAACAATGTGTCCAGTTGTGACTATAGTTGGAGTGCTTCCGCAAGCATTGTAATCCCAAAGTTCCCTCCTCCATGTTGCATTTGTAAGAGACCCTGTGTCATCAGCACTTCAAGAACACTGAAGAACCCAAACAAACCCTTCTATGGCTGCCCTTTATATAAGGTAATGAAACCCTTACTTTAGTTCCATATTGGTTGGCCTGTCATCTTTACATTCTTGCTGGTTTTGGTTGCAGGAGAAGAAACCACATTGTGGCGCATTTGTGTGGGTGGATATATATGAGGCGCAAATGGAACAAGAGAGACTTAAGGAGATGGAGATGGGAGATGGGAGAATTCCTCAGGTGGAGATGGAAATAACTGAGATGAAAGCAAAGATGAATGAAATGCAAGTCAAGATGTTGCTTATATCCAAAGATGTTGTTTATCTCCAAAGATCATTTGGAGTTGTGATAGGGTTTGTCTTGGTTTTTGTTGTTATGGTTATGATATTTTATGTATGGAAGTAGTGTAAATGTCATGGAAAGTTAGGTTAGTATGTGGTTGTAATATTTGGGTGAAAAAGTTATGTAATCCATGCCTTTTGGCTTTTATAATGAAATGGAAATTTTTGTTTTTCTAATCAAAGTTGTAAAAGAGGTGAAAGGTAAATAATACCAACAAAATAACTCCAAAATGTACTTTTCATTCATATGCATTGTCAATTCATTACAAATATATCCTGTCATTGTCAAAATAACCTTATAATGTACCAAACAACAAGATAAAACACAAAACATTGTCATAAATAACTAGAACATATAACCTAGTAAACTACTGAAAACTCAAAAAAAGGACCAAATGTCCAAATGTATTCAATCCGTTGCTCAATTCCTTCTGCATTGTCACTTCACTCTTCATTTTTTCTTCTTGCCATTATCTTGCAGTGGTGGTGGTGGTGGTTTGTATCCAGGTGTTGGAATGAACTTGAATAGCCTCTTTGCAGTCTCACTACTTGCTGCTGCCAATGTCTAATTTGACACAGTTCCCTCACCCTGAGCATATGTTGGAGCTCTGTATGGCCTAACCGGAGGTGGTGGTGGTCGTATTGATTGTATTCCCACTACTGATGAAGGACTTGGGGTGAAAGGGGGTAGAGTTAAATGTGGTCTAACTGTCCCACGTGGCCTGATAGGTGTTGGCCTTATAGTTGGTGGCAGCGGTGGTGTACTCTGATCACTCATTTCCTGAAATCAGACAGATGAAACCAGTGAGGAATTTTGAACATGTAAATATCGTGGGCCAAAATGGTCTCTTACAAAATGTCTAGTGGGCCAAAATGGTCCCTTACAAAATTCATATGAGACAGATTAGTCTCTTGTGGAATTGCAGAGTCTGTAGTATGCGTTCCTTGAATGGGTTCCTGGTTTCCTTCAACTGGTTCCCGAGTCTGAAACAAAATAAATGTCATAAGAAAATTACACATGAATACAACCCAAAACTTTGTACACCTAGTTACCTGTGTTGCATTTTCTTTCTGAGGCTGTGATTGTGTCAATGGCACCTCTTCTTGTGCTGCATTTTCTATAGGCTTCTTTGGACGCCTTTTCCTAGCAACTTCAGGTCTAGCTGGTCCCTTGCAAGTCTTCTCATAATGTCCAGCTTCTCCACACTTAAAGCACCTGACTTCATACCTCTTTCTAACTTTGTTTTGTTGGCTGCCTGAAGCTTCTTCAGATGCAACACCCTTTCTTCTGTGCTTCTTTGGCCTACCAATAGGCCTCTTCAGTTTTGGTGGTTCAGGTTTTGGGTAGTCAGTTTCTGACCAAAATTCTTTACTGGAAATTGGGTGGATCCAGTGCTGATATGTTGCATTAAAGGCTTCCATTGTCAGCCATTGATGCACATAATCCTCAGGACACTCATTCTTGTAGGCTATAGCTGCTATGGCATGAGCACAAGGCATGCCAGTTAGCTGCCAGTGATTGCATGTGCATGTCTGCTGACTCAAGCTCACTCCAACCTTTGACCCATATCTCTGAACTTCAAACTTCTCGTTGTCTGGGTCACCTGTCCAGGTAGGTGTCCACTTATTGCTCTCAAGCTTCAGTTTTTATAGCTTCTTCTGCTGTACTGGTGGTATTTTTCCTTTGTACGACCCCAACACCCTCATGTGGCCACTATGCCTCCTCGTCAAATAACATCGTAGCTCTTCCAGCATGGTCAAAATTGGTTTCTCTCTGTACTTGAGTATCTTACTATTCCAGACCTCACACATGTTATTAGTTATGTTATCTACTTTGGGCCAATGGCTATAATAGGCCTTCACCCATGCACTTGGCTCAATAGCATTCAGGTAGTCGTATGCCCTTTCATTCAGGCAATGAATATGTTGGAATAGTTATAATGGGCATAGTTCAATATTCTATACATTATTCGTGGGACAAATTAGTCCCTAACAATTTTTAAGTGATACCAGTAAAGTCCCTAAGAAACATGATCGTGAGCCAAATTAGTCCCTATTAACATGCACTACACATGATAGAAACACACTACAAAATATGACAAATAGAAACAGATTCACGGTAACCATATACCTTCTACTGATCTGATATAAAGTTCCATTCATATCTCTCATGACAGCCTATATCCCCTGCAGCAAGTATGATCATCCACCAGAGTCTTCAACTGGTAAATCTTGTCCAGGCTATTCCATGAACAGAAAGCAACCCATGGACATTCCTTCACCTTACAAACAGCCCTAGCCCTCTGTTTATCATTCTTCTTCCATACAAATTGCCTTCCAAGTCCAATATTGTAGTCTTTCACAGCATTCTTAAACTCCTCCAAGTTTTTAAACTCCATACCAGCCTGTAGCCTAACCTGTCCAAATGAGATATCTGAGTTGAACACTAGGAATGTGGGCCTTGAGTTGCCCTCGTCGTCAGTAGAGTCTGGGGTTTTCATCTGCTCAGAGTAAGTTTGGTAACCATTCTTCTCAAATGAGTTGATGTCACAATTTTCAGCCCTCTCACTATCTAAAGATGAGACAGTGGGGGCTGCCCTCTTGCCCTTCACTTTTCTTTTTTGCTTCCTCATGTAACCTTCATCACTATCACTGTCAGTCACAGGAGGAGGCCTATAAGGAGAATCTTTCGCATTGTCATAGTCATCGTCAGTCACCAAGTCTTCGAATGAAGCTTCAATTGGTGTAGAACCATTTGTCTGAACATTCTCCTCCACCTCATCTGGATCAACAAAGACTGCATCTTGCACACCTAGAACCGGATGCTCAAAATACAAATGCATTGTGTAATACTCTCCAGCCTCGTACTCCATAGCAACCTCACACATACGATCGATGTCATTGTCTCCCTCAACTGGTCTTAAACCAGTCACAAAATCCTTACGACCCGGATGCATCCACCACATAGCCTTGAAGTCATAGTACCCCAAGTTCTTGAATATCACCACCAAATCAAAATAGTTGACTAAGTCAACATCAATTGGTGGCATGGTGTTGACCCTCCCATCAATGTATTTCAGTACCCCATCCTGCCTCACCAGCTTTCCTCCATGGTGGAAGAAGAAGCGAATATGTGTAATCATCTGCAAACAAGAAACAAACAAACAACTCAGCAGAAGTTAAAGGGACACCCAACACATGGGCCCACACAAACGACACCCAAATGACACACACCCAACACATTGACAAAGGGACCACATTTGTATGTAAAATAAGCATTCAACAATCCAAAAATGGATAAACAATGAAGAAGGGACCACAGAAACATCAGACCCACCCATGCATGGGAAAGCCAAAATCAACAATAACACAAACCCTAAACCTTAACACTCGATTCTCCACATTTCAAACACGAAAAACCCAAAAGCATAGAGATTAGGGAAGAATAAGAAACATTACCTTCAGAAATCGGATTGATTCACACGATTCTTCACCCTTGAGCTAGTTGGAAGACGCGAACCCCTTCACTTCTTCTCCTTCATGTGGTCTTTCTTTGCTGAGCAAATGTGAACGAAGCTGGAGGAAGAAGAAGGAAATTCAGTTCCCCTGGGAGGAAGAAGAAGGAAATTCAGTTCCCCTGGGAGGAGAAACGACATGCGTTTTGGTTTCTGAGAAATGGATATTGACACGTCAGCAAGTAACCTGCGGTCAAAGGTGATCAACTCACAGATGGACTAATCTGTCCCGGTAAACACATTCTTAAGGACTAAATGAATATTTTTTTTTGGATATGGACTATTTCAGACCTGATTGTTTTTCTCAGGGACCAAATTGGGCCTTTAGTCTTTAATTTTTTGCAAAAATCATCTTATTGAGATAAGACAAGATAACCATAACGTGCATATCGACCTGGAATTAATGAGGAAAGTAACATTTTGGTCCCTTAAATTTTTTGAATAGTCTAGTTTGGTTCCTAAAAAAAGAGATAATTTGATTCTCTAAATTTTATCACAGGAGACACTATGATCCTTCTGTTGATCACATGGGAGGACCAGATTCTCTTCCGTAATAAAATTTGGGAACAAATTTTGAGCTATCAAGATGAATATTTATTCGAATTAATATTAACCGTTTCCTTTGCGGCAATGAATTAGCGTTTACCACAAACCCATAATGGATTAAATCAATATTTAAAATGTTTAATAAAAAAAATCCCGCGTTGGAATATTTTGGTGCAGAAGTTAGAACACTGAATTTGTGATCTTCCACTACCGTTCATAGGAAGCATCATCATCAGCATCAACTTGCTCTTCTTTTTCATCGTCGTCTTCTTCCACTTCTGTGTTGTAATGGTTCTACTACTTATCTCTTCTTGTACACTACAAATACTGCAGAGTCTTCAACTACGCCACCTCGTTCTTCCACTCTTTTTAGCTCTTCATTCATTCATAGGCTTAACGTGCGCACCCTGAGCGCAGGAAATGGAGGCGCCCACAATTTCTCTTGTGTCGAAAGCGAGGACCGCCTTCCATTCCGCAGCTGCGAAAGCGGAGCGTGTTTTCAAATCTGATCCAGGTCCTCCTCCTCACTCCACATCACACAATATTCTCTTCCATTTTTTTCTCTCCCTATTTGCTATTTTTAATCTGCATTTTCTTTTGTCTTTTCTCTTTTTGGATTTTATTATTGAGCATTGACTATTTATTTGACTCAATTTGTGTTGATCGGTGAAGAAGATCATGAGAATAAGCAATCGTCCAACAACTTGACCAGGCGACAGGAACTTGATTCTCCTCACAACCAGAAGAACCATTCCAAGGTAATGGAATGGCCATGATACTGATTTTTAGTTATTAATTAATTAATTAATTGTTCAATGCTTTATGGTTGTTTTTCAAATTTGAACTCAACTTGAACCTGGAAGAAGCGTTTAACCGTTGTCTATAAAATTTGTGTAATAGGTATTTACATGTAACATGAAAAAATAATTTGGGTAATCTAGGTTCTGATTGAAGGTCATTACGGGAAGGAAAATTTTGATTAGGTTACTGAGATTGGAGCATGTATCCCTGTTTCCCATTTAATTCATTCCCTCACCGTCCTTCCTCAGGATTAATTTGGCATCCACACATAGCATGAAGATGATGTCCCAGTTTTGTCCACAATTAATTGTTAGAATATTTGCTCTAGTTTTCTTATGGACAATACTTAGGTACATTAGGTGTTGTTTTCCAATGGCAACAAGACATATGTAACAGCTGCTACACATGTTATGTTTTCATTGACGAGCTGTTACACATGTCTTATTACTATTGAAAAACAGCATCTAATATATCTATGGAATTGTAACTAAGTTTTATCCTTTGCGGACTCCCTCATTCTCAACTTTCAAAAATCTTATCTTAAAGATGATTAGAACGTGTTTATTTATTTGTTTGTGTTCTCTCTCGGTACTTATTAGACAACATTTGTCATGTAATGAGTGGTAATTACTAATTACTCAACTTTCGATTTTTGTAATGGGATGGTGCAGCTTCTCAATGAATTGAAGCACATAAAGTGGAGGCCTCCACATATAGGAATAAAGCAGGATTGGCAAGATAGAATTAAGAACATCCAGTTAGGGAGAAAAGAAGTTGAAGATACAAATAAAGTTGGGGACGCAAACATGGCAATTCCATTTTACGATGAAAACTTGTACATCCTGAATATGAAGAATGATCTTGAGGCCAAGGTAAGAAGATCTGAAACATTTAACTCAAGGGTTTATCACTTTATCTTCCAATTATGCGCAGAAGATTGAACTTTCTAAACCAGGCAGTTATGCCAGGGTGTCATGAAAATCTGATAATGCATGCTGACTGTGGACATTTTGTTTTCAAGATAGTCTCTGTCAGACTGTGTCATCAACTTACACTAGTAAGTAAATATTATAAGATAGGAATGCATGGTATGCTTGTGATGAGTTAGTAATGTATGCTTATTATGTATCCAATGGTTGATTGCCTCTTTCCAGTAAATTCATTTGAAAATACAATTGAGATTATATAATTGATTTGCCAATTCAATTATACAAATGGATTGCTTTAATGACGTGTGAGTAAAAACTTTGATTTAGGCTTCAGAAGCAATTCCCTTGGTTGAAGGCTTAACTGCTGCGACTAAAGATCCCATTCCTCCATCATCTGTATTGAAGCAATTGGCTATAGCTGTTGAGTAAGTTGTACTTGTTTGCAATTCTTCTGCCCCTTTTCCCTACCACTTTCCATGAACTACTTTAAAGTTTTCTGTTCTCACACTCTATATATGTGTTGGCGAGATTTTTGCTGCTGAAAAAGCCTTTCTTGTTTGGCACTATCAATTGTAGTATGCAAATTTTTTTAATCCCATAACTTAATACTTTTGTTTCTGTCATTCAGAAAGGTTTTTCAGCTTAGCGATACAAATAGTCTCTTACTTAAAAATTTTGGACCTTTTGACTAGGGCTGGAAGTAAAACGAAGTCTGTGAAAGATTTTATATCTTCATCAGGAAGTTCTTCACCTGCCAGAGAGAGGGCAGGCTTAACTTTTTCTGCAGTGAAGGCTTTATTGTTGCGTGAAAAGGAGGACAAACTAACCTCTGAGTTTAGTTGCGATGAGAAAGTTTTGCAATTGATTAATTCTCTATTTGATCCAGGTATATGAATTATAGGTGGCTTGCTGATTTGTAATTACATTAATTAACCTTTTTATGTTTGTCTTCTTTTTTTTATGTAACTCATTATCCTGTGATGATCTTTCACCTTCATTGTAATATTTGCAAGATATTCGCAGAGGGAGAGTTTCTCAGAAGGAAGATCAACTCCAATCCCGAGGAAACTATGAAAACATCTTTGCCAAGAGATATTCATGGTGCTCCTCCTGAAAGCCTTGTCGTTAAGCTAGCCAAGTCATTGGAAACTTCAAGACCATTCGGAAAATGGCTCTTTTCTGGTGCAGAGTTGTTGTTGAAGTATGTTTAACTCTACAAGAATTTATAATATCATGTAAACACTTCACTGTTAACCTAGAATATTCTATGATATATGAACTATTGTCAGAAGTTACTGTTACAACCTTATTAATAGAGTGCAGCATCTTTATCTTGATTTGAATATATCTTCATATCATCTTAGATTATGTGATTTTGACCAAAATAAATAAATATACAAAATCCCATGATGCCATATTGAGAAATTTAGTTTCTTTTTCTCGTTGTTTTGATTTTTTGGCAGTTATTTTAGCTATTTGGGAATATTTTTTTCTTTTTGTATTGGGGGCGGGGAAAGGAGAATATTTCTTCCCTTTTTTTGGGTCTCATAAAGTTTTCATCAAACTATTTCTTCCCTTCCCATTTGGAAAATAAATAAAAAGGCAGCAAAGTCATATGCTATATTATTGGAAAGTCTGACATAGCTTTCAAACAACTCAATCCTATGTATCCTGGGAAGTTGTTTACCTTTCTATAATTTTTTTTTTGGGGGCGGGGGTGGGGATTAAATCTACTTGTCCATGAAAGAAAGGAAAGAAGTCCTACATGTATTTCTGGTTTAGAATTTTTAACTAGAACTGAAGTAGGATTGAATAATGCTGCTCCTTTATTTTCTTTCTCAATTACCAGTTGAAAAAGAATATTTTGAGTTTTTTGATTCTTCATTTTATGTTTTGCTTCTGCAGCTGAGAGAACTTTGGTCTGAAGAACAACATTTACCTGGAGTCCCCGGGGATGAGATCCCAGATCTGAAGTCGTGTCTTCTACATCAACAATTTCAAGTAATTAATTGTTGCATCTCTCGGAAAAGGCTCAGTACTATTGCCACTGAATCTCTAGAATGTATGATGAAGGAAGCTAATTCAAATATAAAACACTCAGCTAATTATAATGACAGAAGTCCTGCAAGCCCTGTTCTATATGCTAGATTAAGTACTGGGGAGCTTGTTCTTCGACTTGGTGCAGATTGCCCGGCTGCAGATCTGACATTGTTGGAAACTGGCGAACCTGTGTACTCTCCTTTCACTCAGGTTTAATAGATATCTATGCTACACAATTACTGCTTAAACTTGCTCCTATACTTGATTGAAATCTTTGTGACCGGTTCATGCAGGAAGGACCTTTGCTTACAGAAGATCTAATTAGAGAAAATGAGGAGTTTGTGCTGCGGACAGGGAGGTCTGTATACTGACTGGGATCCATCTGTAACCCAGTCAGTTATCTTAAATTATAAATCCATTTTTTCTTGTACACACACACACACACACACACTCACAAACAAACCTTCTGATAAAATAATCAATCTCATCTTGTTTATTCGGCTTTTTCACTGCTTGTTAGATGTGTTCATGTATACTTTTGTAATAGTTTGCCACGAACTAAACCTATGGCCTACTGATCCATATCTCACCATGTACACCCTGGACAAAGGCCTGGGAATATGACCCATGGATGTCTACTTTGATCTGTTCTAGTAATAATTTCTAGAAGTTGAATTGATGGATTATTTCATCTACAGAACATTTGCAGAATGTCTTTCTTTTGTAATAAATTGATGATCATGTTTCTATTTCTCATGTGACCAATATGCAAATGCTAGCTTCCTTTCACTACAGATTTTCATCTATGATGTAATAGCTTATAGTTAGTATCAGTTACGCATTGATTGATGACTTTCCTTACCTTTTATGGTCAGTGTTGGTGCTGCATGCTCTCAACTCCGCTCCGACATGCAGGCTTTCAAGGTCACCCTTGAAGAGAACTTTCCTTGCTGATATTCTGAATGCTTTGAATGTGCCTAAAGTTCTGTCTGTTATCATATTTTAGGCTGCAAATCCTGGATGTATTTTGGAGGATTTTGTAAGGTGGCACTCACCCCCTGATTGGTCAGAAAATGAAGCAAGTACTGAGGATAGTGATGTTATTGATGGTGGCGAGTCGTCTGCCAGAGGTCAGCTAAGTCGGCGAATGCAAAAAGAAGGTATACTAACAGTCTTTGCCATCACAAATTATTACCTAAATTTCTACTGCAATACAATTTTGCGGTCTTTGTCTATTTCAATGGACCATCAGCATGCGATTTTATTTGCTTAAAACAAAAATATTTTGTACATTGTATCTTGTCGCCAGTTCTGAAAAAAATCTTGCAGTATGCTTATAAATTTAACCATCATTTAGGTGTTTATTATGACTTTAATTGCCAAAAAGAGGTTGTACTTTGGTGAGTTGTGAGGACAGTATATGTGAAATCCACATTGTATATGGCAGAAATTGTTTAGTGCATGCTTATGGGAGAGTTTTTATGGTAAACTGCTCAGTTTCAGGTTCAGGATGACTGACAGTAGAATTAGAATTTTTTGATAATTTCATTGTGAATCAATTGGCGTCAGCATAAGATCTTCAGGTTTCATATTCCTAACTGCCTTGCGCAAACCATTAAATTGAAAGTGATGACATTTTATGTTTCAATCTTTATGAAATTTATATGATATATAATGCCTAAATCGGGAGTTATAAGGTGGTCAAGGTGGTTTGGGGGAGGAACACAGGGTTTGGAGTGATAAGGAAGTCATGGGTTCAACTCCCTCCGCTAACATAACACACTAGTTACTAACATTTGCTTATCAAAAAAAAAAAAAGCCTAAATCAAATGTCACATATCTGGTTACATGTATGCAGATAAGTGAATCCTAGCATTGTCTTAGTTTCATTATAACACGTATATTTTGTAAGAAACACGAGCACTGTTGGGCACTTATGAAAATCATATCAGAAAAAACTTCTGTGAATTCCATTACATGTTGATGGTAGGTAATTTGTGGCGTGAATTGTGGGAAACTTCTAAACCAGTACCGGCTGTTAAACAGGCACCACTCTTTGATGAGGATTTGGCAGTGTAAGTCTAGATAATCTTTTTTTTTTTTTTTGTATTAATTTTCATTTTTCCCTTATGGTTTGTTTGGATGGAGGGTTTTGAAGGGAAAGAAAAGGGACGATTTAGTGTTTCTGATCTATATTCTAATATATATTTGAGAATTTTTTAAAAATGAAGGAATAAAATGAAAGATGATCATATAACCTTCCAATCCCCCTTTATTCATTTTCATAAGCATTTTTTAGATTTCTTAATTTAGAAATGAAAGATAATTCTTCCATTTTTTCCCTCCAAAACCTCCATCCAAAGATACCTTTAAAGCCATCTAATTTGAATGCCATTTGACGTTTGTTTGTAGGGAGGGCATCCTCAATGCATTTGAGGACATCCATCCTTCTGAGCTTTTCGGGCAGCTGTTTGTTTCTTTAGTAAGTTCTTTATTTTTCCTTTATCACACTACTTTTGTAATGTATAAATAGTTGTCATAGGCGAGAATTTATTGCTATCTAGGCATTTATGTGAATTTAGAACAGTAAGACTGGCATGTTAATTGGGCGTGTCCTCATGTCCATTCACAAAACCTCCCTATTGCTCCAAGGCAACATATTATCTACTCCGGTGGTTGAAAGAACTTCAGGTAGCACGGGTTTAATCTTTATCATATGCATGCTTGCAGTTTCACAATCCAGGCATTCTCATAAATTCATGATCAATAGACAATAGCTTATGCGGAGCTGCTTCTTCAAGTAATTTCTGAGGCACTCACTTGTGAGAACGTAAAGCCACTTTTAATGGATTGAAAAGGTCAATACCACAGTTTTTTTACTAAATAAAAGGTGGTAAAGTTGTTGCCGTAGGAAGTCTAAGGAAGAGAATAAGTTTCTCTTAAACCAACAATTAGAATAGTAACAAAGATTATATAAATAGAGGTTAGTGCTTTGTGTTATTCATTCCATCTTCAGAGAGAGAAAACAACATTGTTTCTCCTGAAAGGTTATGTATTCTCCTATATTACAAGAATGAGTGTTATGTTCTCTTCTTGTATTTAGAGAGAAGTTATAATAATATTCCATTTACTGAAAGTTTCTCATCTTTATTTTAGCTGTGTAATATGATTACGTTACTTTGATACCTAACAGTGGTATCAGAACCATTGGTTCGTTGTCACTACTTCGCTGTATTGTTCACGGTTACTATTCACACGTGTGGTTGTATACTTTTACAGTGATTGTTAACGTATACTAGATTTGTTCTAGTGTGCTATAATACATACAATATTGTTCACGTATACGGTACTATTCACGGTGAAACCATGTAAGCCGGTTCATTTGAAAAAATATAAATTATATTTGGTGTAATACCATGGCTGCAAAATTTGAGATTGAGAAATTCAATGGGAATAATTTCTCCCAATGGAAATTAAAGATAAGGGCAGTTCTGAGGAAGGATAATTGCCTAGACGCAATTGACGGCAGACCCTCAAATATCACTGATCAAAAGTGGAAAGAAATGGATGACAACGCTGTTGCCAATTTGCACCTAGCAATGGCAGACTTAGTATTGTCAAGTATTGTAGAAAAGAAGACTGCAAAGGAGATCTGGGATACTCTTATTAAACTGTACGAGGTCAAATCTCTTCACACCAGAATATTCTTAAAGAGGAAGCTTTACACTTTTCGAATGAGTGAATCCACGTCGGTGACGAATCACATCAACACTCTTAATACGCTATTTGCTCAGCTCACAGCATCAAATTTCAATATAGCAGAAAATGAACATGCAGAACTTCTACTTCAGAGTTTACCGGATTCATATGATCAACTCGTCATCAAAATCATAAATAACAATGTTGTTGACTCTCTTCACTTTGACGATGTTGCCGGTGCTATTCTTGAAGAAGAATCAAGGCGCATGAATAAGGAAGAAAGATCAGAAAGATCAGAAAGTTCAAAGCAAGTAGAGGCATTAACGATGACAAGAGGCAGATCAACAGAACGTGGCTCCAGTGGGAGTCAAAATCATGGTAGATCAAAACCTCGAAGAAGGAAGAATCTCAAATGTTACAATTGTGGCATGAGAGGGCACTTGAAGAAGGAGTGTTGGCATAATAAGAAGAGTGGAGAAAAGAATTATGAAGCATCAACATCTCAAGGATGTGTTGCAAGTACCTTAGATGAAGGAGAAATCTTATATAGCGAAGCAGCAACCAATTCTAAAGGCGGAAAACAACTCAATGATGTCTGGATAATGGATTCAGGAGCGACATGGCACATGACTCCACATCGCGATTGGTTTTGCACTTATGAGCCTATCTCAGAAGGATCTGTGTTCATGGGAAATGATCATGCCTTAGAAATTGCTGGAGTAGGTACTGTCAGATTAAATATGCACGATGGTACTGTTCGCAAAATACAAGGGGTACGACATGTGAGGGGATTGAAGAAGAACTTATTATCCATTGGGCAATTGGATGACCTCGGGTGTAAGGTCTATATTGAAGGTGGGATCTTAAAAGTAGTTAAAGGAAATCTTGTAGTAATGAAAGCAGAGAAGATCACAAGCAATCTATACATGCTTTTGGGAGATACGTTGCAAATAGCAGATGCATCAGTTGCAACAGCGAGCCAAGAAGAAACAGCAATAATGTGGCCATATGTTAGAACGTGGCTTGAAAGTTCTTGTGGAACGAAATCTCCTGCCCTGGCTCAAGACGGTAAATTTACCCTTTTGTGAGCATTGTGTGATAAGTAAGCAGTATAGATTGAAGTTTGCTAGAGTAACTACTAAAAGCAAACACATATTGGACTTGATCCATTTTGATGTGTGGGAATCACCAGAAATATCTATGGGAGGAGCAAAATATTTTGTGTCATTCATTGATGATTATTCCAGAAGGTTATGGGTGTACCCGATCAAGAAGAAGTCAGATGTGTTTCCAGTGTTTAAGGAATTCAAAGCACAAGTGGAGCTTGAAACTGGTAAAAGAATAAAGTGCTTGAGGACAGACAATGGAGGAGAATATGTAGATGGCAACTTTCTGGCATTTTGCAAACAAGGTGTTGCAAGACAATTCACAGTTGGGCATACACCTTAGTAGAATGGTGTAGCAGAGCAGATGAATAGAACTCTCCTAGAGAGAACAAGAGCCATGTTAAGAACAGCGGGAGTGGCCAAATCTTTCTGGGCAGAAGCAGTCAAAACCGCTTGTTATGTAATAAATCGATCGCCATCAACGGCGGATGGTTTGAAGACACCAATGGAGATGTGGAAAGGAAAACCGGCTGATTATTCTTCTCTGCATGTGTTTGGATGTCCTGTGTTCGTGATGTACAACTCCCAAGAAAGAACAAAGCTGGATCCAAAATCCAGGAAATATATATTCTTGGGGTATGCTGACAATGTTAAGGGGTATCGCCTGTGGGATCCCACTGCCCGCAAGGTTGTTGTTAGCAGGGATGTAGTCTTTGCAGAAAATGAACTGCAAAATGAGCAGAAAAATGATAGCACTATTAAAGAAACTACTGCAGTTGAGATAGAAAGAAAGTCTAAAGAAGAGGATTCTTCTGAAGCAGAACCAGTGCACGAGGAATGAGTACCAGATGAGGCCGATAATATAGAAGTTCGACGATCATCACGTCAGATCAGAACACCATCATGGCACTCAGACTATGTAATGACAAGCCACGATGCATATTGTCTTCTAACAGAAGAAGGGGAGCTATCAACCTTTCAGGAGGCTGTAAGCAGCTCAGATGCTTCTCTGTGGATGGCAGCAATGCATGATGAAATGGAAGTCTTACATAGAAACAAAACATGGGAACTTGTTGAACTTCCAAAGGGTCGGAAAGCCATCGGGAACAAATGGGTATACAAGATCAAACGAGATGGTAATGATCAAGTAGAACGGTATCGTGCAAGAATGGTGGTCAAAGGATATGCTCAAAAAGAAGGTATTGATTTTAATGAGATATTCTCTCCGGTTGTTAGACTCACTACTATCAGAGTAGTTCTGACTATGTGTGCTGCATTTGATTTACATCTTGAACAGTTAGATATAAAAACTGCTTTTCTTCATGGAGAGCTTGAAGAAGAAATATATATGCTCCAACCAGAAGGCTTTGAAGAACAAGGAAAAGAAAACTTGGTTTGCCCGTTGACCAAATCTCTGTACGGTCTAAAGCAGGCGCCGAGATGTTGGTACAAGAGATTTGATTCCTTCATTATTAGCCTTGGATACAACACGTTGAGTGCAGACCATTGTACGTACCACAAGAGGTTTGGTAATAATGACTTTATCATTTTGCTGTTGTATATGGATGACTTGTTGGTGGTAGGCCCCAACAAAGATCTAGTCCAAGAGTTGAAGGCACAATTGGCTAGGGAGTTCGATATGAAGGACTTGGGATCAACAAACAAGATTTTAGGGATGCAAATTCACCAAGACAAAAAAAATAGGAAGATTTGGCTTTCTCAAAAGAATTATCTAAGGAAGGTCTTGCGACGCTTCAACATGCAAGACTGTAAGCCAATATCTACCCCACTTCCTGTCAATTATAAATTATCCTCAGGTACGAGTCCTAGCAGTGAAGCGGAGAGGGTGGAAATGTCTCGAGTACCATATGCATCAGTGGTGGGAAGCCTTATGTATGCCATGATATGTACAAGACCAGACATTGCGCAAGCAGTGGGAGCGATTAGTCGATTTATGGCAGATCCTGGTAAAGAGCATTGGGATGCTGTTAAGAGGATCCTGAGATATATTAAAGGAACCTCGGGTGTCGCATTATGTTTTGGAGGATCAGAATTCGTTGTCAGGGGTTATGTTGATTTAGATTTTGCAGGTGATCTTGACAAAAGAAAATATACTACTGGCTATGTGTTCACACTTGCAGGAGGAGCAATAAGCTGGTTATCCAAATTACAGACTGTCGTAGCTCTATCTACTACAGAAGCTGAATATATGGCAGCTACGCAAGCTTGCAAGGAAGCTATTTGGATACAAAGGTTAATGGGAGAACTCGGTCACAAGCAACCACAAATTGCTGTGTATTGTGACAGCCAGAGTCTCACATTGCAAGGAATCTAGCCTTGCATTCCAGGACAAAGCACATAAGTGTTCAATATCACTTTGTTCGAGAAGTGGTAGAGGAAGGGAGTGTGGATATGCAGAAAATTCACACCAAAGACAACCTAGCAGATGTTTTGACGAAGCCAATCAATGCTGACAAGTTTACATGGTGTAGATCCCCCTATAGCCTTTCATAAACGTGAGCAACAAGAAGTTGGCATGATAGAAAGCTCACAAAAGTGACTTTAAGTGGGAGATTGTGAGAACGTAAAGTCACTTTTAATGGATTGAAAAGGTCAATACCACAATTTTTTTACTAAATAAAAGGTGGTAAAGTTGTTGCCGTAGGAAGTCTAAGGAAGAGAATGGGTTCGTTTGATTCGCTATAAAACATGGGATGTGACCTGAGAACAAGACAACTTGTTCTATGTTTGATTGTAAAAATTGTTATGGGACAAAGACAAGAAAAGAGATGAAGGACAGGACAAAAGTATAAAATTTTGTTACTCACTTAACCAAGGGACAAAAAGTTGTCCCATGTACAATAAAAATGAAATGACAAAAATGGCCTTTTTATTCCCCCTCACGTACGCACGTAAACCCACGTCTGGATAGTTGGCAAGGTGGAGAACCAAATGCTCCAACTGGTTTGTGCATTGTAATATGGAAAGTGGAAACCAAAGAATAACCTCTGGTCCGTGGTCAATGGTCACATGCTTGATTGCTTTTTTTTATTTTTAAGAAACATTCTTCATTGCTATTGCTATATATAACTATAGATTAGTATTATAAACTTTTTAATTAGCATTATAATAATTTAATTTAAATTTATAGTATGGTAATTAAAAAATATAGATATAAAATTATCGGTATTATTGTAAATTAAAAATACTTTTTTAAATGATAAAAAAATAATATTTGAAAAATGTATCCACATTTTTTGTTACAAAAATGTATCCACATTTTTTGTTACAAAAATGTATCCACATTTTAATAAATTATATTTGTAAAAAAATTATAATAAGAGGATAGTATGATATTAATTTAATTATAAATAAAAAATAATTTAAAATAAAAAAATATTGTTCTGTAACTTTTCATAATGCAAATCAAACATTATATAATACAAAGAGCATTTTAGTAATTTTTGCATTGTTCTGTCTAGTAGCGTAAGCATATCTAACAATATACTGTACAAAATCACTTGTGCCGTGCATCGGCTAACAAATAGCATTCAACACAAAAAGTTGTGATATGACTCAAGTAGTTGTCCTGTGCTGTTTTGTACTGTTCTCCACGTTGTGTCCTGTACTACTAATCAAACAGACCCTAAAGTTTCTCTTAAACCAACAATTAGAATAGTAACAAAGATTATATAAATAGAGATTAGTGCTTTGTGTTATTCATTTCATCTTCAGAGAGAGAAATCCTTAGAGAGAACATTTTTCTCCTGTAAGGTTATGTATTCTCCTATATTACAAGAATGGGAGTTATGTTTTCTTTTTTAATTTAGAGAGAAGTTATAATAATATTCCATTTACTGAAGGTTTCTCATCTTTATTTTAGCTGCGTAATATTATTATGTTACTCTGGTACCCAACATCACCTACGAGATATGGGCAAACTTTACTATCATTGATTGGTGAGGGAAATTGAGTTCCTTCAGATGTAAGACTGACATATATATTGGTAACCCTACATCTAGAATAGAAATTTATTGCCCATTTCTTAGACACTCATTTACGAGAAAGTTGCAATGTTGGTGAGGAAAATTAAGTTCCTTCGGATGTAGGACTGCCATATATGTTGGTAACTGTACATCTAGAACTAGAATAGAATTTTATTGCCCAAATGTGAGGAATCTCGAAAAGTGACCTTGGTGGAAGAGTGACTTGAAGGCTTCAATCTTTCTTAGGTCACCTTAGAAACAGTTGAAAAGTCAAGGCATATATTTTGGATAAATTATCCAGTTAGTGTTACTGAACTCTTCATCATAGGCATATTATGCATTTTGAAATCTGTTCTGTTCTGCAATTGATGCTCGTTTTAGTTGACAAGAATTCCCACCATGACCCCTAATCTGTATCAATATTCTGTTTTTTAAATATATTTTAACACTTCTATCTTAATTGTTATTATAAATACTTCGATTTTGCACTTTAGAAAAGGGGAAAAGAAAAATAAGAAGAGAGTACCTATGAAACACAATCAGCTGCCTATATAAAGGAGATGAAAGGGAGATTTCCTTTTAAATTTTTGCCATGCGGGGAGGCGGTGTGATCCTCATGTTGTTTCTTTGTCAAGTGGTTGACTGGAAGAGAGACAAAAAGATTTTATTAGTGAACCCACCCAAAATTTGTGAAATTCTCTTATTAGCTTTGTGTCATCTTTCTCCTCCACTTGACAAAAAAATGACGGATCGATTCCCTAGAAGAATTGCTTCTTGGCTCTTGCCACACGGACCTGGATGGTCTTGGACTGGCCATTCAATTTTTATGAAGATTGAAGCATTTGCTCTTTTATTTCATCAATTTTTGTTAAAAAGAATTATCATCAAACATCTAGCTTATCTAAAAATCGTTTTTTTCTCATATAGTTTTTGTAATTTAATCAGGTTTGTCAAATATATCATATTAAACCTAAAACAACTTTTTTCCCATCAAAATAGAAGTTTTTTCTTGGGAAT
The DNA here is from genome assembly GCA_030762895.1 of Sophora flavescens. Classification (NCBI taxonomy): domain Eukaryota; kingdom Viridiplantae; phylum Streptophyta; class Magnoliopsida; order Fabales; family Fabaceae; genus Sophora; species Sophora flavescens. The sequence continues at coordinate 219,650,293 of CM061065.1, forward strand.
TAATCTTTCCCAAACATGAACTTATACTAACATATGATCCCGCAATTATGTAAAGCTTCTCGATAGAAGTTCAGCCTGTTCTTTCTTTGAACAAGTTGAGTTGTTAAAAAAGGTTTCTCTATTGATTAACGATTGTATAATTTTTATGCCTTTCTAACCATAACACTTGGTCTTAATTATACAGCTTGGTTTAGGATTTGCAATAGCTGAACCTATGCTGTCTGATAACAATGACTTGTCAAAGTTGTTCTACGACTGCAAGGAGTACGTAGTTGCCACATGCCAAAGCAACAAATTGTGTGAGAAAGTTGACGACCTTGTCCAGGTGGGTACTCGTAAACTATTAGTGACTAACTTATGAAGTTATATAGTAGCTCCCCCAAACCTTACTGGCATCTCTAGTATTAATTGACACGCCCCTCTCCCACCCCAAATAAAAAAACACCTTAACGAATGGTCTATATGTAACCCAGTGGAGTGAACTCAAAACCCCTGCTTTATCCACCTATTTGAAGAGTCACACTATATAAATATAAATTTATAAAGGGAAGTCATGAGAAAAAAGGAATTCCTCAGGACTTTCAAATTGTGAAACTTGTATCCTTTAATTTACCTTTTGAAGTGTTCAGGCTCGATATGAAAAATGGTTCCTGTGGATATGTAAACTGATAATGATACTGGGTGTTGGTGATTTTTGTCTGCAACTATTTGATAGTAACATCAATCAAAAGATAATTGAAATGATAACATCCTGTGTAGGTATATGAAACAGTGGAGACAATTTTACTGAATCCTGATGAAGCACTAAAGATGATAAAGCAAACAGAAGAACCAACCATGACTGCTGGAGAACTAAAGAGCCGGTTTAAGAGGCTTGGCCTAATCTTTGGTGGCAAAGATAAAGTATTGATAAAGCCTGTCTCAAATGATCAGATAAACGATGAGGAAAAGTCAATTCGGCAATCTTTATCTAGTTTCTTTGACAGCAAGTCATCTTTGTTTTCAAAGAAGCCTCCTAAATCTGGATGCCCATCTCCTGCTGAGAAACCTCCTTGCCTCCAAGCTGATTGGACAGTTGTTTAGACAGATTCCAGCTTTAGGATAAGCCACACTCTTTTTTGGGGTGTTTCAGCTGATAACTGTAAATTTTCGTTATTCTTTTTCCAAAAGCTTGGTTGTTGAATTCTTTTGTATATTTTAATGAATACTTTATAGTTCTTTGATCCGACGAAATTGAAGATATAGCTTTCGGGCTACTGTTGAGTACTTAAGTGGTTTTGTTCTCTCTCTTTTGCCTATAAGCTTAACCATCTTGTATCAGTAGTGACTTGAGCATTGGAGTAGCTTTGTATTTACACCACAACCATGGCCAACTGATTTTGAAGCTCTCCAGATCCACTGCAGCAGACCACCCTACCCATTGAAGCAAGAGCAGGAACAGTTTGGTTTCATGAAATTGTAATCGCTATTAAGTCTAAAATAAAACAGCAGTAATACGGTGTTTAGGAACACAACATAGATGGTCCTGGAGATGGTTTTGTCATCTAAATACAAACTAAAGATACAACGAATGACAAATTCATACAACCCTGCGGTAGACATTTAAGTAATCATGTTTCTTCATTTGTGACCTTGCCCTTACATCGTCACTCGTCAGCCTTCTGGTCTTCGTTTAGTTTATCAAATCCGAAAGCCTTGGTGAGAAACTCTGGCACAATGAAATTTGCTATTAAGTACACTGACAGAAGCAGAGCACTGCAATGTAAAAGTTTGTTATATCAGTATATATCTCCTAGTGTCAAATATTATGACCGTGAATTATCAAATGATGAATAAAGATAAGAGAGAAGCGGACCCTACTGGGAGAAAGGCCGAAAGGTCACCGGAATTGGGTGGGGAAGTAGCAGCAACAACAATGGCATGTGGAAGTGCTTTGGTCCTTTGTGAAGGAAAGTGGTGGCTGAGGCTCTGAGGAATACTAGTCCTGCTAGTAGGCCATAACAGTTTGGTGATATGTTGCTGCGGTTTGAGTTTTGCATGCATGGGAAGCAATGAAGAGTTGAGCTGAAGGCACCTCATTCTTGTGCTTGTTCAGTTTGGAAAGCTCTCCTTCTTCTTCTTCTTGTTCAGAAAGATAGTTTTAGTGCTTTGTGGTCACCCAGCCTGCTTGGGATAACGTTTGAGAATTGAGCGTGGGATATTTTTTATTTTTTTGTGTATATATATATATATATATATATATATATATATATATATATATATATATATATTTTATGCAACTACTGTATTGTACCTTTGCAATGCACCGGGTAATTAAGAATATGAATAAAACAATCAATTAGTTTATGTAGTTTAGATTATTTGGATTTTAGATTTTACAGTATTGTTTTTTTATAGCAGTACCTAAATTAAATTTTTATTCATTTGTTTTTTTTTAGGAGAATCACTCATTTGCAATTTTGTTTTATCACTAAGGTATTGGCCTTTATATTATTCATTCATATGAATTTTAATCCCTATAGTTTCTATTGATTAATATATTGGTTCTTATTTTTTATAAAAATAGAAACATATAAAAAAAGAATATTAATAGAGATTTACGCAAACATCTATCTATTAGTCAAAGGTAACAAAATAAAAAGAAAGAAAACATAACAAAAACATTTCAAATAGTTATAATGGATTTAATTGATATACAGTGGCGGTGTAAAGTTTTTTTTACACCGTCAACCAATCAGAAATTGATATATCATTATAAATACTTGATTCTTATCCTAACAAAAATCTTTACACTGACAGTACATACAAATTAAAATTACATTAACGATTTATCATTTTACAAACGTTGTACACAAATGATGTAAGTATTGATTATAAAAAAAAAATGATGTAAGTATTAGCAGGACTACTGCTACTTCATGTAATAATAAGAAGAAAACTAGATAATAATAAAGAGTATGTACATATCCGAGAAATAAGAACCCATAATATTATTATAAAAAATATTTATCTCTTAAAATTGTACCCCCTTCTTAAGGATTCTAAACTGATCCATAATGTAAAAATTCTATTTTATCAAGAGTTATTTTAGTATATCCGCGATAAAAAATTTCATGGATGAAGTATATATAAAATTATAATGAAAAATCATGCATAAATTTTACATTAAGTATACTAAATTAACCACTAACAAAAAAAAAAAAAGGTTTTCGTTTAAAAAAGTCATTATTTGACAAAATCATGACAAGCATATCAGATCGTTACAAATAACAAAAAAATGGTGAATAAACCTAGTTTTCATCCACATGAATTGTATTCTATTAAAAAAAAATCCACATGAAATTGTATTTAAGTGTCAATTTTTAAATTAAACAGTTATTTAGGCATAAATTTGAAAGGAGGTGTTATGAAGATGGATCAACAATAGTTAGTTAGCTAAGCTGTAGCCTTGTAACAAAAATCTGTCATTGACCTATTAGCTGTGTGATACCTATATTTGTAACTAGAGTTGGTTAGTTTTTAAAATGTTAGTTACAGGTTGTTAATCTCCACAACCATATTCAGGTGGTTGAATATGCATAGGTGTATATAAGTCTCAGCTGATGTAATTCTTGTAGGACATATTCTTTAGATTCATTGTGATAAAAAACAAACTGAGTGCAAGTGAGGAGAGGCTATTGTAAACTTCCCTAGAAGTCTTCTTGTTGTTTTTGCTGTGCAGTTGTGATCACTGAAAGGAATAAGAATTGGCTACAGTGTGGATGTAGGGGTCTTCAATTGCCCTGAATCACGATAATCTTCTTGCTGTTTTTGTTCTTTCTCTAGCACCTTTGTCCTTAGTTTTCTTATTGCGTGTGCCTGCATATCATCATATCTGCTGTAATATCACCTCGTCATTACAACAATTGGCATCAAGAGCCAGGTTCTTGGAGGGATTCTGCGATGGGGACAAGGTTTGATGTGGAGAAGTTCACAAGGGAAAATGATTTCATCCTGTGGAGGATCAAGATGCAAGCTCTTCTTGTTCATCAAGGGCTTGACGATGCACTACAAGGAGCCTCTAAGCTTCCATCTACACTGTCATACAAAGAGAAGAAAGATTTGCTCAGTAAAGCTCATAGCACAATCATTCTTTCTCTTGGTGATGAGGTTCTTTGAGAGGTAGCTGAGGAGAAATCTGCAGCAGGGATTTGGCTGAAACTTGAGAGCTTGTATATGACCAAATCCCTAACTAACAAGTTGTACCTGAAGAAAAGACTACATCAGCTGAAGATGGAAGAAGGTTCTTCTATCAAAGAACATGTTTCTTTGTTCACAAAGGCAGTTCTTGATTTGAAAAGTGTGGATGTGAGGATAGACGAGGAAGATCAAGCAGTAATGCTACTATGTTCTCTTCCACCATCCTTTGAAAATCTGGTGGACACCATGCTGTTTGGGAGAGATACACTCACCTTGGAGGAGGTTAAGGCTACCCTAAACTCTTGAGAATTAAAGAAAAAGATAACTGAGAATAAAGGTGAAGGTGGAGATCCCGAGGTATTGATGGCTAGAGGAAGATCAGAAAAGAGGGATTCAAAGAGCAAGAACAAGAGGAGGTCCAAATCCAGGAACAAGAAGGCCTGCTACTACTGCAAGAAAGAAGGTCATTTCAGAAAAGAATGCCCTGAAAGGAAGAAAAAGAACAATGGTAAATACAATGATGAATCTGATATAGCAGTGGTGGCTGATGGATATGAAAGTGCTGAAGTGCTCTCCATCTCAACTGAAAAGCACAGTGAGCAATGGATTCTAGATTCGGGTTGCACATTCCATATGACACCCAATCTGGAATGGTTCAGCTCCTATAAGGAGATAGATGGAGGGAAGGTTCTCATGGGAAACAATATGGCATGTAATGTCATTGGCATTGGAACTGTTAAATTGAAGATGCAAGATGGATCTGTAAAGCTGCTCCCTGATGTGAGGTATGTTCCAGAGCTTAAAAGGAACCTGCTCTCTTTGGGAATGCTAGATCAATCTGGATGTTCATTCAAAGGAGAAGGTGGAACTTTAAAGGTATTCAAAGGCTCATTTCAAGTAATGAAGGGTACAAGGCAGAATGGTCTTTAAAAATTGCAAGGTAACACTATCTTGAACTCAGCTGGCCTAGTTTCTATCTCTGAACCAAATGCTACCAAGCTTTGGCATTATAGATTAGGTCATGTGAGTGAGAAAGGGCTGGAAGAACTACATAAACAAGGATTGATTGGTAATGGGAATTATCAAAAGCTAAGTTTTTGTGAACATTGTGTATATGGAAAACAAAAGAGAGTTAGTTTCCATAATGCAACTCATACAACTTAGGGTTTCCTAGATTATGTACACTCTGATGTTTGGGGGCCAGCCAGGGTACCTTCATTAGGAGGAGCAAAATATTTCATAACTTTCATTGATGACTGGTCTAGGAAAGTTTGGACTTATCTATTGAAACATAAAAATCAGACTTTTAAGTGTTTCAAACAATGGAAATTGCTTGTTGAGAATCAAACTGGTAGGCATGTGAAGCTGCTTAGAACTGATAATGGCCTTGAATACTTAAGTGAGGAATTCAATGAATTTTGCAAAGACAACGGAATAAGAAGGCACGAAACTGTCAGATTGACCCCTCAGCAAAATGGCCTTACTGAAAGGATGAACAAGACCATTTTGGAGAGGGTGAGATGTATGTTGTCCAATGCAAAATTGGCAAAGAATTTTTGGGGAGAGACTGTGAATACAACATGTTATCTAATAAACAGATGCCCTTCAAGTGCAATTGAATTCAAAACACCAGAGGAAAGATGGACAGGAAAAGCTCCAAGCTATGAGAACTTAAGAATCTTTGGATGCACTACATATGTTCATTCTAATGAAGGCAAACTTGAACCTAGAGCTAAGAAGGGAATCTTCTTAGGTTATCCGGAAGGAGTGAAGGGATATAAAGTGTGGTTATTGGATCCTGCAGGTCCCAAATCAATTATTAGCAGGGATGTCTTGTTTAGAGAAGAAGACATGATAGCAGATGATCAACAGAAGTCTGATTCAATTCAGAATGGTGTTCAAGCTGAGCGAGTAATGCATACCGATCAAGGAATTAGGTTGGAGGTGGAGAAGCTTGCAGAAACAACAGGTCCAACAGAGGACAGAAATGAAGCATCTCATGATGAACCTATGATTTCATCAATTCCTGAACCTGCTGATACTTCATATAATCTGGTCAGAGACAGACAAAGGAGGCAGATTAAAGCTCCTGAAAGATTTGGTTATGCTGATCTCATAGCTTATGCTTTGAGTATAGAAATTGATGATCAAGGCTCAGGACCAATTTCTTACAAAGATGCAATTTCCAGAACCGACAGTGATCAGTGGAGATCAGCAATGCAAGATGAGTTTGACTCTTTAATGAAGAATGATACTTGGAAACTTGTTGAAAAGCCAGCAAAGCAGAAAGTTGTAGGGTGTAAATGGATTTTCAAAAGGAAACCAGAAGAAACAGGAATGGATAGCTACAGATACAAAGCAAGGCTTGTGGCTAGGGGTTTCACACAAAGAGAAGGAATTGACTATAATGAGATTTTTTCTCCAGTTGTGAAGCATACAAGCATCAGAATCATCTTGGCACTAGTTGCAGTTCACAACCTCGAATTGGAGCAAATGGATGTAAAAACAACCTTTTTACATGGGAATCTAGAAGAAACAATCTATATGAATCAACTTGAAGGATATGAGGTAAAAAGGAAAGAGGAGATGGTATGTTTACTGAAGAAATCTTTGTATGGACTGAAACAGTCCCCAAGGCAGTGGTACAAAAGATTTGATTCTTTTGTAGTGTTAAATGGTTTCAGCAGAAGTTCTTATGACAGTTGTGTCTACTTCAGAAGGTTGAAGCCTGATTGTTTCATCTACTTATTGCTCTATGTAGATGACATGTTGATTGCAAGTGCAGATATGAAAGCCATCAAAGAGTTGAAGAATCTGTTGCAATCCGAGTTTGAAATGAAGGATTTAGGGGCTGCAAGGAGAATACTGGGAATGGATATTATCAGGAAAAGAAATGAAGGTCTGTTATATCTATCTCAGTCAAGCTATGTGCAGAAACTACTAAGAAGGTTCAATATGCTTGATTCAAAACCTGTATCAACACCTATTGCTGGACATTTTACACTGTCAATCACTCATTCTCCAAAAACAGAAGATGAGATCAAAGATATGAGTAGAATCCCCTACTCGAATGCTATATGTTCACTTATGTATGCTATGGTCTGTACAAGACCAGATCTAGCATACTCAGCTAGCATTGTAAGTAGATTCATGGCAAATCCTGGAAAACAACACTGGAGTGCAGTAAAGTGGATCTTTAGATATCTAAAGGGTTCAAAGTCTGTTGGTCTGGTCTATGGAAGAAAGACAGAAAGAATCAATGGTCTGTCAGGCTATGTTGATGCTGATTATGCAGGTGACATTGACAAAAGAAGGTCCTTAACCGGATACTTATTCACTTTGTATGGAAGTGTCATAAGTTGGAAGGCTAATCTGCAACCAGTTGTGGCTCTATCTACAACTGAGGCAGAATATATAGCTCTCACTGAAGCTATAAAGGAAGCCATATGGCTTAAAGGTCTTGTTCATGAGCTCGAAGGAAAGACTGGTCCTGTTGAAGTATGGTGTGATAGTCAAAGTGCAATTTGTCTCTCTAAAAACCAAGTTTTTCATGAGAGGACAAAGCATATTGACATTAGGACGCATTACATCCGAGACATCATAGCACAAGGTGAAGTTGAAGTGAGGAAAGTGGCTGGAAAGAACAATCATGCAGACATGCTGACAAAAGTTGTTCCATGTTTAAAGTTTACTCATTGTTTAAACATAGTGAACATTGGAACTTGTGACACTTGAAGTCTCTGTAAGAGACTGTATGAAGGAGAGCTTGCTGGTCCTAATATTGAAGATCCAAGGTGGAGATTGTTATGAAGATATGGATCAACAATAGTTAGTTAGCTAAGCTCCAGCCTTGTAACAGAAATCTGTTATTGACCTATTAGCTATGTGATACCTATATTTGTAACTAGAGTTGGTTAGTTTTTAAAATGTTAGTTACAGGTTGTTAATCTCCACAACCATATTCAGGTGGTTGAATATGCATAGGTGTATATAAGTCTCAGCTGATGTAATTCTTGTAGGACATATTCTTTAGATTCATTGCATCAAAAACAAACTCTGAGTGCAAGTGAGGAGAGGCTATTGTAAACTTCCCTAGAAGTCTTGCTGCTGTTTTTGCTGTGCAGTTGTGATCACTGAAAGGAATAAGAATTGACTACAGTGTGGATGTAGGGGTCTTCAATTGCCCTGAACCACGATAATCTTCTTGCTGTTTTTGTTCTTTCTCTAGCACCTTTGTCCTTAGTTTTCTTACTGTGTGTGCCTGCATATCATCATATCTGCTGTAATATCATCTCAGCATTACAACAGGAAGTAATAACTTCTTTATGGATTTTAGATTTAAGAAAATGAACCAACACGTGGTGGGAGAAGAGTTGTGATATTAGAACATAAATTTTAGACATCGTATATGTTTCTTTTTACTTGATCTCACTTACTTTTATCATCTTTATATACACACATATCGAAAATATATCCAAAAACAAAAGGAGCGTCCCGTTTTTATGTTCAAAAAACATTCTCGATGGGAGAATGTATGTAATGAATGAATGTATATGACAGCTCTTAGCTCAAATGCAAAACTTTGCAAAAGCTCTTCGGTGTAAAAGTTCTTAAATACTTTGTTTCTGTTTATAGAATTCATCTTCAACAAAATGTAGAGAAAGTTCTTTATTCATCTTGAAAATAGAGACATTATAAAGTATATCCGAAATGTAATCATTTGTCCTTGTATCTCCATTTGTTTTGAAGAGTTTTGTTATTTGAACATAAATTTTAGACACTGTATGTGACTCATATGTGTGTCTTTCTATCTCTCATTTATTTTTTATTATCTTTATATACATGTATTTCGAAAATACATTAAAAAATAAATGGGACATCATATGGCAGTATCCCCAATTTTGTGTTAAAAAACATTCAACTTGTTTCCACTACCAAAATGATTTTGGTATGGTAGGTTGTTTCGTATTATACAATTTGTGCCATGTGTTGTATGAAATACGAGAAAAGGCACTTTCTGCTAAAAGTTAGCGTTTTTTATCTTCCTTTTAAAATTGAAGTCGCTAAACCTTAATTTAACCTTGATAGGAAATTCGTGAGACTTCTTCACCTGAGTGGTTTATGAGACTAATTTCTTATTTTTTGACTACTTAATATATTTTTAATACTGATAATTAATTATTATAACTACCAAACCCACTAATTATTTACTTATTTTTATTTACTTTTCGAAAAATATTTCTCTTCAATGATTCTTAATAAAAGTTATTTTATTTTTTATAATAAAATCTTAATTACTCACAATTGAAATTGAACTTTTTAATTTTATATTTTATTATATAAGAAATTTTACTTATAATTTTTAAACTTGTATAATATTTTGTTTTATGCCGATACTAAGTTTTTTGAATTATTGTATTAATATTGATTGATGTTTCAGATTATTTTGGTTTAAAATTTTTATTTTAGAAAAAAAAAAGTTATCTTTTTATGATATTTTAACAAATAGAAAGTTCAACAAAAAATTGTGGAACACTCGAAAATCAATACTAGTTATAATATAATGGTTATACTATCCATTAGCCTAAGATAATGGTTAAAAAATAATTTTATTTTTTTTTAGAAATCAATCTTAAAGAAATGTATTTAACATATTAAAGAACGTTGTTTTCTGTAACAAAAAAGAAAGAAAAGAAGAACGTTGTTTTCAAAAAAAGAGTTTAATTTTTAAATATTGTTAGTGTCAAATGTTTATACACTGATATCCAATAATATTTTGATAAATCAATATTATTAATATTTTATTTTTTAGTTATTATTTAATCCATAAAAAATGTATTGCTTATATTTAGATGTTTCTTTAACTACCGTCATAAAGATACTGATTATTTTTATAAAATATATAATATAATTGCTTGCCGGTCGAATGGTCTATTTCCGCGAAAAACAATGTATCTTGCAGTGGCTTCTCAAGAATTGTTTCGGACATAATTTTGACTGGGAAAAATAATTATATGCAGGCAATTGTAGTTATAAACCAAAAAAAAAAGATTGATAACTCTGAATGCATGTAAAGGTCAAAAGGACATGGCAATGAATGAATTTTAAGCATCCTTTCTTGTTCGGTGGTTTGGAAGGTCTTTGTATATCAATGTTGGTTCTCTAGTATTTTAGTTACATTATTCCTTCCGTTAGTCTTTGTCCTATTTTTATATATGAGTCGGGTACCCCTTATATCTTTTAATTAATATAATTTTTGGCTTATAAAAAAAAAAGAACATAGCATTGAATAAATTAATATTCAATAACCAAATTAAATAAACATTTTTGCCTGATTCTCGATTTCAGTGGCGGTCCTTCATTGTGGCGGGGGCACAAACGGCTCCCCCCAAGAAAATAAAAATTAAATTTTTTTTAGTATAAATTTTCTCAAGGCATCCCTCATAATGATTCATTTTGTGGGTGTTGACGGTTGAGTTTGCAAATCTCAATCGACTAAGTGGGCATATCATGCGGCGTTGGCTAGTGTGAACGACCTCTTCAAGTCGCTCACCGTGAAAGAGGCATCATTGACTGTGCACAATCTTCCATCACCGTTGGATCAAGAAGTTCACGAGATTTTACTATGTACTTGATCACACTAGATTTTTTTTTCATTTTCGTTCTCTTACACTGCACTGTCTTCGACATCCTCGCCGCCATCCCCACCACCAACGTACACACTGGCACCATCCAGCCACCGCCCAGACCAAAAATCCGACCATCTCTCTCACTTGCAATAGTTGCTTACCCATCCACAATCAAGATCGAGTCTTTCTTGCAGATCTGGCGCGCGTGACTGGTTGACAGTTGAGAATGGTGGAACAGACGGTGGCTAGGACGTGGGCGGCGTGGAGTCGAGGCAAGGATCATGGGCTGGATGTTGGCGGTGGCAGGGCGGCGGGGCAGCGGGATTTGGACGATGGCTGTGTTTGAAGGAGATTTCCATCTCTTCTCTCCACTATTCTCTCTGCTCTGCCTTGTCTGCCACTCCCCTCCTACTCCCCCCCACCGCTTCTGAATCATGGTTCCCAGTCTCCTCCACTTCCTATCTTGTTCTTGTACTTTCGATCCAGTCCTTAAGCAAATTATTTGAGTAGAAAAAAATAAATTCTTGTGTTCTAGTTTACCCAATTTTTTGTTCTATGTGGACAGGGTGGGTTTCTCATTTCGTTGCTTGTCTATAGTTTCTTTCTAGGTTCAAATTGATCATAAGATTTAATGTATATCTCACTGATAATCATAAAAAAGATGACACTAAGGAAATTACCGGAAATTGAGGGTGGCAGCGACGGAAATTACTGATTCACGGGTGGTAGAGAGAGATGTGATGGGGAACACAGGGATCATGTCCGGGAACTCGACGGCAACTCCCCACAAGGCATGGCGCTGATGAAGGTTCGTGGTGGTGGCACTGCCGTGAAGGAGGCTGACTGGGCGGAGGGGCTATGGAAGGAGGGGGCAATGACAGGAAGGATGCAGAGCGAGAGAGTGAGGGAGAGAAGGAAACAAAAAAAAATTATATAGTGTGGGTAGGTGTATAAAACTATCATGTAACACCACTTGATCAATGCTTATAACAAATTTCTCATGGTGAGCGACTTGAAGAGGTCGTTTACGCTAGCCAACGCCCATATGATGCATAGGTGTTGACTATCCAGTTGAGTTTGTAAATCCCTCAAAGCACCGCTTGCTTCTGGCTGGTCTGCTACGATTACTTTTTGGCAGCTTGCTTTTGCTGGACCAAACTATATTAGAAAGAAAGTAGGTAAGTATATATATAATAACATTTTGGTTTGGTACCTTAAGCGGTGACTTGCCAGCAAGCTATAAGTAGTTTAATTGTATGTATTATATTACTATAAGTGGTTTAGTTTTTGGGATTTGAACATTTGGAATGGAATGGACTTATTAGTTTCATGTATTGATGGTTCGATTAGTTTATATGTAATTTATATGTTACAATTGGCCTACATCATTCATGCTGATCAGTGTTGAGGTTGATCGACTATGTTGCTTACTGCAGAAATTCTTACTTTGCTGTACAAATGGAATGGTTTTTTTGGCGCTGGATAACATGTAATGCAGGCTCCTATTATAGTGGTAGTTTTGTTAGAAAGCCCATATTTGTTAAAGTTATTGCAAATTCTAGCACTAAGGATTATAATCGACAAGAAACAATATCGCTATCTTTAGAACACAATCTTACTTCAAAGGAACTCCTTTATTGAAAGTCTCTCTGAAATAGCAGAGTACCGATTACAAAAGATAGCTTGAAAACTTCTCTCATTCACCCTCACCCTATATATACATTAATTCAAAATAAAAAATACTCGGACTCCCGCGAACGGTTACTGCGGTTAACTGTTTCTACCTAATCGCCCACTTCCTATCCCTCGTTTTCCAATCTGACATGCTCTCGGTCCAACCTATTTCAACTGCTTCTTGGTTATTCGGTCATCGGTTATCTCTCGGCTATTTATGAATCTCCCACCAAACGAGCTGACTCGTTGGGCCCAGCTAACGACCCAAACATCTCAAACAGTACATTAATCCCCCAAGCTCTGAACTGATAAGTGAAAGAGCTTTACCATCAGCCCATATTATCTTTACTTAGTAAGTGTCGGACAATCCTCAGTTAACCTCCACTTGCGGCCCAACATCTCGGACAATACATTAATCCCCCAAGCTCTGAGCTTCCAAGAGCGAAAGAGCTTCTCAGACATACGTGTGGCTTGATATCGTCATTGTCATTCTAGAAGCCGGATGAAAGTCACCTGGGATGCCTCATTAAAACCTCCTCGTCCAAAAACCTCCATTTTATTTTTATGAGGGAAAAAGAACGAGGTAGGAAAAAGAGTACATCCACAAGTTGCCTTGATATAGCTTCGAGTCGCGCTCTCTTTCCAACAATAATACTCACAGCTACCGAAATATTCTCCATCTGACCGAAATGTTCATTGCTGCCGAGATCTTCTCCCCAGACGTATTTCACTATCGATATGTTATCGATCTTTTGGATCCTTCTTCAGAGACATGACTGTTCCCTTCCCCTGATCATGAATATGACAGGTGTCACAAAACATCATTTCTCGAAACATTACCCCGAACCACACGCAACCGACACTCACCAATCAATTCATCATCCCACCCACTTTTCATTGAGCTGTCATTTACTGCTCCATCATTACACCCGCCCCCTCTAAACAATTAATTATAATTTTTCTCACCTCTAGCCTTTTCGCCTTCTTGCACTCATTCAACTTCATTATGACATATCCCCTCTTTCTCTCTCCGCCTCTTCCCCTGCCTACCAATCCCTTTGGCTATTTAAACCCTCCTCACCCAACTGAAACACCTCCCTCAACATTTTCATCTGTGCACTCCCCTTTGTTCTTTTTTATTCTTCTCCGAGCTTCCTGTTCGTTCCTCAAGGTACCCCCCCTTCATCTCTTTCTTTACTTTTTCATCCTTCACCATGACTTTCCAAAATCTTCTCGAAAGTTCCTCACCTTCTCAACCACAAAACAACCCTGAAATTTTTCTTATAGATGATGATGACTCCGCTTCTGCTTCTTTGCATTCCTATCAACAACACGCGGAGTCATCTGACTCTTCTGCCACATCACACGGCCTCCCTACCCCCTTGCCACCTCCTCCCATCCTCCCCGTTGCTGGCTATCAATGGGTCAGTCCCGGAGTGATAGGATACTTTTCTAGCTTCCAATCCAACTCTGCCATTGTTGCTTTGAGAAAAGAAATATGTTTGTCTTTCTCTAATGCAGAAGACAAGTTCATATGCTCCCCTTGTTCCAATGATGATTGGGTTTGCTTTAGGGCTGCTACTACTGACTTTCCTTTTGTATTCCTTTAAAAAGCTCTGTTCAAAGATTTGGATATTCACCTCCCCTTCTCTTCTTTCCAATTTCCTTTCTCATCTCAATGTTGCTTCAACCCAACTTCATCCCAATAGCTGGGCATTCCTTCGAGCTCCAAAGCTGTTCCACTTTTACTCCATCCGATTATACAAACAAGCCCGTTGGATTCCCTTCACGGCCGACAACACAGGCGGTTTTTCACCCTATTCCAATCTTCATATAAATACTTCAAAGGAGAATTTTTTTTAAAGTATGTTCTGCTCCCAACGAATTATCCTTCTTCCTTAATGAGGAGGGCAATCCGAGATTTCCCCTTTACTGGACTCGGAATCCTTGCAGAGTTTCAGATCCTTATAACAAACTCTCTGCTTCCGAGAAGGAAGAAGTGGACCTTCTTTCGAACTTGCTCCTTTAGAATGTCAACCACTTCTTAAACTCCCATCCGCCAAAAACCACTCACAGAGCTGGCACCGTAAGCTTTATAACAAATATTATTAATACATTGTACAACTTGCCTTACACCGATCTATTTTTTGATATTGCAGAGATCATAGGTGACAAAATTTCAATTGCTGAGATGAGACGGCTAAAACAACAATCTCGACTGAAGCAGGGTGCTCAGTCCTCAGGTACCAGTCCCAATCATGCCACCCAAATTACTAGACCTGTTGCCGAGAATCTGCCTCCCCCATGTCCATCCCCTTCAAAAAGAATGAGAACCACTGAGAGTCATGACATCAATACTTCTTCTGCCTCTGAGAAAAATACTTCTCAAAAGCCTCAATCCGAGAAACGGGTTAACAAGAGAAGTGGTTTGATATTACCCACAATACATCTTCTCCTTCTTGCTGGAGTGTGGATTTCAGCCCTCGGCATCACATTGATGACCACCTAACCATTCAAGCTGATGTGGATGCTGTTGAGAAATACGACCCATCGTTTACTTATGAAGCTGCTGCTACCTATGCTCTCCGTACTGCCGAATTAATTCGGCTGGCTGGGAAGGAAAGAGCTCAAATACACTACAAGATGGCGCAAGTAAACCGATAACTTATGAGGATTGAAGAGATGAAGAAAGACCCGGACGACTTCCGGAAGGAAAAATATCTCCTTGTCCAACAAAATCAACAACTGCAAACATCAAATGAACAACTGAAATCTGACTGCCAGAAAGTTGAGAACACCCTTCGTGACATTGAGAAATCAAAAACTTCTGTTTTATCCGAGTTAGAAGGGGTTCGTTCCTCGGCTGTGCAATTGGAGGAAAAATTGCACTCTCAGAAGCTGGAGATGGAAACTACGATTGAGGCCTATAAACTTGAAGCTGCTGACAAATACAAAATAGGATTTAAGGCTGAAATTGAACAAGCTAAAGTCATAGCTCCCGAAGTCGACTTTTCAAAAACTGATGCTTGGAAAGAGATCATAGATGGTCGAATTGTGTCTCCTGGCCCAGACTATATTCCAAACCTGCAAATGGATGATCCACCATCTTCTGCAGCAGATTTTGCTCATGGTGATGGAGATACTGCGATGAATTCAACCACCCTCTTTACCAATAAGAACTTCACTTCTGCTGCTACTCTCGGACTCAACAACCCCATTGAAGAAAATGCCCTCCCATAATGTGTTTTTCTTTATGCAAATTTACTTTTGTCGTAGTAGTTTCTACTTTTCTTTTTGCACTTTGACATTCAGAGGCATTAAAGGCCTCTAATTTTGTACCTCCCTTCTACTATTTTATAATGCCATCAATGGGATTTACTCTTGTCATTGGTTAATCAAATTACTAATTTTATGTATATCATCCAACTTGATACACCTTGTTTGCCGAGATCACGAACTTGAGTCACGTTGCTTTTAATTCCTCTCCGGCGTCTCTTACTTATGCTACTGAACTTAGCTTCCTTTAAACTTCTCATATGTATCCGCCATCCATTCTAGACTACTTGCCTCTTGATTACTGCTTCTTTTCCGATTCTTTCTCCTTGAGTTTCTTCGCACTTCTTTTAATACCTTCTTCCGAAAATACATTACACCATTCCATTCTTTTTTACCTTTTCTCCATCTTACTCTCAATTCCCCTTGTTATTCTACCTGTCCTTGTCTTACCTTTCCGATACCTTATTTCACCGAGAATACCCATCTATTTTATCCTCTTCTCATTCCTCTCTATTATACCTTCCTTCAAGGATTCTTTTTGTTCCTCCTTCTCCTCACTCCAATACCTTCCTCCGTAAATTTCACTATCTTCTTCTATTCCAAACCTTCCTCCGAGAAAATCGCGCTCACCTTCTCTACAGAACCTTCCACTGAGAACATTGCATTCATCTTCTCTCCAGAACCTTCCCCCGAGAACACTGCATTCACCTTCTCTATAGAACCTTCCTCCAAAAACACTGCATTCACCTTCTCTACAGAACCTTCCTCCTAAAACACTGCATTCACCTTCTCTTCAGAACCTTCCTCCGAAAACACTCATTCACCTTCTCGAACCTTCCTCCGAGAACACTGCATTCACCTTCTCTACAGAACCTTCCTCTGAGAACACTGCATTCACCTTCTCTCCAGAACCTTCCTTCGAGAACACTGCATCCACCTTCTCTACAGAGCCTTCCTCCGAGAACACTCATTCACCTTCTCTACAGAACCTTCCTCTAAAAACACTGCATTCACCTTCTCTCCAGAACCTTCCTCCATTTAGCTATGTAAATTCTCGTTTCTTCCTACTATTCAAGATGCTCGTTCTCTTCTTTCTTCTCTGCCAAACCTTCCTCCCCCCCTCTTTTTTTTTATCTCCTTTTCTCCAGAGCCTTCCTCCGAGAACGCTGCATTCACCTTTGCTACAGAACCTTCTTCCGAAAACACTGCATTCACCTTCTCTCCAGAACCTTCCTCCGAGAACACTGCATTCACCTTCTCTACAGAACCTTCCTTCGAGAACACCGATTCACCTTCTCTTGAGAACTTTCCTACGAAAACACTGCATTCACCTTCTCTTCAGAACCTTCCTCCATTTAACTCTGAAAATTCTCTTTTCTTCCTACTATTCAAGGTGCTTTTTCTTTTCTTTCTTCTCTGACAAACCTTCCTCCATCTTTTTTTTTTACTCCTTTCATTCGCGATGTAAAACAAAGAATTTTAAGATAACAGGAAAAATATAATCCAAGATAAAGAAACAACAACTTCATTCATTGACAAGCAAATAACATAGGACAGTGACCTCGTTAAAACCTCCTCAGCCAAAAATCTTTATTTTCTTATGAGGGAAAAAGACCGAGGTAGGAAAAAGAGTACCATCTAATACAATAAATTAACTGAAATAAAACTTAAGGTGAGAGGCATTCCATGTTCTCAGAATAGTATTCCCCGACAACTCCTCTAGACGATACGCTCCATTCTCCAGGTTGTCAACTATCCGAAAAGGTCTAACCCAATTTGCTGCCAACTTTCCTTCAGATGGGTCCTTCCTAGCACTTCCATGTAGCCGCAATACCAAGTCACCAACTTCGAACTTTCTCGGTCTCAGCAGTGCATTGTACCTCTCAGTAATCCTCCTCTTGCATTCTGCCTCCCTTACCCGTACTTCTTCTCAGATTTAACGACCCAAAATTGGCATCCATGACCGGCCAGAAGAGGGGTGATATCCCCTAATCTGAAGCATTTTCTAGGCCAACTCATCCTCTTCCTCTTACTCTAGAATGTGTACTCAAAGAACAAATCCACAAATCTTACTTGCCACAAGGGTAAAAAAAAAATATTGTAATAAATTTCTATTTATTTAAGGTAAGAGTAAAGTTGAAAAACTTATAAGAGAAAAAGGATTCATAGGATAAATTCCCTTTAATACAAAAGATTCACATTAGCATTTCTTAATAAACTAAGCCCTTATATTAAAACTCTACACTTCAACAAATAAGGGTATCCTTGAAGGTTGCAGCATGGCACTCTAACTCCACATATAGGAGTCGAACAACTCGAGATGACCGAGCAGTTTCCACATCTGCATCTAAAACACTAAGAAGGAGTGAGTTTATTAAACCCAGTGGACGAATTCATTTTAAGGGGTAGAATGTAATATCCGGTAATTTTAGTAATTTAAAATTATACGTTTAAATGACATTATGCTCCTAATAAAAAAAATCTCCTTATATAAAGGTTCCACTTGGTATTTTTTTCCTTAAATGTTTTAATTAAAGTCCGCTATAATAAAAAAAATGCTTTTGAACTTTCTGTATATATATAATTAAATAAGGATTTTAAGACATAAAAATTGAAATTCATACTACCATAACCCATACATTTTAATAATTATGATTATGTCAATAATTAGTATCTTAAATGATAGTTAATTTATGATATTGAGACATCAATAGGGTAGTTTATAACTTACATACACATAGCAAGTTAATTGAAATTTTAACTATTAAGTTAATATTAATTTTGGATCTTGTCCATCATGCCCTATTAGTAAAGGGCATTATTGTCCAATACCTTAATGGCTTTAGTTTAAAAAGGGGATCATTTCTCCTTGTACATTTGTCACACAATTGCTGAACCCTAGAGAGAGAAGTGGAGATTTGGAGAGAAGAGGAGTTTCACGGTGATCCTTCTTTGCCTCCTTCCTTCATTTTCCTTGTGTCTTGGAAGCTAGTAATGTATCTTCAAGAGGTGAGGGATTGGTGTTTGTATTGATTTTTTTATCTTTCTTGCTCTGATCTATGTCTTGCGTAATTTTATGGCATTTAGCCACACGGGATCGAAAATTCTTTTTCAACTTTCAACACTGTATGCTCTGCATTCCTCAACCATCCATTCTGTCACTTAAGCATAATTTTGTGTGAGTGCTTCCATATTTATTTGTTTATTTTAATATCCGAGAACCGAACGCCATGTGGTGGTAGATGCTATGGGATTTGGATATTCTTTTATGGTAAACAACTATTGTAAAGTTGCCTTTAGCCTTTATGTTTCATTCCGGGTTGGATGCTTCCAACTTTGTTATCTTGTACATTGGTTTGGCTTGGAAAATGTTTAGAATTCAAGGTACAGGGCTGTACGGTTTTCTCCACTAAATTTATATATAGTCAAATGTGTCAACTTGGTATATTGATGGGTTAGTATTTAAAAGGTGCACTATCCTCCAGTAAGGTCTTTCAATAGGTACAATGCCTATAGCCTTGTTCATGCGGTGCTTAGTTGATTCTCCTACCCAAATGAGGTTTATGATATATTGATTTGGAAAAGTTACCTTGACTTATGTGTTTGTATCCTATTGTTATAATATAGGCCATAATGAATAATGTTAAGTTATGTTAGAGTAGTTATATAATGTGGATGTGGTTGAGATGAATACATATACTATGGTATAAAATATATGCTTATAGATGATGTTAAATGACGTGGTACATGAGAATCTATGATTATGATGGCAATATTCTTTTTTTTTCGTTGTCTATGTCAATTGTGATTGTAATGATGATAATAATAATATGATGTAGTTGGTGGAATGAATTGCTAAGAAATTGATTATGAATTTTTGGGTGGACCAACCGGGGAGCGGGAGGCTCCGGTATATAAATGTCACCGTCGGGGATGAGCCTCATTAGATACCCCGGGCGTTGAGGAGGGATGTTGATGTTTGCCGGAGGGTGCGGTATCTCCGGGATACGAAATTAAAACCGTCGGGATGGGGGACCTCGAGTTAACAACCCCAAGTGGACTCAAATATTCGATGTTTATATGTTTTCCCTTGAGAGGGACATGAGTTTGAGAACTAAATAAAGTGCAAGTCATTCCACAAGTACTCTACAATTGGGCAAGAAGCCCGTGTGTGATATGTTTCGATATTGCGATATTTGACTTGACATGGGTTTTGTGTTGACATGAGTAAATGCTTGCATGCTTGTATACTATGATTTCATTTTATTTTGCATGTCTGCTTGTGTTTGGGGGAGTTCCCTCACTGAGTCAGTGGACTCACCCCACGTTTAACATTTCAGCTGCAGGTAAGTGAGGTCGCCGGGAGCCCTTGGATGCCATGTGGAGAGGTTTTTTTTTTTTTTTTGGAATGAGTTTGTACCCATAGTGAGATAATTTTTGTTAATGCGGGATTTTGTAATTTATGCTTGTCGTTTAGTTACTCTGATGCATTATCTTCATTATTGCTGGAATTAATGAATGTAAATTTGTTTACTTTGAATGAGACAGATTTGTGCAGGCGTGAAAGGCTGCGAAAGGGGAATGAGAGACTTTCCCTTTCGGTCGGTCATGACTACAAAATTTGGGTCATGACATGCTCCCTGCAACTGATCATCAAGTCATCAATCCTCAGCAACGGGTACTTGTTCTTGATTGTTACCTTGTTCAGAAGCTGGTAATCAACACACAGCCTTCAACTTCCATCATTCTTCCTTAAAAACAACACCGGTGCTCCCCATGGTGAAACACTTAGTTGGATGAACTCCTTCTTAAGCATATCATCAAGCTGCTTCTTAAGCTCTGCTAACTCCATTGGGGACATTCGATAAGGTGCGATCGATATCGGTCCTATCCCTCTTAGGTGGTAATCCTGACACATCATTCAGAAAAACTTCAGGAAAATCACATACGAAAGGCAGCGTTTCTGCTTTTGGAAACTCCTTGGCTTCCAAGGAAAACAACACCACGCAATCCTTTGGTCGTCCTTCATCCAATCTACCGTCATTGACCGGCAATAATCCAGATCCCTCAAAAAAATGAAGGGTTTTATTTGAACAGTCTAGCACCACATGGTTAGCTGAAAGCTAATCCATGCCTAAAACAATATAGTTATGTTATATTTGTTAAGTCTCTAAAATGTCTGATGTGCATTTCCCTAAGTTTTGATGAGAACTAAACATTGGTTAATGATTTAATTAACCTTCATATTGGTTGCTAACCTGTCAATCTAGTGTGCAGATATTAAAACTGTAAAAATAATCTAGGCCCTCATCTACTAAAGTAATAGAGGTGCTCGTCTACTAAAGTAATAGAAGTGCTCGTATACTAAAGTGGTAGAAGCTCACGTCCAACACAAGTGATAGAAGCTCACATCCAACATAAGTGATAAAAACAGGCATCCACTAAAGTGATAAAAGCGGGCGTACACTAAAGTGACAGAAGTGCTTGTCCACTAAAGTAACAGAAGCGCTCGTCCACAAAAGTGTCATATGGAGCTCGTCTACTAGGATTACGTTCTTTGGACTTGCTAAGTCCTTAATGAGAAACTCCGTCCAATAACATGGCATATGAAGCTCGTCTACTAGCCCGTCCAAATGGAAAATCTTAAATGGCTGGATGGACGCGATTATTTTCAAGATGTACGCGCTTATTTTATGAACGTGAATTCTATAAGAATTATCAGAATCTTATTTCAAGAACCAGAATCAAGAAAAGTCAGAAGTTACTATTTCAAGCAACCTCGGTTATCAGAGCCAAAGACCAGTTAAAGAATGCTTCCAACTTGCTTTATTCCCTAGTACCTCTGGTCCTTACACGAAAAGGGAGTTATACTTAGCAAAGTATAAAAAGCTCTCTACACAACTCTGATATGGTTGTATCACGATGCATAAAGCCATGATCCTTCATGTTAGAGTACAACCAACGTTCCTATTGCATTAATGGCTACGCAGAACGACTCTATTGCATTTAATGAAGTTCTGCTTGAATGCAACATTTGAGGGAATGTCTCTAACAGATCCTAAATGCTTGAAGACTATAAATACAGAAGTCTTTGAAGATGAAGATATAGAATACAAAGAGAATACACATAGCATTAAAGAAGTCATTACTCTGCGCATTAATATCTTCATTCTTTCATTCTGTATTCTTCAATCATAATTATTACGCAGACTTTCCTAAGCTTTACATTTAAACCACTCTCTGAGTGTTAGTGAAAGATCTATTTATCTGAAGCTGTATTTATTACAAACCAAATCTCTCAAACAAACCTGAGTGAGCCTGAAGAGGCTAAGTGTGCAAAGAATACTTGTCTTGAACCTGAAGAGGCTAGGTGTGCAAAGAATACTTGTCTTGGAGCCTGAAGAGGCTGGGTGTGCAAACAATACTTAAGTCTGTAACCTGATCAGTTATAGTGGATAAATCTTGGTGCTGCCAAGGACTGGACGTAGCTCTTTGCTTTGACGAGTTAACCAGGATAAATAACTGTGTCAATCTCTCTTTTGTTAAACTCTTTAGTTGCTTTAGTTTTCTTATACGCCTATCAAGTGGTGTGTTTGTCAAAGTCTCTGTTAAAATTTCATTAGACGAGCCACCCGTCTATCCTGTATCTTTCTACTCGTCTGAACTAAGCTTCTATTTGCGAAAAGATTTCAACTTTGTTTAAATTCTGATAAACACAATTCAACCCCCCTTCTCGTGTTTATAGTTGTCTATTTCAGTATAGACAAACAGACAAAGTCCACAAGAAACTGTCTATTTTCTAAAACAATAGGGCATTTTAAACTTTTGATGAGGGGTGTCAAAGAATAACTTGTGGGTGTGGAAAATGTCAAGTCAAAAGATAAAGTTGGAATAGGTGTTTTCATATAGTCAACATACCTTAGGTCTGATTGGAAAATCGAGAGAATTTAGTTCCCTTCAAAGCAAAAGCTCTCCCACTAGTCTGAGATCTTATCGCCTGCATTCTCACTGTTTTTGGCCTCCCTCCGGCTCCACTTGTCCTACGTCCAGCAAGAATGGGCTTCACTTTCTGTGTGCAATCTCGAGATATGTGGCCCATCATGCCACATTGGAAACACGGACGGTTGTCTTTCACTGATCAATCCTTAACTTGACGTGGTCCTTGATGTGATAAATCCCGGCAAGTGTACCGGATTCGTTGCCAAGTTATAAAAAAATCGATCCCACAGGGACCGTGATCTCAAACTTCAACTAATTAGGAAATCGATAAAACTGGACTAAGGTTTTGAAAAGGTTTTTTGAATATTTGAAATAAGATCAAGTAATGTGACCAATTTCAATTTCGCAATTAAATAAAACAGAAAGCGATTCGAATCGGGGGTTTTCAAATTTAAAATGGGTTCCCGGGAAGTGGGATACCACAAAACTGTTTATGATTCACGAATCGATTTCTCTTCTTGTCAATTACCAAAAAAATCTGTTTTGAAGGCGAATCTGTCCTAAGTTAGCTAATGCTCCCTCTCGGGTTACAAAAGCCGTGCCCGATTAAATCAATCCCTACTCTCGTGGTAATTGAATTTAGATCGGACCCCTTGAGTTTTGTGACGATTCGTGGATCCTCGAGGGACGGCTTCTAACTCTCGTGATTTCAGTCCCAAGTTCGATTCCTATGGATCCGACACCTAAGTTCACCGCTAGGTTCGTCCTTAGTGTATCTATGGCACGCAAACAAGTGGCCACCGAATTCGCGAGTAATTAAAACGATAGGGATCGAATCAAAAAAACAAATCTGAATTAACAAGAAGTCAAAATCTATACATCACCATAAACAAGTTTCGGGCATAGCCCCAATTCCTAGAAACTAGACGACTACTCAAGCTTTGTCATAGTGACAACAAGCTTGATTACAAAATTTATCAAATCAGAAAATCAGAGAAGAAGAGGAGGAGAAGAAGAGATCCTAAGTTAAAGCCTAAATGGTAGCAGCAAAAGTGTCCTCAAGCCTCTGACTTGATCCCATATTTATAGAACTGGGCAGTTGGAGTCCTAATCTAACTCAAATTAGATCCAATTCTGTTTCTTCTGATCCAAGTAACACGCATCACGGCCGTGATGGCCATCACGCCTTAGCGCCGTGATGCATTACGCCATGTGCTCTGCTTGATGAAGTGATCCGTCACGGCCGTGATGGCCATCCCGGCCTGGCCGTGACAGATTCTGCCCTGAGGGTCTCTGTCTCAATATGCCTGTCACGGCCGTGATGATTCTGACTTTTTCATCCTTTTTCAGCTTCACTCGATCACGGCCGTGATGGGCATCACGGCCTGGCCGTGATCAGCTCTGTTTGCTCCTCTTCCTTGCCTTCCAGGCTCCCATCTTTGTGTCGGCTCAATTGCGTGATCCTGATCATTTCAATCTATTTTCCTGCACACAAACACACAGAACCACCTTACTCGTTCCAAGGAAAAACTAACTAATAATCAAACAAAACAAGCCTAATCTATATGAAAATGCATGCAAAATGTTATGAAAATATGAGGTGAAATCACACTCATCAAACTACCCCAAGCTTAAGATTTTGCTTGTCCTCAAGCAATAACCAATGCCAGAAAAGTTAACCAATCGAAGTATGGACAGTGAACCTAGAACCCAAGTCTTGAATTCAAGCAATCAAGCATATTTCATAAGAAACCAAGAGACAATCGATCTTAAGTCCAATTAGGAGCTTAGGTTCCCAGACTCTCATCTCTCACCAATTCGGGTACTCTTCTCACCTCACTCATGTGTTTGAGGGTTTGTGACAATTCGCTCAGCTTCCTCAAGTAAGGTGCCCTACCATAAGCTTGACTATTAACCAAATCTCTACTTTATCAATGAAAACACACAAGAATCAAGAGGTCTTTTATTTAGGTTGTAACGGGGCCAAGGGATTTATTGTTAGGTGGGGAGAAAAAAAAAAAGGGAAAATTCTAGAGGCTTAAACAAAATTGACCAGTGCAAGCATGACACCTCCTAAAATTCCTTTTTTCGGGCTTCAGTTTTTCACCCCCCCCCACTTTTTTTTTATTTATTTATTTATTTTTTTTTTATTTTTTATTTTTTATTTTTTTTTTAATTTTATTTCTCGCTTTATTTTTCTCGTCTCCCTTCTCCCTTTTTTTTTTTATTATTTTTTTTTTAATTTTGAGAAGGGGAGAGTTTCAACTTTTCGAGAAATTCTCCTAACTTTTTATCCCAACTTTATCCTTTCAACTAGCCTTCTTGCCCTTTGCAACATTTTAGAGGTGCCAAACTAAGCATAGTTCATTAAAATAGATCAATGGTACCAAGAAAAATATTTATTCTTTTAGGCTCAAAATTGGGCAACTAAGGGGCAATTTATCAGTAGAGTTCAGGAGGCCTGAAAAATACCTAGTGCCTCAATCATTTTCAAATGTGTTTTCAAAAATTTTTAAGCTTTGAAACGGTTTCAAGTCAAGTTCTAGAGGGCACAATACAAGAGGAAATAAATCACTCAATGACAAGGAATGGGGTAGATTTAGTGAGTACCCCTTTCGGCTCAAAATCTCACCTTTAGTGGTCTAGAATCGATGAGAAACCTAAGTCTAGGAACCATTTGCTAATTGTTAACTTCAAAAGATTGTCTCAAGCATTTTTCATTCTTAGCCTATCACAAGAATTCAAAAATTTAGTTCAAAAATCCTTTGTCATAATTCAATCGATTGTCCTAAGCGGCACAAAGTTTTCACTATTGGAGGCGGATCCTAAGCGGGGGACAGTTTAGTCATGTGATTTGTGCAAACTAATCCTATATGAATGCAACATGCAAGGATGCAAAATTGATACCCCTACCCTGAGCTTAAAAACTTACATTGTCCTCAATGTAAATAATTAAGCTGGAGGGAGGAGAAAATAAAATAAAATAAAAGGAAAATAAAAGGAAAAAGGAACTCATTGAGGTGGGGGTGGGTCTTTGGCTCAAATGCCGGTCGTAGAAATTTCTTTGGAGCATAGCTCTCTGCTCCAACTGCTCTCTGCCTAATGCCTCATTTGCTCCTCTATGATGCGCTCCTGGTTCGCTAAAATGGTGTCGAATGAGGATGCGAATCGCGCGCATAGGGTCCTCGGATGACGGACCTGCAGCGGATGAAGATGGGTGCCCGGTCGGCCTAGCCTGCGGTGGCGGGCGTATCGCCTCTCTACTCTAATGGGTGAGGCTCCTCTCCTACAGGTACTTTCCAAGTCGTAGGGTTTGAAACATCTAACGAGTGTCGGGTTCGGGAGAGGAATTGGCTGCCTCGGCTGGGGTGTTTCAGGCAGTAAATGTCGTCCTCCTGGACGATCATCCCCATGGCCTCACAAGCCTGTAAGGTGATACGGGTCCGATCCGGGAGCGGCCTCAAAACCATCCAAATCAAAGTTGAAGTGGAGGCATATGGTGGTGATGAGGCCACCAATGACAATAGTGCCGAGACGCACTCTTGGCAACCTTCAAGAGGTGCCTAGCCAAATAGGACCCTGTGTCCACATTGCTTCCGGGGTGGAGCATGGCCCACAATATAAGGACCTCGTCCGACGGACGGATCCATCACTCTCGCCCGGCCCAAACAGGGTGTTGGCTATTACCACTGTGCATGTATCGATCTTTGGGGTTAGCGAAGGTGTGGATTTGGATGTGCGAGGGTCAAACCTCCTGCCCTCACGAGTCTAATACCGGCCAGAAATCATGCGCACTTGAACCCTACGGGGCATCTTCGCTCACCCCCCCTGCGGCAATCCAAAAATTCTATTAAACTCGGCCCGGGGTCGGTGTGAAGTCCTGGTTGAAGAGGCGGAAAGTGATCCGCCCTTCTTTGCAATGCTGCCCTGGATGATTTCCTGCGTTCGGGGAACTCGGGAATTCCAGCGTAGGGCCCGCGTATGCAGGGTAGCGGGTGCGAGCAAACTCGCTCCACCCTACGTTTTGCAACATCCGATTAACATCCACGATCAATCCTAAGGTGTCTAAACAGGCGTCATCAAGATATTTAGTTTGTACAATTTTTCTATTTTTTAACACATTAAACCTATCCTGTTGAGCACTTGTCCCTAAAAATTATGCCAAACCCATACCCATCGGTTTGAGAATGTGAAGAGCTAGAGTCGGAGAGGTTACTGCTCTACAGCGAGCACGCGATGCCTGGGGCTGCTCTTTGCCTTTTTGTTGCCATGATCCAGAGAGTGCTAAAGATCCCAGTCTCCTTTCCTCCTTCAGTAATGGGTGGTTAGGGATCCAAATTTGGGGTTTTTGAAGTTACCCAAAAGTGGAGGTTTTTGCTTGATGGTGTTGATGAGTTGGTGTTAGCTATGGAGGAGTTATGGAGGGGAAGGGAACCGAGGAAGGAAGGAGAGGGTAAGAAGGAGAGGAGGAGGATGGCGTTGGGTTGGAAGTGTGAGTGGTGAGGAGAAGGAAGAAGAAGAGTTACGGCCGTGATGGAGTGGAAATCGAGAAAATAGGATTTTAAAACCTAGGTCCGACACGCATCACGGTAGTGATGGTATTCACGGCCTGGCCGTGATGCATTCCTGCCTGGGGAAATGGGACATCACGGTAGTGGCGTATGTCACGGCATACCCGTGATGACTTCGACCTCCCCTTTGTGCTGTCACGGCTGTGACCATAATCACGGCCTGGCCGTGATAGGCTCTGTCTCTTCATGTTCTGTACATCACGGTAGTGACACCAATCACGGCCTAGCCGTGATGATTTTTACATTCTGTTCGATTTACTGTCACGGCCGTGATATATGTCACGGCCTAGCCGCGATGGGCTCCGACTTGTGAGGACTTACTGTCACGGCCGTGATGGCCATCACGGCCTGGCCGTGACAGTCAGTCGACCTTTCCTTTCCATTCCTCTTCATTCTTCGTCGTTTCTCGACCTGAAATCACTTGACAAATATTTATTTATGGGCTTTTTCCTCTTGATCTTCTCAAATTATTCAAGAGTTATATTCAAAAATAAATGGAAAGATAAGAAAGAAAACTTGGGTTGCCTCCCAAGAAGCGCTTATTCTACGGTCTTAAGCTTGACCACCGTCCTTTCAATCCTTCTGCTGGTTCTAGGAGGGGAATTGCAACCTCCTGCTCAAGTGGATGTTCCCCGAGGTAGTGTTTCAGCCTCTGTCCATTGACCTTGAATGTTCCTCGTTCTTGGCTCCGGACCTCGGCGGCACCATACGGGAATACTTTCATTACTTTAAATGGCCAGGACCATCTTGACTTGAGCTTCCACTGGAAATAACCGCAACCTCGAGTTATAAAGTAGCACGAGTTCTCCTTCATGGAATTCTCGGCGAAGGATATGCTTGTCGTGCCACCTCTTTGTTCTCTCTTTGTAAGATCGTGCGGACTCATAGGCATCCAGCCTTAACTCATCAAGTTCCTGAAGTTGAAGAATTCTCCTTTCCCAGTGCTTTCATATCAAAGTTCAGCATCTTAATGGCCCACAAAGCTTTATGCTCAAGCTCGATGGCAAGTGACATGGCTTACCAGTAAATAAGCCTAAAGGGTGTCATCCCGATAGGAGTCTTGTAAGCCGTACGGTATGCCCAAAGAGCGTCATCAAGCCTTAAGGACCAATCCTTTCTCGACCACTGAAACGGTCTTTTCAAGAATGCTCTTTATCTCTCGGTTGGAAACTTCGACTTGTCCACTCGTCGAGGGTGGTAAGGTGTAGCGATCCTATGAGTAACTCCATACTTGAGTAAGAGTTTCTCAAATTGTCTTTCAATGAAGTGCGACCCTCCATCACTAATCACTGCCACAGGAATCCCAAACCTTGGAAAAATCACCTTCTTGAATAGCTTGATTACGGTTACGGCATCACTTGTTGGGGAAGGAATGGCCTCCACCCATTTAGAGACGTAATCAACAGCTACAAGAATGAACTTATTATTGCAAGATGAAGGAAAGGGTCCCATGTAGTCGATTCCCCAAACATCAAATACCTCCACTTCTAACATGGTGTTGAGTGGCATTTCGTGCTTCTTAGAGATGTTTCCCGTTCTTTGACATGGATCACAAGCTAGTACGAACATCCAGGGCATCTCTGAAAATATGAGGCCAATAGAAACCAGCACTGGAGAACCCATTTGCTGTCTTGAGGCACCTGGCATGTCCCCAGTAAGATGAGGAGTGACAACAACTCAAGATACTTGGGACTTGGCCACGAGATACACCTCCTGTATATGTTATCCGCACCCTTGCGGAAAATATAAGGCTCATCCCATATGTAGTTCTTGAGATCGAGAAAAGAACTTCTTCTTTTGTTGGTAATTGAGCTCCGGCGGTAGAATCCCGCATACAAAGTAATTCACAAAGTCCGCATACCATGGAGCTTCCTCCCCATAATGGCAAACAGTTGCTCATCGGGGAAAGAATCATCTATCGGCCGAGTGTCCTTCTCATGTTCGAGATGGTTCCGGTCTGGATAAGTGGTCCGCAACTAGGTTCTCGGTCCCCTTTCCGGTCTCGAATCTCCAAATCGAATTCTTGCGAAGCGAGAATCCATCGGATGAGTCTCGGTTTTGCTTCCTTCTTAGTCATGAGATGCCTTAGTGCGGAGTGGTCGGTGTACACTATGACTTTAGAACCCACGAGGTAAGATCTGAATTTCTCGAAAGCAAAGACAAGCTGCAAGCAACTCTTTCTCAGTTGTGGCATAATTCGCTTGAGCTCCATCTAGAGTTTTGCTTGCATAGTAAATTGCATGGACCTTCTTGTCTCTCCTCTGTCCCAAATCTGCTCCCACGGCATAATCACTAGCATCACACATGACCTCGAACGGCTCATCCCAATTTGGTGTTTGCAGAATGGGAGCGGTGGTCAGAGCCTCCTTTAACCTGGAAAATGCTGTCAAACATTCTTCATTAAAGTCAAATGGAGCATCTTTCATTAAAAGGTTAGATAAGGGTTTAGAAATTTTTGAAAAATCCTTGATGAAACGCCGGTAAAACCCAGCGTGACCCAAGAAACTTCTAACTCCCTTCACATTTATTGGTGGGGGCAAATTTTCAATGACATCTATTTTGGCCCTGTCCACCTCAATGCCTCTACCAGAGATCAAGTGCCCAAGCACTATGCCTTCTTTTACCATAAAATGGCATTTCTCCCAATTCAGCACCAAATTGGTTTCTTCACATCGCTGCAAAATCTTGGACAAATTTGTTAAACAATCATCAAAGGTAGTTCCATAAACAGAAAAATCATCCATAAAAACTTCCATGATGTTTTCAATGAATTCAGAGAAAATTGCAGTCATGCATCTTTGAAAGGTAGCCGGTGCATTACATAGACCAAATGGCATTCTCCTATAGGCAAAAGTGCCATAGGGACAAGTAAACGTGGTCTTTTCTTGATCACTAGGATGTATAGGAATTTGGTGAAAACCGGAATATCCATCCAAGTAACAAAAGTATGAATGCCTAGCTAACCTTTCAAGCATCTGATCAATGAATGGGAGAGGGAAGTGATCTTTCCTTGTTGCCTTGTTCAGTTTCCTATAATCGATGCACATCCTCCACCCGGTTACTGTCCTAGTAGGGATAAGTTCATTATTTTCATTTCGAACAACAGTCATTCCCCCTTTCTTAGGAACCACATGCACCGGACTAACCCATTCACTATCAGAAATTGGATAGATAACCCCTGCATCTAACAGCTTGAGCACTTCCTTCTTAACCACCTCTTTCATGTTAGGGTTTAACCTACGTTGATGTTCAATGGATGGTTTATGCTCATCTTCCATTAAAATGCGATGCATACAAAAGGAAGGATTTACGCCCTTAATATCATCAATCGTATATCCAATCACTTTCCTATGCATTCTAAGCTCCCTAAGTAATTTCTCGGTTTCCAACTCGTTCAAGCTAGCATTTACAATTACCGGATAGGAAGAGTTAGGACCGAGAAATTCATACCTCAATGTTGAGGGAAGGGGTTTTGATTCTACCTTAGGAGCTTCTTCATCCTTGAGATCTTTCATTTCTGGTGTCAACTCAAGTTTTTCCTTCTTTATTTTGTTGGGAGGAATTTCTGGACTAGCCTCCGGAAGCGGGCATAATTCCCTACTTCTCCTCCATGAGCGCTTAAGTCTCCACCAATCAAACACATTTCCAGCGGGTCGTTGATACAAGCTTGTGCAGATTCTTCTTTCACGATGCATTGAGTCAATCCTGCAACAAGAATCTTCAAAAGAAGGGTGTTTAATAGATTTAGCTAAATCAAATTCAACCCTATCATCACCCTGATTAAGGTCGAGTTTCCGTTTTTAACATCAATAATGGCTCCTGCGGTTGCCAAGAAAGGCCTACCAAGAATAATGGGGATTTGGGAATCCTCTTCCATTTAAAGTACCACGAAATCCATGAGGAATGAAAAATTTACCAACCCTAATAGGGACATCCTCCAAGATGCCCCTTTGGAAATTTGACGGACCGATCCGCCAATTGAAGGGGAGATTGTTGTGGGTTTAAGTTCACCCATCTCCAACTTCTTGCAAGCGAGAGAGGGGCATAAGACTAACACTAGCCCCTAAATCACACAGAGCCTTATCAAAACTTGTGTTACCAATTAAGCGGGGAATAGAGAAACTACCAGGATCTTTCAATTTAGGAGGCAATTTATTTTTGAATTAAAGCGCTGCACTCCTCGATTAAGGCCACTTGTCTCATAGTCCTCTAGCTTCCTCTTATTTGACAAGATATCCTTAAGAAATTTAGCATATGTTGGCATTTCTTGTAATGCCTCGGTGAAGGGTACATTAATGTACAATTTCTTAAGGACGTCTAGAAATTTTCCAAACTGCTTATCCAACTTAGCCTTCGTGACCTTTGAGGAAAAGGTATCGGTGGTTGGTAAGGTGGTGGAGGGACATACTTAGACACTTTTTCACTAGGCTCTTCCTCAAATCGAGGGTTGTGTCTTAGTAGGTTGCTCCTCCTCAGCTGCACTCTTGTCATTACTCTCACCTTTAGCCTCAATATTTTCAAGTTTCTTACCACTCCTTAAACTCACGGCCTTACATTGCTCATTATTCGGGTTTACCTCAGGTTGTCCAGGAAACTTACCCGGTTGCCTCATCGAATTTCCAGCTTGTTGGGCAATTTGAGTTTCTAACATCTTGTTATGGATGGCTAAGTTATCGACCTTAGATGCTAGTTCCTTTATTGCCTCATTAACTACCCTCCCTTGTTGCCTAAATTCTTCGTTCTGCTTAGTTTGAGTGGCAACAAAGTTTTCCATGAGCGACTCGAGCTTAGAGGTTTGAACACGAGGGTATCCAGGATGCTGGCTTCCTATTACCTTGTCCTTCTTGGAACTCGTGATTCAATGTGTTGTAGTTGTTTCCGTAGGAAAGGTAAGGACTATTCCTCACTCCGGTTGTAGGGATTCGGGGAGCATAGTTTGGCAGCTTCGGGTTTGTGTCGTAGAAATTGTGGCAAGAGTTCACTTGCTCCCCCTCAAGCACCGGACTCGAAGCGACACCATGCGGGCACTCCATTATATCATGTCCCCTGCACACCACAAATCTCACAAACAACATGAGTAGCACCGACTGACCTCACATGAGCCTTTTCAATCTTATCTAATCGTTTATTTAGTGAGTCAACTTTAGACATAATCAGGTCGGTACTATTCATTTCGAACTTACCCCCCGAAATCTTTTTCGGGTTATTCCCTCTCTCGAGCCCCATTGGTGATAATTGGTGGCCACGTTCTCAATGATGTTGAACGCTTGATCAGGTCTGTTCATGAAGGCTCCACCAGCTGTGAGTCGAGTGACACCTTTGATGAATAATCCAATCCGTTATAGAAGGTGTGCACTAATGACCACTTTTCCAGCCCATGATGTGGGCAAGACTCCAGCAATCCCTTGTAGCGATCCCAAGCTTGAGATAGACATTCTCCGTCTTTTTGGAAGAAGCGGTGATTTGGGTCCTTAGGTAAGCGAGTCTTGGATGGAGGGAAGAATTTCTCCAAGAATGCTTGTTCTAATTGGTCCCAAGTTGTCCAACGTGTTAGAAGGCACTTGCTTCAACCAAGCTTTCGCTTTTCCGGTCAGAGAGGATGGGAATAATCTCGGGCGTATAGCGTCGATCGAGGCACCCTGGATCCTTATCGCATCGGTGAATTCCAAGAATGTTTCCACATGATCCGTTGGGTCCTCTCGAGGGCAATCCTCCAAACTGGTCTTGCCTAATCATGCTAATTAAGTGAGGCGGGATGGTGTAGTTTTCCGCCTCAATTTCCGGCCTTGCAATCCCGGTTCGCGAGACCCCTAGCATTTGGGGCTGCGTAGTCCTTAGCGGTTTGGTATCCGGTAGATTCGCCATTAGTGGAATGGGAATCAACCGCTCTCTCTCTCTTTGTAGTCTTCTTCGCCTATGAAAAGTCCGTTCGATCTCGGGGTCGGCTTCAACAAGGCTTAGAGACTTAGGGATCTTTGCATAAACGGGAAGAGTACCTAGGGAGAAGAGATAGATACTCTAGAGAAAGAAAAAGAAATAAATAAAAAAAAAAATGTCCAGAAAAATCAATTTAAAAATCAATTGAAATTTAAGAAAACACGGTCCCAAACAGCGGCGCCAAAAACTTGATGTGATAAATCCCTGCAAGTGTACCAGATTCGTTGCCAAGTTATAAAAAAATCGATCCCACAGGGACCGTGATCTCAAACTTCAACTAATTAGGAAATCGATAAAACTGGACTAAGGTTTTGAAAAGGTTTTTTGAATATTTGAAATAAGATCAAGTAATGTGACCAATTTCAATTTCGCAATTAAATAAAACAGAAAGCGATTCGAATCGGGGGTTTTCAAATTTAAAATGGGTTCCCAGGAATTGGGATACCACAAAACTGTTTATGATTCTGAATCGATTTCTCTTCTTGTCAATTACCAAAAAAATCTGTTTTGAAGGCGAATCTGTCCTAAGTTAGCTAATGCTCCCTCTCGGGTTACAAAAGCCGTGCCCGATTAAATCAATCCCTACTCTCGTGGTAATTGAATTTAGATCGGACCCCTTGAGTTTTGTGACGATTCGTGGATCCTCGAGGGACGGCTTCTAACTCTCGTGATTTCAGTCCCAAGTTCGATTCCTATGGATCCGACACCTAAGTTCACCGCTAGGTTCGTCCTTAGTGTATCTATGGCACGCAAACAAGTGGCCACCGAATTCGCGAGTAATTAAAACGATAGGGATCGAATCAAAAAAACAAATCTGAATTAACAAGAAGTCAAAATCTATACATCACCATAAACAAGTTTCGGGCATAGCCCCAATTCCTAGAAACTAGACGACTACTCAAGCTTTGTCATAGTGACAACAAGCTTGATTACAAAATTTATCAAATCAGAAAATCAGAGAAGAAGAGGAGGAGAAGAAGAGATCCTAAGTTAAAGCCTAAATGGTAGCAGCAAAAGTCTCCTCAAGCCTCTGACTTGATCCCATATTTATAGAACTGGGCAGTTGGAGTCCTAATCTAACTCAAATTAGATCCAATTCTGTTTCTTCTGATCCAAGTAACACGCATCACGGCCGTGATGGCCATCACGGCCTGGCCGTGATGCATTCTGCCATGTGCTCTGCTTCAGTAAGTGATCTGTCACGGCCGTGATGGCCATCACGGCCTGGCCGTGACAGATTCTGCCCTGAGGGTCTCTGTCTCAATATGCCTGTCACGGCCATGATGATTCTGACTTTTTCATCCTTTTTCAGCTTCACTCGATCACGGCCGTGATGGGCATCACGGCCTGGCCGTGATCAGCTCTGTTTGCTCCTCTTCCTTGCCTTCCAGGCTCCCATCTTTGTGTCAGCTCCAATTGCGACTGATCCTGATCATTTCAATCTATTTTCCTGCACACAAACATACAGAACCACCTTACTCGTTCCAAGGAAAAACTAACTAATAATCAAACAAAACAAGCCTAATCTATATGAAAATGCATGCAAAATGTTATGAAAATATGAGGTGAAATCACACTCATCAGTCCTCCGCATCAGAAGCATCCCTGGGGTCGTTACTGTGAGGGTGATCCTTTATCAATAGGAGTAGTGTTTTGCATAGGGTAGTCATAGGGTCCTTGCCTTGGTTGAGATTCATCTCTCTTATCTTCGTTTCCATAATTATCATTGGTGCAGATTAGTCCACCATTCCCATGTTGAATCGTTCTATCACGATCATGACCTTCTAATACTGTTAATTTCTCTACCAAAGCTAGGAACTGACGAATTTCCAATGGAAGCATCGCTCGCTTCAACTCAGGCCTTAACCCATCTTCAAATCGCCTACAGACCCACTCTTCGTCTGTATGGACTTGGTAAAACCGAGAAAATTTTAACAAGTCTTCAAATTTGATAGCATATTCCTCGACAGACATGTTTCCTTACTTCGGACTCATGAACTTCCTCTCATTTTCATGTCTGACGCTTTTGGGAAAGTACTTCTCCAAGAAACACTCTCGGAATAACTCCCAATTTATCGCGTGTCATTCGACCTCCAACAATCTTTGTTTATTTCTCCACCAGGCTTCCGCTGCTCAAGCCAGTATAAAAGCAGCATAAATGACTTTCCTCTCTTCTATGCAGTGCATAGCCACAAACACCTTCTCAACTTCTTGCAGCCATTTCTCTGCTGCCTCAGGATCGTATTCGCTATGGAATTGTGGTGGATTTCCTTTCATGAAGGCGTTCAGATCGCTGTCCAGTTTTCTTCCTCTCGAACGTTATTCCATTGTCGTTGCCTTTCCTCCCTCTCTTCTCGTCTCTGAATGAATTGGGCATTCTGTTGTGTTTGTTGCAGCATTGCAGTGGCTAAACCCCTCATGATCCTTATTGCTTTGGTAGTCTCACTACCACTTCTATTTCTTGAGGTATCACCGGCATAGTGCTTACGTGTAGTTGTGGGTCCAAACCTACCTCTACCCCCTTCTTACATTGCCTCGAGCCATCGGTTCCTATAAATAGCAACCATTAGGTCGAGTTCAAAACATAATAAGCAATATATCTATGTATATCTACTTATTATCCATATGCAACACACAATCAGTCAAACAAACCATTCTACTCATCTAGACACGGTCGATCTCTCTTGCGGAGTCGACAAAATATGGTCAATTCTGACACTCTTAAAGACTCCACAGTCCGGTTAAGATCGAACTGCTCTGATATCAGTAAATGTAACACCCTTCCGAGTGTCACATGGAACAGGAAACTTAACCTTAATAATATAAATCATGCGTAAAAACTTTGATTACTTTAAAACATATATTTACATTCATAACAGTAAATACATAACATCAGAGTACGGAAAGTAATGAAGGTACATATAAAATACAACGACTTGGCCTAGCTGGCGCCTCTTATCAAAATAAATTAAAATATAAAAGACTCACAAGCCATATACTAAAGGACTAGTTTAACATTCCCACCTACACTAGTAGTAGGAACGAGGACTCCACTACTGCTCAGACCGCCTCCGTTGAGTGTTTTCTGCTGCTCCCGAGTATGCTCGCTTCTGTGACACGTCTCTCTTTCCAAAAGAGAAATCTTTATCGGAGTCTTCTAGTCCAAAAACAATAAATACAATAACACAGAAATAGGGGATAAGAATCTACACTAGTCATCATAAAATGGGATATAGAAGTAGAATAAAATACAATGACAGCACATAGACAAACATGACACGTACAACCATCCTTCCAGTCACACGTAACAATCATCCCCAAGCTCTCATTTAAATCAGGCTCATTCTTATTCATACATCTAAACGTACAAGAAGATGCAATCACCACGATGCATCCTTGACAAGATCAAGTTGTATCATTCACCACCGTGCCGCACATCCCCAGCAAATAAGGTATTCTCTCACTACCACGATGTATCCCTAGCAGATCATGATACTCATCACGACACATCCCCGGCAGATCAGGATGCTCGTCCATTATCTCGATCCATCCCCAGCATTTCAGGATGATCGTCCACTATCACGACGTATCCCCAACATTTCAGGATACTCGACACAACTCATCCCCAGCACATTAGGATGCTCGTTTACTATCTCGATCCATCCCCAGCATTTCAGGATGATCGCCTGCTGTCACGACGTATCCCCAGCATTTCAGGATACTCGTCCTCTATTCTGATCCATCCCCAGCATTTCAGGATGGTCGTCCATTCCAATCCATGCGGTGGCGAAATACAACAAAAACACATCGTGAATCTCACCAACTCATCTCAATGCTAACTTACGGCTTAGTACCTCAACATTATATCCTAAGATATTATTGCTCAGAACAACACACATTAGCTAATTCATCCAATGAGGTACTAATGCACGTACTATCAATTCCACTCATATCATACATCGCCCAATCAACAGTAATCATCACCTAACTCTACACATACAAGCAGCTTAACATACCATCACAGTACATGTCATCAATCTCATGGCATTTCTTACTCATATTAGTTATCATACGAAAATAGACAGAGCATGTTATCATCTCAAGCATACAATCATATAATATCATAAACATATATACAACAACACTAAGCATGTTAGCATACAACATATCAAGCATACCAGCAACGTCAAGCATATTGTTAAACATATTATAACAACAAACATAATCATACTAAACATACAACCTCAAATCAATAGTAAATCAACCTACTGTTGCTAAACCCACAATGCTTAAACCCTCAGTGGTACTACTCCACTGAAGCCACCATTGCGGTTTAAGTGTTGTTGGTTACACAACCTCTAGTAGGGTTTAGGATCCCCTACGCATATCATTGTATTCTAAACTACTCTTGCCTCCCTGACGACAGCGGTTCTTTCCCCCACTTTACAAACTTGCATGCTTTCCCATAAAAGTTTCGAATGCATCCACTCTACTGAAATGAGCCTCAGCATGCTTTCCAACAACTTCCACAAATCTGCCACCATCCATACCAATACATCCATCGTTTCGTTTTTCATCCCGATTACACGTACGGGTATCACAATTTGCCGGAAACACAAAAATACCAACATAATCAACAACAGGGTTCCAATAGATTTGAATCAAGAGATGAAATCAAAGGAAAAACTTACGAGAACAACGACTAGACTTAGGGGAAGTCGGATTCAAGAGTGAGCTCAAGAATCCAAGGGAAATGTACCCAAAACTGGCTACTGTGCGAGCTCTATATCTCTAGCTACAGACCTTCAATTACAAAATTGAATGGTGACAACGTAGAACTACTTGTCCTTAACCTCCTCCAATATTTTCAGCCCGATTCAACGGTGAACGAACCTTGGATGGCCGTTCTATGGTGACAGGTTAGAAGTTACACAAGTTGAGTTTCTCACCATTCAGGTTCACATTTAGAGATGAATATCTCAAACTATGGATATGATTTCAAAATTCTGACCGTTGGATATGAAGAACCATAAGTCATGAACCATCGTATAAAATTTGAGCACGATCCAACGGTTAAAGAATATAAAGTGTTGATTTCATTGCGACTGCTTCAACCAAGCTTCAAAGTGCTACAACCACCAACCAAGCTTCAAAGTGTAACCACCATGGTTGCCTTCTCTTCTATTTTTTTCAGCTTCTCCCCTGGTCCTCTCTATATGCGTGAGTGAAGTAGGTTGGAGACTTCACTTTCATTCAATTCCCTCAAATGCATGATGTCTTTCATTAAATTATTAGTTTGCATGTTAGCCATGTGTCATGTTTTAGTGTAGGTTAGGTGGCTTAAGTAACTAGGTGTCATCTTTTATGCATAGGTAGAAATTTGAGTGGAGTACATGTGTCAAGTGTAGGTGTTTAGGGATAGGTAGTGGAGTTTGAGGTGGCATCTTGATGTGGAGACACGTATCATTGCGTGTTGCTCCATTGGTACAACCATGTGTTTTTTTCCGCATTTTCCCGCGTAACCTACTGCTGGAATATTCTTCTGTAATTGTTTTAGGCTACTCCTAAAAGCCTATTTTACTCAAGGCCGGCCTAATTTTAATATTCTAACTCTCAATTAACTAATTAATCGATTAATTAATTAACTGACCAATTAATCGCTAGGTTTACGTTTCGGACCCATTTCAGCTCCGATTTTCCTCAAACTTGAAACACAAGCTAACTAACACCAAAGGAACATGATTAAGTCTTTAATTATACTTAATCTCTTCCTTAAACCCTAATCAAGAAATCGGGGTGTTACATCAAGGACTCTGAAATTCAAGCAAATGTCAAACCTGATGATCAAGTGGACGACTTTCAACAACATGAGTCAGAAACTTCAATTTCTCAATAAGAAAGTGTTCAGAGATCTTGGTACTTCAGGAATTATCATCCACAAAATCAAATCATTGGGAATCCTAATGATAAGCTAAGAACCAGATCTACATTCAGGGAGCAAGATGATTCTGCCTTAGTCTCTGAGTTAGAACCAAAGACAGTAGATGAAGCTCTACTGGACGAGGGCTGGATTCTTTCAATGCAGGAAGAACTGGACCAATTTGAGAGAAGTGGAGTGTGGACTCTTGTGCCTTTACCAAAAGACAAATCAGTTATTGGAACCAAATGGGTTTACAGGAACAAGCTTGATGAAAATGGTAAGGTGATAAGAAATAAAGCTAGACTTGTTGCACAAGGTTATTCTCGGGAAGAAGGTATAAACTACACTGAAACTTTTGCACTTGTTGCTAGATTAGAGGCAATTCGCATCTTATTATCATTTGCTGCACATCGTAGTATGTAAAAAGTGCCTTTCTAAATGGTGTTATTAGTTAGGAAGTATATGTTATGCAACCTCCGGGTTTTGAAAGTGAAACCCAGCCTGAACATGTATATAAGCTAAAGAAAGCTTTATACGGTCTTAAACAAGCTCCTAGAGCTTGGTATGAAAAGTTAAGCTCGTTCTTAATGGACAATGGATTCAGTAGAGAAGATTGATACAGCCTTATTTAGAAATTTTAATAAGTCCAGTTTTATTGTTGTTCAAATATATGTTGATGACATAACTTTTGGTGCCACTAATGAATCTCTCTGAAAAGAATTCTCCAAGCTTATGCAGAAAGAGTTTGAAATGAGCATGATGGGAGAACTCAAGTTCTTTCTTGGACATCAAGTTAAGCAAACAGTGGATGAGGTGTACATCCATCAAACTAAGTATACAAAGGAATTGTTGAAGAAATTCAAGATGGATGATTGCAAACCTATGAACACCCCTATGCATCCCACATCCATACTGAACAAAGATGGTAAAGACAAAAAGGTAGACCAAAAGGTATATAGAGGTATATGATAGGATATCTATTATATCTTACTGCGTCTAGACCTGATATTATGTTCAGTGCATGCTTATGTGCTCAATTTCAATCTGATCCAAGAGAATCTCATTTATCAGCAGTTAAAAGAATATTTAGATATTTAAAAGGAACTACTAATATGGGTTTGTGCTTTAAGAAAAATTATGATTACAGATTAGTTGGTTTTTGTGATGCTTGACTATCTTTGGAGATATAATAGAAAAAAAAGTACCAGTGGAGGATGTCACTTCATTGGAGCTAATCTAGTCTCATGGTCAAGCAAAAGACAAAGCACTATTGCTTATCAACTGCTGAAGCTGAGTATATTTCAGCTGCTAGTTGTTGCTCACAACTTCTATGGATCAAACATCAATTGGAGGACTACAATGTGTTTGTAAGTAGTATTCCACTTACGTGTGATAATACTGCTGCAATAAATCTATCTAAAAATCCAATATTACATTCAAGGGCTAAGCATATAGAGATTAAACATCACTTTATTAGAAATTATGTGCAAAAAGGCATTATTAATATACAATTTGTAGATACTGACAATCAATGGGCATGTATCTTTACTACACCTCTTGCAGAGGACAGATTCATATTTCTTAGAAAACATCTTAGTATAATTTGTGTGGATTGATTGTGCGTCCAATGCATATTGCATGCGCGTATATTGCATAAGCGCGTCCAATGCATGTTGCATGCGCGTCCGGTGAGGCATTGCGTCTATTGATTATTTGCATGGTTTTATCAGATTCGTCTATGCTATCTATTATTATATTTGCATTGATTAATGCCCAAGACATATTTAATAATATCCTTATGCTGAGTCAGTTATTTACATCAATCCCATCAATAGCTTTTTATGGTTTAAAAAACCTACTCCGCATCAGTACTCATTACTCCTTTTCTCACACGTTTTCTTTTTTTTTTAATTAATTAATTTCTTTGGGAAAACTCTTCAAAATCGAAACCTTTATAAGTAATACTCTTTCCCTTTGAAAAACCTTTCATAATCTTCTATCTTTGAACTCTCGTGTACTCTGTTTCTTGCTACCAAAACCTAAACTCTTAAACCTCATCAATGGCTTCCTCTTCTGTTACTACAACTTTTAATGTGGACAAGCTGAACCTTGCTGCTGAGCACCACTTCAACTTTGGCGTCTTGCAAGAATACAACTTAGATGTGAGCAAGAACATCAATGCTGCTGGTTGGGGGGGGGGGGGGGGGGTATTCGTTGAAAAAGTCTCCATCTACCCTAACCTAATTAGGGATTTCTGGAGAAACCTTCAAGTATCAGTTGCTGAAATTTCTGCTGTGGTTCTCGAAAAAAGAATAGTGGTCTCTGAAAAGACCATCTCCGATGCTATCAACTGCACTCAAGAAGGAGTGGTTTTCACTGATACTTGGGAGACGGACCTTGGTGGTTCGGAGGTGATAGCTGCCTTCCTGATGAGTGAAGATAAAGTAAGAAATCATTCTTGGAAGTCAGTGGAGATGAAGGATCATGTTCGCATTCTTCATCAGTTGCTGAACAAGGTCGTTTTGCACAAGACTGGGTCTAAGGACAACTTGTCAGCTCTGCACAAGTTTTGTCTATGCCATCTCATCACTGAGACAAAAATCAACCTGCCCAGAATTCTCTATGGAAGAGTCAGGGATGCTGTTGTTCATAAGAAAAAGCTCTCTGCAATTCCATACTGTCATCTTCTGTCCAAAATCCTCAAGTCTCAAGGAGTGTATGACATACTTGCTGCTAAATCTCCTGAAGAACAAGCAAGAATTCTACCTGAAAAAGGAATGTCTGCTACTGACTTTGGAAAAATGAACATAGCCAACATGAATCTTAGTACATATGCTGCTGCTGCTTTTCCTAAAATAGAAGAATTGATGAAGATTAAAGAGGAACAAGTTGAGCAGAACAATGCTGAAGTTCTAGGGCTGAAGAGAACAGTTAGAAGAAAAACAACTGTTGCAAGGAAACCAATTGCCAAAAAGCTTGCTGCTGGCATTGTCATAAGGGAACCTACTGCTGTTGCCCCTCAACCTGCTCCAACTCAGAAGAGAGCAAGGAATGTAATCCTGTGTTTCAATGAAGATGAGGACGATGCGGACAGTGTCCCCATTGGTGAGGTGTTGAAGAAACAAAAGTCTGTTGCTGCTGCTGCTTGTAACACCCCCACTAGGTATTACTACGTAACACATGCGGAATTTAAATTAAGAAGATAATTTGCTGGTTGCTTTCGGAAAACAATTTAAATAAGTACATAAGCGTCTGAAATTGGGTATATAAAAATTTGTCGCGACTCCAAACCTAAGCCTTGATCGGCACACAGGCTTACAATCCTAGCCTGGCAAGCCTATTTAATTTAGAGATATACTTGAATAAAAGCTAGTATTTTTACAAAAAATTTGACAGAGTCTCCCCTGTAATTCGAACATCCCAGGTAAAAGAACACCTGCCAAAATAATTACATTTTCATTCCAGAATTCCAGTTACACCAAATACAACCTGGCAGTAATGTGCTAAAAATAGTTATATCAATAAGCTATACATGACCACAAGGAAAAGCTTAGGTTTTCATTCAAAAGAGATGCTCTCCGAGCCATAAACATTCCATTTTAAAATAAAGACTCTCTGAGCTATACTCATACATACTATAAAAATCTAAGTCTCAAACCCTAAGCTAGTCATTCTAAAAGTTATTCATGAGGAAAACTCACGTGATCATTCCACAATTAAATACTTCATCAAACAACCAGATCTAAGTCTCCGAGTGACTTAGGAAGACTCCTCTGCACCATTTGTACTAAAGTACCCAAGGTACAATAGCGAACCAGAAGAAACCAGATATATCTGTAAGGGTGAGATACCGACAAATGGATATATCACACAACAACCATATACATGATACATACATCACCTCAACACATTAACATTTAACTATTATTCAGAGATAAAATAGCAAGTGTTATATCGGTGGGTCTCATACCCGAACAATCAGTTTTATAAAGAGAAT
The DNA here is from genome assembly GCA_030762895.1 of Sophora flavescens. NCBI lineage: Eukaryota > Viridiplantae > Streptophyta > Magnoliopsida > Fabales > Fabaceae > Sophora > Sophora flavescens. The sequence goes on from CM061065.1 coordinate 219,693,415, forward strand.
GCATGACACTTCAATAATTAGGCTCTAAACTTAATCTCATGAGATACCAACACCGTTTTATCATTAAGAAAGAAAGAGTTGATCAGGCTCATATGCCCCGTTTGGCAAGTTGTCTCCGTCACCTCATGCACCCGGATCAACATCATCACGAATCCCTTATAACAACCATTTGGATGCATACCTCATCGAATACCACATCTTAAGCGGGTACTCGGTTAACTCAAGCACGTTTTCTAAGGGGAAATGCATATGAATAAAATATTTTCATTATCGAGACTGTTCTTTGTGTTCACTCTTTTCCATTGTCGAAGCCCAAAGCTAACGACTATTCATAATTTTCATTACTTGAAAATAAATAACACAGGACACGCAGTCCGAGTGCTCAATCACAATACCTTAGGCCAATGCCGCAATCCAAGGTTGTGGTCGTAGAAACAATTATAGTTCTATCCATGTTTCATTTCAACATGATAAGGACTCCTAGCCCATAACAACGAAATTAGGACACACAGTCCTCAATTCCAAAATTAGGACTCCTAGTCCATAATATCACGATTAGGACCCTTGGTCCATAATTCTTGACTTGGATCCCAGATCGCGTGCATATAACTGAATGCTAGAGGCGACGTCTTGCGAACTAGATTCTCTTTCACAGGTGCTTACTTTTCGCTCAGTGAAAACCAAAAACCAAAATAAAACCTCGGTCACTTATCCAAGCAACCGGAACGTTTCTAAATCATTTAGGAGAAAATCTTTTCCTTTACAAATTCTTTTATAAAACATTTAGGAAATTCGTTTGCTTTGGAAATCCTTGATGGAATAAAGTCAAATATTTTCAAAGGGTCTTTCCTTCATAAAACACACCGTTCGAAAAGGTTTTCTCTCATACAAAACTTTTGATCATAAAAAGGTGGTTTCCTTCAACTTAAAATCACTTCAACATTTTTCTAAAAACAAAGATCTTATTCTTCCGAAGTAAGCACTTTAAACAAGGAACTTTTATAAGGGAATCCAAAACTTTCAAAGTTCTATTCAAGGCTTATTAAGGCTTTTAATCCTTATAGTCATTGGGCACAGACTCAAGTCCGGCTTCTCAAACTTCAATCAACAGGAATATATTCACAACAATTATATTATCACAGTTAATGACAATTCATCAAATATAAATAATTCATAACACTTTAAAGCAAGTAATGTTCAACTGCAAGTAATAACCACAATAGTTCAAGTAAACAATTTATTCAAGTATTGGCTCAATATCACAATAATAATCACAACACTCAATTAAACACATACACACATGCATATAGTTATTGAATATCCCTAGGCAAGCTCCCCTTACCTTTGAAGACAAGTAAAGGATCCTCGCCTTAATGCTTACGTTAGCTCCAAGAGTGTAACTATCTATTCCATCAAGCAAGCATAGCCATGTCAAATGTCTCAGAGAGGTAATCCAACAACGCGCAACAACCAGGAGTCAATTACACATGATCAAACACACATTCTAATTTGATCTAAACACTTAATCTTATTACCAAACAAGGTCATTTTCAAAGAAAATCGTGTTTGGAGCTTAAGCTTCACAATACCCTTTGAGGAAACTTTGTTTTGATTAAAGGATCATGAAAATGAACTTAGGAATCTCAAATTAAAGGTCCTAATTTGAATAAAACATAGCTAATATTATAGAAACACAATCGATTTCAAATAAAATCAAATTGAGGTTTAGGGTTCCTAAACAGAATTTGGGGAAAACTCATTTGATCAAAGGATAATAAAATTAGTTTAATAAAACACTAATTTATAGTCCCAATTGCATAAAAACATAGTTTAATTTCATATTACAACATGAAATCAAGGAGCTAGGGTTGGGGTTTCAAAATCAGATGTCGAGATTTTCAATCTAGAAGAGATTAGAGGGTAAATCACTTACCCAAGATGAAGGAAGAAGAGAGTAGCACCACAGGTGTAGGTGGTCCGGCGCGTTAGAGGCGGCAGCAGAAGCGGAGTTTTGTTTCCCATGGTGGAGATGATGACTGATGCGTATTTTTAAGAATAAAGGCAAGTGCACCTCGTTCGCAAACAAGTAATACGGTGGTGAGACCGGTTATCGTATCCATAGGGATCGGTTGCCAATTACCAATTCACAAACTCAACAACTATCTAGACTAAACTATGGTATGAAGGTAGATAATAAAATAAAGAAACAAAATATTTTTGGTCTTTTTGGGAATTTTATCGAACACTTGGAAGGCAACAGAAATGCGGTTAAGATTGTCAGGGTTAGACTACACTAATCCTCCCTTAATTGCAATGAAATGGCTTCTAACACAAGTCCTAATTCAATAATGACAATCAAGTCTTTTCTAAAATACTCAAGCCTAATGTCTTAGGTGCAATGAGCCTAAAACCCCAAATTAAACCCTAATGTCTTAGGTGGATTAACCTGAGATTTTGCATTAAGTCAAGACTTATAAGATTGCAAGCATCCAACACCTATGTCTAGATTCTTGAACTACTTGGCATATGATTCATGAGCATGCCTTAACATCAATATGTCAATTGTCTATCAAAGCAACATATCATTCCTATGGGTAGCTAAGCCAAGGAAAGCATTAAGCACAGAATCACAAACTCATAAAGAAATAGAGACTTGCATTAAAACAACCAAATCAAATACAAACAAGTTTAGAAAAGCTACATCTAACCCCAACAACAAGGGATTTAACTACTCATGAAAAATGAGAATACAAAAGAGAAGGAGAGAAGGGATGAAGAACACTCATAGAAGAATCCTCCAATCTTCTTCCATTCCCAGAGCAAGGAAAACATCCCCTACTAGGGTTGGAACCCTAATCCAGCCGCAGCTCCAAGTGCCTCCTCCAAGAGCTCTTCAATAATCCTCCCCAAAACTCTTCCCTTTCTGCCCTAAAACAGCAACTTATGCCAATCAATTCTGCGCGCGTTCGCGAGGCGAGACATGTCTCGCGAGGCGAATGTTAAAAATTTGCTGTTTCAGAGAATTGAACTCTCGCGAGGCGAGAGTTTATCGCGACGCGAAAACGAAAGGTTCTTCTCAATTACGCCCGTGAGGAGCATCAGGGCCTGGGCGTGATGGCTTCTGGTTTCCATACTCGCGAGGCGAGCCATGGTTCGCGGGGTGAACCAGAAAGATGACATTCTGCTGGAACAGTCAGCTTTCAGGGTCGCGAGGCGAATCCAGTCTCGCGGGGCGAATCACCAGAATTCTGCTTGGCTCAATTTCTTCTCTTTTTAGGCTCTTTTTCATCCAAGCTCCATCAAGGCCAATTCTGAGCATTTTTACATTAATTCCTGCAAAACAACACCAACAAACCGCTTCACCCGTTCCAAGGGAAAAACTAATAAAAACCAAATAAAGAATGCCTAATCTATATGAAAAATGCATGCAAAAGTGTACAGAAAACATGATGTAAAATCACACTATCAATGATTTATTGCGTGATTTTGCTCCCCATTTCGAGCGGCGACCAGAAATGGGGGTTTTCGTGGCGGAGGTCCGGCATTCACGAGGAGGCTGACGTGTTTCTTGGCGGAGGGCGCTGCGGAGAACCAAGACACGATCGTCTCCTCGAGCCAATGAGCGCGGCTGCGGCCAGCGGTCTCCTAGAGGCGGCGCGCGTCCAAGCAGCAAGAAGGAAAGAGGAGAGACCTTGTATGTAGGAGGAAGATGAAGTGGGGAAGAAGAAGAGAGAAAGAAGGGAAAGAAAAGAGAAGAGTGTGGGAGGGGGGTTTACGGGTTTGAGATAGAAATATGAGAGAGAAAAGTTGGTTTTGTATTAGTGGGTACACTATGAGTGATAAATATTAAGCCTAAAATAAACATCTTTTTACTTTTTGGAATCTAAAAATAAAGATTGATAAATATATGATTTCGAAATTCAAATTAGAGTAAAGATTAATAGTTGAACTGATCAACTAAGAAAATACTTGGTCCAAAATTTAATCTCCGATTAATGTCAAACCAATTTATTTTCAAATCTAAAATTAAATAGAATGAAAATATAGAAATTCGTCTCTCTTAATCATATTATTTAAAACATTTTTCTATACTGGTAATAATAGTGACAATAACGTAAATTATTGTCTAGTATGCGTGCATTCACTAAAATAAGTCAGTGCTAACGCACCCAATAAAATAATTTGAAGAGAGTAATTTAATTACTCAAACTAAACCACATAACAAAATAAACATAAACATCCAAATAAAATAATTAATCATATGTGTAAAAACTAGGGTGTTACACTGCTATTCCAACAAAGAGAAGGCAACCACAGAGAAAGGCCAAGTCTGTCATGGCTACTGAGGTAAGCATCCCTGCTAATGACCCTGAACAATTAGCGATAGATACTTTAGTTCAGAGTTTTGATAATACTGCTGATTTACCACACAGAGTCTGTATACATACCCATACTGCCATCACCACAAATCTTTTCACCATAGACAGCATCACCTGTCTACTCACCTGTACAAACCTCACCAAATAGACCACATTTTCAACCCATAATACCTTCAAATGATCCCTGGTTCAATCAACCAGATGATGTATGGATTAACCCTGGAGCCACCTTTCCCAAAATACCTAGAACCAAATTCCCCTACACTAACCCTTCAGTTCTCTATGATGGCAAAGCTGAAAGCTGAGCCAAAGTAAAAAAGAGACTGGAATATCCTCTATCATCAACAGGAACCTGAACCAACTTCAACCAGGCCTTTCTTTCATTACCAGAATATGAGTATGAACCTAAGTCCATACATTACCCAGAATACATACCCATTCCCTATGTGCCAAATCACAATAATCCTCTTCCATCCACTCTGCACAACCACATTGGACATGCCCTTACTCACCTTCCACTACAAAAATTCTCACCTAGGAAAATCTACCCAAACCTCATCAGATCCCCCCTTTCAAACCTTTCATCAATGGTGTCAACCGGCACATCATACCTGTTTGGTCTACTGACCCTTGCAAAGCAAATGCTCCATCAATTATCCACAAAAGGTCAAGAACAGAATGAAGACCTAAATTCATTCTGGACAGAGAGACATCTTAGGTGACTTTTAGGCATCTAAGTGTTTATGGCAGAGCTGTTAGTCTTGTGGACCACCTCATGTATGCCTTCCTACAGAATGAGTTTGAGTTGCCAAGATAGGTTAGAGCTGCAAACTTTGTCCCTCCAACTTGGCTGTTTCACACCAAGAAGAAAACAAAGATTGGTGTCAGACCTTATATGATTACTCCAAGATTACCAATGATAGATCTGAATAAGGACAAGGATCTGAAAAAGCAGAGGAGCACTGCAAAGAACCAGAAGACAATTCTTGCATGATCAATCCTGATTCTGTAGAACCTATTGATCAGAACATGATTAATTTCTGGTTGTCAAAGAAAGTTGAAGACATTGATGAAGATTCTGCAGTTGCTATCTGGTCAAATCACATGGTGGCTTGTGCTAAGGAAGCTTCATCTTCTGGTTTAAGTGAACAAGAGAATAGAAGTATTCCTAAAGTAAGAGGAAAATGTGGACTCTTAAATGTCAGATTCTTCATTAACAAGGGCAGTCTTAGAATTCATGTTATCAGTCATGTCTATGAAGAAGACCCTGTCCACTGGGCTAAAAAGCTGCCTCCTCTTGTAGCTATTGCTTCATCACCATCACCATCTCCTCCATCTGAGCATACCGAGGAAAAGATCATAGTTGAAGAACCGGAGTTAATTGCTAATACTGTTCAACCAGTAGCTGGAAATGAAGAAGTTGCTGAGTCTGCTCCAAAGACCAAGCACCTCTGAAAAGCACTCTTCTCAGCCATTGGCTCTAACAGTCATTGGTCGCGCTGTCGCCACGTGCCAAAAAGAACGAGCGTTTACAAAATAATGTAGATAGGGAAGCGACAACTCGAGTATCGTCTCACAAGGACTCTTAGGTTGTTGTTATTAACAGAAAATCAGTTTTGGGGGGTTGGAGTGAAATAAAATAAAGAAAACAAAGCAGAGAGACAACGCAGACTAAAAATTATCAAATAGCAAAGAAACGATTAACCTACTGTTCTCGGTTTCACACTATCATTGGTTCACATAAATCCAAGCCCTAAGCAGATTCTAATCTCCTCCCGGTTGTAGCAACAATTAACAAACGAAATCACTACTACAGATATATGTTCCTATTCCCGAATTAAACAAACGGGGTGAAGTCCTCATGAACTAAACGAACATGAACGAACACACGCGAATTAAACAAACGCGATTAAGTATAGGAACATAACATCACCGAAATGAATCAACACAACACTATACACTCCTGAATTAAACAAACAGAAACATATAGCATCGCATTGAAAAGAGAATAGCCAACAAAACAGGAAATACAGAACCTCAAGTGTAATTGAAACCAATTACAGTAGATTAATCTAGGAGACTAGTTCTCCATTACAGAAATAAACACAAAATAAAAGAAAATAAAATAAACTAATGAACTACAACTACTGACTAAAAACTAGCTAGCTTCTTTTTTGCCTTCAAACAGGCTTATATACAACTTCTGGAATTCGCTGACTCGCGAGGCGAACACTGTTTCGCGACGCGAATAATGTGAACAGTCTTCAGCTTTTGGGTTCTCTCGCGAGGCGAGCTTATTATTCGCGAGGCGAGACTCTTCAGATTCCAAACTGTAACGCCCGTGACCTTCAACATGGATGAGCCGTGATGGCTTCTGGTCTTCCAGGGTTGGATTACTCGCGAGGCGAGTAAAGTGTTAGCAGGGCGAGACAGAATGGTTGGCAATTTCTGGAACAGTCACCTTCAGGTTCACGAGGCGAATGCCTTCTCGCGGGGCGAAAGCTCCAGATTTATTTCTTTTTATTAACCTGAAAACAGAAAATAGCATAAGTGCTTTATTTAACTCTAAATCAACTAAATTAACCTAAAAATACTTTACAGACTCAAAATACTACTTAAAGACAATCAAGTCTAATTTGGGCGAAATTGATATAAAATTAGCACAAAACCACGGTCATACTAGCCATAAAACTAGATGAGCCAGCGACTGATCAAAATACCCCAAACTTAAACTTTGCTTGTCCCCAAGCAAACTACAACTCAAAAACTTAAAAAGACTAAAGACATGGCAAGCTTAAAAGATTTAATCAAGATTGCACAAATTTCAAGCAATTTATCAAAACAGTTTTCTTCAATGTCCCCCCCTTCCAAACAAAGCAATCCCCACAATCATTCATTCCAAACAATTGAGAATTTCATCATTCAAACAATCATTAATCTAAACAGGGGGTCCAAGTTACACACAAGAGGGAGATCACCAAATTCAAACAACTGCCTTCCTCACAAGGGCATTTAGTGTTCACTCATTCGCTCAGTTTGTGTCAGGCTATCAACAATTCACTCAATTTCACTTTTAAGAGCACTTCCCATAAATTTGATTTTCATCTCCAAATGATTCCCACAGAAAACATGCAAGCAACATCAGAAGGTCTTTTATGGGTTGTAATGGGGCCTGACTAAGGGTAGGATATACAAAGGTACTAGCTGAAGACCCTAGGAACTAAGAGAGCATGAACATTTTGATACATTGAAATTCCACTCAAGTTCCTTTTCTCATTCTTCTTTTTGCCTTGGGCGACTACAACCATTCTTCTAATCATGTTTACACTTTTTTTTTTCTGCTTTTCTTTTGGCCTTTGGCTCCAACCTTTTTATTATATGTATATATATATATATATATTTTTTTTTTCAATCCCAACCAACACATCATATCCTTGTAGCCACCCCAAACTTAGTTTCTTGCAACCACTCTCTTGCTAAAATTACATGCTCTCCTAATCCTAAGATCGGGTTAACATGGTTTTTCAGATTTTAGGCTCATAACATCAGGTCATCAAGAATTAACAGGCTAATTAGGCTCAATGGGGCTAACTAGGGAACATGCATCAGGAATTGGTTATTTTACGCTAAGTAGCTATTTACAAAGAAGACGCCTAAATCATTTGAAGCAAACACATAATCATGCAAACCAAGAAGAGATTCAAGCAAATTCAGGAAAGTGCAACTTAAAAAATGGTTCTCACAGTCAAAAATATGTTGGAGGCTCAAAACCTCACCTGGACATTATTTGCAAATTGTTTGACAGAGATTCTATCCCTAGTGTGAGCTTCCTATCACCCCAAACTTATCATAAATCATGCCATCATAACGAAATCTCAAAGTTCAGTTTTCAATCATATGGGGATCATTTTTCAAAAAAAAAATTTTCTAATCCTAGGGGGAACAGTCAACAAATAACATGCAATCCATCTGTGCAAAATTAATCAAAACCAATAAGCTAGCCAACACAAGACTCAGCACAACTCCTGAGCTTCTCAAATTATTCAGGAGATTTATTGACAACAAAACAGAAATAAAGCAAGGAAAAAAAATTTAAAAAGAGAGGGTTTAGAGAAACTCATTGGAGTGGTCCACCAGGATCCCATTGCTTGTAACATAAGGCCCAAGTGATAGCCAAAGGGTGGGAGTTCATTCCATGCTTCCATAACTTGCAGCCTTGATATGGGAGTGAGTGCTTGACAGTTACGGTGACTCCTTCAAGTGCGGCGGACTTCTCACTCCCTCTTGGGTCAAGGTTGACCGCTTTCTCAACAAAATCCTCCCAATAAAATTGGGGTTCAACCCCTTGGACTGGCCATGGTGCAAGATCCAGTGGCTTGAACTCCATTACCGGTTGTTCCACAGTCGGAGGTGGTAAACAAGTAGATAGTGTTACTGGTGCTACTTCCTTTTCTGCACGATCTTCATTCACAGCACTAACAAATTCATCACCTGCTAAACCTGCAGAAATCTCAGCACACACCACATAAAGGTTAGTGTTAGTTGAGTCAATACATATATCACAATGAACTGAATCAGTAAAAGCCTGAATGTCTGGAAATTCGGCAATTAGTTCATCCATCCCATCACTCTCAACACATGCATATGAGTTAATTGAATCATCTACTTCCATAGGTTCTTCATCATCCTCAAGCACGGGAAGGCAGATGTCCTCCTGATCCTCATTTTCTATATGCACAGAATCCTCATACCTTTCAAAACATGCTATACATAAAGCAGTGTCAGTATAATCAGCACATGAATTATAATAGATAGAATCAGGGGATTCAACACACAGTTCATCAACAGAAACATTATCAAAATCATCAGCAGAAGTATCTTCAAGAATAACCATCTGTGAATCCGTATGTTCTTCAAGTGGACGTTGAGTTAGCAGTGCAGCCGTGTTGGCGACAATTTGATCAATTTGAATGGCCAACTTGAGATTCAGCTTCACTCCTCTGATGGGATTCAAGACTTTGTTCTGCCATCCGTTGATTTTTCTCTATCATCTGTTGATTTTGCTCGGTCATTTGTTGTATCATTCCTTCCATTTGTGCAGTTATCTGTGCAGTCATTTGCTTGAACAGGTCCTCGAGTGAAGGTCCGGAAGGTGCAGAAGTGGTCACTTGGGGAGGATATGGTGCCAGTGGTGACATTAGTTGTTGGTCCTCATACGAAGGGTTTAGATGGGTTCCCCAGCTCAATAGGAAGACTTTCTTCAAATCAAACCAGCTGAAGATGGAATTCGCCTCAAGATTATACAACCAATCCCCTTGCAGCACCTTCAAGTGAGAGATGGAAAGCTCCCATATGGATGTGATCTTCTGTTATTCCTTGAGTCTCAGCATTATAGAACAAACACTGGAATTCCTTGAGATGCGCTGCGGATTTTCACCGCAAGACCACTAAACCTTGGCAACCCGATTGCCTTAAACCAGAAAAATCGGGGATAATATATGCATGGTGGTTCATAATTAACATTAGGCATATAACCATACATGTAATCATCCATGGCAATACTAAAATTCATAACCGGACAAAGCAGACAAAAACTAACTCAGCAAAGAAAAGTTTTTTTTTTTTGGTTATTTATTTTCTGCTAATAACACAACAAGAGTCCCCGGCAACGGCGCCAATTTTTGGTCACGTTGTCGCCACGCGCCAAAAAGAACGAGCGTTTACAAAATAATGTAGATAGGGAAGCGACAACTCGAGTATCGTCTCACAAGGACTCTTAGGTTGTTGTTATTAAGGGAAAATCAGTTTTGGGGGTTGGAGTGAAATAAAATAAAGAAAACAAAGCGGAGAGAGACAACGAGACTAAAAATTATCAAATAGCAAAGAAGCGATTAACCCCCATTTTCTCGGTTTCACACTATCATTGGTTCACATAAATCCAAGCCCTAAGCAGATTCTAATCCCCTCCCGGTTGTAGCAACAATTAACAAACGAAATCACTACTACAGATATATGTTCCTATTCCCAAATTAAACAAACGGGGTGAAGCCCTCATGAACTAAACGAACATGAACGAACACACGCAAATTAAACAAACACGATTAAGTATAGGAACATAACATCACCGAAATGAATCAACACAACACTATACACTCCTGAATTAAACAAACAGAAACATATAACATCGCATTGAAAAGAGAATAGCCAACAAAACAGGAAATACAGAACCTCAAGTGTAATTGAAACCAATTACAGTAGATTAATCTAGGAGACTAGTTCTCCATTACAGAAATAAACACAAAAGAAAAGAAAATAAAATAAACTACTGAACTACAACTCTTTCGACTAAAAACTAGCTACCTTCTTTTACTCGCTTCAAACAGGCTTATATACAACTACGGTCGGCCGGACTCGCGAGGCGAACACTTGTCTCGCGACGCGAATAATGTGAACAGATCTTGACTTTTGGGTTCTCTCGCGAGGCGAGCTTATTATTCGCGAGGCGAGACTCTTTAGATTCCAAACTGTAACGCTCGTGACCTTCAACATGGATGAGCCGTGATGGCTTCTGGTCTTCCAGGGTTGGATTACTCGCGAGGCGAGTAAAGTGTTAGTGGGGCGAGACAGAATGGTTGGCAATTTCTGGAACAGTCACCTTCAGGTTCGCGAGGCGAATGCCTTCTCATGGCCTAAAGCTCAGATTTATTTCTTTTTATTAACCTGAAAACAGAAAATAGCATAAGTGCTTTATTTAACTCTAAATCAACTAAATTAACCTAAAAATACTTTACAGACTCAAAATACTACTTAAAGACAATCAAGTCTAATTTGGGCGAAATTGATATAAAATTAGCACAAAACCACGGTCATACTAGCCATAAAACTAGATGAGCCAGCGGCTGATCAGTCATCCATCCACATGATCAACCTCAAGTTTCCAGAACACTAGACATTTTTCCAAGTCAAGCACATGTTCAAGATGAGACACCTCGTTGTGCCCCATTGTATTATTAGATTAAAATCTTATTATTTATTTACTTAATGGCACACTTATCATTGAAAATATGTAAAAAATAAAAACTTAATTACTAACCATATAACTTCTGCAAGTTAAACACACCAAAGTTATAATATATAAATACACACATGTTTGTTCATTACGTTACCAAAACACTGTTCAGGGCATCCTATCAGTAGGATCTCGCACAGGTATTTAGTTATACAAACTACTTATAATCAGCGGAAAATAAAACATCTTATAAGACTCACTGGCCCTAGACACTAAACTACATTGCTGGAATCCACAGCTCGTCCTCCCGCCTCTGTTTCATACGTAGTTCCATCTAACTCCTCGACAACTAGTTCCTGCATCAGGTCTTCTCTTACGATCACATCAGAAATAAAATACAACACACAAATATATAGGGGATAAGAAACAATTCTATCCTCAAAAGTGGAAAAGAGTCATAGCATATCATACAATAAATATCCCAGACAATCAACATACATAACTAACAAGTCATCCTCAAATTAATGTACCATCCTCTACCCCAATCTCACACAACTACACTTTTATACTGACGTGGCCACCACTAATCCTATCACACATTCCTCGTTAGGAAAGTCAGTTGGTGGTCCAGGTGACGCATTCCCAACGCCGGTGCACATTCTCATCCATGGTGAGAATTCTCTTGCAAAGCAATGACACTATAGCAGCACAGTACCGTCGGTGCACACCCAGGTTCTCTCTCATCTCTATCAAGGGTGCTCATGCATAGTAATGACACTATAGTTACACAACTTAAATTCTAAGGTGGAACGGTCTAATGAGAACTCTTGACCTCGTATATTCCTAATATACGGTTGTGAACAACAACGTAAACACATGAATATCACTAACCTATATTAATAACATCCTAGTGCCTTAACCTTTCTTCAAAGCCTTAACACATATTCTATGTCACCCTTCTTATTTAAAATAACTCATTTAGGTTTGGCACATCTAAGTCACCATTATCCTCACACCCAAACAATTATCTCCCGAACAATATATATATATCTTTGCTTAAATTCCGCTAAGCAAAATATTAAAACCAGGCAGATCATGCATAACACAATATCAACAACATATTCCAATACCACCAAAATAACACAATATCAATTCAATAATGATAATAAAGTCAAATCAACCATAAACAATCTAAAATCATCCTAACATCAATAAACCTACAATCCCCGAATCACGATTAGTTTTACAGAAAAGGTTTCCAATGTGATTTTGGCCTTGTCGATTGCTCGACTACTAGTAGGGTTTAGGTCGCCTTACACAAATATTATATAATATACTACTTATCGATTCCGAAGAAAGAGTGATCCTTTCCCCTACCTGAACTTATTACCGAAGTCCCAAACTTTTCGATCCTCGTTACTCTACCACAGTAAATGGTTAACCTTCAACCAAAACAACATAACACAATAAATCAAACAAAAACCAACCATTATTAATTCATGCTAGGTTCGGCCATGGTATCAAAAATAGGCTACGGTTATTTTCTCAACTCCATCTTTTGGATCTTAGTTCCTAGAGTATTAACTAACATAAATCAAGTGTTACAATTCAAAAATATGAAACAAAATCCTCTAACCTCTATGGTTAGGGTTTCGGCCATAATAAGAAAAATAGGGTAGAAATTCTTTTTGCTTACAAACTCTTGGATCTAGAGCCTACACACCTTAAATAGTTGATACAAATCATAATCTAGTTAAAGATTGAAGAAAACTTATTTTGTTTATATGTACCCATTTACGGTCAAGACTAGAAAATAGGGTTAGGAATTTCTTTTGATTTTAAACCATTAGATTTAGAACATAGAAACCCTAGATAGCTTATAAACAACTTCATCTAAGTTAAAAGTTGAACAAAATCTCATTTGCCCTCCAATACTTAGATTCGGCCATATATAGAAAAATAGGAAGGAAAATTATTTTGCTTACATACTCTTATATTATTAAAGTAGAAGTCATATAAGGATCATATAAATTGGTTTCTCATTAAAATGATTTTTCTACAATTTTCTAGAATTATTTGAAGTTCTAGATCTAGAAATGGAGTTTTGTGAAAAGTTGATGGAAATGAAGATTTGATGCATGATAAATGAAGCTAAGATGATGAGGAAGGGATTCCTCACCTTGGAATGAAGAATTTTGATCAAGAACTTGATGATAAATGAAGAACTTCTCAAGAACACAAAGGATGTTCTTGGTGAGCAAAATGACTTAGGAGAGAAAATGAAATTTTGGTTAAGTGTGGGAGGGGTTTGGGCCGTGGTTTTTAGTGAGGGAGAGGGAAATGAGTTTTTAATGTTAAAAATGAACCAAGGTTAGGTTAGTTGACATCGTTAAAGTTTAGAAAATAATATAATAACTTAACTATGGTTATAATAACCTAACTAGAGTTAATTTGTAACCATGGTTTAGTTAAAATACTTGGTGGAGCATGCAGGGAGGGGTGACTGAATTAGGACCACATCTAATGAGTCATCCATGACTCATCGATTCAATCCGTTATTGGTTCCCGGAAACCCCGCACGCAGCACCGTTATTTACCCGATTTCTATTTTTAAGAGGAAAATGATGAAACGAAAGCAAAATGAAATAGGTATGGTTTATGGAATGTGGCTGCACCAAATTGGAGAGATGTGGGAGGTTTACAACCATAGAAAATGGGTGGTTAAAAGTGCGGAGATGTGTCTTGTTAATAATCGCGAAAGCATTTTGGTCATTTTACCCAAAAGTCATGATTACTAGCATTTAATGCTCATAAATGCTTGGTGACTCATCCTCCATTAGTCATCATGTATGAATCATTGTCCGATATCTTGTCGGTCTCTGTGATTCCATTTTTTACTCCGTTGGATTCCGATTAGGGTTTTACACCGTAAAAGCGTAATATTTTGTTTTCGGTTGAAAATTTTCAAAACAACCAAACTCGTTAGAAATATGATTTAAATATAAACCATTTTCGTTCACGAGTCAAAATTAGGTTTTCCGGGTCAATAAAATCTTCACGATAGGTGAAAACACGATTGTTTTTCGTCAGAACTTTTACCAAAATTCATCCGAATAAACATAATATTTTACTTCTGATCGGAAATTTGGAAAATAGAATTCCTCGTGGAAAAAATATAAAAAATCTACAAATTTCAGTTTCGGGTCAAATTAGGGTTTTCTACGGTATAAAATTATCTTGTCGTAAAAAAGCAGATCGGTTTAGTATGAGTTTTATACCCAAAATTTCACCGTAACCTTCTACCATAAGAGAGACTACGAATATGATTTTATTTTATTTAAAATCATTTTCTAACTCTCAGATTAAAATATAATTAATTATATTTTAACCGATTAAACAGCGTAATTAAAAGTCAGGCTATTACATTACTACCCCTCTTAGAAAAAAAATCCATCCTCGGAATTTCTTAACTCAAAACTAGACATCATCTTGTAACCGTATCTTAATCTAAAGATCCCACATTATATTTCTCATCGCTATCTTTCCCCTAGGTGACAGCGGTAACTTCATAATAGAATTCATTCTTATATCGTTCTTTTTATCCTCGAAACAATCCATCACTACATTGTATTCATTGTCCTTAACATTTCACCTTGATCTATCATCCTTGAAGTACATAATTAAAAATTAATCATTTCCTTCTTCTACTTCTTGATCCTTTAGAGAACCTTATTTCAACATCTAACTCCTGCAGTTAACACCACAATCAATTCCAACATCTAACTTCTACCATTACCGTAATTAAAACCACAATCAATTTCAACATCTAACTTCTACAATTAACACCACAATCAATAATACCCTAACTTCAACTTAATGTATCCATTCACGGTCCTAGATACTTGTAGCGTATTCCACTATTCAGTTATATCAAAATCACACATCTTAATCCTCAAAAGAACATTATTGCACCTCTTAATGCAACTAAAACCAAAAAGAAGTTATATTTCTTGCTCATATTTATCTTAGATAAAACTACCATAGGTACTTTTCCTTTAATCCTCCAAATTCATACCATCCATATTAACTACGAGTATTTGATCATTACCTTAGATTCTATAATGATACTATACATCGATCAACATTTGACTTATAGTAATTATCTTACTCATTGATATTAATCTTAAGGGTTCACATCCTACCAGTCACAACTATACCTCAACAAAACTCTCATCACTTTCTTGCCTATCATGCAACTTAGACAAACAAACAAGGTCTACCATCCATCAAATACATACCTTTTACAAGATCCTCCTGTTGAGAGGATTCGAACTCTCCTCACGAGTAGACATTCTCCCTGGTGGTCCGAGGTCTAGCCACCCGTGGTCTTGCTATTGGGACTCCTTTCTCGACTTTACCTCTGCGAACATCGGCCACTCTACCCATAGCTACCAATTGTTGTATTTACGTATATGCGCTCACGAGCCAAGTGATCCCGGTTTACCACGGATGTAACAAAACACGTCTCTCCTGCAATTTCTCATATGATGCGGTCCACCGCATCTAAAACAAGCTAAGCCTCTCTGCCGGTTGGACCGTTCCACTCTCCTTGGTGTTGTAACAGCTGGTAAGGGTGCGGAGTGCTGTCTTGGTCTAGTATATGGTCCTTGTCTCTCCCCGAGAACCATTACCTTCTCTCCTACGGAGACACGTCGAATAGGACCTCCACTTGCTTTCTTTGCCTCTTTCGCTGCTTTGCCTCTAGTCCATGCCTGTATATGCACGCCTCTGGTCTATGCCCACTATAACACTGTAACTCTCAACCAACTCCGGAAAACTCTGAATATCCAAATACACTACAACTCTTCACAACTCATGTCGCAGTCCCTCTTCAAACCTTCTACACCTCCAATCCTCATCAGGAATATCTGATAGAATTCTGAAAACTTACTCAGAGCCGCAAAGTGTGATGCATAATCACCAACAATCATGTTTCCCTATCGGAGACTAGTAAACTCCTTCTCCTTCGCACGTCGGACTACGTGAGGAAAATACTTCTCGAAGAATCATTCAGTAAACAACTGCCAGCATATAATCCTGCCCTCTGACTCCAATAATCTTATCTTACCTCTCCAC